>OVBL01000313.1:2400000-3000000 GCA_900406555.1 Pseudoturritis turrita | reverse complement strand
TAACTTATGGTAAGATTACAAAGAGAGAAAACAAAACAAAAAAATTACAAAGAGAAGGAGCTGAGGGGCAAAAACGAAATAAAATAAAACACAAGGAAAAAAGTACAAGAAAAGTAAATATAATTATATAAAACCCTCAAAATAAGTCGTTCGCTTTTTTCTGCATCCTATATAAACCACGCGACTTGGAAACCTCGTCGTTGTCCCCATCTCTCTCTTCAAAGAAGAAAGAGAAACAAAAAAAGAACAAAAAAAAAAAAGGAGGAAGAAGAAAAGAGCTTAAAAAAAATGGGGAAATACACAGAGATGTTGGATGTAGGCGTGAGAATAGCGGCAAGGTTTCATTCTCACTGTCCTCATACGGCTCGTCTCTATTACCATCCTCCTTCTGACGCCCACCACCATCACGGCGTCACCGATTTAATCGGCGGTGGCGTTTTTGGGTCGGGTCAAGATTCGACCGGTTTGGTCGGTGGTTTAGGATCCGGAACTGCTAATTGTGGTATCAAGGCTTCTCAAGGTCAAGGCTATGATGACGCCAGGGAGCTCTTATTATTCTCTGCTGTTTGATTTTAATCCGACAAAAACAAAAAAAAAGAAAGAAAGAAATAAATTTATTTTTCGTGTCGGAGAGATTTTGATGAGCGATGTTTTGATTTTTCTGGTGTTTTATTATTGACAAAGTTTTTTTTGTTGTTCTTGAGGAGATTTGTAATGCAGTTTTACCATCTCTGGATTCCGATAATTTCTGGGGCAATTTGTGTTCTGATGAGAAATTAATTTGATTAAATTTTTTTTGTTCTATTTTTTTTTTTTTTTGACTCCGTTCGGTATTAGGTTGCCGCATCTTTGGTTTAACCCCTAAATTAATTTACTCTTTGGAATAATTCCTTGCTTATGCTGCAACTTGATCTGAGTTAAATCTTTTAAATTATTTGCAACTTGTTTATCTTGTCGGATTCTCAAGGAACATATCAAAATTAGATCAAACCCATCATTCGTTGAACAACACACCGAAGATTCTGGACCTAACAATGATTTGCCGATTTTGGACAATAGAGTTTTGATAGGATCTTATTAGCTGTCTAATGGTTAACATATTCTCAAGAACTAAACAAAATAATTTTATTCACACAAATGAGTAATGATGTTCTATGATAAATGTCTTGTTTCGTATCATACTCTGTGTTTTCTGTCGATAAAACTCTTGTTTTTCTAACAATCAGATGAATATACAAATATCGTTTTGGTAAATGAGTGTGTTGGGACCTCCTCACAGTTTCAGCTGGCTACATCCTTTCAACGACCCGTAAAGAGGCTGAGACTTTCTGAAACTGACAATGTCTGAGATTTCTACGAGTGGTGATACAACTTTGTCTTTGTCAGATGCCATTTCCTTCAAATGCTGGCTTCCATAAACGCATATGCTCAACGATTTCTTTTTTGGTGCGTCAATCTTTATGTATTCGTCAAAGAAATCTATCAATTCTTCCTTCTCTAGCTCTCTCAGTGCAGCCACCTAACCACAAAACAACCCCCCAACTTTGTCCGTCAATCGCTTGTGTTAACACTTTTTTGAGGAAGACTCGCAATGCAAGTCCAAGGTTCTTAATTCAGAGATTGCTAGGAAGAAGTTGGAAAGGAGGAGTTTGTCTATTACCTCTGCATCTATGCGGTTGAATTTAAGTGTCCCGGTTTGAATCTCTCCCCAGTAAAACCAAGATTCCTCCGACAAGTTCTTGTGTTTCTCAAGCTTCATGTCTATCAAAGCTGTTACGTTGCTCTGAGGAGAAACTCATGTCAGTTAAAAAATCTTATAGAGGTTTAATGGTGAGACTGTGGGATGCCTCTTTGTACCAAATGTTTTATCTTAAGCAGAGCAATATGATCTATAATATCTTGTTGGGCCATCTCACCTTGAATTCCTCATCGCTTATCTTGTAAAGTTTACTCTCAAGGTCCTTGAGTAGTGACTCGACCCTCGAATCAATATGTCCAGGACCCTGTTAACGATAAACTCAAAGGCAATTAAAGAGATACGCAATTAACTACGCAAAGTCCGAGTGGCAGAGAGGCAAGACAAGTTGGTACCTTAACCGAAGACTGGATAATAAACTGAACGCCATAGATGCCAGAATCGTTGCTGTGTTGCAGAAAAATGGTTATGCATGAAACATAACTTGGGGATATTTAAAAAAACACAGAGAAATTCCTATGTACCTCTGAGAAAGTGAAGTGATGTAACCAAGTTGCTCAATCGTTCTAAGCTGGTGAAACGTGGCTTGCTTTGCAATCAGTTCGAAAAGCTGAAGTTTACTATTCATGGAAAATTCATCTTGATGAACCTGTTCATGATAAACCAAACTCCGTTACCAGGAAAACCAATGTCTACAAGAAACCCTTTATAAGAAATGCAAAAAACTGGTTGATGCTATACCTGAATATAATGCACTAGAGCGGAATTTTCATCGCTGGAGTTTAAACCTTCTTGATGGTAGAAGTATTTCGTTCCTGTTCGGAGCTCTGCAATCCTATTTGTCAGGAGCTGGGATGGAAATAACGGACGACATATAGGTTTTGGGTCGTTAAAAAGAACATCTTCAATATGCTTGACCATTGACTCAGCTTCGTCCTTCTCAACATTTCCTGAAATGAGACACCACAACGGCTATAAGAAACGCTAAAAAGGATTAGAGACCAAATACAATCATACAGCAGAGATAATGTTGATACCTGCTATATAGCACTCAACAAATGTCCTTGATAATAGCACTGGAACGAACTTAGCCAAGTCTTCAGCTTCCAAATGAGAAAGAGCTTCTAGTTCTTCCGTCCAAGGCCAAATTTGATCTTGTAAAACCAGTGAGCAGTAATACATTGCTTGTTCATATGGTTGTCGGAACTTGTGATTTTGGTATGCCTTTGTGACCGTTTCCTATTACAGGACAGGGAAGCAGAAAACATGGATTCGGTAAATCTGGTAACACGGCTTATTGGATGTAAGGAGGAATTTGTGATTTTGGTATGCCTTAGGAAGGAGAGTCGTGGTAATTTAGAAAGAGGGACAAAGTCTACTAACAAGGTTACCTTGATAACGGAAAACCTGTCAGGTTTAACTTTGAATTTTGCTATCTTTTGAATGACAGCTTCCAGCAAGATCCTCAATTTGTGATTAAAGCCAACAAGAGAGAGCTGGAAATGAGAAAAGTTAGTCAAACATGAAATTCATTGAGCAATATACGCAAGGAAACGTCAGCATCCTTGTACAAACCCACCTCAAAACCATTGTCCGAAAGACTTAATCCATAGTCAAGACCAGCAGTCTGAGCATAATAAGCTGAAACATACAAGTAAAAATTGATGAGAGCCAAAATATAAAGAAACATTAGAGATGCAATATAAAGCAGCATACTCGTCATCTCGATAATCAAAATGAGTATTGATATTGTAAAAAAGTTATGCGATTTGAAGAGAGCTACAAGGAATTCCCAGCCGAACTATCACATGGAGCATTTTACATGAGACAACTCTGGAAATTTACCCTCTAAATTTAATCAAATTCGATTGACCTTTCTAAAGCTTGGTTCCACATAATTAGTATACAGTTGTCTTGATTAATAGTTGAAAGAGGTTTATCTATCAAATCTTACCATATTCATTCAAATAGTCCACCAACAACAAGACAAAAATATTTGAAAGAACTACAGCGCCGGGAGAGGTGATTGCAAGGGGGCAGTTGAAATCCATCTTAACATATGCCTTTGGTTTGAAGAACTTGGTATCAGGCTTATACCACAATCTTGAGAATGATGTCTTTCTCAACAAAACTGGAAAGATGTCCTGTTCCAGAACATAAGAATCAAGATAACTGCTTCATACACTCAACTTTAAAAGACATTTGTAATTTGTAACTAGAGTGATGGATATGAACCTGATCTTTAACATCCTTTAATGAAAAATCCATAGGAATGAAGACGTTACGTGCTGGTAGAAGCACGTTTACATCAGGGGCAGACTGCATCCACTCCTGTAATTGTTAAGCACAAACCAAAATTGAACTTACTCCAGAGTAATAGGAAAATATCGAATCAACCAAAATATAAATTTCGAGCAGAGGAAAATAAACATGCAGCTATAATAGGATCTTCAGGAAAATAATATATCAAAAGCCAACCTGAATGGTGAATTTGGTTATCTTCTCAAGAGAATATGCAGTGTTATACCATGGCTCAATCTTGTCAGTTTGCCCTTCAAATTTATTTGATTCCCAAAAGATTCTACAAATATAATGGCATTAGAGTCTGCTACACGACGAGCTTACTAGGGTGTCAGCAGTTA
Organism: Pseudoturritis turrita; assembly: GCA_900406555.1. Taxonomy (NCBI): domain Eukaryota; kingdom Viridiplantae; phylum Streptophyta; class Magnoliopsida; order Brassicales; family Brassicaceae; genus Pseudoturritis; species Pseudoturritis turrita. Next base: position 2,995,662 of record OVBL01000313.1, on the reverse strand, counting down.
GGATTTTAATGCTTAAACAGGACACATTGGGGACTGGGGATGCTTAAAGTAAACCGCCAAAAAACTAATGGAAATTTTGCATAAATAGAGATCATATGGCCAATAGCAATAACAACATTTAGCACCGTCCTCAGCTCTTCTCAGAGTAAATGGGACAAATACAAAATTAGCTTGGTGAAAAGTGAAAACCTATTGAGTTTATCAGAAATTTTAGAGCATAGTAGACAGCAAGGCAAAAAAATACATTAGGTCATCAATTGCTTTTGCAAAGTGATGCATCCAGGAACAGAGACTTACCGAACATTATTGGGAGAAAGCTCATCGAGAACCTTTTGCACAATAGCTGGATTAAATTTCGAAGGCAGTGATGATCCAACCAGCCAATGCTTGATTGGGTATATCTGAAGCATAATTGCAAAAGGACACAGAAAATAAAAAGAAGAAGTGAAATGTTTAGCCACGAAAACGGTTTTGCGAACTTCAGCCACAGAGATCAAACTTCATATGAGTGATAGTCACAGAGATCTATTCTACTTTTTGTTCATCGTAAAGGCAACGTCTATATCAAGCAGAAATAGGTATATTTGATAACAAAAGTATGAGAAGTCGATCGAACAGCTGAAAAATACTATTACCGTCATGTTTGAAGAAATCTCCACTGCATAGTCAATTGGGTCTATTTTGGCTTGATAATGAAATTCTGCCCCACAGATAGCTGAGAGCTTCAACAACAATAAAAAATGTATTAAGCTCTTTAAAGACACTGAATCAAAGGGAACACTAGCAAGATTAAAAGCAGACACCAACAGAAAAGGAGGAAACATAGGTCCAAGAAATCGTACAACTTAATAATACCAATACCTCATCAAAAATCCACTGGGAAACACCAGAGTTTTGTAAAAGCTTAATGTGCCTGAACAACAACCCCAAAATATCTTGCATATGCTCTGTATACCAAGCAAGAAACAAAATCAAACCAAATCCAGAAACTGACTAAACATCAAGCACATCGATAGCATCTATTCAACATAAGAAAGGTTGATGCGAGCTTCCGTATAATATTGAAACAAAACAAGGAAGAATACAGAAACTCACCATGGCCAGCATCAGTAAGATAAATCGAAACATTGAAGAAAGAATACTCCGTAGTCCAGTCTCCTTCGCCAGCATACAGTCCCGTTGCCCAACCTGTGCAAGTATTAGGAAAGCTTAAGCAAGACAACTAGATGTAGAACTGCTAATCACAAAATTAAGTGAACAAGCAGCTGAGCAATATTTTAAAGGAAATAAACTCCTATTCGACTGAAATGGAACTCTCAAGAGGATAAAGTTGCACATTTCTCTAGCCAGCCCCACAAAATCCTCCCACGTTATTCTCTTTGGAAAATAGTTAGGGCACCACAAGTTTTTTGGTGCAGCTTATATGAGACGCAAAGATAGGGCAGAGATTTGTAGATACAATCTACAACTGAAACAACAGAGAAATGTAGTTTCTGAAGCACTATTCTAAATATCTGCGAGACAACCTAAACAGTGTTTGTAATATTCACAGCTGATAAGAACAAGGAGAATAAGATCAAGCAAGAAACACCCTCGAAATTAATACAGACGAAATCATTAATCTTTAAGATTTCTCGTGACTATTAGCAGAATTAGAGAGCTGAAACTACAACTACTTTACAATTTATTACCTCTTTCAGGTAGAATCTGCTAAAACGTTTATTAATTACGCCTTAAAGAAAACCTACCCGCGATTTTTAAGGCATGAAACAAACTTCCTTCGCCTTCATGACCAATTAGATCACCAAGATACCTGCATGGTGCCTCTTCATAATGATGGATGCTAGGAGTCACAGGCCATGAAACACAAAGCTCGTGACCCTGCATTATAGGAACAGCCTTCACAAGAACCTAAAACCAAAACTACCACCTTAGAAACATTCTAGCATGAATTTATCTTCGTCTCCCGTAAATCCTAAAGCTGAAATAAGGAACAAAAACCTGCAAATGGTCCGGCGTACACGGCTGACCAGGAAATCTAGGGATACCCTTGTTGGTGTTTCGAATTTCCTGGAACAATTCTTCCACTAGTTCTTGAGTTTTATCAAGGTTTTCTGAAGACATCCAGAGCAAAGAGGTGTATAAATGTTATATATGTTAATACTATTTTCTCTAAAAGTAGGAAAAAATTTGAGTTTAGGGTTAGCTCCAAAACCTACCCTTGCCATAAACAACCAGATGCATGATGTTGGCAGAATAATGTTCATCATAGAATTTAATTAGTTCACTCCTTGTATCTATTCCTTTTGCTTCGGGTCGTACATGAAGAGTATCCATGTTACCTAAGCAAAAATATCATTTTCTTAGAAAGAGAGAAAAATAATTTGGGAAGGACCACTGACTTTTCTTATGCATCACAGCACCGAATCTCGTTACATGAACGTCAATTAAGAATAGGTCGAACATGAACCTGTGCTAAATTTGTGATATGGATGGTCTTCTCTACTTAGATGCTTTTGTAACTGTGTGAATGGAAAAGGAAAAGAAAACTTTAAGTTAAATGCTAAATATATATCAACAGACTTGTGGGTTGTCAAATATGCAGGGATTAGATATAAGTACTACGAGTTCAAAGGAAACCTTATTTTTCACACTTATGTACTTTCCCTCTCCATAGATAGTTAGTTAAATGCATCCTTATTGATATAAACTAAATGGATAGAAATAATAAAGTAACCCAGATATTTGTTCTTGGGAGCAGGGGAAAATACCTGACACATACGCCAAGAATCAGACAACAAGTTTTTCTGATTCTCTGGATAAGAGAGAACTCGTTAGAGTTTTGTTACCTAACAAACTGCAACATGAAAGCGATCGAGAAAGTAGAGAAGCTAACCAGAGTCGACAGCCTTGATCTCCCTCATGGTGGCATCAGCTGACATCAGTGGTTTGATAAAGAACTGTGCAAACCTGGTTAGGCAATAACATAGGAATCCAAAACACTGTCAAAAGGAAAATCAGGCAAGATTAGTATAAGCAAGAGAGAAACAAAAAAAAATGTAAGTCTACCTGTCCAAAGCCTCATCAAAAGAATCTGTGTTGATATCGAAATGGTAGTTTGTATGTTCACTGGATGTATAAGCATTTGTGCTCCCACCATGCTACAATAAGCACATTCCAATAAGCACATGCAAGAACATCAATTATGATAAGAGTTTATATTCCAGAGCTGGAGAAGAACAATACCTCTGTAATATACTTGGAGTAACTATCTTCCTCTGGGTATTTTTCACTTGCATAAAAGAGCATATGCTCTTCACACCCCGAAAATAACAAAACGGACAGCATAAAATCAGATGTTATTTCTTAATGACTTATCAAAATCCACATTGAAAATCGACTTTGATTTACAGGAAAGACTTGATAAAACTACTTTGTTCATAAAGACAAAAATCTCCGCTCAGTGATTGAAATCTTGCTATGAAACAAAAAAAGCATTAAAACGGGGATTAAAAATTACCCAGGAAATGAGCTATCCCTTCTAATCCTTCTGGGTCAGAGAACGATCCGACGCTAACGTTCATCGAAACAGCACACTAAGAACACGAACACAGATGAATCTTCACAGCTTTTTTTCTCTCTTATCGGTAAAACTAGAAACAGAAATCGATCTTACCTTATCAGTCTCAGGGTCGCTGATTAACAACACCTCGAGAGAATTTTTTAGAACAATCCTTCGATATTCTCTCTTGTCCGTTCGTGGCTTCAGTATCTCGCCACCTTCATCCACCACCGTCGTCGCCGCCGCGTTCTCCGTTCCAACAACCGCCATCGCCGTTCGATTACTTGGGATTTTTGAGTCTTCGCTCTTTATATGTACAACGTCTTTCTTTTTCTTTTTCTAAACTTAAGAAGAGAAAGTAAAGCCACAAAGAGGAAGCAGAGAAGATATTATCAGGTGTGTGTGAATAGTCAACGTTTGACTATATCAACGGTTTATGTTTCCTCGTCATAGAGATCCAACGGTGCTGAGTTTTTTTTCTTCTTTTTAATTTTTTTTTTTTTTAAATTACGTTTTTGGTGTGGGAGAGATTTGGAGGAGCTATGTTTTTCATTTTTGTGGTGTTTTGTATTTTTGACAAAAAATATTTCGATAGTTTCTGTTTTTAATGATTTGCAATTTGTTTATCATGTCGGATCCTTAAGAACATATCAAAATTGGATCAAATCCATCATTGACTCAACATAATAATTTTTATCAACTCAAAATAAGTTTATGTACAGAGATGATACATGTCTTGTTTGGTATTAAACTAAATGATAGAAGACTCCTTGATTCCACGATTCTTGACATTGTTCAACAAAAGCTGCAATCAACATATAACTTATCATATCATGTGCTTTCGATGATAAAACTCGGTTTACTAACAATCAGATGAATACAGATTTATATGAATGTTTTGAGTATATCTCTTGCAAAGAGTTGGGACCTCCTCACAGTTTCAGCTGGCTCCATCCTTTCAACGACCCGTAAAGAGGCTGAGACTTTCTGAAACCGATAATGTCTTGGATTTCTATGAGTGGTGGTGATGCAACTTTGTCTTTGTCAGATGCCATTTCCTTCAAATGCTGGCTTCCATAAACGCATATGCTCAGCGATTTCTTTTTTGGTGCGTCAATCTTTATGTATTCGTCGAAAAAATCTATCAATTCTTCCTTCTTTAGCTCTCTCAGTGCAGCCACCTAACAACAAAACAAACCCCCAAGAAGCTGCGTTAATGGCTTGAACAGTCCTAAAAGTTTAACACTTTGTTGATGAAGACCAACAAATTTGCATTATGGAAGTTAATAGGTTCTCAATTCATAGACAGCTAGAAGATATCAAACTTTTGAGCGGTTTTCTTTGAGGTTTTGTCGATTACCTCTGCATCAATGCGGTTGAATTTAAATGTCCCACTTTGAATCTCTCCCCAGTAAAACCAAGATTCCTCCGACAAGTTCTTGTGTTTCTCAAGCTTCATGTCTATCAAAGCTGTTACATTGCTCTGAGGAGAAACTCATGTCAGTTAAAAAATCTTATAGAGGCTTAACGGTGAGACTGTGGGATGCCTCTTTGTACCAAATGTTTTATCTTAAGCAGAGCAAATATGATCTATAATATCTTGTTGGGACATCTCACCTTGAATTCCTCATCGCTTATCTTGTAAAGTTTATTCTCAAGATCCTTGAGTAATGACTCGACCCTCGAATCGATATGTCCAGGACCCTATTAACGATAAACTCAAAAGGCAATTAAGGAGATATGCATTAACTATACAAAGTCCGAAGTGGCATAGAGGCAAGAAAAGTTGGTACCTTAACTGAAGACTGGATAATGAACTTAACACCATAGACACCAGAGTAGTTGCTGTATTGCAGAAAAGTGGTTATGCATCAAACATAACTCGGGGATATTCAAACACACAGAGGAATAGCTACATACCTCTGAGAAAGTGAAGTGATGTAACCAAGTTGCTCCACCGTTCTAAGCTGATGAAAAGTGGCTTGCTTTGCGATGAGACGGAAAAGCTGAAGTTTACTATTCATGGCAAACTCATCTTGATGAACCTGTTCATCGCAAACCAATTTCCGTTAGCAAGAAAACAAAGGTCTACAAGAAGAAACCCTCTAAAATCACGTATCAAAGATCTACAAGAAAAGCTTTACAAGACACTTGTTGATGATATCACTTCGTTTGAAGGCTAACTACTAATCTTGTCGCAAATATACCTGAATATAATGCACCAGAGCAGAATTTTCATCACTAGGGTTTGAGCCTTCTTGATGGTAGAAGTATTTCATTCCTGTTCCGAGCTCGGTAACCCTACTTGTTAGGAACTGGGATGGAAATAACGGACGACAAATAGGTTTTGGGTCGTTAAAAAGAACATCTTCAATATGCTTGACCATTGACTCAGCTTCATTCTTCTCAACATTTCCTGAAATGAGCAACCACAATGGCTATAAACAAAAGGATTAGAGACCAGAGACTATCACACAACAGTTTCAATGTCGATACCTGCTATATAGCACTCAACGAATGTCCTTGATAATAACATTGGAACGAAATTCGCTAAGTCGTCAGCTTCCACATGAGAAAGAGCATCTAGTTCTTCTGTCCAAGGCCAAGTGCGATCTTGTAATACCATTGAGCAGTAACTCGTTGCTTGCTGATATGGTTGTCGGAATTTGTAATTTTGGTATGCCTTTGTGATCGTTTCCTATAACAGGATAGGGAAGCAGAAAAACTTGGATTCTAATAAATTTGGTAACAAGTGAGGAAGTTGTACCATGTACAAGCCTTAAAAAGATCTAATAACAAGTTTACCTTGATAACAGAAAATCTATCAGGTTTAACTTTGAATTTTGCTATCTTTTGAATGACAGCTTCTAGCAAGATCCTCAATTTGTGATTAAAGCCAACAAGAGAGAGCTGGAAATGAGAAACATATTAGTCTAAAATGAGATTCATTGAGCAAAATACACAAGGAAACGTCAGAATCCTTGTACAAACCCACCTTAAAACCGTTGTCCGAAAGATTTAATCCATAGCTAAGACCAGCGGTCCGAGCATAATAACCTGAAACATAGAATTAAAGATTGACATACAGTCTTCATGATATAACAAGAAACTATATAAGGCAACTTTACTCTTGTTTTTATTGAAACAATTACTTTGTACTAATCTTCTTCATTATACCATTTTTCAACTTGTCTTAAAGAAACATAAGAGATGCAATATAAAGCAGCAAACTCGTCATCTCAATATTCAAAATCAGTACTAATATTGTGAAAAAAAGTTGTGCGATTTAAAGAGAGCTATCAGAGATTCCCAGCAGAACGATCATCTTGAAGCATTTTACATGAGCCAGCTTTGGAATATTTCCCTAAATTAATCAATTCTACTAGCCTTTCAGAGGCTTAGTTCCACATATATTTAGCATACAATTACCTTGCCTAATGTCTAGAGAAAGCCGTAGTTGAAATAAAAATACCAAAAGACGTTTATCTATCAAATCTTACCATATTCATTCAGATAGTCCACTAGCAACCAAACAAATATATTCGAAAGAACTACAGCGTCGGGAGAGCTGACTGCAAGGGGGCAGTTGAAATCCATCTTAACATATGCCTTCGGTTTGAAGAACTTGGTATCAGGCTTATACCACAGTCTTGAGAATGATGTCTTTCTCAACAAAACAGGAAAGATGTCCTGTTCCAGAACTTGATTACGTGACATTTCATACACTAAACTTTAAAAAGTTATAAAATTGTAACTAGAGTGATGGAATTGAACCTTATCTTTAACATCCTTTAGTGACAAATCCGTAGGGATGAAAACGTTAGGCGTTGGTAGAAGCAGGTTTACATCAGGGGCAGACTGCATCCACTCCTGTAATTGTTAAGCACAAACCAAAACTGAACTTCCTCAAGAGTAATAGGAAAAATATTGAATCAAACAAAATATCAAATTCGAGCACAGAAGGGAAATTAATATATCAAAAGCCAACCTGAATGGTGGATATGGTTATCTTCTCAAGAGAATAAGCAGTGTTATACCATGGCTCAACCTTGTCAGTCTGCCCTTCAAATTTATCTGATTTCCAAAAGATTCTGCAAACATAAGGGTATTAGATTCTGCAACACAACGAGCTTACTTTGCCGTGAGCAGTCAGGATTTCAATGCTTCAACTACTTGTAAATTCTAACATAACACATTCAGACCGCCAAAAAGCCAAATCTCATTTTTGCATAAAAATGAGATCATATGGTCGATAAGCAATAAAAATATTTAGGCACCGTCCTCAACTCTACTCAGAATATATGAGACAACTACAAAATTAGCTTGGTGAAAACCTATTGAGTTATTGAAAAATTTAGAGCATAGTAGGCAGTAAGGCAAAAGAATACATTAGGTCATTGTTTGCTTGTGCAAGATGCATTTCAACAACAGAGACTTACCGAACATTGCTAGGAGTAAGCTCATTTAGAACGTTCTGTACAGTAGCTGAATTAAACTTCGAAGGCAGTGATGATCCGACGAGCCAATGCTTGGTTGGGTATATCTGAAGCATAATTGCCAAAATGATACATAAGATTTTTTATTTTTAAGTGAAAGTTTTGCCATGAAATCAAAGTTGCGAACTTTAGTCAAAATATCAAACTTCATATGCGTGATCTAATAATGCTTGATGGAATTGTAATAGAGATAAATCATCTATTCGACTTTTTGTTCAGGCCACACATATATCAAGGCAGAAATAGATATATAAGAAGCTTAAACGATAGCAAAAGTATGAGAAATCGACTGAACAGCGGAAAAATACTATTACCGTCATGTTTGATGAAATATCCACAACATAAGAAATTGGGTCTATTTTGGCTTGATAATGAAATTCTGCTTCACAGATAGCTGAGAGCTTCAACAACAATAAAAGATGTATCAAGACACTGAATCAATAGGAAAACAACAGAAAAGGTCCTAAAAATGGTACAACTTAATAACACCAATACCTCATCAAAAATCCACTGGGAAACACCAGATTTTTGTAACAGATTAATGTGCCTGAACAACAACCCTATAATATCTTGCATATGCTCTGTACACCAAGCAAGAAACAATATCAAAACCAAATCCAGAAAATATCAGGTACTGACTAAACATGAGTAAGAAAGATTGTTGCGAGTTTCCATAGAATATTAAAAACAAAACAAGGAAGAATACATAAACTCACCATGGCCAGCATCAGTAAGAGTAATCGAAACATTGAAGAAAGAATACTCCGTAGTCCAGTCTCCTTCGCCAGCATACAATCCCGTTGCCCAACCTGTGCAAGTATTAGGAAAAAAACTAAGCAAGACTACTAGATGTACAAGTAGAACTGTTAATACACAGCTCCGCATCACGAACTTACGTAAGCAAGCAATTTTATATGACACTCCAAGATAGGGAAGAAATTTTCAATCAATTATCTCTTTCAGGTAGAATCTGCTAAAACGTTTATTAACTTGGCCCTAAAGAAAACCTACCCAAGATTTTTAAGGCATGAAACAAACTTCCTTCGCCTTCATGACCAATTAGATGACCAAGATACCTGCATGGTGCCTCTTCATAATGATGGATGCTAGGAGTTACAGGCCATGAAACAGTAAGCCCGTGACCTTGCTTTATAGGAACAGCCTTCACAAGAACCTAAAATCAATGTAAAACCACCACTTTAGAATTTTTTTTAATCTTGGTCTCCTGTAAATGCTAAAGCTGAAATAATGAACAAAGACCTGCAAATGGTCCGGTGTACACGGCTGACCAGGAAACCGAGGGATACCCTTGTTGGTGTTTCGAACTTCCTGGAACAATTCTTCCACTAGACATTGAGTTTTATCAAGGTTTTCTGAAGATATCCAGAGCAAAGAGATGTATAATGTTAATACTTTTGTTTTCTTGAAAGTTATAAAAAAAAAAGAGTTTTGGATCCAAAACCTACCCTTGCCATAAACAACCAGATGCATGATGTTGGCAGAATAGTGTTCGTCGTAGAATTTAATTAGTTCACTCCTTATATCTATTCCTTTTGCTTCGGGTCGTACATGAAGAGTATCCATGTTCCCTAAGCAAAAAATATCACTTTCTTAGCAGGAGAGAAAAAACCACTACTGACTTTTCTTATGCATCACAACACCAAATCTCGTTACATGAACACCAATTTTGAATAGGTAGAGAACATTTACCTGTGCTAAATTTGTGATATGGATGGTCTTCTCTACTTAGATGCTTCTGTAACTGTGTCGACGAAAAAAGAAAGACAAAGCTCAAGTTAGATGTTAAATACACATTTACAAACTTGTGGGTTGTCAAATATGCAGAGCTTAGATTCAAAGGAGACCTTATATATATATATATATTCTTGAAAGCAGGGGAAAATACCTGGCGCATACGCAAAGAATCAGTCAACAAGTTTTTCTTATTCTCTGCGAGAGAGAGAACTCGTTCAGAATTTTGTTACTTAACAAACTGCAACATGAAAGCGATCGAGAAAGTAGAGAAGCTAACCAGAGTCGACAGCTCTGATCTCCCTCATGGTGGCATCAACCGACATCAGTGGTTTGATAAAGAACTGTGCAAACCTGGTTAATTAGGCAATAACATAGGAATCCAAAACACTGTCAAAAGGTAAATCAGACAAGAAGATTAGTAAGCAAAAACAAAAAAACAAAAGTAAATTTACCTGTCCAAAGCCTCATCAAAAGAATCCGTGTTGATATCGAAATGGTAGTTTGTATCTTCACTGGATGTATAAGCATTTGTCCTCCCACCATGCTACAACACACATAATTCCAATAAGCACATGCAAGAACATCAATTATGATAAGAGTTTATATTCCAAAACAATACCTCTGTGATGTACTTGGAGTAACTATCTTCCACTGGGTATTTTTCACTTGCATAAAATAGCATATGCTCTTGAAACAAAAAAAAATAAACCGAGCAACACAAAATCAGATGTTACTATCAAAATCCACGTTTAAAAACCGACTTTGATTACATGAAAGATTTGATAGATAAATCATTGTTTATAAAGACTAAGCTCAGTGATTAAATTCCTGCTATGAATTAAAAAAAAAGCATTAAAACGGGATTAAAAAACTACCAAGGAAATGAGCTATCCCTTCCAATCCTTCTGGGTTAGAGAACGATCCGATGCTAACGTTCATTGAAGCAGCACACTAAGAACACGAACAAAGTCGAATCTTCAACTTTTTTTCTCTCTTATCATCGGTAAAACATGAATCGATCTTACCTTGTCAGTCTCTGGGTCGCTTATTAACAAGACCTCGAGAGAATTTTTTAGAACAATCCTCCGATACTCTCTCTTGTCCGTACGTGGCTTCAGTATCTCGCCCACCGGCGTCGTCTCCGTTCCAATCACCATCGCCATTGCCCTCCGATTACTTGGGATTTTTGAGTCTTCGTTGAGTCTTCGATCGTTTATGTCCAACGTCTTTCTTTTTTAGTATTACTTTGAGAGAAAGTTAAGACAAAGGAAGCTGAGAAGAAATTATCTAAGTGTGGTCCAGTCTACGTCTCACTATTATCAACGGTGTATACTTTCCCACGTCATAGAGATCCAACGGCGATTAATTGGTACAGTCTAAGTCTTCGCTTGTATATGTCCAACAAGTCAACAACATCTTTCCTTTCTTTTAAATATATACATTCAAGTAGATAATATATCCCACAAAAATACAAAAAGAAATTTGGCTCTAAACAATTCATATTTAATAGAGATTTAATATTCAAACTAACAAATCTTACAAAATTTGGATCTATTATTTTAACATACGTTAATCCAATAAATTGAATGAAAGTTTTACATCTATCATTTTAATCCGATAAAATGAATAAATACAATTAATCTAATGGGTTCTTTTTAATTTACGGGCTTCGGTTTTTAAGAACCGATTTGATTGGTTGTAATCTTTCCGCATATCGAGTTTACTAAATTTTTATTAGTCATGTGTTTATAACTTAAACCGACCAAATGAAAACCAATTCTCAAAGAATGTGAGTTTTTTTCTTCTTTAAATGGTTGTTACAACAACAAAATAAAAACAATGATACAATCACACACGAATATGTAATCACTTCACTTCCCTGCTTCTAAGCTTTAGAAGTACCACGATGATCCTTATCGATATGCTTCAATAGATCCGCCGGATCACGAAACCCTCTGCTGCATTTCGGACAAACATCAACCGTAACTTTGCCACAGTTCTGTTTTCCATTCCTCTCCTGCATTTTCTCTACATTACCATCGGTTCCACTCGAAAACTGTAGCTTCTGGCTAATATCTTTACCGAGTCTGCTCATACTTGCTTCCGCAGAAGCTAAAAGACTAGACCATCTCGAAGATGATGATGATGATGATGATGCAGGAGCTTCTTTTGTGTTTGTACTCAAGAAACCCATGAACGAGAAACTCGAATCAGGTTTCTTCGGTCCAGAACAACTATGATCAGGTCCAAACCGATGTTTCAAGCAATGATCGATGCTACAATCTCGACATTTTATAGTATTAGAGAATGTCAAGACTTCTCTGCATCTTGGAACAGGACATTTCTTCTTCTTGACAGCTTTTTCGTAGTTTGACGGATCGCAATCTGTATTCACATGTTTCTCCCAAGTTATGTTTGGATCTTCGTCAGGGTTTAATCGAACTCCTTTAGCGCATAACGGACAGATAACCACTGTGACATCTCCTCTGTTTCCTTTTGGACAATTGTGTTTCATATAGCTTCGATGATCCAAACAAAACACCTGCAAAAACAAATTTCAAAACTTTAATAAGATCTGTTCCAACATTTTTAGCAGCAAATTCTTCGAAATGCCGATCATTTCAAAGAATGAGTGAAATTTAACACCAGAGTGTAAGCAAATCACACAAATGTGTGTGACAATTCGAGATCTTCGTAACCGATTACACTAGATTCAATCAACTAACAAAAAAGATATAAATTCCTGAAAGAGATTATTAAGACAAATGATTTCCCTGTTCTAATTCATATAATCGACCAGAGATATAGAAGTCAAAGATGTTCATCGTAGATTGGGTTGGAGAAATCATAGTCGTGACGAGCGTGAGATGATTTGAAAAGCGAAGGAGAAAGAGAAAGGGACCTGGATGCAGCGATCGCATGTGAATGGTAAGAAATCGATTTGTTTGCAATAATCGACGGAGCAGTGTTTCCCCAGATCTGGAAATTCCGGTGTCCCCATTGAGACCGAGAATACAGACCAATTCCGATCCGACAACAAAATCGAAAGAAAGTGGAATAGAATTTGGAACAAGATATAAAATTAATTAAATCAGTCTTAAGAGTTTTCCGGCGAGAGAGATTCCGGGAAAAATAAAATTCCCAGATTCCGAGAATTTAGATGAACAGAAAACTCGGAGAAACCGGGAAGAAAGTTGTAAAGGAAGAAGGTCAACGTGATTCCATCTTCTTATTTTCTTCTATTCAAAAGTCAAATCTTTCTTTGACTTTTCTTAATACCAAATTCTGATCACCAACCAATTAAAAACTCGGCTTATTAAGGCTTTTTTAACATTTCACAAATTGGGCTCTCAGCCTCATTCTCTTTTCAAAAGGAGAATATTTGTTTCTTAAGTTTTTTGCAAGCTAAATAATAAGAAAATTCGTATGATTGCATTTGAAAGTTTCATACAAACATCTAGATCACTAAAAAAAACACAATATAATCATATGATTAAAACCCAACTTTAAAAAACACTATTTCAAAGACAGAAGCACATCTGATGCAACCCAAGGTTCGAACAAAAAGTTGACTTAAGCTTCATAATAGTTGGTCTTATGCAAGAAAATGAGTAGGTATTAATACTTAGGCTTGGTCTTCGGCCTCGGTGGTGACCTTGCTGCTGGGAAGAGCCTTAGCAGCCAAGATATCAGTGTACTCTTGGAATGGTGATTTTGCGAATCTCGTCTCTTTCCAGAATTCCGGTGTAAGGAATCCATACGTCTTCTGAAGACAGTCGAAGGTTGCCTGACCAAAACAAAGATTGGTTACATTCGCGAGAATCCGATTAAACTTGAAATTTAGGATAATCAAATCAAAACTTTGCATTCATGATAAAAAGTAACTTGAGAGCATTTAGATTCAAACAACTTCGAGAAATCAACTACACAAGCTATCAATAATAAACCTTCTTTGAATACAACCAAAGTTCATCACAACAGTACTAACAGCAAAGCTCACATGCTTAAACCAATTACATTCCGCAAAATCCTAATCTCCAATATAAAATGGTTCTTAATGATATCAATAACCTTATTTCACTACCTAATTTCAGAGTTTCAGCTGATTATAAACGGATTTATCAAACCAAAAACAGTGAAGAAAGTGCATACCTTGACAAAGTTTCCAAGGGTTTTGGTGGATCCTCTGGAAGAAGTGAAGACATCATCAATTCCGGCGAACTGTAAAACCTTCTTAGGAACCCTAGCCGCCACAATACCAGAACCTCTTGGAGCTGGAACCATCCTCACTGTGACAGATCCACACTTTCCGGTCACCTTGCACGGAACAGTGTGTGGCTTCCCGATCTTGTTACCCCAGTAACCCCTTCTAATCGGAATCACAGACAATTTCGCCAGAATAATCCCGCCTCTGATCGCCGTCGCGACTTCCTTGGAACATTTCACTCCCAATCCGACGTGACCGTTACTATCTCCGACGACGACGAAAGCCTTGAATCTGGTTCTCTGACCGGCTCGGGTTTGTTTCTGAACAGGCATGATTTTCATCACTTCATCCTTCAAAGTAGGACCGACGAGTAGATCGATGATCTGGTACTCCTTGACTGGGAGAGAGTGGAGATAGATCTGCTCAAGCTTCTGGATCTTACCTTCTTTTACGAGGCGACCAAGCTTGGTCACTGGTACCCACTTCTCCTCTTCCGGAGCACGGCCTCCACGGCGACCACGGCCTCTCGGACCACCTCTTCCACCACCGCGACCGCCGAATCCACGCCCGAAACCACCGCGGTCACCGCCACGTTCGCCACCACGCTCACCTCCACGTTCGCCACCACGCTCACCTCCACGTTCGGCCATTGTCGATGCACTCGATTTTGTGTAGAAGAGCTAGAGAAATGATGCGGCGTTTCGATGTGTTCTTGAGAAAACCCTAATGGCGGCAAAATTATCTACATATAGCTCCATGGGAAGAAACCATGATAGGGTATTAGGGTTTTCTTTAGTAAATTGAGCTTGTTGGGTTTATAAGCCCGATACTAAAGTCAGGCCCAACATGTGATTTATGTAATGGTCTATTTCTTGATTTATTTATTTTTTGTTCACCGGAATTTTTTTCCTTTCGTCAATTGTTGACCAGTTTCTTGATTTTCTTATAGATAAATAGATATATTTTTGTAGTAATATTTCTTTTACTGAATAACATTATTGTGCTGACACATTTAAATATATTTAAAAAAAGATGCAGAGATATGGACCAATATGAATAAACCCCACCATTGATATCACCTGCCAAAACTTACCAGACAAAAAAAGACAAAGGCCAAAAAAATCTAACTCAGTTACAAGTGAGTTCATAGACAAAATAAATTTATGTATATATATATTCATGATGACCACATTTTTATTTTGTAAGAATAAATAATGTTTTAAATGAGTCAAAAGGGGCTCAATAGAAAGACAAGAAGCAGACGAGAAGTGGCAGAGAGAGTCATTGAAGTGTGATGGGGACACCAAAACAAACACCTCTTCGTTTTAACCAAATGCATGTGGTTTTTGGTTTTACACACAATAAGGACGAATTGGGAATTGCACTATTAAATTTTGTAACTTTTTCATAAAAAAAATTAATAAACTAATACTCCCTCGTTTCGTAAAGATGTTTTGGAATTTTTTTTAATTCAAAATATAAAATATTTTCACATTTCTATTTTTATGTATTTTTTAACGTTATTGGATATTTTGTGACCAATAGTATTCTGCAGTTTTTTTTATAATTGGTTAAATTATTTTTATTTTATATAATAAATAATATTTTTTATAAAAAAAATAATTTTTTAAATTTTGCACTTTTAACTAAAATATTTTATATTTTAAAATGGAAGGAGTAGAAACTAATCGTATAATTGAGTCAAGTGACATAAATATATTTCAAATCCAATGCCTATGAACAAAAAAAAAGAAAAAGAAAAAGATATAGTCAGAATCGTAATTACAATTAAACCAATTAGTCTTTACCAAATAAAAATTGCTTTTTTTTTTTTAGATTGTATTATTTGTTTTTATTATAAAGCCGATATAATTATCAATTAACCACACTCTCCATTTCAACAAGTCTTAAACCTTGGCTCCCACAAGCTCACCTGAAACTCTCTCTCTCTTTCTCTCTCTCTCTCTCTCTCTCTCTAAGCTCTCTCATGTTCGGAGTCACGGCAAGACTCGATGACCAACTCGGCACCACAACCACACCAACCACTATATACATGGATCCACCTTCTCAAGACCAGCCGAGTCATAACTCAGACCACCGTTCAATAGAAACACTCGTCGTCGTGTTAGCCGTCATCACCATTTTATCAGTCCTAGCCGGCGTCTTCGCTCGGCTCTGCGGCGGCCGCCATTTATCTGACGGCGGAGACCACGACATTGAAGGTTGGGTCGAGAGGAAGTGTCGTAGCTGCATCGATGCCGGAGTCCCCACCGTCGCCGCGGCTCCTCCACCTCCACCGCCTCCGCCGCCGCCGGCAGCAACGGCGGAGGAGCAGAGCAAGGCAGCAGCGGAAGAGCAAACCAAGAAGTGAAGTAAAAAGGGAAAAATTACTACATTCTTCGATTTAGCTTAACATTATGTGATATCATTAATTTTGAAGACATCTCTTTTTTTTTTTATGTACCTTATTCTATGGACATTGATTTCGGATTTTCCTCGGATGTTTTATGATTATTACTTTTTTAAGCAAAAAAAAAAAAAAAAGCAAAGTTCTTTGTTAAACTTTTAACTTTAAATAAATCCGTTGAGATTTGAGACCAACGGCAAAAAAAAAAAAAAAAAAAAAAAAAAAGACATCGAGATTTACTTTATCCTCATGTTGGGTTTCATAGCAACAAAATCAGAAGAAAATTCACATAATTAAAAGTATATCAAGATTTTAATTTAATGGACCTTAGTAAAGTAGGCCAAAACACAAGGGTTCGTTGATTATGGGATTTAACATTCTGATGATAGTAGGCCAAACGCACAAGGGTTCGTCGATTATGGGATTTAACATTCCTATGAAAGTAGGCCAAAATATTTAACTCGATGGACTTTTAATAAAGTAGGGCCACAAAGCAAGAGCTCACTGAAAACTAGTTCTTTTGGTTAATTTTGGGATGTAACATGTTATTTTATAATAAGTATAGGAAAGAACACTCTATAAATTAACATTTTTCGTGCCGAAATTACTTTTTTTTAAACATTTTTCGTATTCAGGTTTCAAGGTCGTATGCACAAACTCGGCCCATGTGCCTTGTATCCACAACAATTTGCACAGCTTTAATTTTTTAGTAGAGTATATGAGCAGCTAATCAGCTATATTTTCATTGCTTTTATACTTACCAACTATTATGTTAAAATAATAAAATCACTTTACTTAACTTTGTATATTTTGCACCATTTTTAATAGTAAAAACCAGTGTTCAAAAAGCGGTCTAGGCGGCCGCCTAGGCGTCGCTTAGGCGCTAGGCGCCCCTAGACCGCTTGGATTTTACATTAATCGGTGGTATTAGGCGGAATGGGTCATTTGGTGGCTTGGACGGTCACTAGGCGGGCTTGGGCGACCACTAGACGGGCTGGGCGGGTTAAATCCGCCTGTTTTTTTTTTTTTAATTCAAAATAGCACCATTTTGATATTTGAGTCAGATGATGAGCATGTTTAGAGATAATAAGGTGAAGAGAAGTGTGAGTAGAATCATCATGAGAGTTTATTCATTTTTAAAAACTCAATTTTTTTTATTCTTTAATCTACATTTACGTTTATTTTAGCTTTCATGGATCATGTTTCTTAAGATTATTTCATTATATTATATTTTATAATATATAATTAGATTTTATATATATATATATATATATATATATATATAGTTTTATTATAAAACCGCATAATCCGCCTACAAAATCATCTAGGCCCCGACTAAGCATTCTAGGCGCTAGGCTGAGGATCGCCGTCCGCTTAGCGCCTAGCGCTTTCTTGAACACTGGTAAAAACAAATTATTAGACAAATAATCGTATTCATTTATTCATGGAAATACAAACAATCAATACTCGTAATATTATATATACAATGCAAGACAACAAATCTTTCGACTATTGTATCTATATTACCGTATATCTTTACTACGTATATCAAGAATCAATACGTACATGTATCTATATATATGTATATACTCTCATACGTATATATGTATATTACACAAGTAGCTAAGTAATTTAGCATTGAGGAGAAACGGTGCCTTGGTCCTTAACATTGGCATTTTTGCAAGAAGCTGTTCCTCCTTTGATGTTCACGTTCTCAAGCACAATCCCTTGGCATGGATATTTCTCACTGCAATCAAACTTTATCGCCACATCCGTTGCGCTCGTACCGTTTATGTTCCGGTAGACCACGTTGCTCACTTGCACCGCGGATTCCTAAGCAACATATTTCACATTTCAATTCGAGTGATGCTAGTTTGGTAAATTAAAAAAAAAATCAGTAATTCGGCTAAATCAAATCAATTACTTCTTGTTCGCATTTGTCCTTGTCGCAGTAGTTCTGGTCTATTATGATCGGATTCTTGACATTTTCCATACGAATGTTTTGAAATTTAATGTTCTTGGCAGTTCCTGACCCTCCCTGGAATCAATAAGGAGGTTGTTATTGACAATTTGAAAACAAATGGTGCAAATTCGAGAGATGTGTAGAGGGGATGTTTGTGAAAAAAAAAATCAATATCGATCACCTGGTAAGTCTTAATTCTAACTCCATTATCAGTCTCAGACAGCTTAGCACCATCCACATTAATTCCCGAGACGTAAGCTTTCGAATTGTCATCCCCCAAACTCCCAATGCTTGTCATCAAAACAATATTTAAACAAAGATTGATGTTAGTTATATATTGACTACATTAATTAAAACGAACGAAATCAAATTAAGATCTTTTCAATATAATTGTGTGACCCTTAGTTTCGAATTCGAAAAACGATATTTCGATTTACCTGATCCCATGACCGGGGCCGCAATTTAAATCATTGATCTGAACATTTTGGGATCCATCCTCAATGGATATACAATCATCACCTATGTAAAAGCAACCAAGAACATTAAAATTATATGAATCAATAAATGATAGCTAAACATCTCCGTTTAGCCTTAGCAAGTCTTTGTTACACATAAATACACCCTAAACCCCAATTATATATGGATCATTACCTGTTCCAATGTCAGAATTGGAGACTCGAATGTTTTGGGTATTAGTGATATGAATACCATCCGTGTTGGGACTATCGTCAGGAGCACTGATCTCAACATTGTTAACGTCAACATTGTTGCATTTCTCAATCGAAATCTGAATCTGCTGCGCATTTCTCACCCTCAGATTTTTCACATTCAAATTCTTTAAGTTGTAGAAAGTAAGAGCCTGCATATGCATAAAACACACATATGCCAAATTTATAATCAAACGTTCACTTAGTTTGAATGGGAAGAAATTAATAGTATATTCAGCTTTTGTATTTACGTACCGTTGGGGCTTTTGTGCATGGCTGCATAAAAAAAAAAATAGAGATGAAACAATTTAATATTAACATGATGACAGTTAAGTAGGAGTATTTTTAAATAACTAAGTATATGTGAAGCATATATGCGACCTTAGATCGGTCGATTTTGCATGAGTTTTGCCACCAGATTTTTCCGTTGCCATCAATAATTCCTGTCGAACCGCCATCAACTAATAGATTGTTAACGTCCTCAATGACAAGCCAATAGTTTTTGTCTTTGTAATCCGATCGTTTTGTGGATGCTGATAAAGTGCCTAGGATCTGCAGTTAATCGGTAAAAAAAAATCAACTAATTAAGTTTATTAACTAAGCGGATATTAATGATTAAAGTTACAAAAAAAAACAAATTATTACCTGAAATTTACGTAGAGATTTGCATGGGCCTCTAAATCGAGTAGACTTGAGGAGATAAGTCTTTCCTTTAGGAATCAAGAAATTAGTAACTCCATTTGTTGAACATGCTTTCTTCCATGCTTTCTCGAAGGCCTAAGCATAAATTTTACACCCATGCATGCATGCATCATCAATACAAAATAAAATATATCTACATATTTACCTGCTGAATTTCTGATTTGTATATCTTTTTACACCGAAAACCATAACTAATTTTTGATAAAATAAATTTCTATCCATTACCATTGTAAACATGTAAAATATACCTGAGTATCATCGGTTTTTCCATCTCCTTTGGCTCCAAAATTCAAAACACTAACAGTTGATGATTCCGAAGTGGTTTTATCGGAGCTTTTCAAGGTGAGAACATCGTCGTTCTTGAGCTTGAGTAAGCTATCAGATTCGAAGCTTCCATCTTCATGACCATATCCTTCATCAACGTTGCTACTTAAAGCTTCACACCACGAGACCATCAAAAGAAAGCATAAGAAAACAGCAAGAAGTCCGCAACAACGGGCCATTTCAGATTTAGCCTTTGGAGGAGCGAAACGGTTTTTTTTTAAGGAATGAGTGTTGTTTCTTGTGAGTAAAATGAGAATGTTTGCTGTTTTTTTCGGGGCGATGTAATATGAAATTGAAGAGGTGGGAGGTATGTGTATTTATAGGCAAATTTAAAGGGGAAAAAGTTAGGTTTATTAAAGTTTTAATGGCGTTGGAGGTATGGAGAGAGATTGAGATTGATACGAAAACATCACTTTAAGCTTCTATAGCCTTACCTCTTCTCCCCCTACTTTTATTTGTTTTCTTGATTGGGGGTTTCACATTTTAGTTACGTATTTTTTCTGTATATATATTAGAAAAAAAAGTTTATTTTCATCATCTTATACCATTCACAGTAACATTTCATCATGTGTAATTACGGAGCTAAGCAGTGCGTGATGTATATCCATACATACTTATAAAAAGTTGAAGAAATATAAGCAAATGTGATAAGAAAACGTCGTCGTCTCCTGTGTCTCTCAAAGTTCGGTAGTAGTTTTGGGTCCATTTTACTCTTTTTTGTTTTTTATTTTTGTGTGTGATGCTGATATTACCGTTGTATCTTTTAGGAAAATTTTCAGAGAAATAAAACATCATCATCTTTCTTTGTTTTGCGTATATTTAGGAGAAATTATGTCAAATAGCAAATATAATACTCCTTCTATTATACGTACAAGATATAGTTTGGCTAGAACAAACATGAAATTGTTTTTGGCTAAAAATTTAATCATGTTTATCCCATTTAATCTTTTTTATTCATTCTCATCATATAAATCGACTCAATTCGCGATCTTACTAAAACATACAAAATTTTCCACATGTCAAATTTTAAAAATAATTAAATTTACTCAGTGAATAAATTATAAATAGCAAATTTGAGTAAAAAACATCATTCTATATAAAATAAAAAATGTTCTTTTCTCATTATTTAAATACATATATATAAAATAAGAAAACAAAAAAAAAAACAAATTAGAACACACTAGTTCAGGTTTTTTTTCTCCCAAAATAAAGTGCGCCTGAAACGGCGTCGTGGGCTTGCAATTAATCCGATATTGAATTGTTAGGTAGCACATGTGACATTAGAGTTAAGTACATGTGTCTCCCCACTGAGAAAGTGCAGATTATTTTATTGTAGACTTTTAATTAGCTAGAGTCGTGGTCAATAATCAATACATCTGAATTTAACACGTATGGTGAATCTGCAAGAATGTGTTGACATGTGAAACAGTTAACATTCCTTTAATCTTGGAAGAAAGTTAGGATTATATAGAGTATAGAGTAAAATGTGTAGAAATACCAGATTCAAATTATAATTGTAAATATGTAAACGGCATTACAAATGCCAATGTAATGATTGATAAATTATATGTTAAAATAACGAGATAACTCAAATTTTGCATGCCAGCATCACCAATATTATCTATTTTGTTGGAAAATCAATTAACATGGAACAATCTTTGTATTCAAATCCGCCTTAGACTATACGTCAGTTATGTGCCGTCTAAAAAAAAAACATGTTATGAAAACATTTTTGTTAGTCCAACATCACATTATGTCATTTATCTATTTTTTGAAATCAACATGATATTTCACCAATTTTGTTTTGCTTTTTGATATTCACCAGTTGCCATATTTTTATATTCACTTAAAATAATCGAAAACATATCTAAAGAATTATCAAAACTCAGATAATTACAAATGTTTGATTAAATAAACACAAACATAATAGATTAGTGTTCATTGTGATATATAGATGGTGTAATACATATTCGATTGTCTAATGTGGATAATTACAGATGTATACGTCAGGATAATATATTTTTTTAGTTTTTTATTTGAACATTAAAACAAAATATTTGGATACAGATTGTCAATCATGGGACTTCAAGAACAATGGCGAAGACTTAATGCCCATACATATATTCGTAACCATTAACCACCACAAATGGTCACGTAATTATCCGTTACATACAAACACTTTTATCTAAATGTTTTGTGATATAATTACCAATTAATTAATATAAAATATGTACATAATATATATACGTCTGGTGTTAAAATAGGCAGAAGTTAAAGGCATGTGCGAAGTTTGCTTGCGAGACCTAAAAGTATGGTCGAAAGCCATGTCTTTTGGAAATTTATCTAGTCGTTGTTGTAACTTCACCGTAATTATTGCTTCCTTCTTTGAGTTTATTTCTTGTATTTTTCTTAATTAATAGTTAGGATTCAACTTGCTCATCGTTTTCGTGGATGTCAATATTTCATTTTACTTTTTTATCTAATTACTTGGTGTCCGTAGAAGAGCAAAGAAGAAAAACTCAAAAACTAGAAAAAAAAAGGATAGAAAAGACATGTACGTTTGAAATTGAATGCTTTGGGTTTCCGTGCGTCGTATCAGGTTGATGTATTGATGAGCTAATTAATGTTTTCAGAAATTAATGTTCTACTTTGTTCCATGTACATGCATGTCCTAATCCAATTAAGATATGATTAGTTCAGAACCTAGTTTATTAGATAATTGTATTAAAAATGTAACATGTTAGAGTAAAACAGATTTCAAAACCCAAAAAGTAACATAAACACAAAACAACTAGTACTAAAACAGATTTTAAAAGCAAAAAAGATTAATTTAGAGTTTTTTTTTGTTTTCTACTACTTGATGATCATATAACTGAATTGTCATCATTGGCCTCTTAAATTACGTACTCTATTTGGAATTTTCTTCCTAACTTGTTTTTTCATCTATTATCATCACCCTCCTCTTTTGTTGTATAAAATTACTAGTAAGGGTGTATAGTAAGGGTGTGGGTTTTCGATTTGTTTGGCTAAGACTTTAAAATTTGTAATAAAACGCACCAACAATTCTAAAAAGAAAACTAGGTTTTGGTTTGGTATAATTCCTATAAAATTGACCAACTAACCAGAATTTAATTACAAGCACTCAATTTTGGAAATTTACTTCGACGAGTGTTCTTATTTGGGGATTTGAGGTTTGCCAGAACCAAAACACTCCAGAAAAGATTGTTTTCCTCAAAGCAAAAGTTTAAAAGTCCACTTTCCTTTGAGAGAGAAAAACAACAATGATAAGGAAGTTAGGAGCAAATTTATTTTATAAAGGAATATTATTAGACAGAGAGACACTAATATAACGAGATTACATTATTACAAAATGCGAAGATACTACTACTACTACTACTAATTTCTTAAATATCTAATAGTACTACAATATGATGAATGACCAAAAAAATAACCCCAAAACTCTACCGAAGCTTTTCTTCTCGCTTTAGACCAGAATCTCAACATGCCATCTGAACATTTCCTCCTTTGTCACCGGCAGATTCAACGTCACGAGTCCAACCTCCGCATCGTAACTGAAATCAGTCTCTGTGTTTTGGACGGCGCATCTTAGCGGACGCTGAGAAGAGTAAGCTCCAAAACGACCACAACCCCTAACACTCAGAGATATCAGAGATGTTGGAGCACGGTTTTCGCTTAGCGCCGGAGAAGAAACCGCCCCGGAGGAGGAAACCTCACCGTCAAAGAGTTCGTTTTTCTTGTCGGCCACGGAGTTGATATCCATGGAGTCGATGGCTCCACTTGAGTTGAACATGTCTACAAGTCCGATAGGTGCGAACGAAATGTTTGCAGTGATTTCCTGTATAGCCAATTTCACAAGAACAAGATTCGTCATTTACATTATGATTCGAAATTCATCTACCAAAATCTTGTTTTTCAGCTGTTTTATGCAGATTAACAGTCAATACAAAACGTACCTTCAAAGGAGAGATGTGGTAGAGCTCATATTCAAGGACTTTGAGAGTGAGAGGGATTGATGCACCTTTTGGTAGTTTTATCACCTCCTCTGTAAATCAAAAACCAAGCTCATGTTTTTTAGTATTGACCTATAATGTTAAAAGAGTTTTTGTCTCGTCTGTGTAAAGTAGATATGTTTTTATTTTACCTGATCTGTAAGCGTAGATTATTGAATCTCCACTCCAATCTGCACCAGCCACTTGAGAAATGAGATCAGCATCATCCGCACGGACCGAACCAGTGAGTGTGCCAGGAGAAGTATCATGAATCTGGTTCTTCTTTGTTTCCTTGCACCAACCAGCACCTTGACAGTTGAATACACCAACTATACCGGTAAACTTATTCATGTTCCAGATCTTGAGCAAGCTGCACACAAAAAAATATTGGTTTTAGTTAAGTGTACGGCTTAGGAGTGGAAAATAAAGAAGAGAATAGTTAGTTTGAAAAACAGGCAAACCTGATTCCATCTCTAGCTGGATCAGCGAATAGACAGTCACGGGTAGGCCTACCCGGAAGCTGAGCACGAAGAACTGAACCATCAGGAAGAACCAGCTTCCTCAATAGATCAAAGTTGTGGTTGCCTGGCTTATCACTGCTCTCATAATTTAACAAAACACATCTCTAGTTAAAACCTCGGATTAAACGTTACCTAATCAGAACAAGAATTAAGTTAAAAGATGAGAGGAAGGCTTTTACCTGACATAGATTGCGCATCCGCCTACTGCACGCGCTGCAGCATGGTACTCTGCAGTTGGGTGTAGACTCTGAAAACAACAAAGCTTCAATTATAAGTAAACTCTTTCCTTTTAGACTTCTAAAGTCAAAATCTTTCTTTACTTACATGGAACATGTCCCAATCAGGTTGCATGAATTCCCCAAGGAAAAGGGTATTGTATGCAACCGATGCGATGTGGATGGTGTGAGAAGCAGGATCTTTAGGGTAGTAATCATCAGATGCTCTAACAATAGCGGTTTGTTTTGCGCTGTATAATCCATCTGTGTTGTGGCACATGCATGAAATGCAACCATTATCTGTGAAGTTCCGGGCAATGGAAGCTTCTAAAGCTTGGTGGTAGCTGCGAGTGAGAGAGACTCTCCCGCCAAGACCAGCACCGAGAGTTTCGATGATGTTCTGCACATCAACTTTGACTCCGTCTATCCCACATGAAGCCAGATAGGAATGCAGCTCGTTGTAGAAGTTGAAGACTTTCTTAGGGTTGACAAGACCGAGACCGTGAACAGCAAGGCTGTCCATTACTATATCTGGTTGGTTCCCTAAAACACCTGGGGACTGAATTGGGTATGCCAATGCACTGTCATAGTGTTCCATTCCAGAGGCAGCGGGTTTAACTCCACCCCAGTAGCCAGCTAAAGCGTGCCACGCATAAACTTGCCTGTAAATAAAGGAGTAAAGCCGTGTAAGTATGCAAACCTTTTTGTCACTTGCTCAATGTTGTGACAAAAGGAAATATTAATCAGCTCGAAAATCACAGTGTGTTGCAAATTAAGAATAGAGGGGCATACTTCACATTATGGCGCTGCTTCGCATTGTCAACTACACTCTTAAGCCCTGATACTTGCGTGTCCTTCTGATCACTCTTCTGAAATTTTGCATTCTCCTTGATACCAACAAGCCTAGTAGCGAACCTGCATATAAGAATGCCGAAAAACTGAGTGTTTTCCATGCCGATTTCCACCAAGAAAATCTCGAGTGTAATAACTGTAGGATATCCTTAAACTCAAGCTTCTCAAGTGAACACACTCACACCCCTGCTTATGAACTAAAGACTCGACAGCCCCAACACTTAGATTGAAACACAATAATCTAATTTTCATTTCACCCACTCGAGCTTTACTTTAAGATGCAAGCAACCACTAAAAATCTACCAGACAAAGTATGGCTTCATGATACTCGAGTTTCGTTTGTTTTGCTGAAATATTATTTTGTAAATTGAGGACATACTTGAGATGCTCATCTACATGAATACAAAAACAAAGGACCGAGAGATCTTACTGTGCTCCTTCCTGGACAACGCAGTTTGTATCTTTCTCTTTGTTTTCTATTTGTTGCCAACCATCATCTATGATCAGAAACTTAGGAGGGGTACCTCCTTCCGAAAGACTGCAATAAACCAAGCACACATCAGAGACTTGATCAACTTATAGAGCTTTGAACAATTACCAGCATATTAACAATATGTCGCTCTACTTCCATATGAAGGTATACCTTCTAAGGCCTTCATCAACGCCCTCGGCAGTCACGTCCGTGTAGAACGCGTCCCATGTACACCAGCCAAACCAGTCTAGGAAAGAAGGCAGCTGAACAAAGAAAGAGGAAGAACATGAGGAGATCATATCAAATCAGAGTGAACTCTTTCTCTGTGACCAGAACCGTGGAGATGTTTACTGACCTTCTTCTTCTCACGATGATGAAATGTCTGCATGTGTCTCTCTACAGCCCTGTACATAACGAAAGATTACCATGTGTTAGCAAACACACATAACCACAGCATCCATGAAACTTGAAACATAACAAAATATTTTGGATATTTTCCAAACGTACTTTACGGATTGCGTGATAACTTCAAAGGGATTGGTTCCAGCATGAACATAAACAAGGTGTGTTCCCTGGCTAGTTTCGACCGCCTTATCTCCTGCATAAAAAAAATCAACCAAAACAAAATATCAGTTTCTTGGGTCTGGAAATTGTAAGAATATCTATGGATCACCTGTAAAACTAGTTCACTTACCGCTCTCAAGACAAATCTCTATCTCGTTCTTCTCATTTCCTTGCAGAACAGCTCTGAATTGGCCTTCAAGTAGAGGGAGAAAGACGGTATAAATAGTCGGAGCATCATCCCCATTTCCTTCAACCTCATCCTTGCTCTCCAGTAGCATGAACTGTGTCTCCAAAGGAATGTCTTTCCCACAGCTTCCCATTCTCTGAGTCATCCACCATAGTTTAAACCGGAAACAGCACATGAACCGAAGACCCCTGCGAAAAATTTACAAACCATAAGCTCAAAGGACCTGAATTTCTCAAATTGTTGATAGAAAGAGACGCAATAACAGAGGATAACGAAGTTTGGTGCTTACTC
Organism: Pseudoturritis turrita; assembly: GCA_900406555.1. NCBI lineage: Eukaryota > Viridiplantae > Streptophyta > Magnoliopsida > Brassicales > Brassicaceae > Pseudoturritis > Pseudoturritis turrita. Next base: position 2,968,427 of record OVBL01000313.1, on the reverse strand, counting down.
CAATACACCGATGGGAAACACATGGAGACTCTTGCTCTGTTCAAATGTTGCGCCTATAAAAGCGCCGGAAACGAATCCAGCACCCGTTACCGGAGTTAGGATAATGTTGTCGGGAATTTTGGTCAGGATAGTCTTCCCTTGTACAACAAGGTTGTCGTTCTGGACAGAGATATTTGATGTAATCGTCATCTTCTCAACACCACTCGAGTTAACTGTCTCACACGATCACAACAGATAAAACAAACGTTAGGAAACGGATCCTTCTATAGGATTAAAACAATAATCTCTTGTCAGAAAGTTCACATGAAACTCGAACTAAGCCACGTTAAAAATCAGGACTTTGCAGAATATATATGGCAAATAGCTCCTAACATTCAATCCGGTGACCAATATTCAAGCTTGGAGCGGACATTTCTAATTCCCTAGTGACAAATTTCTCAGCTGAACAAAGTCTGATTAAAACATTTCCAAAAATGGATCATGAATCAACGCAATCATCATCTGGAAATTACTAACCCTAACGGAGCAACAAACCACCAAATCGAAACATAAATCTCTCCAAAATTCGCTCCTAAGTCCTACCCCCAAAGGTCTAAGCATACGACAATCCAAATAATGACGAGCGAAATCCCAAAAATAACCTAAAATCCATTCAAAAATTTGAAAATTTGAAAACAAGCAGTACTCACAAGATTGCTTCTCGTTCGTCCCGGAGTAAAAGAGCTCGCGGTAGCTAGAGAGAGAAAACGCGGCGATGTAAGGGCGGAGAGAGAAACTCAGCTACGGCAAAAAAAATGCAAAATGTTGCTCTGTGCAAGAGAAGAGAGGACACGAAAAACACGGAATCGCCGCCGCAAGTGGTGGCTCCGGTCAATGAAAGATTCGTCACGGGTTTCAATTATCGAAACGATGTTTTGGCTAATGAAGGAGACGAAGAAAGACGGTTTATATATGCGAGGAGATCTGGTAAGACCCGTTGCGATGTTGCCACGTGTCATATTGCTTTTTCCGTGGAGATGGAAAAGTACTATAAAAATCATGATATTTTTTGTCTCCACTCTCCTATTGCTGAATCAGAGACAACTCATTATAATTATTTAAATTATTTCTGTTGTTATTTCTTTACCTTAAATTTTGATTTTTTGGGGGTAAATTTTGATATTATAAAAATACCAAAATACGATTTCAACTGATTTATGTTTTCGATGCTGTTTCAATATACATGAATATCACTTGCATACAGATTTTTTTACCTATGTAAAATAGAAAATAAAATTTAAAATGTCAATTAAAATGGAAACGGAGAAGTTGCTGTCATTTTATAAATCTGGAAATGTTAAAATTATGGTTGTTTCAAGCTGTGTAAGAAAACCATATTAAATATCAAATCAAATCATATTACGAAACTATAAATCGTAGTTAATGTCACTCTTGATGCAAAATTATAACTAAACCTAAATGTACAAGAAACGTGTAACGTAGATCCATACGCGTCTTTTAAAATATTTTCCTAACTTGAATCGCGTGTCTTAAGGAAATGCCAGTAATATATATTCATATAATCACCGATTCACCTACAAGTTTTACCGATCCTTAATAACTTTTTTTTTATTTTTTATTTTTTTTTATAATTCTAGGAAATGACGTATTTGTAATGCTGATCAAGTCACTTCACGAGTCTGGTTCAGTGGTCTTACACAACACATTGCATAGGCACTATTCAGGTATCTCGATTGATTCAATATATACAATATTCTATTTAAGAGTTTTTTTTTTTTTGGATGGCTCTTGAAAGAGGTTTAAGGTGGATATTGATGACCTACGTATAATAAGAAAAAGACGAAATTGTGTCAGCGGGCAATCAATCCACTTTCTATTTATATTATAGCGTAAATTATAAATGTTACATATTTGTTTAATTTCTTCACCTAACATAAAATATCTTCGAAAATGCACGTAAAAATTGTCTAGATATTTTATGCAGAGAACACTAGAAACACAAAATCGTATTTCTTCTAACATAACTTGCGTAATCACTAATGGTAAATAAAAACCAAATTGATGAGGTTCGGATAAATTATTTGTATCGATCTCTTCGTCTTACAATTTTGCTCATCCCAAGGAATTGACGATTTTGTCCTTGCATGCATCGGCCGAGCCCAGCCGGCGACCGCGACTGAAGACTGAAGCAACTATTAATTTAAAGTTTGGTTCAGTACAACCGTCCTCAGAAATATATATATTTCTAATTGATATACATTAAAAAAAAAAACTTTACAACAAAACGACGATAGATACCGCCCAAGTTTTACCAATACACGAAATAAAATATACACATGTTTATTGTTTTGCACAAAATCGTTTTGATTGAGAAGATATATATGGTGATAATGCATGCAAGTTGTATTTATTTTGTGACTTATTTGCGGAACAAATCATAACAACGTCACTGGGATACGGACCGTAACACGTACCCACTTGAGGTCACAATCCTTATCCACTTATCTGGAACCACGTGTGTGGTCAACACTTGACGACCGGTTTGAATGAACCGGGTTGGTTTACTTGACTGCTCTTTCGTACTAAAAGCCACATATTTTCGTTATGGATAATATAGGGAATGACACACCGATAAATAATAATGATACGATAATACTGAAAATCGAATCTAATACTATATACGTAGGTCCGTCGATATGTATGGATTATGAAGATAGAGTTTGATGTTATAGACTCGTTAAATATTTAAAATCAAATATTGAATTGAGTGATGCTAGTAACGTATACGTATATATAGTTATGAAGTTTATACATGCAATTCACCTTCTCATTTGTTTCTCATATGCTTTTCATATGTGGTCCTGGCGACAAAAATAATAATCAACCATATGGTCCATATTCGTGACTTATGGTATCAAATTCTCACTTTTTGAACTTCTAGTAATAAAATATATATTTTGAAAGTAGAAAATGTAGAATTGATGTTGTTGCATATGTGAATATATTTGTATTTACGTTACTAGTAAAAAATTATGATGTATAGAAAACTTAGTATTTCAATGTACACAAGTGCAAAGACAACATAAACTTTTTCAAAGATATTTGTTAAAAATAGTAATTTTTTTTTATTAAGACAATTATAAATAATTTAGCATATAAATATATCTTAAATACAAACATTAGTGATGTTAATTAGGGTTTAGAATTAACGGATCTAAACGGGTCTGTTTTATAAAATGAGTCCGTTTAAGCCTGTTTATTAAATGGATTTTAACGCAATTAAATGGACAGTCCGTTTAGATCCGTTTATTTTTCTAAACAAAAATTTGGAAAAAATGAAAACAATCACGTAAAAAAAATTAGTTTGTTTTGTTTTTGTCAAAAGAAATAGCACAATAACCATCATTTGAGTGGAATATTTAATTATTTTAATGAAAAAAAAAATGTGTGTTTTGACTTATAGATATAACTCATATTACTATAATAGTAATAGGCTTGGTCTGATTTATACAAAACTAATGTAACAAAATATTATAAAAAAAAAAAACTAAACGTAACAAATTATATTCACAAAAATAAAATAAAAAATGTAATCCCCAAAAATAACTTATATTTTACGATTTTAACCTAAATATATATATATATATATATATATATATATTAACACAAAAAGTATAAAATTAGTAAAAATATAAAAATATTAATCGAATATGTGTAAATCTGACGGGTTTTACTGTAAACGAATGTTAATCGAATTCAAATTTAAACGGACTAATGCTAAATGGAACGGACCTAAATGGACTCGGACCTAAACGGACCGGGTCCGCCCGTTTTAATATCACTAACAAACATGTGCAGAATTTCGTTTCGTCATGTTTTATGGATTTAAGAAGGTTTGAAAACCCTTATCTAAATTAGGTGAAAATGGTTTCTGATTGCAATTCAATCTATAAATATAATTTTAAATATGCCGGAATGGCTTTGCTCAACTCAAATTCATCAAGTGACATTTAAATTTGATCAAAGCGTTTCTAGAAAAATGTCGAACGAAACTCAATTCTTAGTTTGGACTATTGCCAAAAATATATACTATATATTCAAAATCAATGTTTTTCTTCATACATTGCATTTGGAAAGCCGGATTATCTCAATAATCAAATGTTTGAGAAAACAATAAATTCGTTTTAATTTTCGATTACCTTGTTGTTTTTCCTTGTTAGTTTGCTTTCTCGAATCTAAACTCCATTATTGATTCAGATGAAATGAACAAAAAGAAAAAACCTAAGAAAATAAAATACAATCAAGCTTTTAATGTCCTCTCATTCAGCCATTTATAATAATGGCATTAAATTCGGATTAAGAGATCTTTTTTCTCAAAATAACCAAAAGAAATCACGAGTCAAATAAAGTAGGTGAAGTTTTTGTAATCAAACGGCGCAAGTAGGTCCCAGCCACGTCAGCTCGAGTTCATCAAACGGGAAAAGATCCATCTTCACATTGATTAGTTCACAACGTCATTGTCTATATTTCCTTTTTCACTTTGGACTTTTATCATTAGATGTTATACGAGATTATTAATTATGTTGCCTTCATGTGTATAACTTTAAATACGACGATTAAAATGATAATTACGGCTCCTGATTACTTTAATGTTTTGCTCCGTAATCATGATTAATGTCCTTCCAAAATCATATTGTTATTTACTTACAAGGTCCAAATCGGACATGTGTATCGTTCGTGTACCGTTCATCCTCACGCCTTTTGCATGATTGATTGACTTTAATAATTTGAATCAAATTTGGTAACAATACAACATGGCCACGTAAGTCTCCCGTGTCGATGAGACTACTATGACGTGGATATTTGTCAAACGTTTAAAACAAAAAGCAATGATCCGAGTTAAACTTGCCTTCTACTTATATATATTTTTTGTGTGATTGTTATAATCAACAGATGTCAGTGATGAGATTTCTGAATACTAATGTAATGTATCAATATCATGAACAGGAGTTGTAAACTCAGCTAGTGAAAAATGATTTCAAATTAGTCTATTTGTATTTGAAAAAAAGTTTTTTTTTATACGGGTATTGATCAAATGATTGGTGTTTGTATGCATGATGACAATAATATAGACGACACAAAATTTAGTCTACCTTTGTTGAGATTCGATACGGCGATAAGCCAATAACGACATTACTATGGATTGGTCTGATTTTTTTTTTTTTGTTAAAGATTGGTCTGAATTTTTTTGTGGACTAATAACAACTCCGTATTATATGGTTTGCGAAAATTTTCAGGCCGATACGATTTTTTCTTGTATATATTTTTCAAAGCATTATACAAATATTTTTTTTTTTTTTAAGTTTGGGACAAACAAAAAGCGAAGACAAAGTCGACCCTGAAAAATAAAAAGACCATGATTTACCCTGATTATAATTTACAAAAACTTGCTTTTGTAAAGCAAACTCTCATTGTTTAAATTTTCATAACTCATTAGCTTAATGAGTTTTGAGGAGATCGTTGAGGCTTGTGAAGTTCTTGTTGATTATGCAATTCTACACTTTATTCTCCCTTTGTTATTTTTAGACATATTATATTATTACCTTTTTTTTTTTTTGACATTCAACTTCTTTTTATAATAAAATGAAGATCAAGTACGTGAAGTTGATACATGGGTTATATCCAAAGTATTCCAAGAGATAAATGTATTCTAGCCTTCGGTGCCAAATCATCCGCTTGCGTATTGTGATCACGAGTAATATGACGTATAAGATATTGATTGTTCCAAAAGCAAGTTTTTTGTATTTAAAGAACTTTATATCTTTTGTAAACTATATGATATTGATTGCTTCGGTGGTTTCTTTGCTAGGGAGGGTAACTTGAGAGTTATTTGAGTCTTCTGTCTCTAACAAGGGAATGATGTGGGATGAAGTGAAAGCAGGAGAGGCAGTCATGCAGAGACAAAGGCAGAGTTAGATACCAGTGGTTGTATCACTGGCTGTAGCAGCAACATCAGTAGCAGCTGCAGAGACAAGGGATGTAGCAGCAGTTGCAGCAACAACAATAGCAGTAGTAGCACCAGCAGGAACATGATGCTGAGATTGTATCAATTGTTCTAGGCTTATAGCAGTAGCAGCAGCATCAGTCATAGGAACAGAGGCTGGGAGAGTAAGTGTTTCATTGGTTGTAGTAGCAACGACAGTTGCAGCAGCAGTAGCAGTATTTTTTTTTTTTTTTTTTTTGGTCACAAGCAGCAGTAGTATCAGTATTAACAATATCAAAGACTAATACAGAGGATGGGAGAGTAACTGCAGTGGTTATAGCAGCCACAACAGTAGCAGAAGCCTAGCAACACCAGCAGAGACAAAGGTAGACTGAGACCCGGACCAGTAGTGGCTATATCCATGCTTTTGCAATAGCAGCAGCAACGGCATAGGAACATATATAGGATGTTTCAGAAGCAGCACCTGCTAACTTTGTGTGCTAGTTGTCCACATCTATTACACTTAGTTGGAAGCCAAGAGTACTCCACAATCCAATCTCTCATATAAATTGATGATGATCTTGAATGGTTATAGAAAATTACAAGAAAAATTGATGATGATCTTTCTGGACATACAATAATTATACAAAATATCTACACACAGCCAAAGGCCACACTCTTTTGCTCTCTTGATCCATATTTTCTCGCTCTTCAGCCACAAAATAAAAACACACAATTCGTTACAGCTTATATGCATGCCTAAAAAAACTTTAATCGTGGTGTTTAAAAAAAAAACCCAAAAAAGATAAAAATAAAGAAATGAAAGAAAGATTTGCATCTCTTTGACTCAATCTTCAAATGCCGAGTAACACAGATTGATTCAGCCTTTCTCTCATCTTGTTTCACCATTGACCTGCAACGACGCATCTTGCATCAGTTTGAGACTGATACTATTAAACCGTTCCCTCGAGTATTGCCTCGAAGCTTTTCTCCAATCAGTTCCGGTTTTCATCATCGTTACAAACTCTTCATAGCTTATTCTTCCATCCTGCAAAAACAATTTGATGATGTTTAGTTGTTTTCTTTTCTCAGACATTTTCAACAGTAATCTGCCAAAATGGTGAGGCTAGTCAAACCTTATCGGTATCAACATCGCGAATAATGGCATCAACAACTTCTTCGCTGGTACCAACTTCATCAGACAAAGCTTCTCTTAGCTCCTCTATTTCGATATACCCGTTATTGTTTTGATCGAAGAACGCAAAAGCTTTCTTGAGATGCTCGTCGTTGCCCATTTTCCTTAGATGCACCGAAATGGCAATAAACTCATCACAGTCCAAATACCCATCTCTATCGATATCTCCCTGCAAAAATGAAAAAAAGCCCTCCCAGCTCAGTGCATTGCGTTTGTATAACTTAAAAAAACCGCATTGTAAGTAATGATAAATGAAATCTTACAGCGTCCATCAAAATTTGTAAATCATCTTGAGGGACGGCATGACCAAGTTTCTGCAACCCGATTTTTAGCTCATCGATGTTAATCTTCCCTCTTTGGCTAGTGTCCATTATTTGGAACCCTTCTCTTATACCAGAAGCTTCTTCATCTGATAAATGCTCAGCAATAACCTATTGAGAAAACATAAAAAAGACCAAACAAAACTATTGTTAGGCTTTTCAGATCACAAGAGATATATATGTTTGGATAGTTTATAAAGGACATGTATTTTACCCTGAGTGCTCGTTTCTTGAGCTTGTTCATGACGGTGAACTGCTTCAGTCTCGCCCTCACTGTTTCACCCAATGATACATTGGGAGCTGTTTTTGCATTCTGTAACCACGGATGATCTGCGCGAAATGAAGCAAAGATCGATCATCACTCTTTGTCTGTCTCAGATTCCATATGACAGCATAAACAAATTAGATCATTAGAAGCCATAAAACTGTACCTAGCACTTGTTGAGCTGTAAGACGACGCTTTTGGTCAGGATCAAGCATTTTCCTGATAAGGTCTTTTGCGTTTTCAGAAACCTTTGGCCATGGGTCCCTTCTGAAATCCAGTACAGATCGAATAATTGCTTGTGCAACTCCCTGTTCAGTTTCTGAAAATAATATAAACAAAGAGAAGACAAGGTTTATTATTCTTATGATCACTTCAAAATATGTCCCCATTAAGGAACATTTGCCACAAACTCCCGAAAGAAGAAGGGAATACAGACCGACAAAACTAACCTGCCCAGAAAGGCGGCACACCACAAAGCAGTATGTAAAGAATTACACCTGCGCTCCAAATGTCAACTTCTGGACCGTAGTTACGTTTTAGCACCTCAGGAGCCATGTAGTACGGACTCCCAACGATTTCGTTAAACCTCTCGCCTGCAAAGAAAACAATGGTGTGGGTTAAGATTGTTGCCATTACCACAAAGCGATCAGCTTTCAATTGAGCACAAAGAAAGACCACAATACCTGGTTTAAAGAAAACAGAGAGTCCGAAATCAATCGCCTTGAGAGGTGCAGTCTCCTTCTTGTTTGCAAACAAGAAGTTCTCTGGTTTCAGGTCCCTGTGCATTACCCCATGCTTATGACACACCTGCAGGATCACATGGAAACTCATTAACCTCACATTTAAAATCACCCCCCAAGACTTTGGATTTTGAGCCTGTTTTGCAGAAAAATGTGCCCTTTAAAGCAATGCTACACATCAATGGTGTCCAAGGAAAGGCGAAACTCGAACCAGCAACAATGGCAGTAAGTTTCATACGAGAGCTTAAGCCAAGACATAGGACACACAATCACGGTCGTTTCTAGACTAAAAAGACTTTCATTCCTATACACAAAAAGTCCTAAATCTCTATAACTTTGAGCCAAGACTTGGCCATTTCAAATTCAGCAACAAATCAAAGAGACAAACAAAAAGCAAAAACCTTGACGAACCTGAACAACTTCCATGATGGTCTTAGTAACAGCAGCAGCAGCTCTCTCCGTGTAATGTCCTCTCGCCACAATCCTATCAAACAACTCACCTCCTTCACAAAGCTCCATAACCAAATGCACAGCAACCTCATCCTCATAAGTCTCTTTCAAAGTAACAACATTTGGATGCTCAGGCATATGTCTCATGATCTCAACTTCTCTTCTAACATCCTCTATATCAACAGCTGTCCTAAGCTTCTTCTTCAGAATCGATTTACATGCGAAAATCTCGTCTGTTTCTTTGTCGGTACATAGATACGTAACACCGAATTCTCCACGACCTAGCTCACGACCCAGCGTGTATTTCTGCTCGATCTCACGACCCGTTGGATCTTTCAAGACGATAAGCTTAAGAGCTCCTCCTCCGTCTCCACCACCGTGGTGAAGACCGTAATCGATCGAGAAAGGGTTTTGCTTTTTTCTTCCTTTCTTCGGCTTGTTATCGTTTTGAGCCAACGATCCTGCCGTACCGCAACAATTACCCATGATTTCAATACAGAGAAATCGATTGATCGATCAAATCTCTCAAACACGAAATTCGAATAAAAACCCAAATCAAATCCGGTGAAGTTTGAGAGATCGACGAAAGTTATGTACAGATTCACGACGAAATTCCAAGAAAACGGGAGAATCAAAGGATCGTACTTTGAAAGGAATCTCGAAGAGACGACGGATATATATAAGAAAACGAAGAAGAAGAAGAACATAAAGGTGGGTGGAAATTCAACGCGTGAAATCGAAGAAGAAGATTGATCAATTGTTCGATGTTTTGTTCTGAAAAATCACAGAAAAACAAAAAAAAATTAAGATTTGGGGGAAATTAAAGAGAGAGAGATGATGAAAGGAAAGTCAAAAGAATCTTCCCTCCCTAATCTCTCTTTCTCCAGCCGCTCTATGATTGTTTTCCGATTTTTGTATTTTTCAAATTTTTTTTTTTCTTTACTTATCAATTTTATTTTTAGGACTGTTTTTCCCATAATTATAATGTGAAATTAAATGCCTAAAAGCCCTTTGTACCCTCATCATTACAAGAAATTACAACACTTTCCGCTCTAAGACCAACGTGGGAAGGGTTTTTAAGTAATTTCACAAAGAGATGTAAACTTTAAACAGACAATAAAAAAAGCGCGAGTCTGTGTCACGTTCTAGCTTCGAATTTGAAACACCAAAAAGGGTAAAACTGTAAATATAAGAGCTACCTTTTTAATTATTTATTTATTTATCTAAATAAGGGTCAAACCCGGCGATTTTGACTCTTTAATCACTTTCGTCGGACCCAACTAACAATTTTTTTTAATGCGACCCAACCAATCTTCTATATATATAAAAAAAAAAAAAAAAAAAAAACCATTTTGATGATGTGTCATTCCCATAATTTTTTTTAAATTTATTTTTTAATTTATTTAATTTTTTTATACTCATTACCAAATACATTTATTTCTAAATTTTACCCACTTAGATTATTCTAGCTCTAATTGCCAAACACATTTGAATATTCATAAACTTGCCAAAAACTGTTATTTCAAAAACTCTAATATCAAATCTTACCATTAAATTTGAATAAAAATGAATATATAATTCGACAAATGTAATAAATGTTTTTTTCTTAAATTATTAGATTTAATGTGTATATTCTATAACAATAAAATAAGTTGATATAACTGCATTTTCCAATGTTCTAATCATGAGAATTTATTATTTATAATATTCTTTAATTGTCGGTATAATTCAATATGTCGGAGAAATCAAGTTTTATCGTGGCGATTAGAGAACGATGATGTATAAGTTTGATTTATTCTCGATAAATATTGATTAATTTTGTAGATATTAGTATGAAATTGATAAAACATTAAAATTTTAAATTTTAAATACAAAAAACAAAAGAAAAAATTAAATAACTATGATAAAAACCACCTAATCAATAAACAAAATAGAATAAAATATATAGATAAAGTAATAATTTTAGTAATTTTTTGGTTAGTTCATTTACTTCGGTTCGGTTTCGTATAATTCGAGTTTGGTTCTGGTGATTTAGTATAGAAATTTATGTATTCATTTGGACTATTATATAATTCGGTTCGATGTTGGATTGGTGAATTTTTATTTAGTTTGGTTCGGTTCATGTATTATGTCTATCCCTTAGTGAAGCATATTCTTATACAAAATAATCGCAAATTTGATTATACATAAGCGGATCTTGGATTTTGTGTAATAATTTCCGCAATAACTACAATTGATTTTTTAAATTAAAACTATACTAATTTCACAGTATAAAAAATTTATAAAATATTACCCTAATAAATAATTAGATAGATGTCAAAATTAATATATTACTTTAATTCTTTTTATTATAAAATATATTACTTAAATTCTTTTTTTTTTTTTTCAAAATGATTTTAAAAAAAAAAACATCGTGGACACTATACCACCAGCCCATTTTGTTTAATGGGAATTTGATTATTACCAAGAAAAGAAAATCTATAAAACGTTTTTAATAAGGGAAATAATTTTTTTAAAACTTGCTTAGTTTAAACAGCAAAGTCAACGGACTAGGAAACGAGGAAGCAAGAGTAATAGAGTTTGTCAAATGTGTTAGATTAATAAGATCCAAAACTCGATGATGACGATTAACCTTCCTAATCCTTACATCGTTACACGAATGTTTCTGTTATTCAGAGTTTCATACCAAGTCAATGACTTGTTTAATTTGTTTACTTACATTAACATCGAAAAAGGTCAATTGTCATAAATAATTAGGCAATAAACTTAGGGATTTTGTACTCTGTTTACTAAAAACTCTTTGATCATTAGTTCATTACCAAAGATTGAGTCATGTTTACTAAACCATCTCTAAATCAAGCCCAATACAATACCAAAACCCATGTTTTAGCATTTCTAAGCAAGTAATTTCATATAAATATCTAGTTACAAGAACATTGTTTATAACTTTGGGAGTTGCCTCAAAGCAACTATTTTTTCATATTTTATGATATATCAATCAATATCTCTTTAAACTCGGTGTTGTTATATTTTAAGCTACCATTTCCTCTACTTTCATAGTACAATAAAGCTCCTTAATGAGTTACTTAAATTTCTATCTTTGTTTTTTATTTTATTAGGCTCTCATGAGCTTGAATAAATACTTGCTTGGATTTGCTATCAATGTTTACCATAAATTATTTTAAGGAAATTGAGAAATCAATACATAATGCAAGACTTAGCGAAGAAAGGCTCTCAAGGCCTATTATGGCAGAAGCCCAACCAAAAAACAAGGGTATTACTGGATTAGTAACAAGAAACACGGACGATTTATAAAAGCAGTATATCATGTAGTAGGAAAGCATACAATTACAATTATACAACATCATTACCTTTAAAGCTATTACATTCTATATATATATACACATTGATTCTCAACAGAACATGGTCGGTTTGTAGCGCATATATATTTTGAGAAATTTCGATGTAATGAAAAAGGAGCTTCTTAGCTAGGAGATAGAGAAGAAGGATCGTTTAGCTGGAGGTCGTCCAACGGCTCTCATGAGATTAGCCACTTCAAGAACCCTAGCCACCTCCGTTCCTCTTTTTCCTTCCGCCGTCGCTCTCCTCTCCTCCGCCTTCCTCTGAGCTTTCGCCACTTTGTTTTGCGTTTTCTCCATCGCCTTCGCTCTCCTTTCTTCCAGCTTCCTCTGCATATGCACATCAGCAGGGGGATCTATATAAGGCAGGGTGGGTGCAAGTGCACCATAATTTTTTTTTTTATTTAGTGTAATTTCGTTAAGCACTAAATTGGTGCCCCCATTAAAAAATATACGTGTGCCCCCATTCCTTTTTGGAACTACAATCTTACCAAAACATACAATCTTACCAAAACATAATTAGGTTAGCTAAATAAATGCTTAGATTATTTTATTAGGGAAACTTTCCATTTAAACGGTTGTTTTGTATTCAAATATTAATAAATTATATATATCTTAATACAATTGATATAAAAAAAAAAAATATCTAGTATATATTAATTGAGAAGACATAAGTGCAAAAAAATCCTAAATATCGTTCAAATAGCGTTTTAGAGAATACGTCATTTAATTTGACCAATCAGAATATTTCAATTAAAACTATATGTCATGGTGGAAATTTCTATATATTCTCATTAATTTTATAACATAAGCCCATTAATACATGTTTGAAAATTTAAACTCAATTAAATGTAATATTTTATACTTACCATATCATCTATTTTTTATTTTTATTTATATATTAACAAATTTTTTATGAATTATTTTTTAATATTCTAATTCCGCACTTGGGCGCAGTAATATTCTAAGAATATAGTTTAAAGTTTTTTGGTATATAATATTATTTTACGATATAAATTAAACACCCAGTAAAAAAAATTCCTAAATCCGCCTTGCACATCAGCACCAACATCACAACATCAATTAAACCGTTTCAAGACATCTTCATCGATTTTTTGTTTTTGATTTATGTATTACAAACGTAGATCCATGATTATGGCCTGACGTTTCCAACTCCACTAAACTATAATAGCATCTCAAGAAGCTAATATAGCAGCTGATACCTTCCTTATAGTAACTAAATTAAGCTCCACCAATCTATTTTCGCCTCTTTTTTATGGTTATAGTAAGAGTGTTTTTATTCTTCAAGTGGTTAATTACACATCATATATAGTGTTTTATTTTTTTATTTTTAAAATGTAAACCAAAAGCTCAACACATGAAAGAATCCTTTATCGGTTTTTGTTTTTAGTGTTTAAATCTTGCAAACATATATTATAAAAAAACGAAGAAATGTTTTATTTCACATGTAAAAGCAAAAATATAAGTTTGAAACGTTCTAGGCCTATGCGTACCTCGTGTTCTATAATGGGATCAATAATAACTAACCTCGATTTTCTTCATCCAAGAGTTAGCTTTATGGACTTGCTCATTTAACCAACCGTTAATAACGGCGTCTTGTCTCTTAAACCTATTATTAATCTTAGCCACCTTCGCCGTTTGCCACGCCGTTATCTTGGCCTCCACCTCCTCTCTCTTAACGCTTTGCACCGACGCAGTCGTCACCATCCGATTATGACCACCTGATGAAGTCGTCGACACAATATTCTCCGAACCGGTCCGGTTATTGTAACCGTCCGGTACAATCGCCCACGGATTCGAATCTTCCTCGGGCACCTCATGATGATCATTAACGTCGTCGTTTTCGCCGATCCTAGTCAGCTCGTTCCTTTCGTCACGTATGACGTCACGGTGGCCTCCTGATTGGTTATTTCCGTTGTTGTTGTTGTTGTCCATGGAAGAGCCGGCGATGACTAGAGCGTTGAATTCTCTGCTCACGGTGGTGAAATTCTCTCCGGAAGAAGAAGCTCCGTCGCTAAAAGCCATCGACCTCGACGGAGATAAGTATCCTCCTCCCCTTTGTTGTGACCGAGGAAGCTCCGTCGTTGTCATCGCGTGAATATCTCTCACGACTGTCTCCACCGGCGGTGTTTCATCCCGGCGATCGGAAGCATCCGTGCTCGTGCTCGTGGTGGTGGTGGTGGTCTCCGTTGAGCTATCTTGACCGTACAAAGTCAGCATCAGAGTTGTAGTAGTGAGCTGTAACTTAGATGTTTAGCTCTGATTTTAATTAGATGATGGAAGAGAAGAAACAAGGCAAAGAATAAATAAATAATCAATGATTATGATTTAATTATTTGGGTAACGAATTAAAAAAGTTTGTTTACATGAGAGGTAAAAATTATAACAAGTGTAAAGTCTTTTCCATGAAAGCTACTTTCGTCCAGTAAATATGCGACTGACATTTATTTATTTACGAAGACGTGTTCTTTTAAGATATTTTAGCAAGAGATTGATTAATTAATTCTGTGGAAATTAAATTAATTGCTTGTACTAGTTGAATTTAAACCCGTTTTTTTAACACTTTTAACCTAAATTCGGTACAATATTTTTTATATTCGATAGCATCGTGAGCGATCTTTGAAAAGACATTGAATCACTAAACAGTCTAATTTTTATAAATATATTTAACATCACTAGATAGTCTTTTTTATAAAGAGAAAAATAATACTATGAAGCTTTCACATTGCAATATATAGAGGTTCGCTTTTTTATTTTTAGAAAAAGAAAAGAAAAATAAACTATCGTTGTGAGAGGAGTGTCGGCAATAGGGGACCCACCACGAAAATGAGATAATGCTTGTGGGCCAAGCTATGAGATTAATACGTGTCTCTCAAAACAAGGGATATCTACGTGGCGCAAATAGAGTGGTAACGTGTTCCCGCCAAAATAAGCTACTCACGTCAGCTTCATGAATGTGCTCGGAGCTCCCACTAGAAATATGCCACGTATGAGATGTCAATTCAGATTATATTTGTCTTTTTTAGTTTTTTTACTCAATTCTCATGCTAAATTACTAATAATATTATTCACTTATAATATTCTGATATATTGACCCACAAAAATAGTATTTTTAAAAAAAATTGGCAAAAAATTAGCAAATCGGTTTTGTCAAAGTGTTTAGAGTTATATTGCTAGTTTGCTACTCATATAGCTAAAGATAAGGTGATAAAACAAAGGAGATTGTGTAGAAATTAGATTAGATACAATGGAAATTAGATGAAATTTACGCAACGCCTACACATAAGAGTCCAAAATGGAATCAATGAAGTAACATTTGATTCGAGAATCAAAGGAGGAGAAGTAAGCATTTGCTTACACTTTTGAAGTATTAAGTTTTTCCGATTTTCTTTTAGTGGAAAACAAATTTAATAACTTTTAATTGCACAGTTTTTTTTAGTGGCCTAACAAACCAGTCCGAGTTATAATCATTCTCAATTTAAACAATATCTCCGTAATCGTATTGCTAACGGGAGATTAACGACATACCTGAAATGGCCGAGTCAACGAAAATTTATCATTTTTTTAAGAAGTCAACCAAAACTTTGGGATTTAAATAACATTTCGAAAATTGAGGTTTTTTTCGTCCGCAATTTGAAAGTTCACGCTTTTTTCGTCCACAATTTGAAAGTTCAAGCTTTTTTGACATTTTTTCCGATTTTATTTTGCCTAAACGGAGATCGTTAACGGGAAGTTAACCCGTAATCGTATTGCTAACGGTAGATTAACGGCATGCCTGAAATGGCCGAGTCAACGAAAGTTTACCATTTTATTAAGAAGTCAACCAAAACTTTGGGATTTAAATGACATTTCGAAAGTTGAGGTTTTTTTCGTCCACAATTTAAAAGTTCACGCTTTTTTTGACATTTTTCCGAATATATAATATATATAAAAATCAAAAATATATTATTATAAAAAATTAAAAAATTATATATTTTTAATAGATCATAGAATAATTAAATAAAAAATGTTAAAGATGTTTGGAATTTTTTATATATACAATAACATTTTTTATAATTACTAAAATTAAAATTGAAATCAAAAATATATTATTATAAAAAATTTAAATTATATATTTTAAATAAATTATAGAATAATTAAATAGTATTTTTACAATAACTTTTTTTATAATTACAAGTTTATTTTAGTTTAATTAAAATATATATTAAGTGTATATAATTTTATATGATAATATTCTATATAAAAAGTAAAAATTTTAAAATAATTTTTTTGTAAATTTTAGTTTATTATTTAAGATAATATTTTTGAAAAAATATTTTTTTTTAACCACCTGCAATCTCGCAACCGCTTATGGGAATGAGTTTTTGATTTAGAACGGATATAAGCGATATAAAGCGGTATGAAACAATTTTTGTGATTGTTGTCAAACGCTACCAACCGTAACCATCAACACAAACGTAGCGGTTGCGGGTGATAGCGGGTGAACCAATCAACTACTTAATAGACTTCAATATCCAAGAAGAGCGATTAAAGTTAAGTATGTTTCCTATTTATTTGTGTGACAAGGGAGAGAGACCCGATCATCCGAAAACATAAAACTTGTTACTATTTGAAAAACTGGTTTGGGGTTGGATTGTTTAAAAACGCAAGAGCCAATGTTTGTTTTCTAAGGGCGTAAGGAATTACTAAAAATATTGGGCCTAAATGGGCTATATTTATTAGTAGCAATTTGAGCAGAGCTCAATCAACAATCCATATCATAGTTGAAGCCATGATCATGTGATAAACGTCGATGTGTTTTTTTTGTTTGGTTGACATATCGTCGAATGAGTCGTCGAATGAAATTGACGGATACCAATGAAAATTAGGATTGTTAGAAACCTGTCAACGTAGACAAAAATCACAAAAACCAAACGCTCGAATTCATAAACGACTCAAAAAAAAAAAAAAAAAAATTATTGACACTAAGTCGTAATGACGTCGGAAACACGTTAACGTTAGCATCCACATGGAGACCAAGTCCTAGTCCACGACGTTGTCTCATACATTCATCTTTCATAGTGTTTATACATTAATCAAACTGAAATGGAATCTTCTTTCTTTGGATCACTTTGGTACAATTTCAGTTTGGTTTCTACAAAATATAATTGTTTACTTTTTCCTCATTCGTATTACTCGACCGACCCAAAAAATTGGATTATAGGCTTATAGCTAGGCCATATATCCTACACATGCTTGTGGCATTTTTTTTTCAACCGATTTTATACGTTTATGGAGATTGATATGGGCCTAACTATTCCATTTAAAATTTGGTGCTGGAAGACTTGGAGTGCATGTTCGTCCAATGCACGTATGCTATATAGATTTGGAGTTTGGTTCGCTCCAATAAAGTTTTTTTTTTGTTTTTCTCAAAAGACTCGGAACTTTTGTTAGGGAAGGATTTCAGCTTTCACTTGGGGCCAAACTCTGGCTAAATATAGAACATGTTAAGTTTTATGTATTTCAAATTCAAAGCGAATCGTACCAACAAATAAAGAGGGTTTGAGAAAATTATTATAAACCTAAAGAGCCAATACTTCTTGTTTATAAGAAAAAAACAACTAACCTAGTTTCTTAAGTCTCTTTGAAATTTGGCTTCCATTACCTCACCAACCCCATGCTTTAGACCTTTTTTGTGTATTTTGTACCTATGTGTAGATTTATTGCCTTAGTTATAGCTACCGCAAATTTTTTGGTGTGAATAATCTTAAAACAATAAATTACACATACATATTATCGGGAAAAAAAAATTCAAAGAGAATCTCAGTTTATATTTAATTTTAGTTATTAGAATAAAAATGAATTTGACGTTAAGAAAAAATAATAATAAATAAATTTTAGTCAAATTAAAATTCTTTTTTTTATGTTAGATTGGTTTGTATTTTCCAAATTAAATTCTTTTTAGCCAGAATAACCTTCGCAGACCAAAGCTCATTTGACACGCCATATATAGTCGATGGGTTTCAAACATATCGGCTTATATATTGATTATATGAAAGTGTTTTAATTTTCCGATCATGGATAATGTTCTTTACCCAAATGGTCATTAGCTAGTGGACTCGTCTTTGTACAAAGCATTGGAATAACGAAAAAGAGAATGTTAATATACAAAAAAGGGATGAGGACAAATTTGTTTTTAATGTCCTTATCCACTTTCCAATATTCAAAATTGGAGGTTTGATAGTTTGGTCAAAATCATGTCATGTTTGAATGGAAGTTTGATTTTTGGGGACAAATCCCATGTTTCTAACGAATCCCATATGGCCTTGTCTAAACATTATTGGTCCAATTTCACATTTTACGTAACTAGAATTAAATATCGACCTCTTATCTACGTTAACCCTTTTGTTTTATGTGTCCAACTCTTTCAAATTCCACCACTTTTGGCTTGTCTTCTGAAAAGGTTGCTTTAAATCATAATATCCATAATTTTCAACCTATACAAGTTTCGAATAGTTAAAATGTTTGTATCAACCGTCTTTGTATCACCCTAAACTGTATAAAAAAGTTTTTTTTTTATTTATTTCTCCAATATAAAAACATCTACCAATTACTTGATGTAAACCCTAAATGTGCGGTCTCGACCCGTTGAGAATTTTCTTCAAATCAATTATTTTTTTTTTTGTTTGTTTTTGTTAGCAAAACTTTTCAATTTAAATATTCTTTCCGTGGTTAAAGACAAAATCGTTAACCAAAAAAAAAGACACAAAATCAAATTAAATCTGCAGATAAAAAAATATAATTAGCACTATTATAGGATACAATAATAACTACACGTGACTTACGAACAAATCAAAATTAATTATTTTTAGACCATAATTATTACGGTGCATCAAAATTACAAAAAGAATAAAAAAGAAGAAAAAGTTGTTGTCTTTCCGTGAAGTTAGCACCACTTAAATCTCAGCTTTATTTTAACCAATACTTATAGTATATAGAAATCTATAAATTATATTTTAAGATACAATTAAATACATACTGTCTTGGTGTATAAACAAAACATTATTTGTAAAAATAAAGTTTTGTAGTTTTTATGCAAAACTTGTATAACATTTTATATTTTTTGTCTTTCATTAGAATTAATTACATGAAACAATTATATTTTATTATAGAATAAAAGTACATAGGCTTTATTAATTTTTTTTATAATATATATGCAAAACCTAAAACTTATAACTTTATAAAACAAAGAAAGTATCATATAAGTTAAATAATAAATCATTAAGTTATATGTTATTGTGTCACTGGTTCAATATTATCATTATGATTTTTATAAATTTAAACATATATTTTCTAATTTAAACTATCAAAAAATAATTATAAAAAATAATTATTGACTAACTAGCGTGTAACCTAATTAGTTACCATGATATTTAGTTTTAGTTAAATAAAAATTATAAAGATACTTTCACATTTTTTCCACTTATTATTTATTATTATTATTATTATTTTTGTTTGTATTAAATGATTTTTATGCCGACGAAAAAAATCCGACATTTCTATTACTCAAATAAGAACTAGTGTAAATAACCACAGCGTAACGGAAAAATCTACATAAAAAAACAAAATAAAACGGTTCAAGATGAGCCAAATAATCATCTTTATTTATTATACAAAAATAAATGATAAGAATTTTCATCCCACCCAACTAAACTTTTCTATTCAAAATCAAAACTTTAATTAAACATTATTCGATGTTGAAAAAAAAAACTAAACATTATTTTTAAAATAATAATTTATACTATTAATTAATCTATTATAAATATAAAGAACCTCCGAGATTTCCTAGAGGTAGCTTTCCTCACACCGTCACGGCCGCTTGTCTCCAAGTTGTCTTGGGACTCGTCGACGATACACAGATACATATACATATACATATTCTTCTCGTAGCCGAACGAAAAATTTCCAGAGAGATATCTCGAGAGTGCCCAAAAAAAAAAAACTGAATCTTGTTATTGAAAAAAGCACCCAAAACTTGTTTCTCAATTCTCTCGTTTGGCCCTTTTTTTTATAATCTGCAGATATAAATACACATCCTCTCGTCTGCTATAAGCCAATTCGATCCAAAAGCTTTCTTCTTTTTCTCTGCGTTTTCCGGTGTTCATATTCGAGGTAAGGAAAAAAAGGTTTTTTTTTTTTTCTGGGTTTGATTTTGGTTCTGTGTTTATAGATCGTTTTTGTTTCGTTAGTTTTCATTGTTTTATGGTGAGATCTGTGTTTACGTTTTTGTTTTGATGAATCTGCATTTGGGTTTTTGACTGTTTCTACGGAAAACACGAAAAGGTCTTAACTTTTTGATTTGAGATTTAGAAGAAAAGTCATTTTGATCTCTTATTTTTGTGCTTGTTGTGCCATTTGCTCAGGCTGAGTTGTGTCTTCTTGGAAGCATAGAAAATCTCTATGGTGAGCCTGCGATTTACTTCGTTGCTCTTCTTTGTTTCATAGATTTCTCACATTTGTTTTTTTTGTTTGGGATAATTTTGATTTCTTGTTAATAGGGAGAAGCACCAGCTTTCTTTGTGGATCATCTGGAGAATGGACACACCAATGGTTTTGGTGTAAAATCTGAACCTAAAAACAGAGATACATCAGTCCAAATTGGGGATCGATCCGTAAGCCTCTCAATTTCGATGTTTTAGAATGTGAAACTGTTCTTGATTCTTCGACTTTGGTTTGATCTTGAGGTTTGATCTTCGCAGTATGTGATTGGTGGAAATCATGAAGGCAACCCATTGTTCCTTGGGGTTCAGATTCATGACAAAATTACTAACAAGTGGTATGTGTGTGTGTGTTCATTGATGATATTTTTGATCTATTAGTTTCTTCTTCCATTAGTGTGGAGTCTTAAGAGTTTGGATGTGTTTCAGGTCTAGTCCTACTGTTCTTGGAACTGGCCCTAAGCCCTGCAAGGGTTACTCTGCCATTGTTCTTAAACAAGGTCGGATTTTGGTTATCAAAAAAGGTTCAGCTTCCGATGACTCTATCTGGTTCCTCGAGGTTAGCATTTGGAGATATCAATGTTGCTAGTGTTGAATTTTTGTGTGTTCTCGTTCTCAGATATTTGAGTATTCATATAGGTGGATAGTCCTTTTGTTCGGGAACAAAGGAAATTGTTAGGAAAAGAGGTTGTTGCGTGGAGTAAAGGTGTGAGAGGGAATGCAGAGAAGCCTATTGTTATTAGCGGTCCTTCTGGAGTTGGAAAAGGAACGCTTATAGCGATGCTTATGAAAGAGTTTCCTTCAATGTTTGGGTTCTCTGTGAGCCACACAACTCGAGCTCCAAGGTGTATTGAGAAGAATGGTGTTCATTACCATTTTACTGATAAAACCGTTATGGAGAAAGAAATCAAAGACGGGAAGTTTCTCGAGTTTGCTTCTGTTCATGGTAATCTCTATGGAACCAGCATTGAATCTGTTGAGGTCGTAACAGATTCAGGAAAGGTAATAAAAAGATCATCTATGCATCATCATCTCTTTCATACCGTTGATCATAAATTGATCAGATTTTTTTTTTTGTATAGAGATGCATTCTTGACATTGATGTTCAAGGAGCAAGGTCTGTGAAGGCGAGTTCTCTTGATGCGATATTTATATTCGTATGTCCTCCTTCAATGAATGAACTTGAAGATCGGCTCCGTGCCCGGTAAAAATCAGACTTTTACCATATGAGTTGTTGTTTCTTCAGATCTTTCATTGTAAAGTTCAAGAAGATTATCCTCAATTTTCAAATGCTGAAAAAAACAGAGGAACCGAGACAGAGGAGCAGATCCAAAAGCGGCTGAGAAACGCTGAAGCAGAGATCAAAGCGGGCAAATCCTCAGGCATTTTTGGTCATATTCTGTATAATGACAACCTTGAGGAATGCTACAAGAACCTTAAGGTGACTTAACCCGCCTTTTCTTATGAACAAATTCCTCTCAAACCGCTTCCATTTCAAACAACAATGGCTCTCTGTTTCAGAATCTCTTGGGGATAGACGACCACGCTCCTGTGAATGGCGTAGAAGGTAAGAAAAATGAAGAGTAGACACAATGCATACTAGTTAGTTAGGAAAGGAATGTTAACAGATTTTTGTGATTGTTTGATAAAAGCAGTAGAAGGGATCAATCTTCCGAAGGAGCACACAGTAACAAAGATGGAAGATAAGATTTTGATTCAAGGAACGGGAGAAGCAACCAAGAACAACATGTACGCAATTTAAACCGATTAATGTTCTTGTTTATTATTTATCCAGATGATCACTCTATAGAGTTTGTTAATGAAACGTCTTTTGGTGTGCAGGATCGTGTTGGATTTATCTTCAATCAACGGGGGAGCACCGGGAAGAACAAGAGGGATCGTTCTGGACTCGGTTAAGTCCAGCTAACAAAGAGTCATTTTCTTTCTCCGCGGAATGCTTAAGAGAAAACATTTAGATGATGATGATGATGATGATGAACATTGCTCTTTGTTTTTTTGTTTTACTGAAAAGACCAAGGCTTTTTCGCGGTTGAAAGGTTATGCGTTCACTAGATAGGCACTGATGATGATGATTATGGTTTATTATGATTATGATGATTCAAGGAAGACATGATCTCTTTTGAGAGATGATGGAATAAGATTTTTTTGTTCCTTTTACTGATAAAGATTTTGAAAGGATCCATTCTTTTGGTATTATTAGCACATAAAAAGTACAAAAAGTTGAAAATCTCTGCCATTGTTTCTTGAGATTCCCCTGCTCGAATAGGACAAACAAAGAAACCTAACATCAAGTTAGGGATATATAAGATTGATCCCACTCAACAGTGTTTAGTATTCGTACATGACTCGAGATTTTCTTGGACAAAAGGATGACAGTTAGTGCCAGTTTACAGTTGAAAATGAGCCAATGAAGTAAAAGCAAAGCATCTCAATAAGAGAAGAAGAAGACAAAGCTATGCAGAAAAAGAGAGCAACTTGTGGGACTTTGGAGCTAAATGGGTCCTTTAAAGATTGCAAATTGCATTGATTCCGTGGGTCCAAACTCCAAAGTCGGTGACAGTGTGTAATTGAAGGAAGGTTCGTTGTAGCACACTTTAGTTTCACTTTATTACTTGAAGAAGACGAGTATGGACTTATGGTCCAACCTTCTCATGCCCCACATCACACAACCACACACACTTGTCACGTGACAGTGGCACGGTGACACTCTGTAATAGATGCGTGTGGCTTTCACGCAGAGGTAAAGTATCTTTCTGGGCCAACCCAAATCCTACCCACAGAGGTCTCTTTTTGAAATTATATTGGGCCTAAAGAGAGGCCTAGAACGAAATTAGGGTCCAACTAAACAGCAAACACTACTAATTGACCTGAAGACCAAAGAAGCAGTAGAAAGTGTAGGTGGAGGTCGAAGCAGTCAAGACAAGGAAGACATGTTCTGTGACCTGTGAGATTTGCTATCAGATTTCATAACATTTCAGTTCTAAGTGGTCAACTTAAAAGCGAAGAAAAGGTGTAAAGTGGTGTTCTTTGCACCTAACAGGTACAAGCCAGAGAGCTTTTGGTAACCAATTGTCGACTGCATAATGATCAGATCACAACATATGAGGCTAGCCTTAGCTAAGAATACAATCAATTACTGACCAAAGCATGATGGGGTCTGAAAATGTTTCTTCGATGTACTCATCCGAGCAAGAATGTGTCTATAATACCAATAACCTTGGAGCAGTTTGGCAAGAAAGATGTTAGCTGAACCAATATGCCAAGCCTGTTCATTTGGATCACATAGGTTCTTCCAAAAAGTATAATAAGAAACAGAGCCAAACAAATGAGAGAAGAAGAAGATTTACTCAAACATCTATCCTTATAAGTCATAACAGCTTATTGTCTCCAAAAATGTAAACTTTAAAGACTAAGGATCATCAACGAAACAGGAGACAACAAAGTTGCAAATGCAAACCACAAAAGCTGCCAAAAAATTTGAATTTTTAAGACTAACAACAAATGATCACAAGTTTATGGCACAGATTTGACATCTTGATGAACAAACATTGGCATTCTCAAATACAAAAAAAAACCTGAACTTGATCGAAATTATCCAGTAATCATAGTCCCAGCTCCTTCATCAGACATAATCTCATGAAGAAGAGAATGTTGTCTCCTTCCATCAATAATACTAGCTGTCTTAACTCCTTGAGCAAGAGACCTTATACAACACTTTACCTTTGGAATCATCCCACCAGCAACTTTCCCCTCTTCAATCATCTTCTTCACTCCTTTGATATCAATCTCCTTCACCAAACTACTCGGATCCTCTTTGTTCTCCAAGATTCCAGCTACATCAGTCAGCAGAATCAATTTCTCAGCTCCAAGCGCCGCCGCAAGCTCTCCAGCCACCGTATCTGCATTGATATTGTAAGCTTGACCAGCTTCATCGGCGGCAACAGAGGCAATCACCGGAATATAACCGTAATCGACGAGAGGACGCAACACTGATGGATCTACTCTCGCAACTTCACCGACGAAACCTAATTGAGCTGAATTGGGGACAGGTCGTGCAGTGAGAAGACGACCGTCGTGTCCCGATAATCCCACGGCGGTAGCTCCGGCGGCGTTAATAAGCGAAACGAGATTCTTATTAACCTTTCCGACTAAAACCATGGAGACGATCTCCATCGTTGTAGCATCGGTAACGCGAAGCCCGTCGCGAAACTCAGCTGTAATGTTGAGTTGTTTCAGGTAACGATTGATATCTGGACCTCCACCGTGAACGAGGATCGGACGAAGACCAACACACGAGAGGAGAACTAGATCGCTTACGACGGATGATTTGAGTTCCGGCGAAGTCATGGCTGCGCCGCCGTATTTGACGACTATGGTTTTTCCTCGGAATTTCTGGATGAACGGTAGAGATTCGGAGAGAATCTCGACTCTGTAATCCGGTGAAGGAGCATTTGCGGTTTCGATTGAAGGCGGTGCGGATACGGAGGCGTTTACCGATAAACCTAAACGGTGGTGATGGTTCTTGCGAGGTGGAAAGCAGAGAGATGGAGATTTGGGGATTAGGGTTTTCAGAGGATTGGAAACGGAGAAGGAGAAGGATTTAGGCAGCGCATTGGATGGTACGGTGGCCATTTCTGGATCTCACCGGAGGAGGAGGAGGCGGCGAATTAAGCTGAAGCGAGAGTGGTCTCTCAGGTTTTGTTAAATTTTCGATGTAAATAACAAATAAACCAATGATTTCTGTCCACGTGGACATTCTGTAGGTTACACAGCGACGCCGTTTTGGTTTTCTACCACTCGTTTACACAGTTTATTTTTATTTTTTTCTTTTCATTTTGACTATTTTAATTTTAATTTTTTTAATGTTAGAATATTAACTATTACAAATTATGAGAACAATTAAATAGACAATTTTACAATGGACAATTTTAATCTTGATATATGCGGAATCATGACGAATGGCTCTATTTGCGCCATACTGAAAATTTTGTTTCCATTAATCTGTATTCTTCGGGATTCGAACTCCATATCTTTAAGTATAAAAACATTAATAAATTCTTAGTCAACCACTGGACTAAGAAGATTCCATGTCTATTTTAGTTTGATTGTACGATTTGTTTATGTGAATTTTAATTTTGATGGAGCAATGTTTTGAATTAGGTACACAATCAATTGTAAACAAAACACAAGTTTTTTCAATTTAGTTTAGTTTTCGGTTTCTTGTTTAGACCAGTTTTAATACCAAAATTAAATTCACGCCATATTTCGGTTTGTTGATGCGGATTCCCAGAAAAGACCATTAACCATGCGATTTTTGTGTGTCTCCAAGCTCTGCAAACATGGGCCTTTTCACATATTCCTTTTGAAATAACGGGAAGTCCCTTAGCGAGTCTAAGGGAAAATCTGGACTACCTTTTTTGGCGAATACCAAGATGTTCAAAACTAACTGAGGTCAATAACGCTTTTCCGTGGATTATCTGCTATATTTGGAAGGCAAGAAACGACAAAGTTTTCAATGCGATGGACCGATCCCCGATGGATATCCTTACCATAGCCAAGAAAGAATCCAATGAGTGGTTGTTGGCCCATGCCACAGAACAGTCGGTAGCGGTGGAGTTGATATGCGAGTTACCCTCCCCATTAAGAACACCGATGTTCACTTGTTCTGTGGATGGGTCTTGGAAGACAGATGATCTTACTAGTGGAGTGGGATGGGTGCTCCAGTTACAGGATGGAACAACCGATCTAGTAGGTCTCCATGGTAACCGGAGGAGCTTCTCACCACTTCACACTAAGTTACATGGCCTGATATGGGCTATGCAATGCTTGTCCGGAAACGGTGCTACTGTTCCGTTTTTGCAACAGATTCCAAACAGTTGATAAGTATGGTGACATCACCGCACGATTGGCCCGGTTTTCAATCGGAATTACGCAAACTAGCAGTACTCAGGGACTCATTCCTCGAATTCGACCTTATCTACCGACAACGGAAGAATAATAAGAAGCGGATTTGCTTGCGAGGACTGCACATACTAGGAATACAATCTTTTTTTTATAGGCACTTCTGTTTTTTATTGGTTTCATAATACATACAATGTATTTATTTAATCGATAATGAAGTGCGTTTGTGATAGAAAAAGAAAAAAGAAAAAACAAAAGAACCAATGAATGTTGTGGACTCAAAGAAGCCGTCTTAGTCCCAGGTTATCTACGATGCCGTTTAAAGCTTCTAAAAATAAACGACATCGTTTTCTAAGCCGTCACTGTTCAATGACGTCGTTTATCGTGCAGCGGGAAATATGCAAAGGTTCTTCGTCGTCTCCGCGACAAATTAGAATTTCAATCGGAATAGTGCCGATTATTCACTAGCTGGGGTTGGAGTGAAGATGGAGAAATTGGAAGAGGAATTGATACGAAGATCAGAGCCGGAGTCTATGGTCTCCGTCACTGTAGGTAGGTTCATGAGTACGCTTCTGTCGGCTCGCCCTAAAAAGCTACGGGAGTCTATTTCCCGTCTTTCTCCTGATTCTCAAAAGGGTTCCTCAGGTAAGTGTTTTCAATTTTTGTTCTTGTGTGTGTATATGTAAACGCACATGTTGCTTCTTCTTATCTGATAGATTTGTAATATGTCTGTTTTTTTTTTTATGGCTGCGTTAGGCTCCATCGATGAGGGACTCTGGTTTTTAGACAAGTGCGTTAGAGACGCTGCTGAGAGAGACGAAGCGATGGGTGAAATTCTTTTACCCATCATCGAGCATGTAATATCTAAAACCCTGTGAAAAACCCTGCTTGATTGTTGGAATGTTCGGTTCTTACGGGTTTGTATATATATTTTATCTTTGGGTGTAGACATTAAGGTTTAAGGACTCTAAGAATGGTAGCCCAGCTATAATACTTCTGAAATGGTTATTTCAAGATGAAGTTCTCTTCCAAGACGTTTCGAGAAATCTTTCGAAAATCATTGTGAGGAACGAAGATAGGTTTTTAGCGCTTGGATGGTGTTTACTAATCCGCCGTCTTGTAGAATGTGAGGATATTGGGGATCAAGGTTTTTGGAATGGTGAGCATTATAATCATTCTTGTTACTATGTATTCAGTACCGGTTATCTCTCTTGGGGGAAAAAATGCTTTCTTTATTTTGAGCTCACTTGATTTATTGTTTTGTACTTGTGTAACTTTCTTTGTTGACAGGAATTGGGGAGAAACATTCTATGTTTGTGGAGATTGTTTCATCTTGTGTGCCTCACTTGTTGATGACTGTACGCAATGGGAGGTATACAACTTCTTTGTCAGTGGATATGAATAATTGAATGTCATCTCATGTTCTGTTGATCCCATTTGTTTTTTGTTCTCTATTTTGAGTTTTAATAAATTACTCATATGGAGCAAGTTTCTTATGATTTTGGTTATTATGTTTAGCATTTTGCAGGATGGCTATGAGGTGCCATCTCGTCTTTCCGTTTCTGCTGCTGATTGCTTGCTGTCAATTACTGGAGCCTTAGCAAAGAGGGATGATACTCTGGCAAATAGACCGAAGCAATCAACCATTACGGGGTCTCATCAACCTGTTGCTTTGATACCTAATATTAGTGAGAAGAAAAAAAAGCAGACTTCTCGACCTGAAGACTCAAACAGCGAGACAAGTTGTATACTATGGAACCATATGGAGGATCTGACGCGCCTTGTTCAATGTCTCTCTGCTGTATGTTCACTGATCCATTAAAATATGCTTGATCTGTGTTCTACATTATGAACTATCCATGATTTGAGTCGAGTGATATTGACAAAAATTTCCTTCCAGTGGAACAGAAAAACTCGACTACTGCATGCTAAGGGGTTAAATAAAGTGCTGAAGTGGTTAGAGGAGTTAAAAGAGCATCATGGTGGCTCCCGAAAGGAGGCAGGTCTTTGACTAATGCCGCCTGTCCTTGTTCTTTCCCATTTCTGTTTTGATTCTTGCATACCAATTTTTTTTGTTTCATACCTGGAATCCAGGCACAGAGATATCTAGGGGTGGAGCTCTACTGCTCTCTTCTTGTTGGAAGCATTACAGTGTCTTGCTCCACATGGAAGATCAGAAGTTCTCAAAGATTAGTAAGGAATTGTTGGAGCAATATTTGTCTGGTATTAAGGTTAGACATAATCCCCAATCTTTTTGGCTACAAAATTTTGTGATAGGGATAAATTATTTCATACAGCAACATTGTTCTACCTATGGGATTCTATAGTGTCCGTATCTGAATCTGCTGCTTATGTTTAGGTTCTCTGACCCGTTTTGTCTAAGAGTAAACAGATTTTCTGTCATTGCCATCTACAGTTTTTATTTTTTGTTGAGAAGATAGAAATGTGCAAGTAACATATAGTAGATTCTGCTTGAAATTGATTGGATTGTGTATGCATGGTATATGAGTGAGATTAGTTTGTTAGAACCCAATAGCGTTAAAAATGATGCAGTACTGGTTTTAATGCTTTTCTAGCTTTCTGCTCTTTCTCTTATTAGTGTTTTCCAAATTGTGAGTTGGGTTGCCTTTTGAAAGCCAGGGAATTTGGCCATTCTGTACCAATTTTTGTTGCTGAAAGCTAATAATAATAAAATTGATGCAGTATTATTCAGAAAGTTATCCTCAAGGAGGTTCTGACACCAAGACTGGTGGTATAGAGACACAGAAGTTTTTCCTAAATTGTTTATGTCTTTTGTTGGGCCGCTTTGAGGGAAAGAAATTTGAGAGCATACTATCAGAGTATGGAATGAAGCTTGTGCCTTGTCTCCTACTTCAGGTATCTTTCCCCATTTTTTATTGAATAGGGAGTGATGACACACTTTACCTCTGATAGTAACGCTAGAATTTTATTCTTATATAGCCTTTTCTGACTTCCTACTCATTAAGAAATTCATAATTGCTCTTCTCCATTGCTGCTATGATTATAATATATCCTGATTAAAAGTAATCTTGAAGGATTATATACATACCCATGTGATCATCTTAGTACTTATATTCTTCCTTTGCCTTCAAAGCTTCGCAGTAACAATGAAGAGATATCAGAAGGCGTTGTTGCTATATTTAAAGCAGTTATCTTTAAGCTACAATCTCAGTCCGGAGACAGCTTCTCTGATACAATGTGCATGGACGTAGTGATACCGTCGCTGCTTCACCTTCTTGATGAGAGGGATGGCGCGGCCAAAGCTGTTAGTGTCCTCCTGGCAGACTATTGTTCCAAGTATGTCTATTCTTGCTTTCCCGTTAATGCTAAATCATAAAAGTAGCTTTCTAGTTATCAGTTATGGTACATAGTTCGTCTTCTGACTTAGAGAAACATTCACCAGAAATGCAGATAATAACTGTCTCAGTGAAGTTCTACAACGCCTTGTTTCTGGAACTACTGTGCAGAGGCTGAATTCTATGGATGTGATATCAGAAGTAATCTTCATGTCAAAAGATTCATTTCCTTCTCATATACCCTGGTATACAAACATTTATGTTTTTCGTCTGAATTTTCTCTTTCTATCTTTTCTGCATCTTCTTTAGTTCCTCGACTTTATTTGCTTTCTCATGCCCTCAGAAGTCAGAACTCATTTTATGCACTTATTTCAGGAAAGAGATTTCGGACTGCTTGTTAAAGTGCATTGGAGACGAGGAAACTTATATCCGTAAACAAACTTCAGAGTTGCTGAAGTCAATTGGTCGGTCTTCTTTTTCCCTTCGTACACAATCTTTGGAAGGCTTTTATTTTTGGCCCTTGTCAATTTCTGGTATTGGCAATCTTATGCCTCCTATGAACTCTAGACCTGGCCTCTCTTCATTTTATAAGATGAATTTCATAATGTTTGCTGAAAATAAATCAGTGTTTTGTTAAAAGGAAGATTTATGTTAAAATTTATTATTCAGTGAGGAAAACCTGTAAAGATCCCAATTTATGGGATCCAAGACTTGTTATTCCATATCTTGAGAGTTTTAGTTCTTATGATAACATTCATTTTCCGCTTTCCCATAGGACCATCAGCTGCATGATTTTCTTTGTTTTTTCTTCCAGAGCCATCTTTCATGCTACCAGATTTAGTAACACTCATTTATTCAACCAATGGAAAAGTACAATCATCAGCTACCGAAACCTTGCTTGGGGTCCTTAAACATCATAAGGAGGATTCTGATGTTATATGTATGTTGCTGACCTGTCTTAGGTATCGTGCTTTCTTTTCCCTCATGTATACATAGTTGTTTGTAAAAGTAAAACTTAGGAATGCTTCATACGTTGAAATATTGACTTGACTACCGGATTTGGTTTTCTATTCTGTTTTTGCGTAAAATTCAAATGGCCGTTCTGCTTCTGATCTCCACCTTTCTCATCTAGTAATACTCAAGCTTTGGATGCTTCAGAAAGTAATGGACATTCCACAGAAGGTATTCGGTTTCTTATCTCATTATCATAGGCTAGCTGCTTTACATAATTTGTGATAAAACTTCATTTTGTTGTTTTCTATCTCGTGTTAAACATTTGTCTTACATATGCCCAATCCAAAAGTATTGTGTAGAAGATATTTCAAGAATTCAATTGTTAGTTGGAT
The DNA here is from genome assembly GCA_900406555.1 of Pseudoturritis turrita. Classification (NCBI taxonomy): domain Eukaryota; kingdom Viridiplantae; phylum Streptophyta; class Magnoliopsida; order Brassicales; family Brassicaceae; genus Pseudoturritis; species Pseudoturritis turrita. The sequence goes on along the minus strand of OVBL01000313.1, from coordinate 2,937,032 downwards.
AAGAAATAAAATTACTGGAATGTGAAACGTGAACGATAAAAAAATGTGGGCTACTTTGATGCTGAATTACTAACTGGACACTATCAAGTTTTTCTCTGGCGAGTGCATGCTCATCATCTTCTTGTACTGTTGCAGGTTCAACTTTTGACAGTGATCGAGTGCTAAAGCTGATGCCAGAGTGGGCTAGAAGTGTAAGTACGACAATAGGTCATGCTTGCTAAATTATTTGCTATCTTTGAAATGAAATCCATGAACCTTTAATTCAAACGTTTTAAAGCATTGGTTGTTCCATCTTTTTTTTCCTTCAAAGTCCTATTACTTTTTATCTAATTATTTTCTTGTGTATGTGGTGTGTAACTTACTGGAATGACCAAAGCTTGTGCCAGCTATAATTAGGCAATTAGAATATTTTTCTATTTGCTGATTGAAATAAAATTCTTACAGGTGCAAAACTGGGTCTCACTGATCGGACCTTTGCTTGATAAGATGTTTTTGGAGCCATCCAATGCCATCATGGTCAGGTTTCTTAGTGGCATCAGTGAACATTTGGCAGATGCATCGGACATGGTCCTTCTGCATGTACTATCACATATGAGGGAGCAAATTAAGTAAGTAAAAGTTCTCTTAAAATTCTAACAACTCAAGATAGAGCAATATACTCACCGTTAATGTGATTTCTATTTTAAGAAAAACCTTTAACAACTTCCGAAGATGTAAAATATTGACCACAAATAATGTCGTTTCTATTGTAGGATGGATGAGAGCTTCATATCCACATCTGATACTAAAGGTTCCGTTGACAAAACTAAATTGGAGAAATCTCTATTTGACCACCTTTGCCCGCTGCTTATATTAAGGCTGCTTCCCCAAAGAGTGTTTGATGATATTGATTCCTCTACAGTTTATGGTAAATTCCTCAGCGGAGACTCTGCGAATGGTATGTATGCTTATGCCTATGATTTCCTTTTCCTGATTAGAGAAGAGTGGATGTTTATCATAAGGTCGTTTGACCCTTAGTGTCAATTAGATTCAAAATGCTTTAGCTATTTTTGGATAATTTTTTTTTCCCATTAGCGGCATGATCCAGTGTAGATAATCAGTCTTAGACTTAATTCACCACATCTATTTATTTTCATGTGGTACTTATCAGACTATCGAGACATCAAGTTTGAGGATTGTCAATGTATCGCCGCTTTCATTTTGGAAAGGTTATTTTACTCTCAGTGATCATCAAACGCCATCTTAATCAATACTTATTTGATATCTACCGAACTGAATCTCATTATTCAGGGCATTTTCTAAGTTCGAGTTCGAAGAAGTTCGGAAGCTCTCTGCTGAGCTATGTGGACGTATCCATCCTCAGGTGTTGACTTGCTTGCTTCCCCGACCCTGTATTTTGGTCAATCTTTGTAAATGTTTATATGTGTCCTAAGGCTTTGTTTTAAAGGTAAATTTTTATATACAAAGAAACAAGGGTTGTATGCTCGTTAATAAGTTTCCTCACTTATCCTTATGAGAAAGCTAAGGGCATGCAAAATTTCCACCCGTCATAACTAGGTTCTGTTAGTAAGGAGAAAGGGTTGCTGCATTTTCTTATATCTGAAAAAGACTAAATGTTTGACTTCAGGTTTATTTATACTACAGTCTAGTTGACTCTTCATTGTCAAAAGTTGTAATGTGCTGGCGCTTGTTATTCAACAGGTGCTATTTCCAATTGTTTTCTTGCAACTTGAAAAAGCCACAGCGTTGCAAGACAGCCTCAAGATTAAAGCTTGCCTATTTTCTATATGCACATCCCTTGTGGTAATATTTTCATCGTTCCTTTTCTATATGATCATATTCAGTGACCCTTGTTGTCACTTGTTTGATGAAATATCAACTGGATTATTTTTGTACGTTACAAGTTTTCAGTCACTTGCAGGTTCGAGGCTGGGAGTCTTTCTCACACGGTGTGACACCTAAGATCAGGAAAGTCCTGGAAAATATTTTGTTATGGCCTTCTGATAAGGATGAAAGTAAGACACTGGCTAGTGGCTACCGATTTATATCTCAAGCTCTGTTACTCTTCGCTTCCTCACTTTATGGCTGTTATTTATCCATGTAGTTTCTAAAGTACAACACGGGTGCATTGATTGTCTGGCACTAATGATATGTGCTGAACTGCAACATCTCGAGTCTTCAAAAACATCTGGAGGAGGAAAAATACGTACAACAGGGAAGGAAACATCTGGTTAGTATTGCTGTTGTATGTCTGTAGTGCTTATAATATCTTTTTCTAGACTTGCATATAAATTCTATCCTGATTTGTAGGTGTTGACGCGTCAAGTAATTCTGTCCTAAATTACACGATCCATCGTTTAATAGAAGACAGTAGTGACTCCTCTTCTATCCCCAAGCTGAATACCGATTACCCAATTGTTGAAAGTCCTCTTCCTATTCCATTTCGTTTATGCATGGCAAATGTTCTCATCAGTGCTTGTCAAAAAATCCCCGAGTCTGCCAAGAAAAATTTTGCTCGAAAAGCTCTTCCGCCTCTTGTTCATTCCCTCGAGGTACTTTTGACTGCTTACACTCAATTTGGATTTGGTTAAATTCATTTGCATCTTGTTTAGTTTTCAACATAATTCTTGAATTTTGTGCAGGTCATATCTGCGCCTGAGATCCGCGCAGCTTGTATCCAGGTCTTATTCTCGGCCATGTACCATTTGAAGTCCACACTACTTCCTTTTTCATCTGATCTACTCAAACTTTCCCTGAGATTTCTTGAACAAGGATCCGAAAAGGTACCACCAGTAGTCTATCAAACATATTTCTAACATGTGTACAATCGGATTGAAGTAGACAGAAAAGCTTTACTCTTGAGTATCATCCTCTTATGCATCACAGAATGATGTTTCCTGAATCCCACAGTCCATATCCGGAACTGTCTGCATCTATAAACATGAACCCGAATATTTATCCCGACCTTGGAGATTTTACGCTTATGCGGAAGTCAAATTATACTCTTCTTGCTGTTGTGTAGGAAAAGCTGGCTGGTGCAAAACTGATGGCATCATTCATGGCGAGTGAAGACGTGATACTTGAAAGCATATCAGAAGGATTGCTCGAAGCAAGATCAGTTCTGTCTAAAGCATCTTTGTCAGATCCTTCTCCGCACGTACGTGAAGTCTGTGCTAAGCTATTGGCATGCATAACACCCTCGTAATGTCTTTTTTTTCTTTCCAGTAAGATCAGATTCTTGAATATTATATTCTCACTTTTGCTTTGTTCTCATGTGACTAACAACTCAGGTATGTAGATATGTGGTGATGTTGTAGCAAACGATGGGCCTAATATTTTGTAGGGGTTCTAAATTTTATGTAAAATGCAATAGACCCAATATTTTGCTTTATCAGTAATAATGGATGCCCAATCCGGTTTAAAAGTAAACCAATCTAATTTTGTTTTTCTGATGGAAAAACTAGCTTTAAGCAAAAAAAATAATCAATTGAAAACAATAATTTTTTTTTAATAATGAAATTCACATAGTCGAGTATCAAAGAGGTTGAAACATTATATGTAAGAGCATGATAAAATAAAAATATGCATTTTCTTTTGTTGGTGGGATTTTCATTGAAACAAAATAATTGGTCTAATTATGTATATTTAGTTATTAAGTAAATGGATTTTAGGGGACAAGTGTGGTGAGTTAAATGTGAAGGTAAGAGAGGAATGAGCATGGGATAAAGATGAATGGAGCGGCGCTTAAATCTCAAATCTCTTAATACACTTCACTTCACTCTCACGATCGCAACATGTGATTCTTATGTGTTGTGGTGACTCGTGACTTTTGCCTCTCTTTTTTCACGTCTCTACAATTCTCCTCCTAAAGAAAGAAACCAAAAGATAACACCAACCCAAAAGCTTTTTATTGCGTCTCAAAAAAAAAAAAAAAAAAGAATCCTAGGAAGTAGGAACCCAAGAAAGAACACCCCTATCTTGTCTCACTAGAGATCACAATTACAGATTAGAACTAGGTGGATAAAACGAACTGAATCCAAACCAAAACCAAATCAAACTTTTTTTTTTGTAACAATTGGATTAGCGTCGTGCTTTCATACCAAACAAAATTGATTTGAAATTGAAATTTAATGTAACATAAGTGAATAAATTGAGACTAGATTTGATTGACTCAAGAGTCAAATCCTCTTTATGTCATTAGATCACCTTGTGTGTGCATTAGTTCTAATTTCTAAAGCTATCATCAAAATTGTATATGTAATAGATTGGCTTTGTAACTGTTTGGAATCTAGGGGACATCTACAATTCGGGATTTATGTTTATTATGCTATTAGCATAGGTAGAATATTATAAGAAGTTGAGGGAAAAAATGGTTAAAAAGACTTCTTATATTTTATTTTGTCTTTTTGAAATTAACAGAAAATGAGAAAGCAACGGTCACATGCGCGGGTGAAAAAAGCAATTCTCTGGGAAGTGAAGTGAACCGTGACAATATTTAAGCAGTGACTAACTCTTTCTAAGATCCATTATCATATCCTTCTTCTTTCTTCTTCACTCACACTCAATCTTCTTCGTCACTTCAAACAAAAATGGAGAAATCAACCTCAATGAAACAATGGAAGAAGGGTCCTGCTCGGGGTAAAGGCGGTCCACAAAACGCGCTTTGTCAGTACCGTGGAGTCAGGCAAAGGACGTGGGGCAAATGGGTGGCTGAGATCAGAGAGCCCAAGAAGAGGGCAAGACTTTGGCTTGGCTCTTTTGCTACGGCTGAAGAAGCAGCCATGGCTTATGATGAAGCCGCCCTGAAACTCTATGGTCACGACGCATATCTCAACTTACCTCATCTTCAGCGGAATCCGGGACCTTCTCCGACCAACTCTCAGAGGTTTAAATGGGTACCTTCAAGGAAGTTTATCTCTATGTTTCCTTCTTGTGGTATGCTTAATGTGAATGCTCAGCCTAGTGTTCACATTATCCAGCAAAAACTAGAGGAACTCAAGAAAACTGAACTTCGATCTCAATCCTATTCTTCTAGCTCTTCCTCTACCGAATCGAAAACTAATAATACTAGCCTTCTTGATAAAAAGACCAGCAAGGGAGAAACAGAGAAGATGTTAGAAGGTGATGATGATGATCAGAAGAAACCAGAGATCGACCTGACTGAGTTTCTTCAGCAGCTAGGAATCTTGAAGGATGAAAGTCATCAAGCAGAAGCAAGTGAGGTAGCAGAGTGTCATTCCACTCCGCCCTGGAACGAGCAAGAAGAAACTGGAAGTCCTTTCGGAGCTCAGAGTTTCAGCTGGGACACACTGATCGAGATGCCAAGAAGTGAAACCGCAACTATGCAGTATGACTCCAGTAGTTTTGGAATCTATGATTTTGAGGATGACTTAGCTTTCCCTTCCATCTGGAACTTCTGCGGAAGCTTAGACTGAGTTATAGCTCTACTTACCGTAGATCAGATTCAGAAGTACACATATGTTTTTAGGTTTAGTGTAGTGTTTCGGATTAGTGTAACATGATAGATATATGGGTAGAAAGGGATATGGTCAGAGTGCAGTCTATTATTAAGCAGCAATAAAATGAGTCAGTGTACTTCTGAAAATGAACGAGTTGTTCTGTTTCTTGGGATATTAAAATAAGCATGTTCAGTTTTTCTCAATCCTTTAGCTCAAAAGTCAAAAAAGTAGGGAAAGTCACAGTCTTAAAACGATGTAATATGATTTCTACAAGTAACCATGCAAAAGCTTACCTATCAATCATATCCCCTTTCATGCAAAAGCTTACCAATAAATAAAGATCATAGTGGTATGAACAGATTTACCTGTAAACCAAGATGTGCCTTCAAATTGACCAGCGCAAACATTCTGCCGAGAAAAGAAGACGACAAAATGGAATAACATAGAGACATATCACATGATGAATTAACACCCTTCAAAAAGTTTCACCTGCCAGCACTAATCAAAATTTGAAGAAAGTTGCAAAAGAAAATCTAAGGGAAGGGATTTAGGCATTATCCCCGTGAACCTAAACGTAGAAGCTGTCCTTTTTGTTTCTGTTGATATCTTTAAGACTTGGTCTAAACAATATCTAAAGATCTTCGACAGGCCTAAAAGGCTCTCTTATTAATGGAAGGCATAGAGTAAGATCAAACATGAAAGCGAAAATTTCAAGAATTCAACAAACTCACCGCTTAACACAGAATTCCTCTTCCAATATAAGAAACAATGCAACAGATACACTAGTTATTCCAAAGCGAGTGAACATTTGCAGTAACTTGACGCTTCATCAATTTTTAAGTCTGTGGAGGAACCAAAAAAGCCTAACCCTATAAATCATTTATATATAAGGGCATCACGACCAGGCCCAATACCAATGTAGTGAATGGGCACACCCACGAGTTCTTCAATCCTCTCAACATATTGCTGTGCAGCCTTTGGAAGATCAGCGTAATTTCTGATCGAGGAAATGTCAGACTTCCATCCAGGTAAAACTTCATACTCCACCTACAAACATTTGCATATGGAAACAGAGTTATTCATAATCCACAAAATAAGAAACAAGTACCATTTGCTAGACAATAAGATGAAGCTCTGTTTTCAAGACTTTATCAGATATAGGAACAAGTAAAAGCAAACAATTTGCCTGCCAGGTAAATGTTTATAATCAATTAATAACAAGAGAAGTTGCCCTATCCATTATTGGAGACAGTCAGACATATGTCAGAGCACTACACTTACTTGCAGTTCTTCGAGAAGACGAAGATCACCGGGGAACGATTCAACACGGGTGCCATTGCTCTTCTTATAAGCCACACCCAGCTGGATTTCGTTCAGGTCCGAAAGTACGTCAAGCTTAGTGAGATTAAGTGATGAAAATCCATTGATTTGGCAAGAAAATCTCAGTGCAACAAGGTCAAGCCAGCCACACCGACGAGGACGACCAGTTGTAGTGCCAAACTCCTGTCCAGCCAACCTAAGAAGGTCACCACCTGGGCCCAAGTTTTCTGTTGGGAATGGGCCTGAACCAACTCTTGTAGTGTATGCTTTTACCTGACAAAACAGGATCATCAAAATGCTTTTCATATCTCTTTCGTTTATTGCACATTAAAATATTATTAAAGAGTAATTGTCAAACGTATAAAACACATCAAACGCTACTAGTTTCCTAACAACATCAATAAAAGACCAGTGCAGAAAGAAGAATCTATTGAGTGAATATCATGCTTACCACTCCAATCAGATCACCAACAGCTCTTGGTGCGATACCAAGACCAGTGCAGATCCCACCAGCAGATGGGCTGGAAGAAGTAACAAAAGGATACGTACCAAAGTCAATGTCCAACATCGTAGCTTGACCACCTTCGACCAAAATCTTTTTCTTCTGAGAAATCGAGTCATTCATGAAATGGACAGTGTCAGTTATGTAAGGCTCCAGTCTCTCAGCATATCTCTTGTATGCTTCGACTTCTTCCCGAAGCATGTCTGGAGTATATTTGAACCCTTGGAATCTTGCAGCTGCATCTGATAGCAAAACGTCGAGCTTTTGAGGCAAAGTATCCATGTGCCTGAGATCACCTACTCTAATACCATTCCTTATCACTTTACTAGAGTAGCAAGGACCAATTCCTCTCTTCGTTGTGCCAATGAATGATTTCGCAAGCTCAGATTCCCTGAGCCCATCAACCTCTTGATGGAAATCGAATAACAAGTGAGCACGATCAGAGACCAAAATCCGTCCTTTACAGGAGACGCCATTGGACTCCAGACCATCAATCTCTTTAAAGAGACCTGGCAAATGCACTACAACTCCGTTGCCAATCACACAAGTAGTATCCTCATTCAGTATACCCGAAGGCACAAGGTGAAGAGCAAATTTCTTTCCCTCCGAGTTATATATAGTGTGTCCAGCATTAGCTCCACCCTATGGTAACCAAATCACAAAATTTCAAACAAACAAAAATCTTAAACTTTGTCTGAATCAATCAATCATGAATAGAAATTGACAAACTCTTTTCAACAAATTCAAGTCAAATGTTTCCAAATCTACAATTACTCAACAAACTATTAATAACAAAAAGCTCAATTCACGAAAAAATCACAGGAATCTGAAAACGGTAAGAAATGTCAACTTTACCTGACAGCGAGCAACGATGTCAAAGTGTTGAGCTAAAATGTCAACGAGTTTGCCTTTACCTTCATCCCCCCACTGGCAACCTAACACGCCCGATACTTGACTCAGTGATCCAATCCGTCCGAGTGGCTCAGTGGCGGCTGAATCAGCAGCAACGCTCAGTGACGCCGACGCAGCTGGACGTGTAGCAGAGCACGCGACGTAGCTACGAGGGTGGTGAAGCGGAGGATAACGGCGGTAAAAGGAACCTCCGACGGCGAATCTCGGATTGGTGTCGAGAGAAAGTGAAGAGAGAGACATCTTTGAAGAGAGAGAGAGAGATTTCAAGTCTTTAGGGTTCGCCGGCACTCGAGTATATGGGGAAACAGAAAACCTTTTTCAAACTGAGTTCAGGTGAAATTAAAATGACCGTTTTGCCCTTCACATGAAATATGTTCTGAAATCAACGATATACCGAACCGGGCCAAACAAATAGATTTAACCAAAAAATTGGTTAAACCGAAATCCCACTGAACAATTCATAATTCTAATTTGTAGTTCGAGTCACCAATTAAAACCGAAATATGTAATTTGGGTAAACCGAGGGACTAAAACCGGTCTAAGCACAAAGCAAGAAGAAACTAAACTGAATATAAAAAAAAAAAAAAACAGAGTTTTGTTCACATGATATGATTGATGGTGTGTACCTAAATCAAAACCCAAAGATTATTATTATTCCTTTTCAAAAGAATCGATTTGGCAATGGTTCTGCCAAGTATATATATGTGTATATGCTTCTGCAGCTTCTGATGTATTTACTTCCAAACTTCCAAACTTTTTTTTTGGAGATTTTGATCAGCTTGTTTTCTGGAGACATTCTTGAGGCAATCCGTAATCTTTTGTCCGGTTTACGACTTGCTCTCGTCTCCATGGATCGTTGTGTAGCTTGTAATGCAGAGTTTGTATGAAAGTAGCGAAGATATCGTCGTGTTTTAGTTTAGAGAATTGAACAGCCCAGTCTTCTTCATGTCCAAAACTAGCTTTCTGTCTCTCTGCTTCGAGCAAAATCGAGTCTCGGAACAAGAATCTTTGCCAGAGCTTCTTTACATTAGCTAGCCTGAATTGTATCTCTGTCTCATTGAATCCCTGTGGTAGATTTTAAAACGAAGAAAATGAAGTGAGCTTAAAGATTAGGTGCAGTTTGTTACAAGATTGAGAGAGAGAGAGAGTGATGAAGTTGGATTACTCGGAGAGTGTTTATGAGATTTGGAATGTCATCTTCGCTAACACGAACTGCAAAGCTTTCGTAATTGAGCAGGTTCTCATAAGGCAAGTAGATTCCATCCTAATTAAAGAGACATTCAATGGAAAGAAAAACCGTCATTTTCGGATCAGATAGCTTAAGTTTTCGGAATGTAAACAGTGCGGTAAGTTCAAGGTATATATACCTGAACAATGACTGGGACACATCCTTGTAAGATACTATCTTCCATTCGTCCACTCCAACCATCTCCAGGGAACACACCACAGAATATTGAAGTGGCTATGGCCTTGTGGTAATTGTCAGAACGTGATGGAGTGACAATCACATCTTCTGCGTGTTGCTTCCCGAGCTTCCCTTCTTTGTTAGGGCTCGAACCAAACTCTTCTGCTAGCTTCTGCCTGATTCCCATGCTATACCTGCATAACATGTTGCTGAACCATTACATGCTTTTCCTCACTAGGAATACTGTTTGAAGCACAGCTCGGTTTTCGCCATTGATTTCAACATGATTCTTTATGCCAGAGAGACAGACTTACGAATCTTCTGGTCTTCCCTTTTCATAAGCTGGTCCAAGATTCCCATTGAAGTAAAACAATGTTTTCCGCTTCTCCCGTGGCCTAATGATAGTTAAAGAAGACAACAATGTTCAGGCTTTGAGTTTTAAACGAAATGACTGAAAGAATGTCCAAGAACCATCAGACACTAGAGATGATAGATAACATACCTCGCCCAGTAATTAGCACGCATGGAGAGCGGATCAGGAACTTTCCAAGCTGGAATCACGAGATCTTTGCGAGGGTCAAAGCAAGGATGATCTCCTCTCCTCTCTTCAGATATCTCATCCCAGTTATCACCCCAATAAGCTGTTGTTGAATGGTTATGCTTCGTATTCGTGTTACCCCAATGCACTAACATCATGCTATTCCATATCTCTTTAGGAGCATAGCAAGCACCTTCGTCCCATGAGAAAAACTGCCTTTTTCAGGCGTAAACAAAATTAGCCACATTAGTGTGGAGAGATCTGTGTAAAATAATCAAGAAACAAGCTTTGAGATCCAATCCTTTATATGTATGCATCTACCATACCCAAATATGGTCTCTTCCAGATGACCGGTTCCAGTATGGATATTTCTCAACAATGTGTTCATAAGCCTTTTTGTAGAACTCTAAGGTAAGTGAGCTTCTTAATCCAGTATGATTCTGAAAGTAATAAAAACATAGACAATATATAAGCTCTAGAGCTTCTGCAAGCAAAGAATCAAGAAAGGCGAGTTTATTGACCCAACCTGCATGCTAATGTGAGGTGCATCATCAGCACGATTTATAATGCAAGAATCAAGAACAGGAACAAAGAAGAAATCTGCCTCGTCCCCATTCAGTGTACGATGAGCAGTGGCCAAAACGTTCTCGTAGAATGCCATCTTCGAAATTAGAAGAGGTAAAAAGAAGAGGCAGAGTTATATTTTCAATTCAAATTCAGAAGAAAATCGTTGAATTTATCTGGTATTTGACTTAAGTTTAGGATTAAACCTGGGAACCATATAGATAATCTGTCCATATTGTTGCATTCCTGTCATCATAAATCCTATTAACACACTCAAGCTTAAAATGCCGACCCTGCAACATCAAATTCCAACCAAAGGAGATTAAAAACTTTATCATAAAAAGACTTCTAACCTTTTTTAGAAGAGAAATAAAAGTTTGGATTGTGACCTCAAGAAGTAAACTGTTGAAGTCTGGAGGTAGATCATAGATGTATATAAGAGGCCTCTTTTTCTTCACCACAGCACTTAGATTAATGAGATTTCCAGGGACATTTTTATCACTTGGAACTTCGAGATGTGCTGGTCGAAGCCATTGTGGCCACTCTCCAACCGTCGAGAGAGTGGATGGAATACTACAATCTGTTCCAAACCAGCCTTTATCACACTGAAAAGCGGGAAAAAAAAACATAAAAAACACACACAAAGAGTTAGGAAGATTTAGTTTAAGAATGCTTGTGACAGTGGATACGGTTGGTATTTTACCTGGCAGAAACCTCCTCTGCATTTGCCATGTCCAGAGCACTGATTGACACAAGTGCATTGTACAGGCACTTCGCAGAAACGTCCCCAAAGACAATCATATTTACAGTCACATTCCTCTTTGATTTGCACCTTTAAAGCATATGCATCTTCTGGATCCACATTGCACCATCCTTGTTTGCTACTGTTTGTTGTTATAATATCTAAGTCTGGTTTAGACCAATCTGTCATTTTAGGTTCATCAGGATTCACCGGCGAACTGAAAATACGTTTGTATGTTAGAGAGTTGTTAAGCTTGATTTGAGAAACAATAAGACTCAATAAGAAAAGAAATCAAGTGAAACTTACTTGATTTGAAAACCACATGACTCTGGCGCTGGACGATTTGGATATTTTGTGCCTTCTCCACAAAAGCACATTGCTCTTGTGGTGTCACAATGTCTAGAACAAATCGAGACAACCCATCGACCATATGGCATCTCAGGTGTTTTCTCATAGTTGCAATCTAACCGCAGCTTTTGCGAACAATCTTCGCCTACACAGAACAGTTCAAAGTCACTTCATTTAAACACCAATGTCAATGGTTGTGAAAGCAAATAAAGAGGATCAAAAGTCATTCCTTTTTGCAGGAATGTGTTTGACTTCATCATTTACAAAGCAATCAACTTTGGGATTAGGAAAATTCTTCAAATAGCATAAACACTAACCATTAAATCCATGGAAGCAACGGCAAATTCCAAATTCATGGTTACAAACACCTTGACCACTACAATCATTTAGACACTTTCTCCCACCAATTGGCTGCAAAAAGAAAAGAAAAAAAACACAACCTTTATAACCAAATCGAACAAACAAACATTATTTCAAAGATGCCAAAATAATACTTACTTCAATGATGTCAACTTCTTTAGCAACTGCATCACAACTAGAAAGCCATTGTCCGATCTCGGCTTTCCAGGAGGCATTTCGATAAACCACTGCACCGTGTAAGTCAGCAGGAAACCGTCGATCAAAGGCAACAACTGGTTCCTCCTTAGTCACTTGTGTGATTGATTCATTACTTGGTCCACGAAGATTCTGAGCTTGTCTTACACTAATAGAATCAAAAGAAGGTACCACAGGACCAAGAAATAGATGAACGAGTGAAACCAAAACAATCACAGAAGCAACCGTGGCTATCTGAGACCATGAACACTTCCATTTCTGGTGAGAAAACATTATCTTCAAAGAACAATCCAAAAGTTCTTATTTTTCAAACTTGGCCGCCTGATTCATAAACAAAATCAGTTTAATGCAAAACCCAATTTCTCACGAAACATAAATTAATGGGAAGTAAATTAAGAAAACGGATTATACATAATCGTCAAAGAAACGGAGCAGAAATAAGGGGAAGATTGCCCAGAAGGTTAGGCAATGACCATAATTACAAGTCGGCGCAGTTATTATTAAAAACATATAAATAAAAGCAGTAAGCTTTGACCGTGTAACAATGGAGTTTCTCTCTCTCTCCATGGCAACAAATTTCATTTCAAAACTCGAAATGCGACAACACTATAATGGCTTCCAAAGAACAAACAAAGAAACCCAAGAAGAAGTAACATTGAAAACGATTAAACACAAGAAGAGAATCATGGGGATTTCAACAAGCGTTTTTCCATACATTAACCGGATCCGAAACGGAGAAATTTTACAGGATTGTAATCGAACATAGAGCTATAAAACTATTACAAAGAATCACGAGAATGAGACAGAACATTTTAAGAAAAAAAAAGAGAGAGAGGGACAAAACTCACCAGCTCTGAGGGAGAAAAACATCATGGGTTTACAACTAAACTCAAACCATGGGGGTGTTGGAGGATTTATATGATACTAATTATTAATTTACATAGAGATTTGAATAATAATTATAATAATTATTAGAGAGAGAGAGAGAGAGAGAGAAAAGGACGGCGACGGGGACCGGGAAAGCAATTTGATTATGGAAGTGGTCGTCGTGTGCGTCATGTTCCTCTTCTTCTTCTTCCAATAATTAATTTAATCACCATTTCCTGATTCACCGCCTTTTCCCGGTATGATCTCCTTAACCGATTCTAACCGGTTTCTTTGATTTTTCTTGGTTTCCATCAAATAAATCAATCTCGAGTTTGATTGTGTGACCAAACCGAGTTGTATCACAAACAAGATTTGAGATTTTCTGCGGTTTATCACTTGTAATCGACTTAAACCGGATTTTCTTGAAAACACATATCATTTTATTGTTCCAGAGTGGTCACTAAACAACAAAAGAATTACTTCAAATAAAATAATACAAGTAACTAACGGTGATTACAAAGAAGAATCGAGTATTTAAAATCTTAAATATCTTGTAATAAAGTGTTCCAATCGGTAAATTTGTTCTGAGGTGGCGTTGACGGCTATGGGCAAAACGGTAAATTTGTCTCTCCTCCTTGTTTGATTCTCGTTTTCATTGTCTGAGAACGACCGTGGTGGTGGCCGTGGGTGACGCACTCCTCTTTACGGACAATTGCGTAATTTACTAATTTACCCCCCGTGATAGCAATGTGTTCCCTTTTTCGAGCATCTTTTATTTTATTTTATTTTTAGTCAATAATTGAAAATTAGACTCACGTGCGTTACTTAACGTATCGTTTTATAATTGGTTGTGATCTCAGCGAAGACTTCACAAAAATTAAAAGTCTTTTGTTCCTTTGAATATTCAAATTTTTTTTTTAACATTCCTTTTTGTACAATATGTCGTTGGATCTCACATGTCTTATGTTAGTCAATTAGCGTCATTAATCATGATTATGTTACCATCCCAATTCAAACCCATATTACAGTTTTGGAATATACCAATACCATTTAGGAGAAATCCTTTTTTTTTTTAAATGCTCAAGAGAAAGCCATTTACGAGACTAATTTGTATGCAAGTTTACAGAATTTAAGAACTAATGACTGCTAAATATTGCTCCCAACTTGTATTTAAAACCTTTTTTTGTTGATTTGTATTTAAAACCTTGATTAAAGAAAAATATACTTGGATTGAAAAGTCATTCAAATTGAATATTTCTGCAATTTTTTTCAATCAGCCAATAAAAAACTCGTTAGTATTTGTTTTTTTTTTTTTTTTGGTCACAAACTCGTTAATATTTGTTAAGCTGTCACAATCGTTGTTAATAATTGGAATCTAAATCGAAGCTGAAAGATTCCATTGTAAGAAAAAGGGAGAGAAAAGGCTCGTGGGATGAGGTCAAAACGTGAGAGAACTTTGAATGTTAGTATAAACATTAAATAATTAAAAGCTGAAAAATGGCGATGCAGAAACTGATCTGAGCATGATACTGTAATGTTACTGGATGATCCAATAATGTTTTCTAAACTTATTTTAATTTACGAATAAATACTTTCAGAAGCACTTTCTAAAAAATTATTAACCCATAAAGACATTTTCATTGGGACACTTTTTCACACATAAATGAGTTTCTTTTTTTATCCCTAACCAAGTCCACAATCGTGAATTTATTTTCTTCTCTTTTCTCTTTTCTTCTTTCTTTTTTAATCGAAATTCTTTATTTTTCTTTTAGAAATATTTTTTTCATAAGTTTTATTTTTCTCCACGGAATTGCAATCGGCGAAATAAAAAAGTTCTCCAATCAGTTTCGACGAACTAATTCGAGATCGGAGATTAGTGCCAAAATCAGACACAATCGGAGATCGGTGCCAATATCAGATCCAATCGGAGATAAGTTAAAATCGAAGAATAAAACTTGTGAAAAAAATTCCAGACGGCGACCCTCAACAAGATTCTTTTGGTATTCTACAATTCCCTGAATAATCTTTCTTTTGACCATACACTTCAATGGCGAAAGTTGTAGCGGCGCAAACTCCGTATCTCTCTAAGATATTCTTCATCTAACACCCATTTCTCATTTGCCCTCAGGGCTCTAATCTCGCTCATGCTCAGTTTTTCATCCGATCTTTGTTCGATCTACCGAAGAGTTAGGTGATCTTTCTGTGTGGAATCCAGATTTGATGTAAACCTTTCTTTTTTTTTTCTCATTTTGATAGTTCTGATTCATTTTGGTTTGTGAGTATCAATTGAGAACGAGATCAGTTTTCTTTCCCTCTTTGATACATATAAGGGTATGTTTGTTAGGATAAATATCTCACCATCAAAGCTCACAGTTACGTTTCTTGATTAATCTAGAATTAGATTAATAACCTATTTTTTGGTGTTGCAGGTCATGAATATTGATGTTCTGTGTTGTTCTTCTATTGTAATACATGACTCCCTCTATTTGTCCACTTAGCATCGACTATATGGACAGTGTGTGATTTCTTGATGTTCTGTGTCCACTTAGCATCGACTATATGGACAGTGTGTGATTTCATTATTATCCTGCTTGTACATGGGAACATAACCAATACACAATGCAATGTTTTACAATTCGTTGTCCATAATAGCCTGTACATGGGAACATAACCAATAAACAATGCAATGTTTTACAATTCGTTGTTCATAATAGCTTGTACATGGGAACATAACCAATACACAATGGAATGTTTTACAATGTTAATTAGTCTACAAGAGGTATATGGTATCAGGTACACGATATCATTGTCCACATCACATTCTTATCAGTCTCTAAAGGATGCGCTTTTAATCAAAGATCACATAGCATTGTCCATATGGACGGGCAAACTCATTTACGAAAAGAACAGTTTTAAATACTATACTAGCTTACCACACCTAAGCATGGAAGCGTTAATAGTTATGTCCACCGACATTGATCGTTAATTTTCGTCCACTTATACGTTTCCTATTTTCGAATTCACGTTCATCCATATGTAATGGTTCTTTCACAGATCATTTGACCGATCACATCCATAATAGATGACCATAAATCATTGTCCATAAGGATTTACAAAAACCAGTCACCATTTCCTTTCCATACCCAAACAATGGACTCGTCAACGCTTTTGTCCATGGTACTAACATTGACCATTTAACATGACCTTAATTAAATCTTACCACACACACAAAAAAGTTTGTATTTTTCATCATCCGAGTTTGGACCTTGCGGCTTCCTTACATCACCGCAGTTTCGCATCTCTGCAAACTGATTCTTCCATAGGTGTTTAATGATTTCGTTTCTAAGGAGACGAGTGATCGAAGTGATGCAACTACTCAATTTCGTCGAAATCAGAATCGAATTCGAGCTGACCCTGCCCAGAATCCGAGAGAGCTAGTTTGGGTTTAGCTTTTTTAGGCGAATCTTCATCATCTTCTTCTGGGTCGTGAGACTCTCCTCCGGCAAAATGCCACTGTCGCCGCCATCTCCGTCAGAAACCCAAGTTTCAAATTGCGACTCAGAATTCAGAGACAGTAGTTCATAAGAAAAAAGAGTAAAGGTTGGAGATTTTTGCGTAGAATTGGAGAAAAGTTTGGGAATTTTGTGGGTTCTTATACGAGATATTCTGGGTTCGAGAATAGTGATAGAAGAGGCAAAGAGAAAGAGAGATGCATATGCAAAATCAGAAATAATTTTGACCGCTCATATAATTTCTTTTAATCTCAACCACACAGTTATCTAAATCTTTTACCAATGGTCCAGATCCAATCCAATGTAACTAAAGCATCTTTTCATCTATCTTCCAATTTGACAATTATCTCTCTCATAAGGGATAGTTTGGTAAAAAAAAAACAGATTCTCTCGAAAAAATGCCTTAATAGTAGAAAATACCTATAAAAAATAATAATTTCCAAAAAGTGTCTATAATGTCAACCCTTTAATTTATGGTTATTTTAATTGTAAAGTGAAGTCAACGAAATACCTCTGAAGTATATTCCACAAAGAAGGCTTACTCGGTCTAAGGACTAAGGATGACATTGACAATAGGGCTTCCAAGTTCCATGGCATACTTTGAGTTTTTCCTCGTTATACTATTCTCTTTTTTTTTTGCTCAACTGACCAACTTTAATATAAATACTCAAAAGTTTAACATTGTTTCTCAATCTCCACCAATGGCATTAACCATAGAAGGGTACCTCGATCTAAAAGTACTCCAAAGTAAAGGGGAAGAGAAGCATCCTTTTTTACCAAGTAAGTCTGCGCACTAGTTCTCTTGCGTCTTTGGAAACGGAATGAAGCTCCTAAGACATTTTGACTTGGTCCCAGAATTTCTGATAATTTTCAAAAATAGCATATTTTTAAGTTTTTGTTTAAAATATCACCATTAGTTTTTTTCTAAAAATACCACTAAAAATTTTTGTTTTTCAAAAATACCATAAAACTAAAACTTAACTTTAAATCCTCAAAACAAAATTCTAAAATATAAACTTTAAACCCTAAAAACTAAATTCTAAACCCAAAATATTAAATCCAAACCCAAATTTTTTAATTATAAAGCTGATTGTTTAGCCGATTTAGGTTGATTGCATTTTCTTGTGTAAGTGTATCCCTTCAAATTGGGTAAAGATCTATTTTAATGAAATGTTTGGTTGACAAAAAAAAAATCTTAAAACTCATTTTTAATATTTGTGGTATTTTTGGAAAATAAATTATTTTAGCGTTATTTTTTTAAAAAAAACCTAATAATTATATGTTTGGAACAAAAACTTATTTTAATGATATTTTAAAGAATTTTTCATAAATTATTCTTATTTTGGGTTATTAAAATTTAAAGCATAAATTTTCAACACCGTCAATTTTAATTTTCAAAAATAAACGAGAATTTGCAACCTCTTGAGTTTTTTCAAGGGAGCAAATTGTGATTATGTTAATGGCAAAAAAATGGACGAAGGATCGATATGCCAATCACAGACGCTAAAGTAGAGATTACACACGTTCTCGTTGCCAAATAACGGAACTAATTAATACATAACCCACTGAGACATTTCGTCGAACATCTGTCATGCAATACCTGTATTTAGACGCGTTTGCGTTTAGGTTGGGTTTGGGAGTAGGACGGAGGAAGAGCCGATTTGGGTTTCACCGGAAGGAGAAGAAAAGGCGGTTTGAAGGATTTTCTTTAGTTCTTTGGCCACTTGCACCATTTTTGGAACTTCCCCTCTAAGACCGATGCATCTTTCTGAGAGGACAAGGAAAGCTTGGTTGGTTTGGGACAATGACGGAGGAAGAGCCGATTTGGGTTTCACCGGAAGGAGAAGAAAAAGCGGTTTGAAGGATTTTCTTTAGTTCTTTGGCCACTTGCACCATTTTTGGAACTTCCCCTCTAAGACCGATGCATCTTTCTGAGAGGACAAGGAAAGCTTGGTTGGTTTGGGACAATGACGGAGGAAGAGCCGATTTGGGTTTCACCGGAAGGAGAAGAAAAAGCGGTTTGAAGGATTTTCTTTAGTTCTTTGGCCACTTGCACCATTTTTGGAACTTCCCCTCTAAGACCGATGCATCTTTCTGAGAGGATAGCGAAAGCTTCCATTCGGCAACGCTCTTCTTCTGAAACCGAAAGATTCCATTTTTTATCAATTCTTCCCTCTCCAATGGATTTTGACAACCATCTTGAATTCCTATCAAAACGTTGATGAAATATGTCTTCTCCAGTGAGAAGCATTTGCATGAGAATTCCAAATCCGAACGCATCAGTTTTCTCTGAGACTACGCTATTAATCAAATAATCATCATCCATGTGATCAAACCCTCTCCATATGCGACCAAGCTTGACAAATGTTTCTCCTTGTGGAATTGAGACACAATTAGAGAAATCACTGAGTTTCGCGACACCATCTTCGTCTAATAAGATATTCCGAACATTCATATTCGCATATACGAATGGCCTCGGGAAGGCAGTGTGGAGATAAGCTAAAGCAGTTGCAATCTCCTCTGCTATCTTCATTCTCTTTCTCCACGACATAGCATTATATATACGAGAATATTGTTTCTTTTCACCATAATAAACCATGAATGGAAATTCAGTCTCAAGACAACATCCGACCAACTTCATGAAGTTCTTGTGACCACTCACCATCGATGATATCGCTATGTTGCGGACCTCGAGGCCTTCAGAGTCAGAATACTGTTTGCGCCATGATTTCTCGACGAGTAGTATCATGCGATGGTTATCTAGCCTACCTGAATACCAATCACCATACGTAGAGTCAGATAATTCAGAAACACGAGTACACTTGCAGATATTGCGGCTTCTTTGAGGGATACGACACTTGCAGACACTGTCGATGGCTTTGATGATCTGATCAGCAGAGAATATTTTGACTGGATTGGATTTCCCATCGCAACATTGGATGAGATCTTCTAACAACATTGCCCCTCTCTCTCCCCTTCGGATCAACCTCTGCCTTTCTTCTTCATAGGCTCGTGACTTTTCTTCATAGGCTCGTGACTTCTTCCTCTTCCACCAATCCATATCAATAAAAAAAAAAATATGTATGCTTTGCTTTGGAAATTAAATGACCAAGATTTAAGACCTCACACTGAGTTGGTAAGGAAGAACATTAGATAAGATATAAAGACAACTAAAAAAGTTGTCGTTGTTGAATTTTCCACAAAGACCTTCCAAGAAAAAGAGCTACCAGAAACTGTAGAACCACATGATAAGGAAAAACTTAATAATTGTTTTTCATAATGATAAAAATATATACTAAATTATATTGATTGATTCCAAAAATACGCTGAATGAAAAACGGTTTGTGCGGAGTCGATACACTTTTTTCTTAATTCTTTAATTATGTGTAGTGTGACGGTTTTGATGCAATCAGAATCCCAAATACAACCACATGATCGACTATTCTACAACACTCGAGAATAGAAGCTAACAAACCAAGAAACTATATGTACTCTTAGACAAAAAATTAAACCAAGAAGTATGTTGTCGATGATACAAGTGAGAAGAGGATGACTTAGTTTTATAGCAAAAAAACCAACGTAGGAGATGGATAATTGATTCTCTCCTTAATCACATTGACGTCAATTAAGTTTTATGTTACAAAAAATAATCATTTTTGATTTTTTAGCTTAATAGCCATATCAGTTGATGTTAAAACACGTCAATTAGAAGAATATGTGTTGACTTAATCAACACTTAATTCAAAAAAAAATTGGGCCAAAAGAATTAATCGGTTGGGTAGTTGACCCATTTGCCAAATTCCGAAGCCCAAAACCGAAGTCTAGTTTGGATATCACTTCTTTACAATACACCAAAATGTACACAAGGTTTTTAACCTTGCTATGAGTTATCCACTTTATAGACTTCATGATTTTCATCCAAACTTTAAATGTGGGACATTTGCATTTTTTTTTTTACACAATCAAATTTGCAAAACTTACAAATTTTCTAAGTTACCCACTTTGAACCTTTATTTCTCATTCAAATCAATTCCGATTTTGACAAATGAATATACTACGTTATAGTGCTCACGGCGACGATTCCATCGTGTCCAAAATCTGGTCATTCCGATGAACGTCTTTACCGAAAAAGAAAGTGGTCAAAACTACTTCGTTAAAAACGAGTTCTGACGGAAACATGGGACACATTTCACAATTCCTTTCCGCATCACATAAATCTCCCTAGAAAATGCATGGGAACAACAAGTAAATGATTATATTGAGATGTTAATTATTTGGTAACTTTTTCCATCTTGGGAATATTGTTTCGAAGCTTAGGCTTTTTCTGTTTATTTTTTTTTCATTGTTCAATTAGTTCTTTGCTACAATGTAGAAGAATACAAAAACAACAACTAGAATAATGTTTGGTTAACACTACGTAAAAAGAAAAAACACTATGTAGGAAAAAAACTTTCATTAACAAGAAAAAAATACAGTGGAATGACTAACTTCAGTTTATGGTTTAACTTTAACCATTAACGTATAGTGTGATTCATTGTCTTAAGAACGAGTTTGATTATTTCTTCGAGCACTTTAATTTAATTAATAATTTTGAATCTCAAACACGTAATGGTTACGATTTGAGAAAATCAGAAACCAGAAAGTTCTTCACTAGTCTAGTTTTGTTCCTTTGCTTTCAGAGATGTCTTGGACAGAGACGGTTTGGGTTTCACCGGGAGAAAAAGAAGAAGAAGAAAAATCTTTAAGCAATCTCTTTAGTTCCTTGGCCACTTGCACCATTTTTGGAACTTCCCCTCTAAGACCGATGCATCTTTCTGAGAGGACAAGGAAAGCTTCCATTTGGCAACGCTCTTCATCTGAAACTCGACTCATTTTCTCTAACATGTTTGGATCTACGCACTCATCAATTCTTCCCTCTCCAACGGATTCTGACAGTGACAACGATCTTGAATTCCTTTTTGATAAACTTTTCCAATCACGGAATCTTTCTTCTCCCGTGAGAAGCTTTTGCATGAGAATTCCAAATCCGTACGCATCAGTTTTCTCCGAGACTACGCCATTTGTCAGACAATCTTCATCAAAGTAATCATACACTCCACTTATGCGATCAACCTTGACAAATGTTTCACCTTGTGGAATTGAGACACAGTTGGTGAAATGAATGAGTTTCGCGACACCATATTCGTCCAACAAGATATTCCAAAGACTCATATTCGCATACACGAAAGGCCTTGAGAAGGCAGTGTGAAGATAAGCTAAAGCAGTTGCGATATCCTCTGCTATCTTCATTCTCTTTCTCCACGACACTAACATTTTCAAATCTATACGAGAATATTGTTTCTTTTCGACATAATAAACTGCAACTGGATCTTTAAACTCAAGACAGCATCCCGCCAATTTCATGAAGTTTATGTGACCACTCACCATCGATGATATCGCTATGTCGTGAGCACCCTCGAATGATTTCTTCACGAGTAGTATCATGCGATGGTTATCGAGCACACCTGAATACCAACCGCCATGTTCAGATAATTCAGAAACACGAGTACACTTGCAGACATTTGGCTTCTTTTGGGGGACGATATTACAGTCGTAGAGATTGTCGGTGGCTTTGAGGATTTGATCAGCAGAGAAGAATCTGATTGGATTGGATTTTCCATCGCAACATTTGATCAGATC
Source organism: Pseudoturritis turrita (assembly GCA_900406555.1). NCBI lineage: Eukaryota > Viridiplantae > Streptophyta > Magnoliopsida > Brassicales > Brassicaceae > Pseudoturritis > Pseudoturritis turrita. Next base: position 2,914,629 of record OVBL01000313.1, on the reverse strand, counting down.
TTCTAACAGCTTCGCCCCTTTATCTCTGCTTCGGATAACCCTCTGCTTATATTCATCGGCTCCTGACTTCTTCCTCTTCCACCAATCCATCTCAAAACCCTACTTTGAAACTTTAGATTACGAAAGATTGATCAAGACCAACGCTGAGTTTTAAAACCAAGAAAGATTAAACATTTGATTAGAAGAGAAAAAGTCGTCGTTGAATTACACAAACGCTTTCCTAACGACGAAGCTTGGGCGAAATTTCATAATTTCCGGTTGACATGAATATCATTAAATTAATCTGTTTAAGTTGACCACCATAAATCGTTGTTAATAATCGGTATCTAAATTAAACCGAGAGATTCCATTTTAAAAAAAGAAAGAGAAAGCTCATGGGATGTGATGCGATGAGGTGAAAACGTGAGAGAATTTTGAGTGTTAGTAATAAAGTTTTTGGAAAAAAATGGCGATGCACAAATTGATCTGAGCATGATACTGCAATGATAATTTTTTCTAGCTTATTTATGGAAGATTAGTTTTCAGTCTTTTTGTTTTAATTGTAAAGTGAAGTTTTAAGAAATACCTCTGGAGTATATTCCACAAAGAAGGCTTCCCTGGTCTAAGGACGACATTGGCAATAATAGGCTTCCAAGTTTTATGCCATATTTTGAGTTTTTCTTCGTTATACTATTCTTACTTTGCATTATTAAAAAGTTAATGATCTTAACATAGAAACAAACACAAAGCCATCTTATTATTATCACATCATTCCTCGAATCTCTTTTCTTAAAAAAAAAAAAAGCGATTTTTCAAATAACCCCATTGAGACATTTCGTCGAACATCTGGCATGCAGTACATGTATGTAGATGCAGTCGCGTTTAAGCCTGGTTTGGGAGTAGGACGGAGGAAGAGCCGATTTGGGTTTCACCGGAAGGAGAAGAAAAAGCGGTTTGAAGGATTTTCTTTAGTTCTTTGGCCACTTGCACCATTTTTGGAACTTCCGCTCTTATACCAATGCATCTTTCAGAGAAGACAAATTAAGAAAGCTTCCATTTGGCAACGCTCTTCTTCTGAAAGTTGACCCATTTGCTCTAACATCTTTGGATCTACGATCTCATCAATTATTCTCTCTCCAACGGATTCTGACGAAACGAACAACATTTTTTCTGAACGTTTCCACGTAAGCCAATCACAGAGTTGATGAAATCTTTCTTCTCCTATCAGAAGCTTGTGCATGAAGATTCCAAATCCGAACGCATCAGTCTTCTCTGAGACTACGCCATTGGCAATATAATCATAGTCCATGTAATCAAGCGTTCCCCATATGCGAGGACCAACCTTGACAAATGTTTCTCCTTGTGGAATTGAGACACAGTTAGAGAATTCACTGAGTTTGGCGACACCATCTTCGTCCAACAAGATATTATGAAGATGCATATTACTATATACGAAGGGCCTTGAGAAGGCAGTGTGAAGATAAGCTAAAGCGGTTGCGATCTCCTCTGCTATCTTCATTCTCTTTCTCCACGACACTACCATTTTGAGATCTATACGAGAATATTGTTTCTTTTCACCATAATAAACCATGAGTGGAATTTCAGTCTCAAGACAACATCCCACCGATTTCATGAAGTTCTTGTGACCACTCACCATCGATGATATCGCTATGTTGCGGACCTCGGGACAAAACCCTTCAGGGTTAGAAGGCTGTCTGAGCCATAATTTCTCGACGAGTAGTATCATGCGATGGTTATCTAGCGTACCTGAATACCAATCGCCATACTTAGAGTCGGTTAATTCAAAAACAGCAGCACACTTGCTGATATTGCATGCGGCTTCTTTGAGGGATACGACACTTGCAGACATTGTCGATGGCTTTGATGATCTGATCAGCAGAGAAGATTTTGATTGGATTGGATTTGCCATCGCAACATTCGATCAGATCTTCTAACAACTTCGCCCCTGCCTCTCTGCCTCGGATCAACCTCTGCTTTTCTTCATAGGCTCGTGACTTCTTCCTCTTCCACCAATCCATATCAATAAACAAAATATATATACTTTGCTTTGGTAATGAAATGACCAAGATTGAAGACCTCACACTGAGTTGTAAAGGACGAAGAACATTAGCTAAGATATAAAGACAAGTTGGTCGTTGTTCTATTTTCCACAAAGTCGTCCTTCCAAGAAAAAACTCACCACGAAACTTTGGGACAGATTTCATAATTCCTTTCCACATCACATGAATCTCCCTGGAAAATGCATACTGATAAGAGACGTATATATATACTTGACGCGTACGTATTCTTATACTGCCAAAAATACAGTATAAGGATACTGTCAAGTATATATATACGTCTCTAACAGATTTTGTCTGGCAGTCGACTATTTGTTGTGAATGTGTACAATCACATACTATTAAAGAACAGCATGTGACACTGCTACGTGAATTTAAGACTAAAAAAGTTGTAACTAAATTCAACAACTCTTTTTTGTTCTTTTGTTATCTTTTCCCCTGCGTTGCAAAATACATTGGAGAAATATTAATAAAGCGGTGAACAAATGCAGCTAAAAATAACATGATGATCAACTTGTACTTTAGTTTGTTTTGATTTTTCATATATTAAAAGAAAACTTGGTTAGATAGATCAACAACTTCAACAATACTTTTCTACCTTCAAACTATATATATATTTTTTTAAATGTCGAAGAATCAAACGTATTTTCTATACAAACCACCAAGATACTCCCACTTTACACCGTACATAGATCTCCAAATTGTTGGCATTGGGTGTCGAGAGAAAAAAGATTAGTGTCCAAATCGAAAAATTTAAATGAATTAAACGTTACAAAACGACGTTAGGATCAATATATGTTTTATCCAAATTATGTTTTTAGTTATATAATTGGCATATGAATTTGCACATCTCTATTAATTCAGATATCGTAACCGAGGTTAGTATGAATTGGCCGTATTCCCAAGGTAAAACAAAACTTTTATATTGGGTTGATCTGATCGATTTGAAGAGAAAGGGTACCATTTGAAGTATGAAAACAAATTGAGGGACTATAGTGAAATAATAAGAAAAACGCTTCTGCGGTGTTCAAAAGTTTTAATGTGTCCTCGTGATCATCTCCTCACACACATCTCCGTATAAAAAATCAATCAATCAATTAATTCCGATAACACTGAAGAAAAACTCAATCCCTCCCATTAAATCGCAAAGTTAATTTTTTGCGATTTTTTTCTTTCCTTTCTGGTTGGGTTATTTATTTTCCCCTTTTGAAAAAATTTCTGCAAAGTTGTCTTGGAATCTGGGTGTAATAATTCGCCATTGGTTTTTCTGTAAATCTCGGAACGATTTCTGGGTTTTCTACACTTCGTTGTGTTTAAGCTTGGTGATTGGTTTTTGGAGGCATTTTCCATGGTGATTGCTGCAGCTGTAATTGTGCCTTTGGGCCTTTTGTTTTTCATATCTGGTCTCGTTGTGAATCTCGTTCAGGTGGGTTCTCTGATTTTGGAAAGCTTTCTATGTTTTTTCCTTGTCTGATTCGTTTTTTGTGTTACTCGTTTTAGATTCCGCTGATGTTCTGCATTGTAGATCCTCTCCTTTTCTCTTTACCTCATCCGTATTGATTTCACTGCTTTTAGGGTTTTCGTCCGCCGGATGGTTTCTTCATATTTGTCGGTGCTGTTAAAATTCGAGAGTGTGAGAGAGACAGAGAGTGAGACTTCACATATGGGTCTAAGCTCAAAATCCATTCTTGTAGCTTCATGCACTGAGCATAAGAGTGTTGTTTAATTTTGCGGTTTAAGTCTCATCGCCTTCAGATTTATGTCGTGTAGCTCCTCAATAGTTTATAGGTTTTGGGCTCGAGCAAGGAATCTGCATGCCTAAGCGTCAAAGAGCCTTTTTTCTGAACTTTTGTTTGCTTCAATTTGATGTTTACGACTTAATTGTTTCAGGCACTTTGCTATGTCCTCATTCGACCTCTGTCTAAAAGCACATACAGAAAAATCAACCGGGTAGTTGCAGAAACCTTGTGGCTGGAGCTTGTCTGGATCGTAGACTGGTGGGCAGGAGTAAAGGTATCCACAAACTTTTTCCTTTTTAGTAAAATGGTTATTAAGCAGACCCGCACCTGCATATATCATTACTGCGGCAGCTTACATAAGTTACAGAACAGATTAAGACCATCCTTTTTCACTCAATTAGTGTACACATGACCATATGTAGATTTTGTTTATCTTAATCAAGTTAATGAGTTCCTCTGAAATTTCTTCTTTCTTTTGCCCTAGATCCAAGTCTTTGCTGATAATGAGACTTTCAATCGAATGGGTAAGTTCCTACTTATTGGGAATGAAAATATAAAGTCCTATATATGAATGAATCTGTAACTTCAGTGAATGTATTGTACTTTTCTTCCAGGCAAGGAACATGCTCTTGTCGTTTGTAATCACCGAAGTGATATTGATTGGCTTGTGGGATGGATTCTGGCTCAGGTACATAATTTAATCTCACAGTTTCATGCATCTTCTTTCTAAACAATCGTTTTTGCTTGAATGCATAAATGAGGATCAACATAGACTTCTTGGTAACCAAGCTTGTATATGTGAATGTGACCATGTGTTACTTTCTAGTTTCTAGTGAATATAGATTCTCTTAGGTAGAAGGTTGTAGTCCCGAATGATCCACTGATGAGATAAGAGAGGATATAGCATCATCATATTTGCTTCGACGGGATCCATGTTAACTACTGTTTCATATTTTCTTGTCTTGCAGAGGTCAGGTTGCCTGGGAAGCGCATTAGCTGTAATGAAGAAGTCTTCCAAATTTCTTCCAGTATGTGAATATATTAGTATTTCTTCCAGTATGTGAATATATTAGCTAGATTTTAAAGAAAGTAGTAGTCTTTATTGTTATTTCTGAATCTCCTGGCTTTGGGTTTGACAAAAATATCATTGTTTTAGGTTGACACTTCTTATCCTTTTCTATCTGTTGCATACTCTAGAGTATTCATAAACATAGAATTGTCGCATACGTGCAGGTCATAGGCTGGTCAATGTGGTTCTCGGAGTATCTGTTTCTGGAAAGAAATTGGGCCAAAGATGAAAGCACTTTAAAGGTATGGATTTATACTCTTCTTCTGTAACTCATTTACTCTTTGCTCCTGTGTAAAATGCTTATAAGCATTTGCATATACCTCATTGATGGGGGCATTACCCTGAAAATGCAGAATCTTCATTTTTAACCATATGTTATGTTAAACAAAACAAAAAACCCATAAGTTATGTGTGTTTGTCCTAAATTCACAGTCGGGTCTTCAGCGCTTGAATGACTTCCCTCGACCTTTCTGGTTAGCCCTTTTTGTTGAGGGAACCCGCTTCACAGAGGCTAAACTTAAAGCAGCACAAGAATACGCAGCCTCATCTGGGTTGCCTGTCCCTCGAAATGTGTTGATTCCTCGCACCAAAGTAAGTTGTATTATTTTTCTTTTTGCTGATTCCTTAGGCAACTTCATAATCTCACGGTGACCTTTAAAGAGCAAAATGATTACTATGGTTGATCCAAAATCCCAATGCATGGTCTGGATTTTTGTAGCCTTTATATGTCGATCTATCTTATACTTGCACTTTCATTATAACGACGTGGTGTTTGATACTGTGTTTTCTGCCATAATTACTAGACTTGGCTTGTATTTTTATTTCAGGGTTTTGTGTCAGCTGTTAGTAATATGCGTTCATTTGTCCCAGCCATTTATGATATGACCGTTGCTATTCCAAAAACTTCTCCCCCGCCCACGATGCTGAGACTATTCAAAGGACAACCTTCAGTGGTAAGCAAGTAAAAATATAAATAAAGGTCTTGGGTAAGCAACATATATCAGTTACATCATGCAGTGCACTCCTCTCACAAGGAATTTCAAAGTATTCGCTGCCTTGGATAAAATCATTATCCATCTTCTTTTCACTGAATATAACCCTTTATCTTGTGCATTGCTGGTTTAAGGATTGTTTTTTTCACCTTTGTCTGCGTAATGTGTAAGAAACCATAGGACTCATCGCATCCCAAAGCTTTTCTTAACTCCTGAACCATTACCTCAACCCATTGCTGCTGGTTTCAGGTGCATGTTCATATCAAGTGTCACTCAATGAAAGACTTGCCTGAATCAGATGATGATATTGCACAGTGGTGCAGAGATCAGTTTGTGGCTAAGGTAAATACTATGGATTAACTGATTTTTCAGTTATTGGCAACATACTTGGTCAAGATTCAATAGAGAGAAGCTTTAAAAAAAGTTCATTTTGAAACTCTCATCTCTCGGCTCTGTGATACAGGATGCGCTGTTAGACAAACACATAGCTGCAGACACTTTCCCCGGTCAGCAAGAACAGAACATTGGCCGTCCCATAAAGTCTCTTGCGGTGAGTCTCTCAATACATTCTATTGGATCCATCCATAAACTCATAAATGTCTTCATCTTTGTTCAGGTGGTTCTATCATGGGCATGCCTACTAACTCTTGGAGCAATGAAGTTCCTACACTGGTCACAACTCTTTTCCTCATGGAAAGGCATCGCGCTATCGGCACTTGGTCTAGGTGTCATCACTCTCTGTATGCAGATCCTGATCCGCTCCTCTCAGTCAGAGCGTTCGACCCCAGCCAAAGTCGCTCCAGCCAAGCCAAAGGACCATCACCACTCAGAATCATCTTCTCAAACAGAAGCGGAGAAGCAGAAGTAAAAAAGCTGGATCTCACAGATCAAACAACAAACACAACAAGAAGCTTGTCAATCAGTTTTGTTATAAGAAACTAAAACTAAGTGAAATCCCTTAATATCATCGATTCCGTCTTGTTCAGATGCTATTACAACAACAACTAGTACTACAAAAGCCTATGTCTCTTAGTCGATTGATGTATAGGGTCATGATCAAATCAACGATTTATCCCTATTGACCTTTGGGATTTTTCTTCTCAAGTTGCATAGGCGCCTTGTATAACTTTCTATTGCTAGATTTGGAATTTGGGATTGATATTATACTTTCCTTTTACAAAACAGCTTTTTTTTCTTTCTAATGTGTTAGAATAATTATTAGACACAAATTGCAAGAGATTAATGGACAAGACGTAACAACTGTTAGAAAAAAAGCAAAAAACAAACAGAATTCTATTCATGGAATTAATTATGTGATTAGACAAATTTAATTACTAGGTTATGCGACGACCAAACAAAAAAAAACTACCAGGTTATGCAGTAACACTTTTTTTGTTTTTCCCCATTTTTGAGATAGAACACTTATTAAATCGGTGTATATATACAAAGTTTTTTTTTTAATTCCTCAACCCTAAAACCCTTCACGCCGAGTTTTAAAAAAAAAAAAAAACCCTTCATCTCCGGTTCCTCGCGCCGCGTTCTCTCATTTTCGAACTCCGATTAAAGTCCGGTTGTTGTGTCAATCTCAAAGCGAAGAGGTTGATAAACCCTAATTGTCTCCGTTCCTAGCAAAAACCCTAATTTCGTGGACACAGAAGTGGCAACGCAATGGCTCAAGCTCAAACCACAGAGGTTTGTTTGAGTTTTTCCATGGTGTTCGAGTTCTGTTTTTTTTCTGCTTTGGATGATTTATCTTATGTTTTCGAGGTTTTGGTTTCTCCAGGGAGCTACCCAGATGGTCGAATCTGTTAGATTCAGTTTCATGACAGAGGAAGATGTTCGACAGCATAGTTTTCTCAAAGTTACAAATCCAATATTACTCGATAACGTGGAGAGACCTGTACCTGGTGGTCTCTATGATCCTGTAATGGGTCCTTTAGATGATAGAACACCGTAAGTCTTCTTCAATATTGCTTTTACTCTCAACACAGTTTTCATGCCCTACAGTTGTTTGTTGTTCCACATGATTCTCTCTTCATTATGTTTGGTTTTGTTTTGAGTAATCTAAGCTTTCCTTTCCCTCTGATAATGCAGTTGTAAATCATGTGGTCAGCTCACACTTGGTTGTCCAGGACATTGTGGGCATATCGAGCTTCTCTATCCTATTTACCATCCTTTGCTGTTCAATCTTCTTTACAATTTTTTGCAGAGGACCTGTTTCTTCTGTCATCACTTTATGGCAAAAAAGAATGAGGTAAGATATATATATGATAAGTTTTGATAGATTTGTCTCTCATTCACACTTCCTAATTTGCTTCATGTTCCTTTCTCTTTCTTGTTTCAATTTAAGGTTGAAAGATGCGTTTCTCAGTTGAAACTCATCATGAAAGGTGATATAGTTGCCGCTAAGCAGTTGGATTCTGGAGCCATTGATTCATCAGAAGAATGTGAAGATTCTGACATAGGAAAGCAGAGATGGACATCTCTTCAGTTTGCTGAAGTCACTGATGTCATGAATAAATTTTTGAGGTTGAAATCAAAGGCGTGTGAGAATTGCAACGCAAAACCTCCTAAACTAGAGAAGCCTATGTTCGGATGGGTTCGCATGGTATGTCCTCTTGAAAGTTATTGGATATTCTAGTATCAAAAATTGTTCTTCCGAAGTAAATTTTATTATGGTATGCATAAATGAGAATATAGTCCGTTTTCTTTTATCGAGTGTAGTTGTAGGTCTTGGATTATTCCATTTAACCCTGATGCTTGCTCTGTAGTTTAGTGTGTGTGAGAGAAGTGCCTTAGGAAGCATGACTAGCCGAGTGCCATCAATGTCAGTATGCTCCTGTTTTTCTAATTTTCTATTTTTAAGGAACAATAACTTTTACAACGGGTTTTCCGCATTTGAAGATAATAACTTTGACATGCTTTTATTTAACACATCCCATTTCTATTGTATTATTTCCTTGACATTCTATTTGGTTTGAAGATTCTACTCGCCTTTTGAAGTCAGCCACATACAAGGACCTCATACTATTTTTTATTGATTCTGTGGATTCGAGAGAATGTAATTGTTGCCCCCGCACTCCTTTAGTTTGTCCCTTTAACGTCTTATTTCGTGGACCCTATAATACACACGTGTGTACTGGATTTCCAAAGAGAATTTCCATGTCCACCGCACGTCCATTTTTTATTTGCTTTGAAATTTTCCATGTTATGCTCCTTGATATCAGTGAAATCTTTTTAAACAGAGAGGTATGAAAGGGTCCGACATTGGAGCTAATATAATTCGAGGGCTGAAGTTAAAGAAGTCCTCTAGCAGTGTGGAAAATTCCGATGACTGTGATGACAGTGGCATCGATGCATTATCTGAAGTTGAAGATGGTGCTAAAAAGAAAAGAAAAAAAACTTCGGAAGTAGCTAAAGAGTCTGCAGAGCTGAAGGATAAAAGAGACCTTTTGCCGACTGAGGTTTGTTTCTGATATATTTTAACTTTATAATTAGGCGTGACCGAAATTTTCCACATATATAATGTCTTGCTATTGTTTTACTTTTTTAGGTCAAAGAAATCTTAAAAGATTTGTGGGAAAATGAGTATGAGTTTTGCTCCTTCATTGGTGATCTTTGGCAGAGTGGATCTGAAAATATTGACTACTCTATGTTCTTTTTGGAGAGTGTTCTTGTGCCTCCTACTAAATTTAGAGCTCCAACAAAAGGAGGCGATAGCGTAAGCAATTTCTTACATATGATACTTGTTTGGGCGCTTCATTTCCTATCCAATTTTTGGAGTTTAAGTTCATTTTATAACTGTTGCCATTGCCTCTCACTTTCAGTCTTCTCTCAATTTTCCCTCTCCATTTTTATGTCTCCAGTGTTGTCTGATGGTTGTTCCCATTGACTCCTGTATGTCAGAAGTCCCTTACGATTTTGTTTCTTACAGGTTATGGAACATCCTCAAACCGTAGGGCTAAATAAGGTCTTACAATCTAATATATCCCTTGGAAATGCCCGTACTAACAAATTAGATCAATCCAAGATAATTTCCAGATGGATGAATCTACAAGAATCAGTCAATGTCTTGTTTGATAGCAAAACTGCCACAGGTTAGCTTCTAGCGCATTCACTTGTTTGAGGAGCATCTATTACTAAGAGTTTCCTTATTTTTTCTAGCTATGTGTATCAACTGGCTGCCCAACTTTTCTATCTGCTTTCTTGTATTGGTGTAGACTGACTATTATGGCTAATTTCCTTAACAGTTCAAAGCCAGAAAGAGGGTTCTGGAATATGTCAATTGCTGGAGAAGAAAGAGGGTCTATTTCGCCAAAAAATGATGGGAAAGAGAGTGAATCATGCTTGCAGATCTGTGATATCTCCAGATCCTTATATCGCTGTCAATGACATTGGAATTCCTCCGTGTTTTGCTTTGAAATTGACGTATCCCGAGGTATGATGTCATATACCAGTAAATTGCACTTGTTATCGGACACATAATTACTTGCCTGAATTTGACCAGTAATCTTTTGACTTTAAATCACATGCCTCGGCAGGCTTAGATGGATGAAATATTGGTTTATTTTTTTGAAGTCATATCACGAGGACAATTATTACTTTTGCTTGTAATACTGTCAAATTTGAAATCATAGTCTCTTTCCACAGTGATTCCCTACAGACTATTTTTGTAGTTTTGATTTCCTACCAGATTTTGCATCATCTTCCAATTTTGCCATTACTAAGATGGCTAGTGGCAACGCTTAGATGTACAAAGATACATGTCCGATCTGTAGTGTAACCTTATGTTTGTTTTTCCGGTAATGTATTGCTGCAGAGGGTGACTCCTTGGAATGTTGAAAAGTTAAGGGAGGCTATCATTAATGGTCCTGACATTCATCCGGGAGCAACACATTACTCTGACAAAGTATCTACAATGAAGCTGCCTTCGACCAGAAAAGCACGAATAGCTATTGCAAGAAAATTACTGTCTTCACGAGGAGCCACTACGGAACTTGGGAAAACTTGTGATGTCAACTTTGAAGGTAAAATTGTCTATCGACATATGCGAGATGGTGACGTCGTCCTTGTGAATCGTCAGGTGTGGACACATGTTGTTTTATTTCATTAATATTGCCTATCTAAAATGTTTCTCAAGTTTTGTAAGGTCTTTTACTAGGCGATTTTGGAAAGAGTCGTCTGGGTTGTGCAAATTGGTTTCCCAAATTTGATAATCAAGCAGTACATTTTGTTTATCTCGTTCTTCAGTATTAGTTGCGGTCTCGGCATTGTACATCTGGTCTGTAATACCTTTGTCTGTGTTAACTGTTTATTTACTTGAAGTATTTTTTCTGTCATGGCAGCCAACATTACATAAACCTAGCATAATGGCGCACATGGTCCGTGTTCTTAAGGGGGAGAAAACACTTCGTCTCCACTATGCAAATTGCAGGTAGACACCGTGGATATAGAGAATCCCGTCACTCCCAGTGTCATTGTCTACCTTGTCTGCACTCTCTTTTCGAATTTACATTCGTGGACTTTTCCATGTATTGGTTGATCTTCCACATGCATTTTCTTGTATCTGAAGACTGACTTTAAAAATTACTTTGCTTCCAGTACATACAATGCAGATTTTGATGGTGATGAGATGAATGTGCATTTTCCACAAGATGAGATTTCACGTGCTGAGGCCTACAATATTGTCAATGCCAATAACCAATATGCCAGGCCTTCGAATGGTGATCCACTTCGAGCTTTAATTCAGGTTGTACATTCAAGCTATTTCTTCAAATTCTTGTATTCATTTCACGGATTGTTTACCAGTCATATTTATCGACCTTGCATTTACTTAACAGGATCATATTGTCAGTTCCGTTTTGCTTACTAAAAGGGACACATTTTTGGACAAAGATGAATTTAATCAGCTTCTCTTCAGTTCTGGCGTGACTGACATGGTACTCAGTTCTTTTTCTGGAAAATCTGGCAAGAAAGTCATGCAATCAGCTTCTGATGCAGAACTATTGACAGTCACGCCTGCTATTTTGAAACCAGTGCCTCTTTGGACCGGCAAGCAGGTAATCATAATACTCACTGCTGTTTTTTGTTCTGTTTATAATTTTGTTGCTTCTCTAACCAAGCTGGTCTTCCCCACATGTGGCTATGCCTTGGTATACAAACTGTATCTAGGGATTGATGAGTAGTTGGTTCAGTCGCTAAATATCATTAGGTGTCTAAGGAATGCCTTTTCTTCACATGAGCTAATTTTCTGGTTATGCTTCTCTGCTAGGTCATCACTGCAGTGTTGAATCAGATAACCAAAGGTCACCCACCATTCACTGTAGAGAAAACTACCAAACTTCCAGTTGATTTCTTTAAATGTAGATCAAGAGAAGTAAAATCTAAGAGCGGAGAATTCAACAAAAAGAAGCATTTGACCAAGAAGCAAGACAGTGATGAGTCATGGAAACGGGATCTTAATGAAGATAAACTGCTCATCAGAAAAAATGAATTTGTCCGCGGTGTGATTGACAAGGCTCAGTTTGCGGACTATGGGTTGGTTCATACAGTGCATGAGCTCTATGGTTCAAATGCTGCAGGAAACCTGCTTTCCGTTTTTAGTCGTCTCTTTACGGTCTTTCTTCAGGTTTGCTCTCATGAAGTTGATCATTTATTTTCATTTGTTACAGAGTTTTGCATCCTGAATCTTTGTTTGAACATCTTTCAGATTCACGGTTTCACCTGTGGAGTTGATGATCTTATCATTTTGAAAGATATGGATGAAGAGAGGACGAAGCAACTTCAAGAATGTGAACAAGTTGGTGAAAGAGTACTCCGTAAGACCTTTGGCATTGATGTTGATGTTCAGATAGGTATGTATATTTTGCGGCAAAGCATGTACTGCATTAATGTGAATGCTTGCCAACATGATCGTTTGTTACACTCTGGAGAATGTTTGTCCCTTTGTATAGTATGAGGCATGGAACTTGTAGTTTATCAAATAAACTAATTGATATGTAATCACAGATTACTGTCTTGTCTGCAGATCCTCAGGACATGAAATCCAGAATTGAACGAATTCTTTACGAGGACGGGGAATCTGCCTTGGCATCTTTGGACAGGAGCATCGTAAATGAGCTCAACCAGTGTTCAAGCAAGGGTGTGATGAACGATTTGCTGTCTGACGGGTTACTGAAAACACCTGGAAAAAATTGCATATCGCTGATGACAATATCTGGGGCTAAGGGCAGTAAGGTGAGTTTGTGGTGTCTTCTTCAATATAATCGTGTAGCTTACATGTTTTTAGCTACAAGTTGGTTTGTAGCTTACGTGTTTTTAGAAATGTCCTTGTCTTCTCTTTTGCAGTTTATTAGCTCATGCCAAGTTTTCCAAACTTAAAAGTTTTAATTTTTTGGGAAAGGGGATAAACAAGTTGGTTTCCCAAGACAGATAACTTCTTGTCATCAATTTGATATATTTACTTTTGTTTTTTTCAATGGAGCCTGTTAGTGCTGAAAGTAATTTTGACAACTCTCTCCATTTAACTGGGTGATGGAGGTGGCAGCTCTAACATATGGTGTTATAGCGATACAGTTTGGCGGTGACTGCAGTTAACAATTTTGGGAGGCTAAGCTTTATCATTTTTTTCTCATGTTGTCGATTTTGAGCAGGTTAACTTCCAGCAAATCTCTTCACACCTTGGCCAGCAAGATTTAGAAGGAAAAAGAGTTCCCCGAATGGTTTCTGGGAAGACATTACCTTGTTTCCATCCATGGGACTGGTCCCCTAGAGCTGGGGGTTTTATTAGTGACAGATTCCTTAGTGGTCTTCGCCCCCAAGAATATTACTTCCATTGCATGGCTGGACGAGAAGGGTAACTAGCAGTCTTTTTAACTAAAGTGTTATTTTATTCTGGAACATAAATTCTATGTTTCTTACTTTTAAAGAGTAGTTTTTCCAAAATTTATGTAAATGGTTTCTGTGTAAAACTTTTACTTGGTTGAAGGTCTTCGGTTGTAATCCCTGTGATATTTCTGTTAAGAGTCGGTCAGCATCAGCTGGTTTGTCATCTTTGTTCTGGCGCTTTGTAAACACTTAAAACATTTTGGTTTACAGGTTAGTTGATACTGCAGTGAAGACATCACGTAGTGGGTATCTGCAAAGATGCTTGATGAAAAACCTTGAGAGCCTAAAAGTCAACTATGATTGTACTGTCCGGGATGCTGATGGGTCCATCATTCAGTTCCAATATGGTGAAGATGGTGTGGATGTTCATCGGTCTAGCTTCATTGGAAAGTTCAAAGAACTGACAGTAGTAAGCATTCCTTTTCGAACGTTTTAGCCTTTTCCTTATCTGCTCTTGGGAAACTTATGTTGTTATTTATTTAACTTACTCTGGTTCAGAATCAAGATATGATCCTCCAAAGTTGCAGTGGAGACATGTTATCCGGATCCAGTAGTTACATCACTGATCTGCCTATTACCCTTAAGAAGGGAGCTGAGAAGTTTGTAGAGGCAATGCCTTTGAATGAACGTATTGCTACTAAATTGGTGAGACAAGAAGAACTACAGAAACTGGTGAAGTCAAAATTCTTTGAAAGTCTCGTCCAGCCAGGGGAGCCTGTAGGTGTACTTGCTGCCCAATCTGTAGGGGAGCCATCAACACAGATGACGTGAGTTATTTTCCTTTCTTATGTTTTTGTCTTGCTAGTCCTTCCACAGTTTCAAATTACGAACTGAATCACATTGGTACTCGAATTTATAACACTTCGATTTCTAAAATAATATGAGGATGCTTGCTCCTTCAAGAAATATTTGCTTATAAAATCCTTTGCTCTGGCGATTTACAGGCTGAACACTTTCCATCTTGCTGGACGCGGAGAGATGAATGTGACACTCGGAATTCCTCGTTTACAAGAGATTTTGATGACTGCTGCGGTAGACATTAAAACACCAATAATGACATGCCCGTTGCTGAAGGGCAAAACAAAGTAAGTTGGTTTAGTTACGTTGGCTTTTAACCATACGATTTGCTACTTTCATTAATAACACTAGAAGACACGAAAATACTTGATCGGTAGCTTCTCTTATAAAGAATTTAGGATAGTATTTTTTGTGATGATATATATAATATAAAAGTGTACAATTTTGGCCATTGGCTGTCAACATCTTGGAGATATTTCACGTTAAAATATTCATAACTTTTATGAATTGTCGTTTGTGCAGGGATCATGCAAATGCTATTACTGATAAGTTGAGGAAGATTATGGTGGCAGATATAATAAAGAGTATGGAACTTTCAGTTGTGCCATATGCAGTTATTCAAGGTGAAGTTTGTAGTATTCACAAGCTTAAGATAAATCTCTATAAGCCAGAGCATTATCCGAAGCACACTGATATCACTGTAGAAGACTGGGAAGAGACGATGAATGCTGTGTTCTTGAGGAAGTTGGAGGACGCTATAGAGACTCACATCAAAATGCTATATAGAATGAGGGGCATACAAGTGCAAAACACCAGTTCAAAAGCTGGAAATGAAACAGATAATGATGATTCTGTAAGTGAAAAGCAGACTGAAGATGATGATGATGATGATGAGGGCGAGTCTACAGAGGTTGATGATCTTGGTTCAGATGCACAGAAACAGAAGAAGCAATCAATGGATGAGTTGGATTATGAGGAAAACTCTGAAGATGAGAAGAATGAGCCATCGTCAATTAGTGGAGTAGAGGACCCAGAGATGGATAATGAGGATGAGAACGCAGAAGTTAGCAAGGAAGAGACTCCGGAACCGCAGGAAGAGGCAGATGTTAGCAAGGAGGAGACTTTGGAACCGCAAGAAGAGGTAAAAGCGGTAAATGATGTTGAAAAAGAAGGTAAAAAGAAAAGACGGAAATTTGTTCCAGGTAAGAAAGACAGACATGTCTTCGCGGAAGGCAAAGGAAAAACATTTGAGGTCCATTTCAAGTTCCCTACGGACGAGCCTCATATCTTACTTGCTCAGGTACCCTTTTGTTTAAGCTATTGCTCTTATGACTTTGATGTCTGCTAAGCCCTCGTTTTAAAGGTAGTGTATACATTTTTTTTTTGTCATACAGATTGCTCAGAAAACAGCACAGAAGGTTTACATCCAGAATTCTGGGAAGATCGAACGATGCACAGCGGCTAATTGTGGTGATCCTCAAGTGATCTACTACGGAGACAATCCAAAGGAGAGAAAAGAAATCTCCAACGATGAAAAGAAAGCCTCGCCAGCTATCCACGCATCAGGAGTTGATTTCCTTGCTCTCTGGGAATATCAAGATAAACTTGACGTCAGGTACTTGTACAGCAACAGCATTCACGATATGCTCAACACGTTTGGCGTTGAAGCAGCAAGAGAAACCATAATCAGGGAAATAAACCATGTCTTCAAATCATACGGTATTTCTGTAAGCATCAGACATTTGAACCTCATCGCGGATTACATGACCTTTTCTGGTGGATACCGTCCAATGAGCCGTATGGGAGGAATCGCAGAATCAACTTCTCCATTCTGCAGAATGACATTTGAAACAGCCACCAAGTTCATTGTCCAAGCAGCTACTTATGGAGAAACGGACACATTAGAAACTCCCTCTGCTAGGATCTGTCTCGGCTTGCCCGCGCTATCAGGAACCGGATGCTTTGATTTGCTGCAGAGAGTGGAGCTCTGAGATTCAGAACAACATCATTCTTCAAAGTTTCTGAAGTCTGATGAGGTTGATTTTGTCCTAAGGTGGAGCCTACTGCCCAAATCTCATAGTTTTAATATTTGTAGTTTTTCTTCTAAATTTTATTTTATACTTTCTGTTTTCCCATAAATGGATAGATGCATCTGCCGACATACTGTGAAAACGTTTAGAGGCAAGAGTTGCATTTTTGAGTGACGTTTTGAATATGATTTGATGTGTTTTACTTACGGATGTTGTATGCATGCATTAACCCACTTTATTTGTATTTCTACCTAATTGTGTTTGGTACCTTTTTTATATTCTTAAAATAATTTGGAGTGTCGGTTTTGGATTATGTGTCCTGAGAACTATAGGATCGAAGTCTTATCTAGTTGTGTTGACTCTAAATCATAGTCGAAAATTTGTAGTGAGAAAAATGTCTTCTAGTTTTCATCAACCTAACATATTGCACAATTCTTGCAATACATATATATATTGGTTAGATACATAGGGAAGGGTTATTTTTTAGTTTCTTTTGAAATTCTTACAACGGTGAAAAAGTAAACATCTTCTTGTCTACAAAATCAATTGTGTCGAGTTTTTGAGTAGTCTACAATTTGAATGAGATGCATAGGAGAAACATCAAAATTTTAAGGTCTTTGGAATTGTACATATTATATTACATAGGAGAAAGTGTTTTCCTTCCACACATTCTGATTTGACAATATATAGTACATCAAATTTTTTTTTTTTTTTTTTTAAACAAAGAGATGAAGAGAAAAAGAGAGAATATTTTGGAGAGAAACACAAAACACAAGAGTGAGTGAAGAAAACGACGACGTCTGGACTCTTGAGACATGCCCCTCGTGCTGTCTTGAAAGTCTCTCTCCCTCGTAAATTTGGTCAACTTCTTCCGACATCTCTTTTATTACGTACTCTCCTTATAGCTTCTCTTTAAAAAAAAAATTATTATTTACTTAATTCACTGCATTTTCATGATTATTACTACTTGTTTTTTTTTTTTACAATTATTTGTTTCCACATATAAATTATAAGATATAATCTAATTAGTTGATCTAGCATTGGATGTGTTTCATCCCCACTCAGATCGATGTCCTCCATCGCTGCAAAAATGCTTTTATGTTTCACTAACATTTGCTCTTTCTTTCCCAAACCCAAGGCTCATAGTTTATTTGTTCCCTTCATTTTCCCTATTTATTTTTTTCACTAATTTCTTATATGTATAATTCCAAATTCGTGTGTCAATATGTTCGTTTGTGGCCTGTGGGTCTACTCATCCCTAGCTCCCCAATGCATTGTTCTACTATTAAGTTAGATTCAATAATTAGTTTTTTTCTCTATAACGATTTTATATATTTATTATTTGTATTTTCTAGATAATTAACCACCATGCATTTTGCATGTGTCCTCGCTTCGTTAAATTACAATGGCCTTATCATTAGGATTTCATCTTTAAACCGAGTTTTTTGGATTTTAAGTGGCCGTTTAGTTTAGTACCATGGATTCTTTTGTTTTTGGAAAAGTAAAGTTTTGACGATTTTGGAAAACAAAAGGCAGGAAAAGAGATCAAGAGTTTATATTTGTTTAAAATATGAAAGATAAATTTAAATTTATGTTTTGATGAAAAGATTAAGGGAATCATACACAATGATAATATATAATGCTTCGTTGGTCATTCAAAATAATTTTTTTTAGAAAAAAATTATTTTTGTGGTATTTTTGAGAATTGTCCATTTTTATATTTGGTTTTATCATGCTTGATATGTAGAATAATAATATATAATCACAATCCCAAAAGCTTAATTATTGCGAATACATTTTAATTTTCTCTCGGGTCATCGTACTTGATTAGCAATTTTTATTTATTATTATCATTCAAAATAATTAACGCGATAAAAAGAGAAAATATGAAGCACACCTACGTGTGTATTCAACGTTTTCATATCGATAATCATGGATGATCTGTTTATTTTCTTCGGGTGGAGATCGTAAAACTTCTAGTAAGCAAACTTAGTTAATGACTTTGTCTCTCTGTTTATTATGTGCATTCGTCTATTTTGTTTTTGATTGTTAAAACTAAAATCTAGGTCCAAGTCAACCTCAATTTTTGAAGTTGATGGTATAAAGACGATTATTTAATTAGTCATACAGGAAACCCAAAATATAAATCTGGATAATCAATAGATTAATAGGTCGAAATCAAAACTAATTTTAAGATATGTTGTTGTGGGATAAATTATGCAATGACCAAATCTATGTATCCAGTAAAAATCAATCTTTTTCTTCGACCAGTGAAACAAATTGATTAGATTATATATATGGACTTTCCATCAACTTCGAATTCCAAAAACAACCCATACTATTCTACAAGATGATTACAATAAACGAAGTAGATTTTTTTTTTCTTTTTTTGAATTACCAGCTATATTATATATAATGTTTTAAAAGGGTGTTTCAATACTGAATGTTATCATACATGTTTATAACCGACAAAAAAGCATAAAAAGCAAGTGAAACTATACAGAATTTCTACTTAAATTATTGGAGTAGTTGAGTTTAGATTAAGTTATTTAGCAATTTTTTCTTTTTGTTAATGTTTAGATCATTGGAGAAATTCTTTCTTGCTTTCTTGAATTTCACTAATTTTCTCGTATGTGTACCCACCAAACAAGAAAAGGTGGTCTAAAGATTTTATTTAAACTTTATTTGAATGCTGCACTCAATTTTTTTTCTTCCTTTGCTTAAATAATCACTTTTGCTTTAAAGGAAAAGAGAAAGTTGGGAATTTAACAACATAGCTGCGATATTTTTAGATATATAAATACTAATATGATGGTTTAAATGATAAAATACGGTTCTATCTATCATAACAAATTATGAGAAGATTGCCATGAGTGTTATGTGTATGCGATCGTGTATATGTAAATAAGCATAATAATAACAAAAGAGTAGGTGATATACACATTAGGTGAAGCCTAGAGTTTGTGGTACATTTCCTTTATATTTGAATTGTCCAAAAAAAAATTAGTAGCTTACTATTTTTCTTCCACAATGTCCCCACCAATATATATATATTAAAATTTATCTTTGGGTCTGAATTTTTATAACAGAGAGAGTCGTGCATAACATTAAAAATGGATGAACGAATAGAACAAACGTGGTTAATGCCAAAGATTTGATAGATAAATATAATTATTTTGATTCATATACCAATGCAAAAGATATACTGAGTATAAAATTTCAACTAAATTTTCAAAAGATTTGATAGATAAATATAATTATTTTGATTCATAAACTAAATACAATTTTTTCAAATCATTTGAAAAATAAAGCATCAAACACTAAATTAGAGACGCTTTACCGTGTCTCATCAATCATTTTGTAAATAAAATGTTAGTGTTTGGATTCCAAATCCGATCCTCGTAATATAATTTGAGCAAGAAAATAAAACAACACAGTTCATAGTAGTTCATCTTTAATGAGAGCTAAGCCTCGTTGACCAGAAAAAAAAAGAGAGCTAAGCCTACTTTTTGCGGCAACATATTTCACTATGATAAAAAAAAATGGAGAGCTACAGCTCTCTTTTTTGGCTCTACAAAATACGAAAAACGGTGAAAACTAAAGAATAAACAAAAATAAAACTAGAAAGCAAACGATTACAAGTATGAAATGTCCAAAATATCGTTAATGAACACTCTTATATACATGTCGATTGTCATATGACCCAATTGTCGTGTCTTCGCCGCGGATCCAAAGATTAGGCTCTACAAATAAGTTAGTTTTACATAGCTTGTATTGTAATTTGTCATCTAGGAAAAACATGACTACATATGTATTTAGGAATAATTGGCTGAATAACCAAAAAAAAAAAAGACAAACTTAAAATCTAACAAAAAAAATTTTTTGTGACAATATCGTAATCACTCATTTTAAGAATTTTGGTTAGTTTATATATATATATATATATATATATATATATATATTTGTTTTTTGGCTACCCACCAAATTGATCCATTTATTTATTGCGGTTCTACGATTTCAACCTCAGCAAACAGAATCACTATTTAAACCTTTAGTCGTAGTATCGATCAAACTGTTTCAAATAAGAAACATCACATGCAATATAAATGTTCTATATAGAAATAATGATGTCATGACCCGACACATTAATTTTAAATTTTATCATATATATACATAAAACGTCACATCAAAAATAAAATCTAAGCACAAAGAGGGGCATAGAACCATGGTGATGGCTTCTCTCTCCTTCTCTGTGCATATATAGATGTATATGTATATAAAACACACATACAAAAGAGTCACAGGAAACACACATACAGATAGTCACAAGGTGTGGCTTGTGAGGGCCCAGCCTCTTGTAGAAAGCCCGAAGTCTTATTGCGTTGAAATTCTACTCAATATGAGTTTTACCTACTAAGACCCAAATTATATCAATTCCAAAGAATGTTTTTTTTTTTTTTTAAGGGCTTTCATTAGATAAGATAAAATACATAATGTTAAACAGAACCAGAAAACTACATTATAAGCGTAAATCATAAGACAAAGGTGAGAAGATAGAAGGGAGTAGAGAGGAGGGTTGACATAGAGTCAACAAATCACAGCATAGCTGATATACAGACATTAGGCGCTTGACCAGATTCGAAGAAGAGCATCGCCTCGGCTCGAATCCATGTTCTTCATTGCAATGGATTTATTTTTCACAACCGCGAAGATCCTTTGATGGGTAAATGAAGATAGAAGAGTGATACCGTCATGGAAACGTCTATTTCTCTCTTTCCAAATTTCATAAATGGCGGCCTGCCAACTTTATAGAAGGGCTAAAAAACGATCAGAAGAAGTGGAAACCATCTTTAACCAAGCCGTCTTCCTAAAAATGTTTCTCAAGTTTCATACTAAGATTATCCATTATTATTATATGCTCTAAAAATTAGGTATTTTCCACCATCATATATGAAATTACTACATCCGTATTTATTTTGATAAATTTTGAGAAATACTATTTATGATGCTTTTTTTGAAAAATACTCTTGTTTGAAAATATTTTCAAAAATACCCGTTAATACATTTTTATATTATGTTTGAATATGAAAATAACTTATAAATTTTTATGAATATTTTTATTACCATAACTACCTTATTATGAATGTTTAAAAAATTTATACATTTTTATATATAATCTTATAAAAATGTATAAATTTTTTATAAAAGTGGTATTTTGAAAATTGACAACAATAATGAGTATTTTTTAAAAAGGCATCGGATATTTTTGAAATTAACCCATTTATTTTTCCCTATTTTAATGTATGTTTAGCATTAAATAAATAAGAAATAGCAATACAAAAAGAAGACGGTTAAAAAAAATCTGTTAAATGTGATAAGAAATTAAGAAAGAATTTAGGCGAAAACGGTCGGTTAAATGATAATTATGATTAGCAACAATGTTTATGAATAGTATAATTGATTATAAATAATAGTAAAATAATAAAATCAATAAATTATACTTAAAAATATTATTTTTAGAATATTCTTTTAAAAACTCTTGAAAAAAAATAGAAACAAAATACATATTTTTGAAACAAAATTCGTAAATATTCAGCCATCCGTAAAATAAACGGGCGATTGTAAATCTCATGTTATTTAAAAAAATTCGTAACCATTTCATTTTAATATCTAACTGCATGTTCATTTCATCTATATCCCATACATATCAACCATCCATTCTATCTAAATAAACCGTAAATGGTTGAACCCTCAACCGTCTCAAATCATGTTACCAATACATATTTCAATATCCATTTCCACTCTTAGAGAAACTTAGCCTAAAAGGAAGCACCAACAAATCTCCTTTCTTAACTATGAGAATCCTCTCAAACTTAATCATCAAACCAACTTGATGGAAAAATAAATCTATATATTATAAGTTTGCATAAGAATTTGGGCCGACGATCTATTTTTCCACAAAAACTATTATATAACTATATATGCAGCCCAAATTATGCCTTCTTCATAGATATCATCGGAAAAAAAGTTCTAACCTATATACCCACCAAATAAAAGTTTGAAACCTATATCACTCCAAAAAAAGTTCAAAAAACCCACAAATATTGATTTTAATTGGTTTACTATTTTAAACATATAATTGATCGGGTTCGCCCTAACCGCTCTCCCTGGCGTTGATATCGAGACACCAAGACTGTCACCGATTTTTGACGCTGGCAGAGTGAAAGCTCGCCGGCATCGCCTCCTCTTACCTTTGCTCATGTTTTTCATCGATCTAGCTATATTCTTTACATCTACTTCTGGTTTTATTTTTCGATCTTTTTCTTTAGAAACTCAGCCAACGCGGCTGCATCTCAACCCTTCTCTTCTGGATCTAATACTGTTGCTTTCTGGAGAGGCTTCTGTTGCTTCAGTCTGTCGATTAGGGTCCACCGGATCTGAACCTTTCTTGGACAAACCCTGAAAAACCTTCTCGACCACCACCACATGTCGTCGTCGTGACTCACCAGTGCTCGATAAACGGCTTGCCGTGCCAACTGCCGGCGGCAACAAATCCTCCATCGTTGTAGCCACGTTTCATCTCTGCTTATTTATCCATCATGCGCTACTTCCAATTCCATGGCTCCGGATGTGCTCAACGTCCATCGATAGTTCCGATAGAAAAAATGGATATAATCTCCTTTCCATACATGAGAGTCACAAATTTCCATTCATTGAGATTAGATCTGCCTCCTCTTTTACAATTGATTGTAGAGAGAGATTTGATAGCCTTCTTCTCCTTTGTGTAGGATGAAACGTTCATGACTTCCTCCGTTGCAGAGAGATTTTCAACCATCATCCAACTTCTCCAACAACTGCCGTTACGGCCAAGAAGTTCAAACTCTGATCCAGATTTAATTTCAGATTTGTTTGTAGTAAAGTTTGAAAGATTAAGCCTCTTCGACTTATCCTTTGTGGAAAAGTTTATATCAACTTCCTCCCGCCGAGGCCGGGAGAGATAGCTCTCACCATTCTCCTCCAACATGGAGAGACATTTACCACCACAATCCTTCTCTACGGAGTCTTTAACGATCTCAACCGTACGGTTCGAGTTCTATGTCCAGTTCGAGTCGCTCACGATGTTCGTGATGCTGCAAATCTGTCCACCAATCACATTGATCTCTACAGGATCCTTCATGAAGCTTGGCAATTGAAAATGTGTGGTTTATCTATCTTAAGTACTTTTAACTCTTGTTTAGCCACCGAGTTGGCCATTTGTAATGCAAAACGAAGCTCTAATCTATTCTAAGGATTTTCAAGTTTAATTAATGGAGACTAAGTTTGAACAAAAAAGTTAGTTTACTATTTTGAAATTACATCTTAACCAATAAAAATGATACTAAATAGGATTATGACCTATTACAAAACCTAAACCAAACCGGATTGTCTTCTTCTTCGTCTTCTTATTTTGCTTCTTTGTTATTGATTCCGATTCTCTTTTCACCTACATGGATTTCACTCTGCCATGTCATCGTTACCGGAATCATAACCTCGTCGTTTACGCTGGCCCAATACTCGCTGAGCTCGCCGATGCATCTTCCCTTTACGAACAGAACTGGAGGCAAAACCTCTGTTTCCTCCGCCGCTGAAAATCGCCGGAGCTCTTCCCTGTACTATATGTGCATCGAAACATCTCTCTCGTAGTACTTAACCTTAAAGCTATCGAGTAGAAACCCCGAATGCTTTTCTCGATGGTCTCTTCCTCGATGAAAAAGACGATATCGTCTTCATCATCATCGACTCTGGATTATATGGAGAAATCATTTATTCTCTGAAGCATACCACATCTTATTCGAACGCTTTGAGTAGCTTCAGATCGAAAAGAGTGCTCGAATTCAAATCAGGTCTTCTAAATCCAGATCTGAAACTCTTTCTTCCAATACATGTATCAGATCTGCAAGAAACTACCGGTTTACTATCTTTACAGTCACAAAAAAACTCTCGGAATTTTGTTCACTGGAGCCCGGACGTTCTCCTCATCGCCGACGAAACTTCCAGAAGCTTCTTCTCCGTCGATCTGAGAGAAGAAGAAAATCGGAGGAAGGAGAAGATAACTTTAAGATTGAACATACTCGATTTCGACAATGTTTCCATTGCTCTCCTTAGTTTAATGTCTTTCGAGATTGGAGGCGGCAGAGCGGAAATGGGTTTTGGGTAATCTTCATTGGTTTTCTAGAGATCGTATCGAGCTTCCATGGCTTTGATGGAGATAGCGATATAGGATTTTGTCAATATTGTATTTGCAGAGAAGGAGAAGCAAAAGAGGTTTCGAAGGAGAAGAAGAAGACGCAGACATTGAATCACACCTTTTTTAATTAGTAGGTGATTAAACCATTTTTTGATTTGGTTAAATTCGATGGTTTTGTGTCGGTTTAGATATTAAATCATTTAATACGATTGAAATTGACATATGTGGATATATAGGTTTAGAATTTTTTTTCGGGGATATCTGTAAAGATGGTGTAGTTTGGGTTGCATATATAGTTATATGATAGTTTTCGTAGAGAAATAAATCGTTGACCCTAAGAATTTATAGGCTACGTTTTTAACTAATATATAATTTAGTCTAAATAAAGCTAATTAAATTTTAATTGCTTAGTATTTAGATTGCAAGTAAATAATCCTCGATTGTAGCCGTAGAATAGAAGCTATAAGTGTTAAAAGTACTTAAAACATTAACTAGCTTTTGTTTGTTGTAAGAAAATTTACTGCCTTTAAAACTCCATAAATCTTAGCTTTAACTGGATTCATCAACATTCTTTTAAATAGAAAATGTGGAAATTTTCTATAAATTTTTTTAGCTACATAAATATCACATTTAAAAATTAATTCTACAACGTAATTATGCAACCACTAATAATGTCAAGGTACTGGGCATATTCATTTCCAATATACGAATTAATATTGACCATGCATACATCTATATCGATAGATGCTGTAATCGATCAAGTTGTGATGGGAATGTGTTTTAACATAATTAACCGGTCGGTCGAATTAAAGATGAGGTCGAAATCCAATGTAGATGTTACTGGTGAAAATAGTACTCATGTTTATAACCTACATATATTGCCAAAAACCAACATTACCATTGCAACAGTGAACATGAAATGTTCTTCGTGAACATGTGGTCCGTTTTGTGCATAAATAGTGTCATGATGGATATATAAAACCAAATTATGTCTTCCCACAAAAGAAACACTATTGTGACAATAAATTTAAGATCATGATGTTTATTAATCTTCGGAAGTTAATCGTATATGCCTAATCACCCCAACTATTATATAGTAATTAAAATTGATAAATGCCAATTCATGTATATGTAAACACATATTTTGAATGGATTTTGTGATATTTAGATTGTAAACAAAAATCTAGATTGTTTGTCAAACATTATATTGGATTTGAGTTTAGATGATAATATATCGATGACACTAACACAAATTATTGGTCTACATGCTAATCAAAATTTTAGTTTGGTAATATTGGCCCATAAATCTTTTAAGACTGAATTAATCTATTACATATATGATAATATTATTTCATTAACTGAAATTTGCATCATGTGGTTTACGAACGAACATGATAACTCACTCACTGAACAAAAATGAATTAAGTTATTTTTCACATATATTATTGTTCTAATTTACTTAAAATCTGTATTTTAAATGTTCTATTGTTTTTTCAAAAATATTCGATTCACAATCTTTAACAATTTGCGTATATATTTGATACACAGAGTTTTAATCCTAAAAATATCACTGTAAGTGCACAACAAACGAACTAGTATTTTAAGGTGATATTTGGTGTTTTTACACCTCTTTGGACTTGTATTTTCATCGATTCCCATCCACTTTGTATCATAATTGCATCATATTTTCATTTTTGAGTCTCATTTTTTATTTAGATTGCATTTAGAGTTTAGGATTTGTGTTTGTACATTTTGCATCTCGTTTTAAATACTTTTAGGTACATTTTGAGACTTGGGAGTGTGTTTGGTGCAAAAAAAACTTGAGGCATGGGTTGGATCAAAGGAAAATGGATCAAGTAGGCCGCCGCCGACCTCGACCGCTGGGCAAGAAAATGCAACATCCAACTCGGCCGCCGGGTTGAAACAGCCGACCATGCAACATCCTCATCCAACCCGGCCCAGACTGGTATAAACCCACCGGGTTGAGCGGCCGACCCTGCAACATCCTTATCCAACCCGGTCACTTTATTTTTCCTTTTCCTTTTTTTTAGTAGGATCCGACCCGATTTGTCCCGGATCGACCCGGTCCGAACCATTTACCTATTTAAACAGCTTTTCATACATTTTAATTTAAGTTTCCTCTCCACTAGAGTTGGATATAGATCCAAACTCTCCTTTGATGTTTTGGATTGATCTTCATCTTCTCATGACACTTTAGAAAAGGATTCTTCAATCTTTTTATCCTTTATCTTTTTATTTATGCATTTTTATTATGTTTATATCTTTTTCTTTGTTCTTCATCATGGTTAGTGGTTAATTTTTAGTTGGATCATGGGTAATGCTAAATTAGGATGATTTGATGGCAAGATGATGATGATTTAGATTGATCTTTGTTAGATTCTTCACTTAGGTTGAGATTAATGCTAGTTTTGACTTGATCGCTCAAAGATCTAGACTTTAGGCTTTTCATGCCCGGATTAAGGTGTTTGTGAAAATGCTTGAACCAAACCTTTTGTGAGCTTTACGTACCTAGCCAATGGGAATTAATTATTAGGGTAATTAGTGAACTAATTGGACTTTTTTCTTAATGCTCATTGATTATCTAATTGCAAACGAAAGTTTATAATAATTAGATAATTAGTGAAGTGATTAGGGCCATGGAGGTGGATAAGTCATATTTATGAGTTCCATGTTCTAGGATGATATTTAATGCAATCTTTTGAATCACTGTTTGATTGTTAATCCATTCTTATAATAGTTAAACTCATGGTCCAATGTATTTTCCTTGTCTTGCTTCTTGCATTTTGATTTCTTGCATTTCTCATCTTTTAAACCATTAAAAACCCAAAAAAATATTTGCTATAAATTAGTTTGTTTCTCGTATCTCTAGTGTACAAATTTTAGTCCCTTGGGATCGATCTTTAAGTACTCCTCGGTGTTCCATGCACTTGTGGATTATTTGAGGTTTTATAAATTTTAAATTTTCGATCGCCTATTGGATCTTTGCTCCATAGTGAAGTTAAAATAGTGCGCATCACAGGGATCAAATCCACAGAGACCAAGAGTCACACAATAAATATATGGGAATAAAGCTAAGCTAAGACACAATATGAGTTTTTGTTTGTTTTCAATGCAATAATGTAAATTAGAAAGAAATTGAACGATGTAACTTATGAATTAAAGACATCAGGCTTTAGGGATATTCGTAGGAAATCCAAAATTGTAAATCAGATGAACAAGCAGGAAAATAATGAAGCACTGTTCTAGAACTCGAATCACATATGTACAACTAACCTACTATCGTAGTATTAACTACTATGTCTAGTAACCTAAGATTCTAAACTGTCGTTTGAATTCAAGAAGTTAAACATGCATAATTGTTCAAGTTTGATAGGTTCACAAAACACCTTAACATCAACTTTCGTTGGCTAAGGATGTTTTGCTCATCTATGTTCTTTCAGGCATTTAATCAAATATTTTTGGTGCATTAAATATCCTAAGATCCGAAACTAGGTGATCAAGCCAGATTAAGCAACAAGAACAACTATAGATGAAGAAATAGAAGATAAATCCCTAATCTAGCAATCTGATTCAACAATCCATGCAAATCCATTTGAAACCCTAAAACTTAACTATGGATCTACTCAGACATAATCAAAGAGAAAGTACAAAGAAATGGAAGAAATTGCATAATTAGATTCAAACCTAAAAATTGGGGTTCATAAATTTTTTCAAGAGATGTAGAGTCAGAGATTCGTCTCTCCAAAACTCACAGAGAAAAATCTAAAAAGTCGGAAGAAAAAAATAAAGCGTAGCCTAAATAATGGCTAAAAATAAGTCTATATAGGTTAAAAGTCGGATTTGATGAGATATGGAAATCTCCAAGGCAAAACAGAAAAATCAGAAATTTTCTTTTTTGCAGTCTGGACACAGATCGATCGATTCATACAAGATGGGATCGATCGATCCATACAGATCGATCATTCTGTGGGTGTATGGATCGATCCATTTTGCTTCTAGAAATCTGAAAAAATGCAGATCGATCCACACCAAGAGCTGGATCGATCGATTCATAATTTTCAAAGGAAATTTGCCACGTGTGCTTCAACAGACGGATCAATCGATCCATTAGAGGAGAGGTCGATCGATCTATTCATTTTTACTCCTGAATTTATCCATTTTTGCTCCAAAATTTTTAATCTTCATCCAAAACGCCTCTTAACCTGAAAGATTTGATATGGACTCAAAAAAACTCAATATAAACACGAAAACACAATAAAAATACGGATTAGAATGTGTTAAATTGGAACTAAAAAACATTCACAAAAGTTTTTAGTTCATTGATCAACATCTCTTAAACATGAATAATTCTACTATGATTATTTCACTTTGATTGTTAATCTTCAAGACGATAGAATTGCATTTTGTAACTAAAAACACAATTCCGCATATTTATTCGACCAATATTTCATTCTTCCAATTGTTCATCGATTTGAATATATAATTATACTAAAGATATTGTATTGGGTAAAGTGGAGGAAGAAAGAAAAGGAACAGTGAGGCAGGATCTGCGGTGGGGATTTGGACATTCAATGATCTTACCGTTTGAGGGAAAGCCGACCATTGATGCGCACACCAATGCAATTGCTTCCCCTTTTTTTTGTTCTTAAAAAAATCTTGAAATTTTTTGAGAAAATACCATTTTTTCAAAATATCATATTTTCGAAATCTTTTTAAAAATGTCAATAATATTATTATTTATTCAAAAATTATTTATATTTGAGTTAACTATATTATGTTAGGATTTAGTTTTAAGAATTTAGCATTTGTTAAGATCAAAACCCTTTTAAAAATTTAAAATTTTAAAATTTAAATGTTAAAAAATCATTAATTTGTTGCAGGATAGACAATTTTTTGTTGCATTTTTGTAAAATAATATTTTACAAATGACATTTCTGAAATTCTCTCAAAAATCTCACTAATATTAAAACTTTAAAAATATAATGGTACTAATTAACATAAGCAAAAAGTAAATAATTTTTATAGAAGAATTCCTTAAAATATCTCTAAAATATGTTTTTGTTCTAAATGTACCATCATTGAGTTTTTTTCCAGAAATACAACTAAAAATATTATTTTTTCAAAAATACCACAAACACTAAAAATGATTTTTAAAGGTTTATAATTTAAATTTTTGGATTTGTGTTTAGTATTTTGAGTTTAGGATTTAGTTTTTAGGGTTTAAAGTTTAGTTTTGATTTTTGTGGTATTTTTGAAAAAAAAAAATTTAGAAGTATTTTTGGAAAAAAAAATTAGTGATGTATATTTGGAAAAAAACTTATTTTTGTGGTATTTAATTTTCTATTTTTATATTTGGTTTTATCATATTAATCAAGCATGTCGAATAATAATATACAATCACAATCCCAAAAACTTAATTATTACGAATACATTTTAAATGTCTCTCGGATCTTCCTACTTAATTAACAATTTTTATTTATTATTGAATTCTCATCTATGTTTTCAACTTTTTCTTGTTTATTTTATAATTTATTTTTTATGATGTGGACATCTATTATATGTGAATCTATGTTCTAAAACAAATCTCAAAACTAGCAAAAATCTGGGATAATATTTCAATTTTAGCACATATTCTTAATTTTTAATGTTTTAAACTTGTTTTTTTAAGTCTCAAACTGATAAGAAATGGCTTCTTCTTCTTTTCTTTTTTTCTTGGAGAAAAGACTTTTAAGATAAGAAAATTTGTTTGGGATGAGAGCCAATCTCCGAAAAGCAGTGACATTATCTTTGTATGATGTATCAGCACCTCATACGCTTTATGTATTATTATTATTTTTTGTCAAATACGTGCTCTGTGTTCAATTTAAAAAGTATATATATTCCTGTTTTACTCATATTGGATATAAATAAAGGAATTCCAATGGTTCCATACAGCCAGTTTATTAAGATTGAACGGCTTTTTGTTTTGTCATATTGGCTAAGATTACTGTCTTTGGTGCATGTGTGTGTGTGTGTTTTTTGTCGTAATAATATACTCTTCAAACCTAGCCCTAATCCTCAATGGCTATTGAAATTATATTTACTTAAATTTTAACCTAGTTGTATGAATTAGTTGCATCCATTAATGCCTCTTAAGTACGTAATCCACAGATGTGAAATACAAAATATTAGTGCCTGTTCTATATAGAAATAAAAAATAAAAGGTTTTGAGTTTCGATTTACTTAGTTTTAGTCCAAAAAAAAAGAAAAAGTTTATGATAAACAAATCAATCATATCCAGGCATACTTTCACTCTTTTTTTCTTTTGTCAACCATAGTTTTTTTTTTTGAATTTTTTTTTGTCAACCATAGTTTCACATTAAAGCTAGAGAATTCATAACGAACTAAATTTATTTACATCACTAAATGGTATTTAATTCGTTATGATCTAGGTACAAGCTATACATATTGAATTAAGGTTAAAAAGTTTGAATTTTTACGATTTGCAAAAAAAAAAAAATTAAAGAAAATCATATATTATGTTGGTTGTGATATGCAGCTTTCAAACACTGCGTTTACATGTGAAATGCGCATAAAGCTCTCAATCACACGGAGTTCATAATGATTAATTTTTTTGTTAACAACAAGAATTCTGATGCAAATCTAGATGATAACACAAATGACAATATTAAGATAAATTATTAGGCTACATATCTTAGTATCATAGTTTAAAAGTATGCAACTAGAGATTTGTTTAAAAAAATGACATTTTGAAATTTAAAAAAAAATTAAGAAAATAAAAATACATAATTTGTAATTTATAAAAACATATTTCTAGATTTTAAAACCTTTAAATTTGATTAAAATATTATTAAATTTTAATACTTAAAAAAATATTGTCCAAACTGTTTGTCCAAATAATTTATTTTACTTAATAACATCGTGAATTTTAAAGCATACTGTCTACTTTATAAATATTAGGAATTGATTGGTTCACCCGCTACCACCTGCAAATGCAGCATTTAATAACAATCACAGAAACCGCTCCATACGATTCCGTACCGTTTTATATCGTTTGGAACCGCTTTAAATCAAAAATTATTTCCCACGAGCGTTTGCGGTTGTGGGCGGTTGCGGGTGGTTGAAAAAATATATATTTTTAAAAATATTATTTTAAATAATAAACTAAAATTTACAAAAAAAATTATTTTAAAAAATTTACTTTTTATATCGAATATTATCATATAAAATTATATACACTTGATATATATCTTAATTAAACTAAAATAAACTTGTAATTATAAAAAAGTTATTGTAAAAATACTATTTAATTATCATATGATTTATTTAAAATATATAATTTTAATTTTTTATAATAATATATTTTTGATTTCAATTTTAATTTTAATAATTATAAAAAATGTTATTATATATATATAAAATGTTCCAAACATCTTTAATAAAATTTAGTTAATTATTCTATGATTTGTTTAAAATATATAATTTTAATTTTTTATAATAATATATTTTTGATTTTTATATAAATTATATATTATGTGTATTTTGGTACTTTTATGTAAATCCGCTATCGCATCGGCTGTAAACCAGTCATAAACGTCCCGCAAATATATCTGTTTCCTGCCGTTTTACCAGTCGTATAAATTATCTAATAATACTAAAAATCACTACCACCTACTTCCGCAAACCATAACTACGTTTAAACCAATGATACCCTTAATCTCCAAAAACAATTAATACAGTCTTGACAACACCGTTTTTTCTTCTAAACCATGTTCTTTTTAACACAAACAACACCGTTAAAAAAATTATTGTTACAACCAATTGTTCCAAAGTTTTAACAAAGAATAAGGACCTACATATCTGAGTGAAATAATTACTTAGCGTAGACTAATATACATTCGTATTTGACCTGCTTTTTAGTTATATTTTTTTTCGTTAAAGTCTGTTTTTAGTTTTCACTCCATAATTAATAATCGCTCTCTCTTTCACCCAAAGAAAATCACTCTCTGCAACCCAAATAAAATAAAAATAAAAAGTTAAAAACCCTCTCTCTCTCTCCCCATCCCATCACAATCTCAATCTCCATCTCCATCTTCATCTCCATCTCTGTCTCTTGTATAAAGATAATCCCACAAGTCTCAAAACTATTCCCTTCTCTCCTCTCTCTCTCCCTCTCTCTCTCTCTTCACCATGACTGATCCTTATTCCAATTTCTTCACAGACTGGTTCAAGTCCAACCCTTTTCACCATTACCCTAATTCCTCCACTAACCCTTCTCCTCCTCCTCCTCCTCCTCCCTCTTCCTTCTTCTTCTTCCCTCACTCCGGCGACCTCCGCCGTCCTCCGCCACCACCAACTCCTCCTCCTTCTCCTCCTCTCCGTGAAGCTCTCCCTCTCCTCAGCCTCAGCCCCGCCAACAAACAACAAGACCACCACCACCATGACCATAACCATCTGATTCAAGAACCACCTTCAACCTCCATGGATGTCGACTACGATCATCATCACCATCAAGATGATCATAATCTCGATGATGACGATGACCATGACGTCACCGTTGCTCTTCACATAGGCCTACCAAGCCCTAGTGCTCAAGAGATGGCTTCTTTACTCATGATGTCTTCTTCCTCTTCCTCCTCGAGGACCACTCATCATCATGAGAACATTAACCACAAGAAAGTTCTCGACCACGACGCCGGAGGAGAAGATGACGATGAAGATTCAGTCGGCGGAGACGGCGGATGTAGAATCAGTAGACTCAACAAGGGTCAATATTGGATCCCTACACCTTCTCAGATTCTCATTGGCCCTACTCAGTTCTCTTGTCCTGTTTGCTTCAAAACCTTCAACAGATACAACAACATGCAGGTTCTTAGTTTACACTCACACTAATCTATATCTCTATATATCTCTGTATGTATATGTTTTGAAGAAATTCGTTTTCTTTTCCTTGTGTAAATCGACTTTCTTTCTTCGTCTCCCTACTAAACCCAAAAGGTAAAAACCAAAGAAAATTTGTTTCCTCACTAAGTTTCCTCGAAAAAACAAAAAAAGTTTTCACCTTTAATCAGGTAAATGTTATACAGTAGATACATATACATACTGTTTTCAAATGACGTGTCTTTGCTCTCTGATGCATGAATAAATCATTGCATTACAAAGAACCGAGAGACTTGAGACTGTGAAGACTGAGACTGAGATTTAACAAGACAGTAAATGTTCTTTATGTCTTTAGTACTTTCAGAGTCTCTGTGGCTTTGCTGCTTTTCTCTACAATATTGGCAAGTGTGTCATCCTTTTTTTTTATATGAGACTCTTTTAATGTCTAACGTGTAAAATAACAGTATTCATACAAATTCACATACCTATTTTCAATTAATATGCATAGATATATGTATGGCTTCATCTAGTACTCTATATATGAGCTTGATAAGATCTTGTATTGGACATGAACTAAGCATGCATCTTGCTTTTTAGTTTACCCTTGATTAATTTGTTTACCTAAGCATGCATTTACATATCTTATAATTAATTCTTTTTAGTTTATGAAATCTAATTCTATATTTTATTACATTTCAGCCTTTGTGTAACATCTTTGTTGGATGAAATCTTGTTGTCTTTTTACATATATATGCTTCAAGGTTGATAGGCGAGTTCATCTATGTATGCTGGTTATAGAGTAATCATAACAGCTTGTAGTAAACACATGTTACTAGCTAGAATGGCTATAATAGACATATATCATAAGCAAAAGTTTCAAGACTCATACTTTATGAACTTTTCGAACATATTATAAGTTATTCAAACCTTATCTGATCATATATACGTGATTTGTTTTTACAGATGCATATGTGGGGACATGGATCACAATACAGAAAAGGACCTGAATCTCTAAGGGGAACGCAGCCAACAGGAATGCTGAGGCTTCCGTGCTATTGCTGCGCACCGGGCTGTCGCAACAACATTGACCATCCAAGGGCAAAGCCTCTAAAAGACTTCAGAACACTTCAAACACATTACAAGAGGAAACATGGAATCAAACCCTTCATGTGTAGGAAATGTGGAAAGGCTTTCGCGGTCCGAGGGGACTGGAGAACACATGAGAAGAACTGTGGTAAGCTTTGGTATTGCATTTGTGGATCTGATTTCAAGCACAAAAGATCTCTCAAAGATCACATCAAGGCTTTTGGCAATGGACATGGAGCTTATGGCATTGATGGGTTTGATGAAGAAGATGAGCCTGCCTCTGAGGTAGAACAATTAGACAATGATCATGAGTCAATGCAGTCCAAATAGCTTATATGAATTAGTATAAGTACGTAGTAAATTCGGTATATATATTAATTATAAATATGCCTAAATCTATGGACCAGGTTTTGATGGAGGTAGGGCTTTTTTAAGTAAGAGCTATATCATCTAATTGATCATAGAAAAAAATGAATCAAGATCACTTGGATAAATTTTAAATTGTATCTCTAGTTTTCTAGTTAATTAAATTTATGACGACAATGTAGAACTCTAACTAATGAGGTCTTCCACGGTTTCTATTTGTATATATATTATTTTTGTCATTAATTTTACCTTTCGTTTCGAAGGAAATAAATCATAAACGTTTGAATTATATTTGTAATTAGGATTGTAAAATACTACATGCAAAAGTAGATGCTATATATACATTCATGCATGCATTATGTTAATAATTTTCTCTAAATATACCATATTCTAGATCAAAGTAACATTTCCAAATTTTAATTTGAGTGATAATAGATTCTAGTTTTTTTTTATTCCCAAAAGATATTTGTTTTTCTGGTGGAGTTGTCTTTGAAACTATTTTATTAGAATACGTAAATAATGATACTTAATTATCTAGTGACATCATGGATAATAATGAGAGAATGGACACTAGAGAATATTACTACTCAAGTGCATAAACTTTCTTAGGATCGATGATCAAATATCAAAAAATACATTATCATATATACTTTCATTAATTTGTATTTAAATGATGTGATGATGCAACGTATGTCATATGTGTTGAGAATATTATAATATATATATATATATATATATAGTATAGAGAAATTCCTTAAAATACCACTAAATTTTTTTTTTTTCAAACATACCATCATTTAGTTTTTTTTTCAAAAATATCACTAAAATTTTTATTTTTTCAAAAATACCACAAACACTAAAAATGAGTTTTAAGAGTTTATAATTTAAATTTTTTGGTTTGGATTTAGTATTTTGGGTTTAAGATTTAGTTTGAAGAGGTTAGGATTTAGTTTTTAGGGTTTAGGATTTAATTTTGAGGGTTTAAAGTTTAGTTTTAATTTTGTGGTATTTTTGAAAAAACACTTTTAGTGGTATTTTTGAAAAAAAAATTAAGTAATGGTATATTTGGAACAAAAATTTATTTTTGTGGTATTTTTGAGAATTGCCCGTGTATATATATATATATATATGTTTATGTTTTTTTGTTAAGTATATATGTATATGTTGCTCTAATAATCAACAGTCAAAACAATTCCATTTTTCTTGCATCGTTTACCAAATACCTTGTGTTGGTTATGGTATTGCCATTTTTTATAAGGGTATACAAATATACTTGAAAAATAAATTGCTTATTATGTTTTCTCAAAACAATTGTTAATTTGTATAAAGATTGTAATACTCAAAACTTAAATATATATAACGCATAAATAATTGTAATATATGTTGTACCTGTTCAATCAAAAAATTTGTTGGTTTTTTTTCTGGATAAAATTGTCCTATGTACTGATGTTCGGACTAATTTTCGAGTTAATAATCACCATATGCAATTTGCGTTTTATTTTTTACGAGAATGCAGCCTATTAAAGCCAATTTTTTTATCTTACTAAGAAGAAAAAAATTATCGGACTACAAGTGATTTTCTTGTTATTGTAGTTACAGTTTTTTGTTGTGTGTCAGTTTGTTGGTAATGTAGACTTCAAGATCCAATTTGGATCTGATTGTGTAACTAAGATTATAGTTAAAGAAAGACTTTTCTTCCTGCAAAGAGCTTTTCATCAATATGCTCTCTTTTTTTCTCTTCTCCTTTTTGTTAGTGGAGAGACATATTTGCTCGTTGAAGGAACATTACACCTCTTTATCTATATATATGATCCACTTTTTAATTTTATTTTAAAATTCGAAACCAAATGACTATCTCTCGATTTAGGCATATACACCATATATATACACGTAGATATTGACCTAATTTTCATTTATGTATAAAGGTATACCTAAACAGTGAATATTCCCTTGGTGCTGTTACTGCTGTATATGCATACGTATGCATGCAGTCATGTATATAGACATGTATGTATACATACATGAAGATGATGATAAATGGGTGAAGAAGGGGCAAAAAGTAATGTGAAGGAGAGCGATAAAAAAACAAAAGAGAAGAGAGTGGAGCCCTAAGGGTGTGATGGGTTGGGCAGATTTGGGAGCAAAGATTGATGGTCTCAACAGTTCTCTCTTTTTTTCTCTCTCTATCTCTCCCTCTCTCACTTACTGTTATCTGATTTGACATCTCATTTTTTCCTTTGACCATCTCTCTCTTTCTCTCTCTCTACACACACTCTCACACAAATAACTCAAGTACTTTCATCAACACTTCCAATCAAATCCACATGCTTGCTTCTTTTGTATTCATTTCATATTCAAGGTTACATAACTTCCTTTTTATAAAACGTATTGGAACCAAATCTAAGATGATACATTGTATCCCCAACATAAATCATATAAATTTTTTTTTTTTCTAATTAATGTGATTTTTTATACTATTAACTTTTATTCTTAAAATTAACTTTGATGTAAAAGTCAGATTGATAAAATGTTTTGTGCATTCTACAATATTGATCTTAGCATCGAACCTTAGGAAAACATGTTTCTAGACTTAAATGCGAAGATTTGGCAAAGATAAAAAATTTGCATCAAATTCATGAAAAATAATTTGGGTGATCTTTTAAGAATATACTACATATAGTACGGTGATCCACGAAGAAAATATGCACAAAGCATAATTTTTTCGTGAGTGATGTATATACATATAATTTACAGATTGTTTTTTACATGGTCACCAAGCTGAGATTAAACAGTAGAAAATCTGGAAAAAGTTAAAAACGCACATCTTTAAATTATGTAGGATTCAGACAACATTTATTGCCAATCAATTTCCTACCCCGTTGTTGGGAGAAATAGACCATCCCTATACCTCTCTTCCTATGACCCCCTCATCTTCCCAACACTTCTACACATTTCTCTACCAATATCATATTTATAGAGGTACATAAATAATCCTATTGAATGTTAGATCATCTCTTCTATGCGGTAAAATGTAGGTCATGAATTGAAAAATAAGTTTTGGCTAGTCGCTTACCATACTCGGGTTTCGAAGAAAACGTTAAACTAACATTTTTTATATACGGTATAAAACCTCTAACCTAATTTTTTTTTGCTTTATTATATTCTTTTGGAGTCTATATATTATAGTTTATAATAGAAATAAAAATGTATAAATCCCAATTTTTTTTAAATCACTGTCTTAAAAATCAAATTGGAAATTAAAAGTAAGAAAATTTATTTCTTATTTTAATCATAATTATATAAATATACCATTTAATAACTTCAATTTTAATATAATAAGACTTTGGATTTTAATTTAACAAACTTTTGAACATTGCTATCTAAAATTTTAATTTGTTTAGAAATTTATATCCAGTTATATGCACATGTTTATATTAAAAATACGTAGATCACAAAAAGAAACATAAAAATAAATTGAAATTTTGTTTTTTTTTTTGTTTTTTTTTGTTAAAATTAGGCCTGTCAAAACTGAGGCTCCGCCTCGACCGACCCGCCGCGGGACGGATGCTAGTCAAAAAAATTTAGTCCATTTACAAGCGGATCTCGGGGGACAGGATATTATAAATACGGATTTTTGTGAGTAAATCCTGAGGGTTTGTGGGTTGGATTACCGCGGATTTTTAAATTTTTTTAAATATATTAATTTTTTAAATATTTATCTAACTAATTTTACTAAATTATTGAAATATTATATAATATATATAAATTAAGTAACAAAATTTTAGTTTTTTAAGAAAATTATGTATTTATGTTTTATAATATTTAATTTTTATTGTTAAATTAATTAAAATATGTATAAATTAATATTGTTTATTTATTTAAAATGTCTGTGGATTACCTGCGGGATCCGCAAAATTAAGTGGGGCGGATGCGGTTCAATATTTTGGCCCCGCAAATTTTGCTGGACGGGTCGGGCAGGTCAAAAAAATTTAAATCTGCTACGGGACGGGTTCGACCCACTGCGAGACTGGTTCGATCTGCTTAACAGAACTAGTTAAAATAAATCAAAATTCGAAATTATTGATATATACTAATAATATATACTAGTTTTTTTTTTTTTGTTATAAAGAACTATTTACTAGTTAAAAAGTTTTTCGAATCTCGAAACTGAATTGTTCTCTGTGAGTGTGCATATATCTAAAAGACATTTTCAAAATCCGAGCAATATATATTTGGATTTTTCTATTGTTGCCGGAAAGAATCCGAACATTGGACTTCACTTCGTTCGGTAATTATGCTGTTACATTAAGTAATACATTTATAAAACCTAAGTTTATACATTGGTTGTTTTAACGTAGACAAATTTTCTTGTCTGAAACAAGCTTAAATAAAAAGCCTTAATTCCTGCTTTTTAAAATCCCGAAGCTATATTCTACTTCCGTTGAACGAAATTTTAATTACTTTACAATTTCCTATGATCATGTCGAGAAATGAAAATATGTAAATTAGTAACTCAATTTATTTATTTATTTCCACTGTTCATATTCCAAGGCTGATCTGAAGGAGACAGCTTTGTCTGCCGTGGCTCAAATCTCCATCTCCCACATTTAATTTAATTTAATGGACACACACGTACGTAGACTGTTTATATTAATTAGTAGTATTTTTTTATTATGTAAGAATAATCTTTTTTTTTTAACGTATTCGTTTTGTCTATACATATACGTAAAGATGTAATGAACCCGTAAATGAAAAAAAAATATGTATAGTTTGATGATTAATTAAGTAGTACATAAAGAAGATTAATGTCTTAGCAAAAAAAGAAGATTAATGTAGCTATGTATGATTTTCGACAACTTTGTTTGAAGGAGGCCCCAACATGCAAAAGAAAAAGGGAGAAAGAGGCCAAATTGAGCTTGACTCATGATTAATCACGGGTACCTCAAAAGAGCAAATAAAAAAAGGAATATTAATTTCATATTTATTTTCAAAAGAATAATTGTATAAACAAGATATATCATAGAAACAACATATATCAACCTAAGTAATATATATATATATATATATATATATATATATATATATATCTTTTAAATTAGTATGATACAATACTTCTTTATTAGACACAAATAAAAAAATATACAAGAGGGCTCAAATATATGTAGGTATGATGTGCCTTTTAATTACATTTCATAAACACCATAGAAGGGGAAGAGTGTTAATTGAGATTTAAATTCTCGTCAAAATTTTCATTCACCTTAAAATATGTAAGATAAATTTTTTATACATTTAATTTAATGATTGGTTTATTTGTAAGTGTTTTTGTGATCTGATCGTAATTTAAAAAAAAAATCTAAAATACCTCGTATATATAATTAAATTATTTATTTCGGATCTTTTCGTTTTTTGATTTCATTTTAACAATTAACACAAGAATCAGCTACTAATAAACTTATTTTCAAACTCTCTGCTTGCCTGCATTATTAGTAGAGCGCTGTCGAACATCGATGCCAATATATAATATATATGATCCATCATCCATGCGAAGAAATTATGATAAATATTTTTAAAACATTTCCATCTTGTTACACAAATAATAGTAGTATATTATATAATCGTTAGAGATGAGGTCTTGTTAGCTCGTGATGATTGTCCGAGCGTGTTCTTTTGTCCATATTCTTTATTTGATCAACTTTATTTTTTCTACTCCTGTTAAAGCTATTTATTTGATCATCATGCTTGTAGATTCTCCAAGTTGTATGTAGTGTTGGGTTTCTTTCACCAGCGAATATTATCCCAAGGAAATATAAAAGTTCAAGAAAATAATATTACAAAACACTTTTCCTACCAAGTTTTATTTTTTAGTAGTATTAAGTTATTAACCCTCAAACAAAAACAAACAATATTGAATTTTAAAACCTCATTCAGGGGGTGCTTCCAAAACTAAGTTTTCATACATGCTAAGATAAAATGATTATAGTGAAAATATGATTTACTTATACTCATCTATAAATAAGATTCACCATTTCTATATGGTTTAATCTCAATGACACTTATTTTGAATAGAAAAAATAAATTTACATATCTATCATCTATACGTACAACCACGGTGTGTGTGAAGCACTGAAGCTAGAGGGTGAGATCATCACAGCACGGAGAGGGCAGATGATACCAAGAGACAAAGAAGAAGAAAAAAAGGTGGAAGATTGCGATGACATGGCTCACGAGATAAATCAAATCTGATTTTATTGGTGCTTTTTATATAAGAAAAACATATATTTATTTATATATATGATTGGACATGGCATCGACTTTTGTCTTTCCAATTACTTTGAGAAGAGATTCTATTTTGAGGTTGACATAACTCCTAAGAAATACCCACACTCTTTTCCCCATTTCCCAATTTTACCCATCAACCTTTCCTGTATTAATTACCCCTAAAAGTATATATACACCTATAATCTTTCCTATACAATCTATTTCCAAATAATTTATCTAGCCTCGAAATTATGACAAATTAGCCACATAGCTAAATAAAATGTTTCCAGGAAAATATTAAGTTATTAAATGGTTTATTTATAGAATTATAAAATTTACATAAATATTTTGGTAATCTATTGTTAATTTTTATAAATGTAAAAGCAAAATATCTGGTACAGAGTGCTAAATCCCGTTATTATAATTTTTGTTTTGTAAATTTTGGTTTTCCACCAAACCATTTAATTAATAGATGAATGCATATTGAAAAAAAAGTGTCGTTAATTTATGATAGATAAACAAATAAATTATTTTGGTATAATTTGAAAATTTATTTAATCATTAATCATTATAAATTTGAGTAACTTAAATATTCATTATTACAAAAATAGTTTTTGAAATCGTTTTTTTTTTTTTGCTGAAACCACATTTGCACTAGTTAATTCACATTCCTGACTTAATTAAAGACATTAGAATTTACCCTTAGGCTCGATAGAGTAGTCACACCGAATATCAAATATTTTGTTTACTTTTTGTTAAAAAAAACATTTTGTTTTAGCAATATCAAAATATCATCACAAGAAACCTAACAGATCTATTTCACTTTAATTTTTAGATGCTCCATTGAATGATCGATATCAATTTCATCAAGTGGATTTTTGGTCAATAC
Organism: Pseudoturritis turrita; assembly: GCA_900406555.1. Taxonomy (NCBI): domain Eukaryota; kingdom Viridiplantae; phylum Streptophyta; class Magnoliopsida; order Brassicales; family Brassicaceae; genus Pseudoturritis; species Pseudoturritis turrita. Next base: position 2,872,330 of record OVBL01000313.1, on the reverse strand, counting down.
TTAGTAATTACACATTTTATAATTTTAGGATTTTACTACCATTTGCAATTTTGACAACAACAAAAAATGGACCACATAATAACATAAGTAAATTGTCAGTGAAGGTATTTTCATTCAAGTACTCTTTTCTTTATGAACAGTGGACTTTGATAAGAGCAGCTCTGTTATCTTCTCTCTCCTCTAATTATTTTTCATCTTTTTTTTTTGTTTATTTACTCGTTTATTTTTCTTCTTTTTTGTCTTTTATTTTCAACCCTCTTTTTTTTTTTGTCTGCAACAATGTGCTTTAAGTGAAATATGTCTTTATCTCCTTTCCCATACCCCCTTTTTTTCTTTTTGTTCAATTACTTTTCAGAAACCAACAAAAATTAAAAGATGAATTTCTTACTGTTATTTTAAAAAAGAAGAGCTAATTGATCATATTTGCTTTTTCTAAGGTGTATTCGGTTATATTCTAACATTTTTTCAGTTTCACAAGGACTATTTTAGAAGAAGAAAAAAAACAAAGAGAAGTACCACATATGTGTGTGTGTGTTACTACGTACTAGGTAAATTCGGCTAGTGTGTGTGTGTGTTACTACGTACTAGGTAAATTCGGCTATGTTGAGATTAAAGATTAAAAAAAAAGTTACGGAAGAGAAATAATTTTGTTTGCAAACGGTAGTGGGTTTTCCCAATTAATTCAATACAACCATATGTTTATATTTTAAAAAATTACTGATATTCAAATAACTAATTACATAGTAAAAGAGTGTGATATATACACATATATAATTGGATATTGTAAAACTATTATGTCTAATATAATATATCTTAGTAGTATAATTACCAATATAGTTTACTATAAAATTAATCAAGTGATTGCAATCTAATAATTTTGGTCTATTAATTCACATAGAATTTGTTTTCCACCGATGCATTTCTCACACTCTTAGCTATCATGAAATTTTCATATCTTATTACTATTATTGTTTAAAAATTTGAAATATTTTTTGATTTGTGCATGTCATTTTTGCGCAGAGCTATGCTAATTTTATTAACTTATAAGAAAATGTATGCATGGTAGATATAGATGTGTGGTGATGAATATTAACTAATTAGTAGTAGTATATGTATTTTTTTAATTGGTAATAATTAATAAGACCATTAGTTAAGAACCTATGTCTCGGAACTCATAACAAAAGGGTACGTTCACGTTGGGACTAATGTGGAAGCCAAAATACGAGAGGGATGGGTTCACCCATACTTACAAAAATTACCTTCCAAAGGGGAAGCAATCAATTTGGAGGTGAAGTGTATGTCCATCTTCTAAACATTCCATCTCCAAAGTCAAAACCCTAAATTTCCGTTCCAAAATGATTGTTTTTTCCCGATGCATGCACATGCAACATTTTAATTGCATTCACGTGTCATGGTGGTGAATGGTGATCAACATTTTAATTCCAAAAACAAGTTATTCATTGTGTATATATGCCCTTTTATAGAAAGTTTTCTTGTGCATAAGATATCGCTAAAACTTGCAACATATTTACGATGAAATGTTGATTAACTAGTTTACGAGATATAACCATGAAAAATTTGTTGTCGATTCCGATTAAAATTCGGTCACTAATTTACTTTTTCGTTTATGTGGATTTTGTTTTTCGAGGTATTTGTAATTTCAAAAACAATTTGGTTATTGTTGTCTCATGAAATTTTATACGGACAAATGATTCAAAGGCCTTAACATACACATTTCAAATTATATTATTCAAAGCGATAATATCGGAAAATTCGGGTCTCAGGCCCAAATAAAAACTAAAATGGGCCTAATGAGTAGATTTGTCTAGCCCATATTCAAGTAAAACATCTTTTCTCTCTGATCCATCCTTAGATCCTCTGATGACAATCACTGACGTAATGTCAGTCGCAACACGTGTAGTTCTTGATTCCAGTTCTTGTCTTAGATACGCAACAGCAAAAACCTCTAAGCCACAAAGATTCAAGTGGGCCCCATAAAGAATCTTCCACAATTTTGGTCTTAATTCTTAAACACGTCATTAGATTAGGGACAACAATTATTAATTGCTTCATACTGATTCAAGCTTCCTCTTCAAAATTTTCAAAATGGAAACAATTGTAACCCCAAAACTTGATCTTCCTCTGTTACACTTCCCAAATTCTCGGAAACCCATTTCGATCCTGTATCCGAATCTTCGATTCTCGAGCTTCAATCGCTATGGGAGTCACAAGAAACGGCCTTGTCTTGCATCGTCTTCGCGACTAGGGTTTGAAACAGAGATCGAGACTGATTCGGACAGCCATGGTGTGAAAATGGACAATAGTACAGTTGGAAGAAGATTGATCGGTTTCGCCGCCGCCGTTGCCGTAGCGGTTTCTTCGTCGATCTGCTGTGATTCTCCGGCACTAGCTGAGTCTCTGACTATAGCTTTCCCCATTTCACGCGCTCGTGAGGTGATCGAGCTTTTTTATTGAGCTCTGTTCTCTGTTTTTTAACGTCTCTGAGAAATTAGGTTTGCTTTTTTGGTTGATGTTTTGTTAAGGTTACTACAGTACAGAGAACACTTGTGGAAGCTTGGGGTTTGATTAGAGAAACATTCGTCGATCCAACTTTTAATCATCAGGGTAATGTTTAGATTTTTGGATGAATTTGTGGGACGGTTTTGTAGAAATGATCTTGAAGAAAGTGTTTAATTTTGCAGATTGGGATTTTAGATTGCAGCAGACAATGGTGGAAATGTTTCCTCTAAGATCAGCAGATGCTGCTTATGGAAAGATCAAAGCTATGCTCTCTACGCTTGGTGATCCCTTTACTCGAATCATTAGCCCAAAGGTATTTGGAAATTTTGATTCCTCTTTGAATGTGTTCTTTACTGTGACTTGAAGTTAGTTTTGGCTTAAGAAACATCTTGTGACTTGTAGGAGTACCAAAGTTTCAGAATCGGTAGCGACGGAAATCTCCAAGGTGTTGGCCTTTTCATAAACTCAGAACCAAGAACAGGTCACCTGGTTAGTGACCAAACAGATCTTGAGACTCAAAGAAGCTTGGTTTTTAGTCTTTTTTTCGATACCGATTTTTTGTAAGCATGAAGTAGATAGATATTGTTTCATGGTAGAGCCCGATGTAGGTTGTTATGTCTTGCATAGAAGGTAGCCCGGCAGATCGTGCTGGTATACATGAAGGCGAGGAATTAGTCGAGATAAATGGTATGTTGGTCCTTATCCCTACCAACTAGATTGCTGAAAATTGGCTGTAACTCTGTTGTTTCTTTATGAGATTTCAGGCGAGAAACTGGATGGTGTCGATAGTGAAGCAGCGGCGCTGAAGCTGAGAGGCCGAGTTGGAACATTGGTTACAGTCAAACTAAAGAGTGTATGTACTATCTTCTGTCTTCTCTATCGGTTTCTTATGCATTCTCTTTGTTGAAAAGCCAGTATATAGTTGAGATTAAACCAGGTAAGTTGTTGTCAACTCTTGCAGGTCAATGGATCAGGGACGGATTCCAATATCAGAGAGGTATTGTTACCGCTGTTTATGTTAGATTTTTCGGGTGAAATACTAAGTAAATGTCTCTCGTATGTGTAAAGGTCAAGTTACCTCGAGATTACATTAAGCTCTCTCCGATATCCAGTACTATAATCCCACATACAACACCTGATGGCCGTTTAGCAAAAACCGGTTATGTAAAACTCACAGCGTTTTCTCAGGTTAGTGCTTGTGAAATCCGAAAACAAGTAAAGACAACAATTGATATCTAGTTCATTGATTTAAACCTTCCAATAGACTGCAGCATCCGATATGTTAAATGCGGTCCACGAGATGGAGAATCAGGATGTTCAGTCATACATTCTAGACCTAAGGAACAATCCGGTAAATTTTTGGTTTTGGTTTTTTACAGTGAGTTATCGTCTATTTGTTACATGTTTGGCTTTCAACATTTCCATTTCAGGGAGGTTTGGTTAAAGCAGGACTCGATGTTGCGCAGTTATGGCTTGATGGAGATGAGACCCTTGTGTATACAATCGACCGTGAAGGAGTTGCATCACCGATAAATATGATTGATGGACACGCTGTGACTCACGATCCACTTGTTGTGCTTGTAAGTATATATATAAGCTGGCTAGGTGATCCCTTGATGCTTGGTTCTAAACATTTAATGTTTGGTTCCGTTTATGTCCACCCCTAGTTAATATGACCCGTCCATAAGTGTCTCGATCAAACGGTAAACAGGTGAATGAAGGAAGTGCGAGTGCAAGTGAGATTTTAGCAGGTGCTTTACATGATAACGGTCGAGCTATACTTGTCGGTCGCCGCACATTTGGTAAAGGGAAAATCCAGGTATATACATTAGTTAGCTTTACACAATTCCATAATTCGTAAATCTTGCTCTGATGATACGATTTGTGGTATGTTTTTTTGTGAATTTGCAAGAGCGTAACAGAGCTAGACGACGGGTCGGCTTTGTTTGTGACGGTAGCTAAGTATTTGTCGCCGTCTCTACACGAAATCGATCAAGTAGGGATCGCACCTGATGTACAGTGTACCACAGATATGATCGGTTCTTTGACCGGTGAGACACTTATGAAGACGAACAGTTCGGTAACTTCGCTTGAAGCAGACTCATGTGTTATGGTCGCTGAGCACGAACTTGAGACTCGACGATCCAATGGAACAGCTTCTTGATGGGGTTTATCGTAAATTCTGAGGACATGATTATGGTGTAGCCTGTATAAATCTATTTGGCTCGACTGTATTGTTGTTGCCATGTATACGTAGAATTACTGAATAGATTAGTTATTAGTATATCTTAGTAATATTACGTTGTATTGGTAATGTTAAATTGTTTTAGTTTTGGATTAATTTGAAGAAAAATTAATTTTGTTTAAATTAAAACAAAATTTAATTTTTTCACATATACATAAGTTAATCAAATGCAATATGTGAAAAAATTAAATTTTGTTTTTTCTTTACCAAAATTGTAGCTCATGTTCATGTAACAAGAATATATAAACGGAAATGCTAAAATAAATCTAAGCCACAACTTTGCAACTCTTCCTACCGTAATTATAGTCGTATTCAACGGTGATTGGTTAATTTTGACTATCATAAAAAACAAAAAAAACAAATTTCCTGATTTTCCTCAAAACTAAATCTGTTTATTTAGGTAAAGAAAATGTCAATATTTCTAAAAATAACACAAGCTCCACACATATAAATCACCCATTAACACCATCCAATTTCCTCAGACCTGCAAGAACTTCTAAAAAAACACAAAAAAAAACTAAATAAAAAGAAGAAAAAGAAAGCCTTTCAGGTCTCAACAATGGAGATGAAGAAGATTGCTTGCGGTGTGCTTTTCGCTGCTGCCTCCATGACCGCCGTCATGGCTATCGAGGATGTCGGAGCTCCGGCACCGGGACCAGCCGCATCCGCCGCCTCGGCTGCATTGCCGGCTCTTGGCTCATTGGTTGGGGCTTCCCTTGTGTCCCTATTCGGCTACTACTTGCACTAAGCTATTATCTTCATTATTATGTAATAAAACTATATTGTATGTGATCTTTATTCATTTCCTACCTATTTCCATTTCACTTGTTTATTAATAAAACTGAGAAAGTAATTTAAGAATAAAACTCTCTTCTTCATTATTTTTCTTTTTAATTTTGGATTTGTGGTAGGTGCATTGATATATATATATATCTCAGGTTTTAAATCTGGTTTCCCTCCTGATGGGAAAAAATTGGGCAAATACTAGAGCCTACAATAATAATTATAAATCATCTTCACCAAATATGTAGTTTTATCAATTACATAATGTCATCAAGTGAAAAAAACTGATTTATTCACATTTGATATATACCAAGAACAAATTAAGATGTAGTGTGCATCTAAGAAACAAATGGAAAAGTATTGTTAATCTTGGAACATTAACAACTTAATATATTTAACGAATCTTTTTTTTTGGTCATATATTAACATTATTTTTTCAGAAGTTGTTTCTTCATTTTTCTACAAAGTATTGTTTTGTTACTTTTCTAAAGTAAGTAATGTTAAGCTCCAATCTTGTTAGTGACCTCTTTGACTCGACTTGTTCTTGCGTCTCTGACTCTCTTTCTTGGGTCCCTTCTTCCTTCACAAGAAGATCTTCATTCTTCAACCTCATTTTCTGGGTTTAGAGATGTTGCGTTTGTTCAGAAAGAAGAAGAAGAAGTTGAAAGAAGAGGAGATCAATTTCCAGAAAAATGGAAGCTTATTATTGGAAGAACTTATTGCATCTTCAGGAGGTAAATACAATCCCATCCGTACGTTTTCTTCCAACCAAATCCTTCAAGCTACAAACAACTTCGATTGGAACTATGTAATCTCTGAAGACAGATTCATTTGGTACAAAGGCATGGTCGAAAACAGACCTGTACTGATCAAGAAGTTCCAAGACTGTTCCCTTTTCGAAGCTGACAACTTTTACCGTGACATCGCGGTATCATCTCTGATGAGTAGTCATAAGAACGTTCTCAAGCTTTTAGGGTGCTGTCTAGAGTTTCCTCATCATCCGGTTCTCGTCTGTGAATACCCCGAAAATGGAGCTCTAAACTGTATAAGACGTGCAAAGGAAGGAGCCACCAAGCCATTGCCTTGGAATGTAAGATTAAAGATCGCTAAGGAGATTGCGGATGCTGTAACATATCTTCATACAGAATTCCCCAGAACTATAATCCATAGGGATTTAAAGCTTACAAATATTTTCTTGGACGCCAATTGGTCCGCCAAGCTCTCTTCTTTCAGCCTCAGCATACTGATTCCAGAAGGAGAATCGAGCGTAAATGACATGGTTTGCAGGACATCAAGCTACATTGAGCCTGATTATCTCAATTCAGGTTTGGTGACCGAGAATGTCGATATCTACAGCCTTGGGATCATTATGCTGGTTCTTGTTAGAGGAAAGTCTGAATACATTTCGGAACTCGCTTTTTATCCTCCTGTATTGCCTGTCTATGTTGGGAAGTTGCTGGAGCGAGGTTTGTTGACTCAACTGATAGACCCATCAATGTTGGAAAGCGCGAGTCGCGACATTTCAGAGCATTCAAGATTGCAAATGGAAGCATTCATTAAGCTTGCTTTGAGATGTGTAAGATTCAGACCAGGAGAGACCGTGCCTCACATGGTAGACGTTGCAAGAGAGCTCAAGAAGATAGAAAAACATAGCTGACGCCGCAAAATTTTCTGGTGAGACTCGAAACAGATCTATCTAGCTATTCGGCAGTCTTAGTAATGAAGGTTGGATGTAAGAATCTGAGTTTCCATACTTCATAGTGCAAGGATTGTGTACTAACTACATATAGTCCAAGCAATGTAATAGAAGTTGTTTAGAGCTTATATCAGAACAGAGGATCTCTTAATATGATGTCTCAATCCGCTTGAGTTCTTTAGCTACTTGGATCATCTTTGGCCTGTCTTCATCCCTCTCCTCGCAGCAGCTCAGAGCAAGTATAACACACTCTTCTACTTCTGGTGATGAGCGTATAACACACTCTTCTACTCCTCACCATCACCACAAATATTCAGACCTGGAGAGACCCTGCCTCACATAGTAGACGTTGCAAGATAACTCAAGAAGATAGAAAAACATACATGATGCTACAAACTTTTCTGGTGAGGCTCGAAACAGATGTATCTATCTATTAGTAATGAAGGTTGTCATGATCTTCTTGTCGTTTATCGAGCTTCCTCCACGATTTATGTTGTATTTGAGAATGTTTCCATACTTCCAAATGCAAGGATTTGACTTAGCAAGCAAATGTATTTGAGAAGAGAGGATCTCTCAGTGATGACTCAATCCGCTTGAGTTCTTTAGCCACATGCATCATCTTCGGCCTGTCTTTATCCCTCTCCTCGCAGCAGCTCAGAGCAAGTACAACACACGTTTCCACCTGCATTCTTTGACCACTTGTGATGTCTTTAATCATCATTGGATCAATTACTTCATCGATCTTCCCATTCTCATATAAGCCTTTCACATAGCTAAGAATACCTTGAGGATCTCCAGCAGAGACTTTTCTCACCTAAAGCTTCTGAAGTCAAAAGTCAAAAATAGATTTCGTCAGGTATGTGGGCCTGTGTTTAATCCAAATTAAGCCCAACCAAAACAATTTCTACACCAAATATCAAAAGTGTGAAAGAGGCAGCACAAACATATTCATTGGATGATGGAACGTTGGTCCTACAGAACCAGAGCCGACCTAAGTTGACTTGAGTTGTTCTTGTGTCTGACTCTGACTCACTCACTTTTTCTTTCTTGCGTCTCTTCCTTCGCAAGACGATCTTCAACCTCATATTCTGTGTTTAGAGATGTTGCGTTTGTTCAGGAAGGAGAAGAAGAAGAAAGAAGAGGAGATTCTCTTCCAAGAGAATGGGAGCTTATTGTTGGAGGAACTCATTGCATCTTCAGGAGGTAAATACAGTCCAATCCGTACATTTTCTTCCAACCAAATCCTTCAAGCTACAAACCACTTCGACTGGTACCATATAATCTCTGAAGACAGATTCGTGTGGTACAAAGGCATGATTGAAAACAGACCCGTACTGATCAAGAAATTCCAAGACTGTTCCCTTTTCGACGCTGACAACTTTTACCGAGACATCGCGGTCTCTTCTTTGATGAGCAGCCATAAGAATGTTCTCAAGCTCTTGGGCTGTTGTCTAGAGTTTCCTCATCCGGTTCTCGTCTGTGAATACCCTGAAAATAGAGCTCTAAACTGTGTAAGACGTGCAAGGGAAGGAGCCCGGCCATTTCCTTGGAATGTAAGATTGAAAATCGCTAAGGAGATTGCAGATGCTGTAACGTATCTTCATACCGAATTCCCCAGAACTATAATCCATAGGGATTTAAAGCTTGCAAATATTTTCTTGGATGAGGATTGGAACGCCAAGCTCTCTTCTTTCAGCCTCAGCATACTGATTCCAGAAGGAGAATCGGGCGTAAATGACATGGTTTGCAGGACATCAAGCTATATCGAACCAGATTACCTGAATACAGGTTTGGTCACCGAGAATGTCGACGTTTATAGTCTTGGGATCATCATGCTGATTCTTTTGACAGGAAAGTCTGAATACACTTCGGAAGTGGCTGTTTATCTTCCTGTATTGCCTGTCTATGTTGGGAAGTTTCTGGAGCGAGGTCTTTTGACTGAACTGATAGACCCGTCGATGTTTGAAAGCGTGAGTGGCGACATTCCCGAGCATTCAAGAATGCAAATGGAAGCATTCATTGAGCTTGCTTTTAGATGTGTAAGATTCAGACCAGGAGATAACGTGCCTCACATGATAGAAGTTGCAAGAGAACTCAAGGAGATAGAAAAACATACCTGACGCCACAAACTTTGATCTATCTCTTCTGTAGACTCAGTACTGAAAGTTGTTATGATCTTGTTTTCAATCAAGCTTTCTCCACGATGTATGCTGTATGTAAGAATCTGAGTCCATACTTCCAAATGCAAGGATTGTTTACTTATAATATCGTCCAAGCAAATGTTATAGAAGTTATGTAGAGTTTATATCAGAAGAGAGGATCTCTCAGTGATGACTCAATCTGCTTGAGTTCTTTAGCCACTTGGATCATCTTTGGCCTGTCTTCCTCCCGCTCCTCGCAGCAGCTCAGAGCAAGTACAACACATGTTTCCACCTGCAATCTTTGACGACTAGTGATGTCTTTTGCAATCATTGGATCAATTACTTCATCGAGCTTCCCATTCTCATATAACCCTTTCACATAGCTAAGAACACCTTGTGGATCCCCTTCAGAACCAGTGATGACAGCCGGTTTGCCAGTGAGAAAAACTAACAAACAGATTCCAAAGCTGTACACATCGGTATATTCCGTCACAAAACTCGTGGTATGATATAATGGATCGAGGTACCCAAATGTTCCAAGAATCATTTCAGCTTCTATTCTTGATTTTCCTTCAGGGAGAGATATCGAGAACGATAAACCGGACAACTTTGCAGTCCGATTCTTGTCCAAGAAAACGTGCATTGGCTTAACATCTCTATGTATGATGATCTTTGGGAACGCCATGTGAAGATAAGTCACAGCATTTGCAATCTCTTTCCCAATCTTTAACCGTAAACTCAAAGGCAACGAAGATTCTTCCCCGTTAACCATTATACCTCCTCGCTGATTCAAAACTCCATGTTCTGCAAATTCAAACACAAGAACCGGAAAAGGAAACTCGAGACAACATCCTAATAGTTTTAGAAAGTTGCTGTGATTGCTCATACGAGCAGACAAGACAATGTCATTGTAAACCTCTTTGACTCTGTGTCCTGTAATTTTATCCTCGGAGAATCTCTTGATCATGTAAGATCTATCTTCGATTTTGCCTCTATACCACTTATAGTACACATCTTCCGAGACAAAACAGCTTGAGTCGAACTTATTGGTGGCTTCAAGGATCTGGTCAGAAGAAAAACTGCGTATAGGAATGGATTTACCGTTACAATCAGCGATGATCTCTTTTAAGAAGATGCTTCCGTTGTCCAAGAACCACCTCTTCGTTTTGTCCTCTTCCTTCTTTCTCCCAGACCCAGATTTCAGATACTGCTTCTTCATTGGTTCCATGATCAAATTACTAATTTTTTGGGGAAAGTTGATGATTTTTCTCCAGAAATTATCAACCTTTTGTTAGTGAAATGAATAAGCAGACACCTTTACCAGGCAAAAGCTTTCGAAAATCAAAATTGTTTCATTGAAAGAGAAGAAGCAGCCTAGGATTGGGTTAGGGTATGTGGGCCTGTGTTTAGTCCAAACGAGGCCCAACCAAAAGAAATACTACAGACCAAAGGTCAAAAGAGCAGAAAGGCAAAGACAATACACCAAACCAAAAGTCGTGCCGTGTTTTATGAAAAATAGCCAAGACTTTTCTATTGCAATTTGTTACTTCACAAGTTGTTGTCATGTCGAAAGATAGTTTTTAAAAATCTTTGACAGCTCTGTTTATATTGTAGCTTCCTCTGTTTTTCATTAGCACCAAGAACAAGAAGTCAGGATTCACAGAGAAAACTCTCCTGTTAGTGTCCTGATTAAAGACATGAAGGGTTTTTTTAAAAGGGAGAGTGAAAAAGGAGAAAACTCAAGAGAAGATTCTGACAAAAACGGGAGCTTGTTGCTGGAAGAGCTAATCGCATCTTCAGATGGTAAATACAATCCAATCCGAATGTTTTCGTCTGATCAAATTCTTAAAGCAACAAACAATTTCGACGCATATCATATCATCGCAGTAGAAAGATTCATATGGTACAATGGTATTATTGAAGACCGGAGAGTGCTCATCAAGAAATGGGAAGGAGGTGATCCCATTTCTCCAGACAACGTTTACCGTGATATAGCGGTTACATCAATGATGAGCAGCCACAAGAACGTTTTGAAGCTGTTGGGTTGCTGTGTAGGGTTTCGTAATCCGGTTCTTGTTTGTGAATGTGCAGAGACCAGACCTCTAAATTTGGTGGACAAGGACGGGTTTCCATTACCTTGGAGTACACGGTTGAAGATTGGGAAGGAGATCGCAAACGCGGTAACTTATCTTCACACAGGGTTTCCTAGGGTCATAATCAATAGGGATATAAATCCTCAAAACATATTCTTGGACGAGAATGGGACTGCGAAGCTGTCCTCTTTCTGTTTAAGCATATCGATCCCCGAGGGAGAATCATGTGTGTTTGACGACAAGCCAGTAGTTCATGGGTTATCTGTCGACCCGGATTATGCCGGAACAGGTTTAGTTTCGGAGAATTTTGATGTATATAGCTTTGGAGTTACAATGCTATACCTTTTGGCCGGAAAGCTTGGACTCCATTGGTTAGATGGTATTATCGGAGAGTTTGGATTCCCATTTCCTGTTTATGTTGGAGAATTAGCGGATCAGTTCATCGAAATGATCGACCCGACCATCTGGTCGGGTGATAGTGAGGGTTCGCCTATGCAAGTTGAAGCGTTTTTTGGACTTGCGTTGAGATGCATTAGGTTCTGGCCGGAACAAGACGTGCCTAAGATGGTTGATGTGGCGAAAGAGCTCAAGGCTATAGAAGGACTTGTCAAAGTGCCTTCGCCAGACACAAAGAAACTAAACATTGAGTAAGTCAATTATTACGTTGTGTAAAGTCGTCTAAAAGCCTTTCCCTTAATAAATGATCTTTCTCTGTTTTCAAATATCGTTAGTGTATTTTGGTTTGGCATGTAACACGAGTCGTGAGCCTTGGATTTTAGTCTGGCATTGCCTAATGAGTATTGTCAGTACTAGCAGAAGAAACATTTTAGACTTGGTTTGTTTCCTAACGTCTCTCCCTAAGATATAAGGTTTATTCACCTACAATGAGCAGCCACAAACACATTCCCAAGCTGAAAAGTTGGAGAAAAAGATAGATTTCTCAGTGTTGGACACTTTGATTGAGAATTTATGTCATGAACTGGATTGTAGCCTGAAGAACATTTGTGTGCTGTACATTTTGCAGCAACATATCATTATCATCCAGCAAATGTTCTTCAAACTACAATCCAGTTCTTGAGCTCTCAATTCAAATGCACAAGCACAGATAAATTCCCTTTTTCATCAAACATTCAACCAATTTATAATGGCTCAAAGAGCCTCATCTTTGATGATGTTCATTCATCTTTGTTGATGCTCATAATAATCCAAAAAAGACAAAAAAAAAATCATAAACTAATGCAAAGACTCACCACACTTGGTGAAGATATAGTCCCAGACCCGAGATAAGCCTGATTTACAATCCCGATTTCACATTTGCTTAGGTCCTGCTCCACACACGTTTTCTGCAAGACAGATAATTCATATACGTAAGCTATCATGGAAAAACAAAGAACCACTTTCAATTAACAGGACAGTGCATTAAGAATCCAAAACATCTGTGATACAGAGGTGCAGTATTACCATCTAACCAATGGACGTGACTAAACAAAAAACCACTTTCATGTAACAGATTGATGATCTCTTCTTGTTTCCAAGCTCCTCCGCAATATTTGTTTTAATATGAATCTGAGTTCCATACTTACTCCGGAGAGAAAATTGATTTCAAACTTGGCTTTATAGTCCAAGAATAGAGAGGATCTCTAGCTAGGATCTTAAAAAAGATGTCTCAATCTGCTTGAGTTCTTTAGCTATTTCGATCATCTTCGGTCTGTCTTCATCCCTCAACTCGCAGCATCTCAACGCAAGTACAACACACGCTTCCACCTGCAATCTTTGACCAGCTGTGATGTCTTTCATCATCGTCGGATCAATTATTTCATCGAGCTTCTCATTCTCATACAAGCCTTTCACATAGCTTATAATACCTTCGTAACCCCCATCAAATCCAGTGGAGACTAAAGCTGGTCTGCCAGTGAGAACAACCATCAAAAAGACTCCAAAGCTGTACACATCGGTATATTCTGTTACCAAAATCGTAGCAAAGTATAATGGATCGATGTACCCGACTGTTCCCATCACTCTTTCAGCTTCTATTCTTGATTTTCCCTCAGGGAGGGATATGGCATAGGATAAATCGGACAACTTTGCGGTCCAGTTCTTGTCCAAGAAAACGTGCATTGGCTTAACATCTCTATATATGATTATCTTAGGAAACGCCATATGAAGATAAGTCACAGCATTTGCAACCTCCTTGCCAATCTTCAATCTTAAACTCAAAGGCAACAAAGATTCTTGCCCGTTAACCATAATACCTCCTCGCTGGTTAAGGACTCCATGTTCTGCGTTTTCAAACACAAGAACCGGAAAAGGAAACTCGAGACAAAATCCTAATAGTTTAAGGAAGTTGCCATGGTTGCTCATCCGAGCAGACAAGACAGTGTCTTTATAAACCTCTCCTACTCTATGTTCTTTAACTCTATTCTCGGAGTATCTCTTGATCATGTAAGATCTGTCTTCGATTACACCTTTGTACCATATGAAAAACCCCTCTTCGGTGACAAGACAAGTTAAATCGAAGTTATTGGTTGCTTTAAGGATCTGTTCCGAAGAAAAACTCCGTAAAGGAACCGATTTACCGTTGCAATCAGCGATGAGTTCTTTCAAGAAGATGCTTCCGTTCTCCAAGAACCTCTTTTCCTTCGTTTTCCCAGACGACCCAGATCTCAGATTTTGCTTCAAATTCTTCACCATCGATTCCATTTAACAAAAGATAAATTGTCGGGACAAAAAAGATGTTCAGTTTTCCCCTAAAACAAAAAAAAAGATCCGACTTCTGACCAAAACGGTGCAATCTGAAAACCAATCTTTAATCTTTCTGGGTGCATACAAGACGGTACCTTTTCCCAGTTTGAAGACGAAACATAACGTTGAAATTTCTAACCATTGGCTACATTTGGTCCAATTTTCTTAGATGGACTCATCACTGGTCAACAGCAAAGAGACATGTTCACTTTTGGAAAACAGACAAAAACATTTAGCCATGTGTGTCTCTCTCTGTTGGAGTTTGTAAACTAACAAAGAGAAGTCATTTCTAAGTTTGTTCTTCCAGGATAAATTGGCATAATGGAAACTTCATCAAAGGGCATAACATTCAGGCCAGAGGAGGTGAGAACACAGTACTAAAGTGTTAAAACTGAGGTTGAATCTGCCTGCGGTTATGTAACAAATCAATCTCTTATACATTTTCTGGTTTCCTGAGAGAACTATATTATGCTTGTATGAATTTCAAACTTGGCTTTATATTACAAGAACAGAGAGGATCTCTAGCCAGAATCTCTCAATGATGTCATAATCCGCTTTAGTTCTTTAGCTACTTGGATCATCTTTGGCCTGTCTTCATCTCTCTTCTGGCAACATCTCAGAGCAAGTACAACACATGCTTCTACCTGCAATCTTTGACAACTTGTGATGTCTTTCGCCATGGTTGGATAAAACGGATCAATTACTTCATCAAGCTTGTCATTCTCATACAAGTCTTTCACATAGCCACGAATTCCTTCTCGCTTGCCATTAGATCCGGTGAAGAAAACCGGTCTGCCACTGAGAAGAACCATCAAAAAGACTCCAAAGCTGTACACATCGGTATATTCTGTTACTGAGCCTGTGACACGGTATGATGGATCGATGTACCCCGATGTTCCCACCACTGGAACAGTTGCGCTTTTTGATTTTCCCTTGGGTAGCGTAATGGAGAACGAGAAACCGGACAACTTGGCAGTCCAATTCTTGTCCAAGAAAACATGCGTTGGCTTAACATCTCTATGGATAGTGATCTCGGGAAATGCCGTGTGAAGATAAGCAACCGCATTTGCAATCTCTTTTCCAATCTTTAACCGAAAACTCCATGGCAGTAAAGATTCTTCCCAGTTAACCATAACACCTCCTCGCTGATTCAAAACTCCGTGTTCTGCGTTTTCAAACACAAGAACAGGATAACAAGACTCCAAACAGCATCCTAATAGCTTGAGAAAGTTGCTGTGATTGCTCATCCGAGCAGACAAGACAAACTTCCTCTCCCACTTTGTGTTCTGTACCTTTATTTACCAGGTATCTCTTGATCACGTAAGTCCTGTTTTCGATGATACCTCTGTACCACCAAGTGTGGAACCCCTCGAAGGCGACAAAACAGCTGGAGTCGAAGTTATTGGTGGCTTTAAGGATCTGGTCAGAAGAAAAGCTGCGTAAAGGAACAGATTTACCATTACAATCAGCTATAAGTTCTTTGGCTAAGATTTTCACTAAACTTTCCTTTGAACAATCAACAAACAGAGAAAAAAGCTTAAAAGTACTTAACTTATATAGTTGGAAGTTGGAAGCTGGAAGCTGGAACTAAGGCATGACAAGTTTTAACGATAACAGAGGTGTTCCTAATTGAGACGATATTGTAATCAAGTTTATACAAAACGATTGAACATCTCCGTGATGCTCCGGCGACTCAATCTTCTCAAGACTAATGGTAATGGGTGGTTCTCTTCGAGGGAATCAGAACCGGATCAGAATGGTTTAGTGTTACCATTTAATTTCGGTTCATGTTACTTGGTTCAATTGGGTTCCCAATTTGTTGGGCTTAAACAACAAATTATATTTAGTGGGCTGGGCTGGCCATTGTCTAAACCTTTTTTTATTTTTCAGCAAGTATACCCATCATCCAAAACAAACATGTCAGATATGAAAACATGTTCACACTCCTTGGACAGTTTTGAAAAACATACAAAACAATAAAACCATATTACAACAACTTGACAGAGAAAAACAATTTCAACAAGAATCATTTCAAGCAAGTTTCTCCAATCTATGCTAATACACCAGCCCTTGTATGAGCATCATCTCAATCTTAAAACTGACAATCCTTGGACACATTTTTCCAGCATCTCAGGCTTTAAGAATCGAGTGATCTTTCTATTAGATTAATCTCTTTTGCAACCAAGATCATCTTTGGCCTGTCTTCATTCCTCACCTCGCAGCATCTCAATGCTAGCTCAAGAAACATTTTCATCTGACCAGGCCTCATGTCGTTCGAACCATCCCCGAATTCAACAGGTTCTCCTCTCTCTCGCAGATCCTTAACATAATCGAGAATATTACAATGAACCCCATTTGATCCAGCAAAAACTGCTGTTCTTCCCATCAGAAGAACCAGCATAAAGATTCCAAAACTGAACACATCCGTATATTCTGTCACTATACGTGTATATTGATAAGTCGGATCAATGTATCCAAAAGTTCCCATCACCTCATCTTCAATCCACGTCTTACCCTCAGCGAGTGTTATGGAAAACGAGAAACCACTCAGCTTAGCATTCCAATTCTTATCCAAGAAAACATTTGTCGGCTTGATATCTCTGTGTATAATGATTCTAGGAAAAGCCGTGTGAAGATAAGTTACAGCAATTGCAACCTCCTTGGCAATCTTCAATCGAACATTCCAAGGCAACAAGGGAGAGTCGGAGCAAACATATTTTGGGTTTTCAAACACCGCGACTGGAAGAGGAAATTCGAGACAGCATCCTATGAGTTTGAGGAAACCACTGTGATTGCTTACCCGAGCAGATAAGACAATCTCGTTGTAATCCCCTGGTTCACCCTCTTCTCTGAGCCGTCTATGTTTCTTGATCGCGTATGATCTGCCTTCGATGACGCCGGTGAAGAAATCAGAGGACCAACAACAGTTGGGATCGAAGAGATTCGTGGCCTTGGAGATTTGATCGAAAGAGAACATTCGGATAGGGTTTGATATGCCGTTAGAGTCCGCAATGAGTTCTTGAAGAAACATGCTTCCATTTTCGAGGAACCAGTTTATCAGCTTGCCCTTCTCCTTCTCCTTCCTTCTCCAAAATTTCATCGCCTAATGATGCTCAGATTGCAATTTCTGCAGATACAGTTGAGACAGAGAGAGAAGATTTGCATAATATGCAAACGCGTGGATCTGATAAGGAAGATATCAAGAGATTTCAGAGAATTAAGACAGTACCTTTTCCCAGTCCCTTCGCTGAAAATTCCAACCATTGACTTACATTTTGGGTCCAGTTTCTTGACAGGGACTCATCACCTAACCCATCCTCATCACTACTCATGGGTCCATACAACGAACTAATGGGTCATTTACGAAAAGTTTATTGCTAATATGAAAAAGGAAATACATTTAGAGTGCCAATTCTGGTTGATGATCTCTCAATCCGTTTAAGCTCCTTGGCAACATTGATCATCTTAGGTCTCTTCTCCACACTCTTCTCGCAGCATCTGAACGTTAGCTCCACAAACTTCTCAACCTGAGATCTTCCAGTCGCCTTAATGTCTCTCACTCCAACCCGGTATATGGTCTCGATAAACTCGCCTTTCTCTTGTAAGCCTCTTACATAGTTACGGATATCAATGAAGCGCACATCAGATCGAGGAGCCATACCATGTCTTCCAATCAGAAGAACCATCATAAAGATTCCAAAGCTATAAACATCAGCATACTCTGTGACGATACTCGTATGGAGATGAGAAGGATCCAAGTATCCGGGCCATCCCATCACTTGATCTTCCATTTGCGATTTCCTCTCCGGGAGAGTTAGAGCAAGAGAGAAATCAGACAGCTTAGCTGTCCAGTTCTTGTCCAAGAAAACATTCATGGGAGTTATATTTCTGTGTACAATGATCCTGGGGAACTCCGTGTGAAGATAAGTAACCGCATTGGCGATCTCTTTTGCTACCTTCAGTCTTACATCCCAAGGCAAGAAGTCAATTTCAACAAGAATTATTTCAAGCAAGTTCTCCAAACTATGCTTCAAGGATCCAATCGACCTTAAGAACTACTTACTTACTTCTTAGTTCAACGCCGAGCTTCTCTGAAAACCAGAACCATCCTACATGTTCAGGCCTGATTTCCGAACCTAAAGATAGATTTATTTTACTCTCTCGGCTCCTTCCTAATCAAAATGAAGTTTTACTCGAAAATCATATAGCTATTAAAAAATAAGAAATCCAGCATGATCTCAATCTTAAAACTGACCATCCTTAGACACATTTTTCAGCATCTCAGGCTTTAACAATCGAGTGATCTTTCTATTAGCTTAATCTCTTTTGCAACCAAAATCATCTTTGGCCTGTCTTCATTCCTCTCCTCGCAGCATCTCAATGCCAGCTCAAGAAACATTTTCATCTGACCAGGCCACATGCCGTTCGAACCATCCCCGAATTCAACAGTTTCTCCTCTCACCTGCAGATCCTTGACGTAATCGAGAATATTACAATGAAAACCCCTTGATCCAGCAAAAACTGCTGGTCTTCCCATCAGAAGAACCAACATAAAGATTCCAAAACTGAACACATCTGTGAACTCTGTCACTAAACCCCTCGAGTAATAATTCGGATCAATGTATCCAAAAGTTCCCATCACCTCATCTTTAATCCACGACTTACCCTCAGGGAGTGTTACGGAAAACGAGAAACCACTCAGCTTAGCATTCCAATTCTTATCCAAGAAAACATTCGTCGGCTTGATATCTCTATGTATAATGATCCTAGGAAAAGCCGTGTGAAGATAAGTCACAGCAATCGCAACCTCCTTAGCAATCTTCAATCGAACATTCCAAGGTAACAACGACCCGTCATCGCTACCAAAACCTCCTCGATCATTCAAAGCTCCATTTTCTGGGTATTCGAACACCATGATCGGAATAGGAAATTCGAGACAACATCCTATGAGTTTGAGGAAACCACTGTGATTGCTTACCCGAGCAGAGAAGACGATTTCGTTGTAAACCTCTGGTACATCCTCTCGTTTACACTCTGAATCTGTGAATTTCTGGATAGCGTAAGGTCGGTCTTCGATGACGGCTGTGTACCAGGTGAAGAATCCATGACGAGAGAGATAACAATTGGGATCGAATCGATTCGTGGATTTGAGGATTTGATCGGAAGAGAAGAAGCGGATAGGGTTTGAAACACCGTTACAATCGGCGATGAGTTCCTGAAGAAAAATGCTTCCGTTTTCGAGGAACCAGTTTCTCGGCTTCTTCCTTCTCCAAAATTTCATCACCGAATGATGCGCAGATTGCAATTTCTGCAGATACCGTCGAGACTGAGAAAGACTATATTCATATGCAAATGTACATTTTGGATCCAATCTCTTGAAAGGGACTCATCACCTAACCCATTATCACCAGTCATTTTGAATAAAATATTTAAATTTTTAAGAGTTGTTCGTAATACATACCCAAATTCTTACCATAATACAAATAATTATCAATTATCAATACATATAAAACCGTGAATGATATTAAGTATTGATAATGATACTAAGTATTGATAGATCTATGGTTTTTGAAAATTAGCTATTTTTTTTTGCGTTTATTTTATCTATTAAAGAAAATAAAAATCACAATAAAAAAGAAACTAGTCTTAAAAAATGATCATGATTTAGATACACATAACTTATAGATGCTAACTCAATAAAAAAAAAGATCATCTCTAAGTTTAAGATCTATTAAAATCTATGATTAAATAATACGTGGTAATTTTTTTCATTTTTTCAAAATATGAAATATCTTTGTCATTCTATAAAAATAAGTTAACAAAAACGTAATTTTAATATTAAAATAAAATATCATTCAAACGACTATGGTACCACACTCTAAAAATCAAAATCACTAACATTGATAAAACTCCAAGTTCCAAGTTCTTATCTAGTATTCACTTCTTTTGATTTGAATAACTGGAAAAATAAAATAAAAATTCCACAAAGTGAATATTTGTGAATCCAAAAACCGGGTTTAATTTCTTCGAGATCTCCTCCCTCTTTGAACATAATTACAAACGTTATTATTCACGAACATGGTTTTGTTAGTTCATTCTAAACCAAATTGGAAGATTAAATTTGGGGACAAAGGTAAGTGTAAGAGACAATCATTTAAGACATATGTTAGTCAAAAAATCAAACTAATCACATAAACACCTCCACAGTTTTATTGGCCACTCACACACCGATCTAATAAGGACCATAAATATACATACCCATTGTAAAAAAAAAAAACCTTTCATTTTTAAAAATTGAACACTAATCAAAATTATAAACAGAAAAAGAAAAGAACATAGATGAAAAAACCTCACGACATCATCTTTTTTTCTTCAATTTTTTATCCCTAACCAGAAAGTAAACATGCTTATTTGAAACTTCATATTAGTGGTAATGGTTACCAAGTATATATATTTTTCAAGATAAAATAATCATGAACAATAATATGTTGAACAAAACAAAATAAGTAGAGTTGAATAGACATGATTGTGAAAAAACGCAACCTTAAGATGCATTAGTAACCATAAAACGGTTTTTTCGAAAAAATGCAATTCTAGGATGCATTATAATAACTATAAAACGATTTTTTTTTTTAAAGACGCAACCCTAGGATTCATTAATAACTATGAAACAATTTTTTTCGAAAAGATACAACCTAGGATGTATTATTTTATAGAATTGTTATTTGAAAATATATATTATCGGAAATGTACATAACGAATTGTACAATGAGGAAAGGTAGATCATGGAAATGTATATATGAAATAATTATAATAAAAAGACTTAACCAAAGTTTCTGAATGACCATAAAACGATTTTTCTGAAAAGATGCAATCCTGAGATGCATTTTCACTTATAACGGTTCTTTCGAAAAGACGCAAAACACTATGATGCATGAATTACTATAAAACATTTTTTCCTAGAAGACGCAATCCTAGGATGCATTAATAACAATAAAACGGTTTTTTCGTGAAAACGCAACCCTATGATGATTTAATAACCATAAAACTATTTTTTTGAAAATATGTAACCCTAGGGTGTATTTTCACGTAGAACGAGTTTTTTCGAAAAGACGTAAACCTAAGATATATTTTTATATAGAACATTTTTTCCGAAAATATGCAACCTTAGGATGCATTAATAACCATAAAACAGTTTTTTCTGAGAATACACAATCCTATGATGCATTAATAACCATAAAACAAGTTTTTCGAGAAAACACAATTCTAGAATGCTTTAATAACCATAAAAGATTGGAAATGTAAACATGTTCAATTCTTGGTCAGTTTGGGGAAACAGACAAAACATTTGCCCATGTGTCAACATTCTCTGCAGAAAAAACATTTTTAAGTTTGGTTTTCTCTAGGGTAAACTCTGCAGAATTGGAATGTAATATACATTAATAAACTTTATGAAAAGTTCATACATATTAGCCTAATTGAGCAGAAGAGGTAGAACATAGTACTAAAATATTAAAACTTCGGGTCGATATTAAAACTGCGGTTATATAACAGACTAATAATCTCTTCTTCTTGTTTCCCCGCTTCTCTGAGATATTTGTCTTAGGATAGATATGATTTTCATACTTAGGATGCAAAAGCCAAGTTTGAAAAATCTGAGTTTCATACTTATAATAGAAATGATTTTCAAACTTGGCTTTTGTAATCCAAGAACAGAGAGGATCTCTAGGTAAAATCTTTCAGTGATGTCTCAATCCACTTGAGTTCCTTAGCTACTTGGATCATCTTTGGTCTGTCTTCATCTATCTCCTTGCAGCATCTCAAAGCCAGCACCATACAGGCTTCCACCTGCAATCTTTGACGACTTGTGATGTCTTTAATCATCATTGGATCAATTACTTCATCGATCTTCCCATTCTCATATAAGCCTTTCGCATAGCTAAGAATACCTTGGGGATGCCCATAAGATCTATTGGAGACAACCGATCTGCCAGTGAGAAAAACCAACAAACAGATTCCAAAACTGTACACATCGGTATATTCCGTCATAAAACTCGTGGTATTATATAATGGATCGAGGTACCCTAATGTTCCTTGAAAGCCTTCAACTTTGATCCTTGATTCTCCCTCGGGGAGCGTTATGGCTAGCGAGAAATCAGATAACTTTGCGGTCCAATTCTTGTCCACAAAGATATTTGTTACCTTAATGTGTCTATGAATGATGATCTTAGGGAATGCCATGTGAAGATACGTCACAGCATTTGCAATCTCCTTTGCAATCTTCAACCGTACACTCCATGGCAATATATAATCCTCCCCGTTAACCATAATATCTCCTTGCCAATTCAGAACTCCATGTTCTGCATATTCAAACACAAAAACCGGAAAACTAAACTCGAGACAACATCCAAATAGTTTTAGAAAGTTGTTGTGGTTGCTCATCCGAGCAGAAAAGACGATGTCGTTGTAAGCCTCTTCATCTCTGCGTTCTATAACTCGATACTCGGCGAATCTCTTGATCAAGTAAGACTTATCTCTGATTATACCTTTATACCATTTATGGTCCCCCTCTGCGGTGACAAAGCAACTGGAATCGAAGTTGTTGGTGGCTTTAAGGATCTGGTAAGAAGAAAAGCTGCGTATAGGAATTGATTTACCGTTACAATCAGCGATAAGCTCTTTCAAGAATTTGCTTCCGTTCTCCAAGAACCACCTTTCTTCTTCCTTGTTTTTCCTGGAAGACCCAAATCTCAGTTTCTTCTGCATGATAAGCTTCATCATCATCATAGATTCCATCTAGCAAATAAAAAAATTCTGGGCAAATATGTTGACAATTTTCTTCCAAAAACAAGAAAGACTTAAATAAAGGGGCTTCTGAAAAAATCAATCTGTATCTTTCTAAGACCCTAATAAGACTCCAAGACAGTAACTCTTCGTGGAAAATTCCAACCATTGACTTGACGTGACTGTGACTCGCCACCAACAAATTGGTATATACATTAAAGTGTCAATTCTGGTACATGGATTATCCCCATTGTTACAAAACTTTTCACTAAGACTAACTAACAATTGTCAACATTGTGATAATTTGTTTATTGGGAATCCTATTAGCTACAATTCGAATGTTGCCTCAAGTTTTTCTCATCTGCATCCCCATGGAAATACAAATCGCTACGAGAGCGCTTTTAAGGACTTATCATACTAATCTTTAAGATTTTCCCATGAGTTTATGGATATTACTTTCTCTAAAAGCCTTTGCTTATAATGATCTTTCTCTGTTTTCAGATTTCTCTAGTATTTTGGTACAATGTAAGTATGTAACATCACATATGATTATCATCCAGCAAATGTTCTTCAGGGTGCAATCCAGTTCCTGAGCTCTCAATGCAAATGCACAAAGCGTAGATAAAATCTATCTTTCATTAAACACAAAAACGCATTCATTATACATATATATACAGAATAAGTGACACACAAAAGGTTGAAGGCAAAATCCATGAACATAAACTTGCGAGTTAAGCGCCCTTGAGCACAATAGGTAGAATACAGTACTAATATATTAAACCTGAGGTCGAATCTGCGGTTATGTAACAGATTAATCTCTTCTTCTTGTTCCCCGCCGCTTCTCTGAGATATTCGTCTGACTCTTACGTATAGATCTGAGTTCCATATTTCAGAAAGAAATGATTTTCAAACTTGGCTTTTGTAGTCCAAGAACAGAGAGGATCTCTAGGTAGGATCTTTCAATGATGTCTCAATCCGCTTGAGTTCCTTAGCTACCTCAATCATCTTTGGTCTGTCTTCATCTATCTCCTCGCAGCATCTCAAAGCCAGCACCACACACGCTTCCACCTGCAATCTTTGACCACTTGTGATTTTTTTCATCATCATTGGATCTATTAGTTCATCGAGCTTCCCGTTCTCATATAAGCCTTTCACATAGCCAGCAACTTTGTTATCCCCAACAGATATAGCGTGGTCGAAAACCGATATGCCAGTGAGAAAAACCATCAAATACATTCCAAAGCTGTACACATCGGTATATTCCGTCACAAAACCCGTGCTAACATATAATGGATCGCTGTACCCATATGTTCCAAGAATGCTTTCAACTTCTATTCTCGATTTTCCCTCAGGGAGTGTTACAGAGATCGAGAAATCAGACAACTTTGCGGTCCAATTCTTACCCAAGAATATGTTGGTTGGCTTAACATCTCTATGTATGATGATCTTTGGGAACGCCATGTGAAGATAAGTCACAGCAGTTGCAATCTCTTTCCCAATCTTTAACCGTAAACTCAAAGGCAACAAATATTCTTTCCCGTTAACCATTATACCTCCTCGCTTATTCAAAACTCCATGTTCTGCAAATTCAAACACAAGAACCGGAAAAGGAAACTCGAGACAACATCCAAATAGTTTCAGAAAGTTGTTGTGATTGCTCATCCGAGCAGACAAGACAATGTCTTTGTAGGCCTCTTTAACTCCGCGTTCTATAATTTTATACTCAGAGAATCTCTTGACCAAGTAAGACTTATCTTCGATGATACCTTTATACCACTCATAGATAGCGTCCCGAGAGACAAAACAACTAGAATCAAAGTTATTGGTGGCTTGAAGGATCTGGTGAGAAGAAAAACCACGTATAGGAACGGATTTACCGTTACAATCAGCAATGAGTTCTTCCAAGAAAATGCTTCCGTTGTCCAAGAACCACCTTTCCTCCTGAATATCTTTTTCCTTCTTTTTCCTGGAAGACCCAGAACTCAGATTCTGCTTCAGCTTTTTCCCCCATGATCCCATCTAGCAAATAACAAATTTCAGGGCAAAGATGTTCACAGTTTTCCTCCAAAAACAAGAAAGGCCTAATAAAGGTGCTTTTAAAAAAACAATTTTTACCTTTCCCCAGTCCCTTCGTTGAAAATTCCAACCATTGACTCATCACCCAACCCATCCTCATCACTACTCATGGGTCCACAGAACGAACTGATGGATCATTTACTAAAATTGTTATTGCTAATATGGAAAAGGAAATACATTCGAGTGCCACTTCTGGTTGATGTTACCATGCAACATGAGAATACAAAACCTTACCGGAGATCGATAAAGATGTAACTTACTTCAAACTTTTCAATCACTTATCATAATAATCTTCAAGATTCTCCCCAGAGTTATATGAATATTTCAATTAAAAAAGGATCTATAATATAGTCTTGTCGTCCGAATCCTGAGAGCTTGGACCAACAAGTGTATCAACTTAGTGATCTCTCAATCCGTTTAAGCTCCTTGGCAACATTGATCATCTTTGGTCTCTTCTCCACACTCTTCTCGCAGCATCTGAATGTTAGCTCCACAAACTTGTCAACCTGATATCTTCCAGTCGCCTTAATATCTCTCACTCCAACCCGGTATATGGTCTCGATAAACTCGCCTTTCTCTTGTAAGCCTCTTACATAGTTATGGATATCAATGAAGCGCACATCAGATCGAGGAGACATACCATGTCTTCCAATCAGAAGAACCATCATAAAGATTCCAAAGCTATAAACATCAGCATACTCTGTCACGATACTCGTATGGAGATACGAAGGATCCAAATATCCAGGCCATCCCATCACTTGATCTTCCATTTGCGATTTTCCCTCCGGAAGAGTTAGAGCAAGCGAGAAATCAGACAGCTTAGCTGTCCAGTTCTTGTCCAAGAAAACATTCATGGGAGTTATATTTCTGTGTACAATGATCCTGGGGAACTCCGTGTGAAGATAAGTAACCGCATTGGCGATCTCCTTTGCCACCTTCAGTCTTACAGCCCAAGGCAAGAACTCTATATCCTTCGAACCAATACCACCTTGGTGGCCTAGAGTTCTGTTTTCTGCGTGTTCAAACACCAGAACCGGAAAAGGGAACTCAAGACAGCATCCTAAGAGCTTCAGGAAATTGCTGTGATTGGTAACACGAGCAGATATGACAATGTCGTTGTAAACAGCTCCAATTCCATCTCCATCTCCTCTGACTTTCTCCTCGGGAAACATCTTGATCATGTAAGATCGATCTTCGATGCTACCTGTGAACCATGTGTAGTAAAGGTCACTCGTGACATAACGGCTTGGGTCGAAGCCATTTGTGGCCTTGAGGATCTGATCAGAAGAAAAGCTTCGGATAGGATTTGTTTTACCGTTGCATCCAGCAATGAGCTCTTTGAGAAAAGTGCTTCCATTGTCCAAGAACCACTGTTTCCTCTTCTCTTTGCCCTTATTTCTCCAGAGCTTCATGATCTTCTTGGGATCAATAAAAGAAATGCTTTGCAGACTTAAAATGTTAATGGAAGTCAAAGTTGGCTCCTCGTGAAGATAAAACAGTATGATAACGTTGAATCTGAGCCATTAAAGTTTCAGAAAGTCAACTTCTTTCCGTCAATAAGTTTGAAACTCACTCTTCTGCACATGTAGTCTGAATGATCAACACAAAACTTTCATGAGGTTTCAGCTTTGTTTCCTAATCCTGATAAAACAATTTCAGTAAGAATAATTTCAAGCAAGTTCTCAAAACTATGCTTCAAGGATCTAATCAACCTTAAGAACTACTCCTTACTTAGTCCTTAATTCAACGCCGAGGTTCTCTGAAAACCAGAACCATCCTACATGTTCAGGCCTGATTTCTGAACCTAAAGATAGATTTATTTTACTCTCTCGGCTCCTTCCTAATCAAAATGAAGTTTTACTCGAAAACCTGCTAACACACACAGCCCTTGTATGAGCATGATCTCAATCTTAAATCTGACCATCCTTACACCCATTTTTCAGCATCTCAAGCTTTAACAATCGAGTGATCTTTCTATTAGCCTAATCTCTTTTGCAACCAAAATCATCTTTGGCCTGTCTTCATTCCTCTTCTCGCAGCATCTCAATGCTAGCTCAAGAAACATTTTCATCTGACCAGGCCTCATGTTGTTCGAACCATCCCCGAATTCAACAGTTTCTCCTCTCTCTCGCAGATCCTTCACGTAATCAAGAATATTACAATGAACCCCACTTGATCCAGCAAAAACTGCTGGTTTTCCCATCAGAAGAACCAACATAAAGATTCCAAAACTGAACACATCCGTGAACTCTGTCACTAAACCCCTCGAGTAATAAATCGGATCTATGTATCCAAAAGTTCCCATCACCTCATCTTCAATCCACGATTTACCTTCAGGAAGTGTTACTGAAAACGAGAAATCAGTCAGCTTAGCATTCCAATTCTTATCCAAGAAAACATTCGTCGGCTTGATATCTCTATGTATAATGATCCTAGGAAAAGCTGCGTGAAGATAAGTCACAGCAATCGCAACCTCTTTGGCAATCTTCAATCGAACATTCCAAGGCAACAACGACCCGTCATCGCTACCAAAACCTCCTCGATCATTCAAATCTCCATTTTCTGGGTAGTCGAACACCATAACCGGAATAGGAAACTCGAGACAACATCCCAAAAATTTGAGAAAACTACTTTGATTGCTTACCCGAGCAGATAAGACAATGTCGTTGTAAACCTCTCGCAATCTCTCTCCTTTAAACTCTGAATCAGTGAATTTCTTGATCGAGTAAGGTCGGTCTTCGATGACGCACTTGTACCAAGTGAAGAATCCATGACGAGAGAGACAATAATTGGGATCGAATCGATTCGTGGCTTTGAGGATTTGATCGGAAGTGAAGAAGCGGATAGGGTTTGAAACACCATTACAATCGGCGATGAGTTCCTGAAGAAAAATGCTTCCGTTGTTGAAGAACCATTCGCTTCTCTTGTCCTTCGCATTCTTCCTTCTCCATGATCTCATCGTCAAAACAGAGACTTTAAGAAAAAAAAGTTTTCTTTTTTTTCAACAACATAAGCTACCATTATTTATTACTAAGAAAAATGATATTTTTATTTGTTTATATTTCTCTGACCTCAAAACATAAACAAAATCAAATCATCTTCATCTTTTCAATCGTCTTGGATCGAGTCTTTGATGAATGATCAGAAGATGAATTGTTGGAGGAAGAAGACGAAGAAGACGAAGAAGAAGAACAACTCAGAAGCAAATCAACGGCTAAGATTGTTCAAAGAGAACGGAAAGGTTCTCTTACAAGATCTCATCGAGCTTTGCAATGGTCAATCCAATCCAATCAAACTTTTCTCTGCTAACCAAATCCTCGAAGCAACCAACAATTTCAGCGAGAGTAATCACATGATTCGATTCGAGTTTATGTACAAAGGTATGCTCGAAAACCGTCCTGTCCTAATCAAAAGAGCCATATGGAAACTATACACATCTGATACGTTAGAAAAGATTTGTCGTGACATAGCGGTCTCATCGATGGTGAGTGGTCACAAGAACTTCCTCAAGTTGTTAGGTTGTTGTCTTGAATTCGAACATCCGGTTTTAGTTTGTGAGTATGCAGAACGTATACCTTACAATACTCCAAATCCAGAAACATTATTACCGTTGAGAATGCGAATTAAGATAGCGAAAGAGATTGCGATTGCGGTTTCTTACCTTCACACCGCGTTTTCAAGAACTATGATTCATATGGATATAAACCCTTCTAACATTTTCTTGGATTCAAATGGAACAGCAAAGCTAAGTGGGTTTTGTCTTTGTGTCTCGATTCCAGAAGGAGAGACATTTGTTAAGGTTGATGCTGATAGAGTAGAAGGAACATTAGATTACCTCGAGTATAAGTATGTAACAACCGGATTAATCACCGAGTATACCGATGTTTTTAGCTTTGGAGTGTTGTTGCAAAACCTTTTGACAAGAAAGTATGGAGCGGTTGATTGTTGTAGTGTTGTTGATGAGAGTCTAATTGAAGAGTTTGAAGACAAACAAAATGTGATGAATCTGAGGATTCCAGATAGAGTATCCAAAATTGTTGAAGAAGGAAGAATCTTTGAGATATTGGATCCAAAAATGTTGGAAAGTATAGGTGATGATGATGAAACCGAAGAACACGAGATACGGCGAATTGAAGCAGTACTTATGCTCTCACTCAGATGCACTGGTCATAGAGGTGATGTTCCAAAGATGATGGAAGTTGCCAAGGAACTAAAAAGGATTGAGAAATGGACAACATAGAATAAGATCTTGTAAACTTTCTTTGGTCAAATTTGTAATAATAAAAAGATGTGGTATCAAATTAAAGCATCTATTTGTGGAGTGTAGAGTCGATATTATAAGTTTATTGGGTCAATTTGTAATACTTGAATAGCTGTGAATCAAATTGAAATATCTTCCTAAGAAGAAGAACAAATCAAGTTTCCTCCTTTGCAAAGTAAAAATTACGACTTTAGATTCTTACTTCTCTCTCTTTCTGCTACCTACAATCATCAATGAGCAAGAACAAGAAGAAGACAAGATCGGATTTGAAGAACGGAGGGATTCTATTACAGGAGCTAATCGCTTCGTTCGACGGAAAAACCAATCCGATTCGTTGCTTCACCTCCGACCAGATCCTTAAAGCGACCGAAAATTTCTCCGACAGCCGAGTTATCTCAAGTTGGGGATATTTCATCTGGTACAGAGGCGTAATCGAAGAAAGACCAGTTTCGATCAAGAAATGGTCGACCCAAAACCTCTCAAGCTTCACAGAAGCGTATCGCGACATCTCCGTCTCGTCACAGATGAGCGGACACAAGAATGCTCTTAAGCTTGTAGGTTGTTGTTTGGAATTTGATCTTCCGGCTTTGGTCTGTGAATACACAGAGCACGGACCGCTTAATAGAGATGGAGGAATCTCCAGTGGTGAGGTTTTGCCATGGAAAGGGAGATTGAAGATTGCGAAAGAGATCGCTAGCTCTGTGACTTATCTCCACACGGCGTTTCCGGAGACTATAATCCATCGGAATATAAATCCGACGAACATTTTCATCGACGAGAATTGGACGGCGAAGCTTTCTGATTTCTGGTTCTGTGTTGCAATACCAGAAGGGGAATTATATGTAGAAGATGATGTGAAAGGTGTTATTGGTTTTGTTGATCCAGATTATTACTGGACAATGAAAGTTACAGAGAAAGTTGATATTTATAGCTTTGGTGTTGTGATGTTGGTTTTTTTGTCTGGAAGAGCTGCTGTGTTTAATGGATCAGAGGAGACTCCTATGTCGCTTAACGATCATGTCTCTGAGGTAATGGAGAAAGGTGGGTTTGAAGAGATTGTTGATAAAGAGATATGGAATGTTTCGTCGGGTGATGATTTGGTTTCGAGACGGTCACAAGTTGAAGCTTTTCTTAGATTAGCTTTGAGATGTGTAAGATACAAGAAAGTAGATCCAGTGAGTAGTATGATTGAAGTTGCTAAAGAGCTCAAATTGATTGAGAAGCTCTCTTAATTAGTCCTTCTTCTCTGTTAGTTTCTTTATTCTTGAAAAATTGTTAACCTATCTTCCAATCTATATCAATGAGCTTGAGTGTTCTTGTGCTACTTGTCTTTGTCTTTCTCTATCAAGAACACTTCATTGTTTCCATAATCAGATAATGTTACATTCTCTGCGCAAGCCAAAGATGGTAACTTTGCCTCCAATGTGAAACAAACAAAGTGTGAACACTTTCGTCTCGTGTTGGTGCTCCTGAAAGTCAACTCATTTCTTTAGCCGACTAACGTGTGAACACCCTTTTGTGGACCTTGGCCACTTTTTTCGGGAATAAAGCATATGTAATATCCAATTTTGATGTGGCTTCGTTCTCTTATTCTGCAGCATTCATGGTGCTTTCGCTTCTGAGGTACGATTTTGATTCTGATTTCAATTTGATAGACATTGTTATGATTCGGATTCCAATTCTTGTCTACATATCTCTCTTTCAGCTTTGGTGTTCATTAGCTCCATTGATTGTTGATAAAACTCATCAACCACTATTGACCATTTCTTAATTCCAGTCTTGTTATGTAGACATTAGAGATTGAGAGGGTGGTTTTGGGTTTAGAGATCTGAAAAGATTTGCAAGAAACCCAAACTACTTTTCTCCATTGTAAAACCAATAATTTTAAACTGTATTCTCTTTATTTTCAGCTGTTGAGAGTGGATTAATGGAGTTTCTATGGGAATTTAAAGTTTACACACAGATGGACTTTTGTCTTCTTGTGCTCTAAAGGATAAACCTTTTAGAGTCTATAAGATGGATTGGTTGAGGACAAAAAGAATCGGAGCCAAGACAAAGCAGAGGAATGTCAAAGACAACGGCGATGTTGTTCTGAAAGAGCTCGTTGAATGTTGTGATGGAAAGTGCAATCCTATCAAGAACTTCTCTTCTGATCAGATCATCGAAGCAACAGATAACTTCTCCCAAAGTAATCGTGCATCCCGGATTGATGTTTATTACCGTTGCTATAAAGGTATGCTCGATGACCGTCATGTGCTCATCAAGAAAGGGAAATACGAACTTGATATGAAAGAGATTTGTCGCGACATAGCAATCTCATCGATGGTGAGTGGTCATAAGAACTTCCTCAAGTTGTTGGGATGTTGTCTTGAGTTCACTCCTCCTGTCTTAGTTTTCGGGTATGCAGAGATTATAACTCTTGGTCCACTTGTAGCGTCAATCCGAGAAATTTGAGGAGGATAAAGATAGCAAGAGAGGTCGCCAACGCTTTGACTTACCTTCATACCGCATTCTCGAGGACTTTCATCCATTCGAATTTAGATCCTTTAACCACTTTCTTAGATGGAAATGGGATCGCAAAGCTCGGGAATTTCTGCAACTGTTATCTCAATTCCCGAAGGAGAGACATTTGTTCATGATGATGCGTTGCAGAAACACCATGAGTTTATGCGTAATACATTAAAGGATACACATGGACTTGGTGTATGTTACTAACCAGTCATTGATCCGGATTACAAGTCAACCGGTAAGGTCACGACAAAGACCGATATGCACAGCTTTGGAGCTTTCATGCTAGCTCTCGTGCAGATAGAGGAAGTTGATGATGAGCTATCTCTATCTCCTGGTTTCCTGAGAGCATTAGCTGACTTGTTCATCAAACCTCATGACGATACTCGTTTCCCGCTTCACCATCATGTTTCTAAGATACTGAGGAAGTTTGGTTATGCAGAGGTTATAGATTTAGATATAAGTAGAGATGTGAGTGGTGTAGCTGCTTCGCCGGTTAAAGCCTTTCTTAGATTAGCGTTGAGATGCATCGGATGCAACTTAGGAGACCCGTTGTCTAGCATTATTCAAGTGGCTAAAGAGCTCAGAGTAATTGAGAAATCTGATACCTGCAGATTTTTTCCATGAAGAGATTCTCACGAGTCGCGAAACGTTATGTTTTGGGATGTTTCGAGGACTTGGAAAATAGAGAATTTGACATCATTTCTAACTCTTTGCGATTATTTTTTTCTTAATTATTTTATTGATGAAGTTAAAATTGGACTATTAATTTGGCGGGTTGAGCCGGGCCCGTGCAGTAGTGCAACGCATGGGCGACTCGTGAAAGCCCAGATAGCAAGCTATCTTAATGGGCTTTCTCCCTTAATAAATAGAGTTAATATCGTGTGGGCCGATGGCCCACTATCAGATATTAAACTGATAAGAACAGATACTACACTTGATCTTAGCCAAAAGGCCGAGAAAGGTATGATTTGTAAGTTAGGCTTAGCTTCCCTTTTATACTAATAAGGTTATGACCAACGCTTCTCTATCTTATCGATGTGGGACTTTAGACAAATAGTCTCTTTGCGAATCTATATGAAAAAACAAACGATACGACGTCGAATCATTACAGTCTTCTTCTTCTTCTTCTTCTATCGAAGATAAAACTTTTAAAAAGTTGTTCAAACGCAAAAAATGGAAAAACTTGTTTGTAATTGAATTCATGAAAACACAGGCTTGCAATTTTCAAATGGGATTTAGGTAATTAGGGCAATTTCCTCGTACAATCTGAGCTGTTCTCCGTGTTTCCTTCTGGATCCTGGTCGGAAATTTATGTAGTCAGAGCAATTCCAAGATTTAGGTTTTGTTCTTCCTTCCTCCTCCTATGGGTTTACATCTTTGGCAGTGTAGGTACTGGATCTGGATGATTTATCCATATCCATAGATTTGTGCTTCAATTCTGTGTATACTGTAGTTTGTTGAGAGAGTTGTCACAAGAAGATAAAATCAAGAACTAGAAGTTAGGGCCATAGAAACAGAATTCCCACTTAGTGTCTTGATGGGAGATTGTTGTTAAAAAAGTTGAATGCATCTTAAGATGCTAAATAGTGTATCCTCTACATGAGCATATTCATCAGATCAAATTGTTATGTTTACAAATAACTTTGACAAGACTTAGTTGTTTCGGTAAAATGGTAATCAGGGATTCTCTAAGAAGCTCAACATTTTTGGCTTCTAATCACTTACATAGACCACACTTCCCTAAGAAGCTCATATCTTACATTTGTAACCACTGCATCTATTGTGTGCTCAGTTTGCTGCTTCGCCTTCTCATTGTGTCTCGAAATTGGTGATACAGACACTTTGTCGATAATAAATGTAAGAGGAGAATCCAGTTCCTCAAGCTCATCGTCGCTCGTGTATCCTTTTCTTTGAATCACAGACGCGTTTCTCGTCATTCTAGAGACGTCTCCTCCTACCTCTGCAACTTTTTCTGCTACATTGATTGATGATGGAGGAATGTAGGAAACCGGAGAAGCTGCATAAGGGAACCTAACTCCCTGTAACTTCTGCTCCGCAATGCTCTGACGAGAAACAAAACAAAAAAGTATAGTGAGCATAAAGAAGAGCAGAGAAAACAAAAATAAGAAAGGATTTGGATTTGTTACCTCGGTGTTAAGCTCTTCTAGGACAGCTCCAGGAACATCATCAGGACAAAACTCATCAGGTGTGAAGTTGCAGAGTATTCTTTTGATCAGTGAAAGACTGATCGATGGACATACCTATGGATCAATCAAAGACAAAAGTCAGTTTGAGAGAGAGCTTAATCAAGAACTTAAGACTTAAGAGTGATAGAGGTATCAAAACAAAACCTCTTCTCTAACGGATAGGTCCATAAGCATGTCTTTTGGGAGCATAAGTAGATCGCTAAGCTCGTTTAACAAACAGAAGGGTTTCTCGCTTTCTACGAGATCATTTTGTTCAACAGAATCTCTAGTATTCATGTCGAACATTTCTGCGAGGCATCTAGACCAATTTCCAATCTACAAGTGAGAGATTATAACATTCAAGAACATTTAGTGTTTTTTCATGTGAAGTGAATATACAAGTTATATAACAGTCTGATTCATGTTTCTTGATGTTGTACCGCGTTTTTAAGCTGTGCCCCGGATCCAAAGCTTAAGTCTCCAGAAGGGATAGGCAGAACTTTGGAATCTAGGATAGGATCAGAGACAGGATCCGTGGGAATCTGATGCTCGGATTCACGTAGTATAGCGTTGAACATGGCTATGTCAACTCGAGCTATACACTTCTCCATTACCTGTTAAAATACAAATAAGTTTCCAATAGCTTTACATTGTTTATGCTACTGCCTTGGACTTTAAAATGTAGAATCTGAGTACCATTTTAGCCAGGATAGGTAAGCAACCGCACTCGTGCCCCGCTCCACGCATAGGACAGAGCCGCGATAGAGCAACTTTGAAAGCGTTTTGCCATAGGCTGATTGAAAAGCTTCCTTGCTCTTGATCTCCCAAGACAGGTCCCATTAGTTTCTCATTCGTTTCACCGCTATTTTCCGGGGATTGCATATGCGGAGTGAAAACCTGAAAGACAGCAGAGAACAAGAACATATTTGAGATGCCTGAAAGAAGAAATCTTTCTTAAACTTTCAATGAAAGATGGAGTCTTTCTTGACATATCACCTGCCACCAAACAGATTCAACGATTCTAGAGAAAATCCAGAATTCGACTTTCTCTAATGCGGCAGTGAAGGTTTCTGTTTCTTGCCAATCTTCGAAAACCCGCTTGAAACCATTTGACTGCTTAGTACATTGATTCTTTTTCCTTCTTAGCTTCCCTGAACTACTTTGTTCACTCCCATTTGATTCAGAGGTCTCTGTGAAATGACTCGGAACATGAGACTTACCAAACGCCTGTGAAATGATCTCTCTCAAAGCAATAATATTCGATAACCAGAAGGTCAACCTGAAACATAAGGAACCAAGAAAAAGCTGAGAAGATCAAGATCCTAAAAGCTACTACACTCATAATGTTATATTGTGTTTATGTTACCTCGAAACATCATTTCCGCAAGATTTAGCAACTAAAATGAGACCAGACACTGTGTTTCTAGCGACGGTTGCT
Organism: Pseudoturritis turrita; assembly: GCA_900406555.1. Classification (NCBI taxonomy): domain Eukaryota; kingdom Viridiplantae; phylum Streptophyta; class Magnoliopsida; order Brassicales; family Brassicaceae; genus Pseudoturritis; species Pseudoturritis turrita. The sequence goes on along the minus strand of OVBL01000313.1, from coordinate 2,836,854 downwards.
CGCTTTCCTTGACTCCAATGTTTACAAGAATGGATATAGAGTCTTGAAATTCGCCGAGCAGGCGTGTGAAGCTTGTGAGCTGAGCTACTGTGGTCTGGCACAACCGAATAGAGCGAAATCTCGAGCGCTGCAACTTCTCTTAACTCTTCTTCAAGTTTCTCAATTCTTGTCTCCAAATCCTCAACCTTTTGTTTCAATGCTTCTTCATCCTCACTTTTCTCTTCGACATCATCACCTGCCTCGTTCTCGCTTTCACAGCTAATGCCACCATTCGAAGCATCTTCCCAATCTTCGACTTGTTTTACCAAATGCCCCGCTCTCTCATCTACATTAACACCTTCACAAGTTTCCGAAAAGGACACAAAATCTATCTTTTCATTAGCTATAGCATCAAACTCTTTGCGTTCTTGGTCTTCATCATCATCATCATCATCTTTCGCCAAGCCATTCACACTCTCTTCTTTCTCTGCAATTCTACTAGACTCGGACTCTTGATGAGTCTCTGAAGACCCATTCACGGCATCATCATTTGATTGTGTAGTTATAGCATTCACTACTTCTGAGACATTAGATTCTTCCTTAGCAGCTTCCAAAGGCTTTAGTCGTTGTTGCTCTGAAGATCTTTTACCACTGTTCGATTTCTGCATCTTTTGATCTCTTTTCCCATTCTTCGTAGACCGATTCGACTGAACATTGTTGGTTGTTCTTCCCTTCATCATCAAAAAACTCTTTTTTTAACTTCTCACCATCACAGCCAAAGCAACAGTTACTTAACAACTTTCAAGTAAAGCCTGAAAAAAGAACAGCTGTGATGAATAAACTGAGACAGAGGAAATGGACAAAAACTCAGTTGCGTATATTCCTGAAATCCAAGGCAGATTAGGATATAAAAAAACAAAAAAAAAGGAAAACGACAGCATTATCTACACTTGTTATGGTTTATCTCAATCTACATGAAAAGAAAAAATGTTTATATAATACTAAAAAAGGCAATCAATAGATTCTAACAATTTCCCAAGTTAGTAAGAGAAATGAGTGCATTCACTTTGTATAGTGATTCACAAGAATGATTTTGATCATTTAGATTTCATCAACCCACGAAATTTCCCTTCAAATAACTATGATAACGTTTCAGTTTTACAACAAATGAGAACTTATATGCAGAGAATCGAAACAGAGGAAAGATTTAAAAAAATGGAAAATTTACAATGTGACTGAGAATCTCGAGGAAGAAACAGAACAACAACACCAAAAGAATACAAAAAAAGTTTCTGCTTCACTTCGGGATCACCAAGAAACCAGTTTTGTTTGCCTCAAATGAGCTCTCTTTATCTGGTAACCGTAAAAGCCACTTTCTTTCTCTCTCTCTCTCTCTCGTGGGTTACTAAGAAAATAAGAGTGGAGGATTTAAATGAGGAGGCATTGAAAAACATGGACCGTGTACGGTACGGACCGTGAAGATCGTGGTCGTTTGTGAATGATGCCGTTACATGTAACGTAACCGGGAAGCTTTGTCGGTGGTTCAAGTGGTTTACCGGTAGTCGCCGGTCACATTGTACTGTAACTCGTTTCCTTTAAAGTCGGAATAATGATGACCCTATTGTTACTTTCACTTTCGTCCTTCAGATCTTATTGCCTTCCACTTCCAAACAGTTACTGTGAATTAGATTCGGATTTTTTTACATCAGAACAAAAATGCTAGAGGATAATTTATTTTTGCAATTAAAAAATGTTGTGTGGTTGTTACGAAAACAGAACTCTTTTTTGTGTGAACAATCTGTCATTGAAGAAATTATTAATTGAGTTTAGATGATTGTGGACAAGGGAAGAGAGAGTAGATCACAAGAGATAATACAGCTAGAAAATAATTAAAGCAAAAGTTTTGAATAGTTAGATATTTTAATAAACATATAATATGAAACGACAAAAACCACTTTAAATGAGTATACCGACATAATGCAAATAATTTAAGAAATATCAATGCAGGTAGCAACAGCAATAAGTACACCAAGCCAGTTTCATAAACAGCCAACGAACATTCAAATATTCTAATGCCCACTTATTCAGTTGAGCCAATTTGGTCAAATCATCGAAGTGTGGTATGGATTATCAAATCCGGTTTTCGGTTTAGATTTTCCGGTTTTAGAATCGTTTTTTTTCAGTTTGGTTTTGGAGATTGGTTTAATCTGATTGGACATCCCAAAGTATGGAGAAGGTAAAGATAATATCAGACAAGCAAGAATCATTTTTATAAGTATTCACCATAACCCTGCAGAGACAGAAAGTATACTGTTACGTTCTAATTTATAAACTTCATCTACTCCTGCACCTCCATCTCCCTGGACTTATCCAAGTGGTTCATCAAAACCTCTTTCCCAAAAACCGATATCAACATTCTCATGTTCTTTCACTCGGTCTTAGTAAATGGCTCGCAATTCAGTACCCACAGCAACTAAACATAATGGCTATAAATGGGAAGCAAACTTTACCAATCATTTGAAGCTTCAAATTTTTTAAGCCCCCAATATGTTTGGAAACAAAACAACAGTAATCTACTTCGTTACATCCTATAATTTCTCGATCTCATTTCCTAACGCCATGAGTGTATACATGCTACAATCTTAAGCTATGGTAATGAACCTTCTTGAGGCTTCATTACTAGAAAACAAAAGAAAGAAACTTTCTATAACCAGAACTATACTTATACCCTCCGACTATTACTAATGCGAAATTCAAACCGGAATCTAGATCTTGTTATTGCACAGGGTCATAAGGACTAAAGCTCACAAAGAACAGAAACAAACCTGACTCTAATCATACGAATCATACAATGTCAGCAAAAACAATTCACTGTTAATCACTAAGTAATTGAGCCCCAAGAAAGCTGGAGACTCACTTAATCTGAGAGACCATCTAGATAAACCAGCAAATTGAAAAATAATCAACTTTGATAAGTTATAAGTAAGTGGATTAAAGGCAAGTGCTTTGAAAATTGAGGTGAGTTTACATATAACCATCGTCAAGAGTTAAAGATAGCTTATTTCACGAACATTTATATCGACACTAAAAAGGAAGAGGATGGGAACAAAACGAAACCCTAGGTCACTAGTATTCGTGATCATCATAAACGGGAAAAACTCCTCAAATCCCCGGAAACAAAAAAAACAAACGAAAGACATACCAGATCAACCATTTAATCATACCCACTATCCCAAGATCAGGGATTTTAATCGGACGAATCTCCGGCAGACGCGAGTTTCTCCATCTCCAGACGCTCGAGAGCTTTCTGATGAGCCCAGGTTTCGATTGAAAGATCGGGTTTAGCATTGAGTCCGACACCGAGGATAACAATCGTGAGGAAGCTTGTGATGTAACATGGAAGCTCCCAATCTTCCCATTTGCGCGACTGTCCCGGAGGCGGCGGAGTCCGGTTCATGAAATATCCTTTGGGACGCTCCTCGTGACCCGGCGTCGCCCACCGGCTTGGACCAGCTGATGTAGACCCGGATCGGACAAGGATCCGGTTTCGAAGCGTCTTCGCTGCGACGATCAATGGCTGCGTCGACGCCATTTCTGTGATTTCCGATTTTCGATGTGAGCGATGATTAGACGAAAATAAAAGATTTTAGTGAGGAATCACTCGTGAAACGACGCCGTTTTAGGGAATATGGGATCACGAACAAACGTTGTCGTTTTGAAGAAACAAAACCAAAGTCTCAAATTTTGTTAGTTTTTGTCCAGAAATAAGAAGAAATCAGAATCCGAAATCTCCACTAAACCATATATAAAGATTCAAGCAATCTTGTGTTCACCAAACCAAAACATAATCAAACTCAAACAATTTTGTGTAAAAGACCAGAATTGAAACCAACAAACGAGACATTATTCACAGTAGAAGGTCTAAATTCGAGAGGAACATTCCAAGCAGAATTCAGATCATCATCTGACCATTTCAGGTCAACATTTTCGACGCTAAACCCGTTCACATGTTCCATAATGATCCCGGCCGTGGCGCTATGGTTCACAAGACCTTGGCATCCAGGTCTATAATCCACAAGCCCTGCACTGTAATTACTCCATCTTCTCAAAGTAATGTTCATGTTCTTGAACTTTATGTCCGTGAGTAATCCATTCGGAGAACCCGATAAAAAGACTCCGTTTTCGGAATTGATTGTTATGTTTACGAATAGGAGATTCGAGATTGAGCCTTCCTTTGAAGATGAGTCACGCGGGCAAGTTGTTATATAGATTGGTTCTGCTCTTCCCCACCACGATGGATCGTAGTATCTTGTACTAATGTTTATGTTTGAAAATGTAATGTCACTCACATTTCCTGCAAAAAGGCACATTTTGGGGTTACATTACATGAGTTTCTGTGTTATATGCAGCTAAAAGAAGAAACTTTTACCTCCATCGCGTATTTGCATGCCAAGGCCTCTGTGAGATTCAAAAATAGTGATGTTATCAAAGACAAGACCTTTGAAGTCGAACCAGCTCGCGCTACCGAGTTTAATGGCCGAGGATTTGGTCCGGATCCAACAGTCTGTAGCGGTTAAATTGTAAAGTGGACCAGTGTAAGTCTTGGGACAGATTGCGTCGTCTCCTGTGTCGATGTGACACCGAGTTATGACAGTGTTGTTCGAGTCCTCTATGTCGATTCCATCGTTATTTGGAGTGTTGAAATCCCCAAGGATCGATACGTCGTGGACTGATGTGTTCTCGCACCTCACAATGTGCAAGCTGCAAACCAAACCAAAGGCTTATAAATCTTGAGGTTACTGCAAACGATAAAGCAGAAGTAAAGTAAAGATTCTGCAATGGAGCAATCACCACAGAAGATTCAATTCGCAGCAAGTGTTACTTTTCTTCGATCTATGATAGTGAATAAGGCTAGATTAACTCACTGATTCTACATTTTGTCGGAATCTTTGGTTCCTAAGAGTTTTTGATCTTCGGCTAAACAATCGACAAGTATAGATTATATGAGCAGATTCTGCAATTGGGTAATCACAGATGACTAAATTCGCAGCTACTGTTACTTAACAATGTCAAATCTGTTCCTGAGTGTTCTTGATCTTCGGCGAAAACAATCAATAAGAAGGTGAAAAGCAGAGTTTAGAACTAACCACCAATACGCAGGCTCTCGTAGCGTGATGTTCCAGATCTCAACGTTTCTGCAATCGACGAATCCAACAAGCCTAGGTCTACACTCATCACCCAAGCAAGCCCCAGTCTGATTCCAGCTCACCATCACGTTCTTCTTCTCGTCGAATCTCACCACGAATTTCGATCCCTGGCCGTCGATTGCTCCTCCGCCGGTGATTCCGACGTCCCTCGCGTTATTCGCCACCACCACATACCATTCCGATGAAGTCTCCGCCGGATAATCTTCTATCCTCGGTCCTCCTAAGATCACGGCGTTCTCCGTCACATCGAGAACGACGCCAGATCGGAGATGGAGCTTGGCGGTCAAATAGGTGCCGGAAGGGAAAGTGACGCGGCAGATTGAAGAAGACGATGTGTAGTGACGATTGCAAGCGTCAATGGTGGACTGTATCGCAGAGGAGTCGTAGTTGATACCATCGCCGGTAGCGCCGAAATCGATGACGGAGAGGGTCAGAGAATCGCCGGGAAGTTTGATGTTCGGAGATGACGTGTACGAGCGTGATTGGATGAGAGAGAATAATAGGGTCAATAATACGCTTCGTATCAGTAACGAAAAGCCCATTGCGAAATTTTGAGGTCTAATCTTATCCAATCATGGACTTTATTGGAATTATTATTTACTTTAATAAACTAATTAACATGTTGTTTAATGTTTACACATAGATTATAATTTGGTGCTAAATTATAATCACATGTCTCCAAGTATTAGTGCTAAAATCAAAAACGTCGCATGTATAGTATGACCATGACCATATAGGCATAGTTCTAAAGAGTTATATAACCATACCATCTTGTATTTGCCAGTCATAGTGTCTTTACCGAATCCTAATTGACTGAATCTGAATTGGTAATCACCTAGGAGAGAGTACAAACAAAAACAATTAACTAATTAAATAGTAATTAAATACTACAAAGAGACATAAAAATATATATATGTATATAGTATATGAATGCTAGCAAATGAATTAAGCATCAAGAAGCAAGAAAAGTGAAACTTACTATCTAGATTTAGTACTCTAGCACGTTGAATCTTAGCATGAGGAAGAGATCGAGACCATCTAGTGGCGGGATTGATGAGATAAATCAAATGTAGAACATTGTAGACGCAAACAAGACCATCACAGCTTCCGGTAATTACACAAACACTGTTGGGTTTGGGGATAATATGGATCTTTTTAAATTCTGAAGATCCTAATTCCAACGTTTTGAGATAAGAATGTGGTTTTGATTCATAGCGAGAGTCTTCACCGCCGAAAAGTATATCCGGATTTCGTGACTGCCCTCGGATTAGATGTCTCGATGCAAAGGATGTTGATTTGATCATGGAGTTCCATTGCTTCGAAACAGATGTGAATCTTATTAAGAGATTTTACACCAAGTCTCTCTTCTACAAGAACATGTGGTAGTTGTTGTTCTATACCATACTCATCTCTTTTGCGTCTCTCTTTCTCTTTTCTTTTCATGGCTTTAGACCTTATAAGGGTTTGTTTTCTCCCAATAACGTACGTTGCATTTATATATAGTTGCAATCTAATTTGTTCTTATGGGATAAGTCAATTGGGTATTATTGTTTTCCTAAACCATATCTATATGCTTTGCTCTTGTTAAAAAATAGTATATATTATATTATATTGAATAGGCGTGTGTGGAGTAGTTTTTATTTCTATATATTATTAGTAAAATATATAAAGAGATATAAAAATGATCGTATTCTACTCATCTTGAGCAGTAGCTAAAACATATATTCTAAATTCTACATTGTGGAAATCTGGTAAAAATAAGAAATAATCAAATACCAGTTTTTGTCTCTCTGAATCAAATGACTGATACCTTTCTTAACAGATATCTAATTCTTATATATTTATAATTATATATAGAGAGAGACAAGCTTATACGATATATATACACATTCATTGATCTAATGTTTTCCCAACAACTTACAGCTCCGTTTTGACCTGATTTGGATGCAAATTTGCAGAACCCACCATTAAATTTTCAGAAACCCCCATCAAATTGTTGTGGTCATTGCCATGAGCTTGATTCTCTTCTCTTCCCCATACCGGCTGGTTCAAGCCGTCGAAAGGCCATTGTTGCGGTGGTGGTGGTTGTTGCAGTTGCCGGTGATGATAGGACTGTTCTGTCTCAATGACTTGATCAGGCCAAGCAAGCTGCATTGGTGTACCATTGAAGCTCCCATCCACTAAAGAACCGTTCTGCGAAAAAAAAACCAAACCAAAACCGGAAAAGATATCAGCTCAGGGATCATTCATAAAGATCTTGATCTAGTCAAAGAAGTCAAAAGTTGTTGCTGTGTTACTATTATCCTAAAAGAACAAGTTTTAATGAGAGGGACCCTGGCTATTTAATGGTATGTACAAAGCTGTAAGGAAGAAAGAGAGAGAGCAATTATTTACTTTGTTCCAAAAGATTTTTTCATGGGAAAAATTAAAAGTTTCGTATTGTAGATAGTATCCACAGGTGATTATGAGATTGGATAGGTGAAATGAAAAAAACTTTGAAACAAGAAGATGTTGGAAGAGAGACCCACAGAAATTATTGAGGGATAAAAACAATTTTTTTGAAAGAAAAAAAAAAAGTTCATCAAAACTCATCAATTACACATCCGACATAAGTCACAGAAGACACAGAAAGGTTTAAAGAACAAAGGTGGTCCGAGTTTTTGACCCATTAAGCTCTTTGTGTACTGTGATTTGCACGGTGTGTGAGTGTTGTGTATTTATTTTCCCCGAGTTTCCTTCATAAGACTAGACGTTGATCTTCCTACGCCTTTACTCTAAAATGGTCTAAATTAATGTTTGTATCAATAAATACCCAAATGTTTCTCTTTTTGTGATACACACTAAAAGCTACTCAAAGAAGGTATAGTTTCCTATGGTTAAGTCAAAACGAGAAACACATGGAATGGGTATTAAGAGTATTAAGTACAGTTTGAGATTTAGATACTTACTTCTGAAGCCAATATGGTGTCGAGATTGAAGTCGATTCTGGGGTTTACCGCAGCAAGTCTCATTGATAGCATCTGTGGAAACACAAAGTCACAGTTTCATGAGGTTGTGGCACACAATTCTATTCCTTTTTTCCAACCGTTTTGAGTTGACCTTTTGGATTGTGCCTTTTAAGGCTATTGTACAATATAGGTATAAATAACAAAGATTGGACCACGGAAAGTCTCACCTCCACTTGACGTTGTAAAGACTGGACATGGTTAATTATTTCATCCAGCACCAACGCGGTACCTTGAATCTGCAGATCAAAGACTTTCTGGTAAGCTTAGGAGTCATATTAGGTACATCTGCTTTTACACACCAACAAGAGTTCCTTAGCAGCTACCAATTTCTTTAAGATTCCAAAATACACAGTGAAAAGAAGCAGCAAGAGAATGACCCTTTAATCTAAAGCTAAACATAAATGGCATCTAAAATCACAATGAAACTTTAGTGGTTCATGGAACAATCAATCAAATCCTCACAGCTCACCAATTAAAAACCAAATTTTTTTAACAAACACTGATGTTTCATATCATCTCACCAATAATTGCTGCTAACTTCTAACATCAGGGATGATTAAATTAGCTGTCTGGGAGTGTCACATCATGTTTCCAACTAATTAGGTATGTGGGACTCAAAGCAATATCAATTTTTGTAAAGGATACTTTGCTTTATAATCGTCCTTCTAAGAGTCATTGTCTTTTTTTCCCTTGATAGATACCGAACTTGTTAGAGACGATACTACCCCCTTCCTCACCTTCCTTAGAAAGTTTGCAGCTTTTTTCCAACTTATCATCAAAAAGATGGACCCCAAACCACACAACTTTGATCTTGATCTTTCCACCAAAATCTGTCCCCTAAACCCAAAACCTTAAAGGCACATTACAGCTAGCATCCCCGCTTCCTAAGGTCATTTATAGACTAATCCCTCAAAGCTCAATGAACACACTTTGAGAACAGGAAAAAAAGAAATCGATAAAGCTATGTCCAATCACTTCCGTGTGACTAAGTTAAAAGCTAAGTGTACCCGTGAGAAGATATCTCTCTCCCCACACGGAAAAATAATAAAGTTGAGATCTTTAAGGCATTACACAATTACCCAACTGGCCACTTTGGCACACAAGAAACCACTTTTCTTCATAAAAAAGCAATTAAGCAAAAATCCACTTTTTTGTTCAAGGATTAAGACCCTAACAAAAACAAGATCAGCAAAATTATATATTCTTACTTTTTGGGGTGAGAATCAATTAAAGAAATATTTCTGTCGTTAAGCACAAATGAAGACCTAATGATTGATTAGCATATATTGATTACACACGTCAGTATCTCAAGAGACAAACCTTATCACAGCCTGGGACCAGTTCTTGTAGCAGCTTCATTCGTGCGTTTATCTTCTCCCTTCTTGCCTATAATCCACAATTAGCGATTAATCAAGTGATTAAGACCAAAAAGAGAGAAAATTTTGTGAAATCTAGTGAGATGCAAAGTTTACTCGTTCTGCTAAGCTATGGCTATCGGTTGCTTGACCACGACGAGCTCTAACATGAACATAAGGTAGCTTCTCGTTGTCTTCTGAGCTTTTGTTCTTCTTCGTCGAGCTTTTAGCCTAGAAATTTAGGGATTCATCAATCACTGGCTTGATTAGCAATCTGATGAAACAAAGAACCGAATGTAAAAAACCAAATTGTCTCACCTTCTTCTCGAAGTCTTTCCTCTTCCCAGATCGATTGTTCTGACTAGGACACGGGCTTTGATTCTCCATAGCTGGATCAGAAATCAACCGCTGAGATGAATCGGTCTCAGCAGGCTCGGTCTTGACTCTATCCAGATTTGCGCTTGAGTTGGAAGGTACAGAGCTCGTCGGCGTCTCACCGGAGACATTTCCGTTTTGTTGCTCAGTAGCAATCACCGAGAAACGAGCAGCTCGTTCCATGAGGACTGAGTTAGAAGGAAAAGTCAGTGTCCCGAAAGAGTGAAGCGGTGGAACAATATCTCCACCGATTCCGGCGACAGCGGCCGGTTGAGAAGATGATGAATCAGTAAAATGAAGAAGCTCCACCGCTTGGGTAGCCGGAAGCTCAAGCAACGCCGTGAACGAACCGGCGTTTTCTGGAGGTAGAGTCACCAGTTGCCGAAATTCGTCGCCGAGATGAAGCGATTTAAGCCCTGTAGCTTCCCGGCACGGTCCACCGCCGCCGGATCTAGCTCCAAATCCTCCATTCAGATCCATAAACGGAAACTCTCACGCCGATAACCAAAACCCAAATTCAGAGAAAACAGCAACAACACATTCGATTCAACGTTTGGAGTTCCCAAATCGAATCTCACAATCTGAAAACAAAAAACCCACCAAACAAAACTCCAAAGAGAGACTTGAGTAGAAGAAAAATTTGACTTTTTCCGAAGAAGAAGGAGCATCAATGGCGGACGGTCAAAGAGTCTGAAATCCCTCTCTCTATCTCTTCCAGAAGAAGGTATCGTTCTTTGATAAGAGACTCTCTCTCTATTTCTCTGTCTTCTCTGAGAGAGAAAAAGCTTTACTCCATAGCCATTTGGAGTAGGACGAAAGCAACGTTAGCTGTGAAGTGCGTCTGTTAAATAAAGAGGCGCTCTTTAGAGAGAGAGAGAGAGACCCAATTTTGGTTATTGTACGGTACGGTTTTTTTTTTAAAAACGGTACTCTTTTTTTTTTTTTTTTTGCTGGATCCAATGGATATTAGTTGGGCCTTTTTGGGCCTTGATTATAATTTTTTAATTCATGATTTGTCAAAATAATATTTGTGATTATTGTATAGTATTATTAATTTATTTATTGGGGGTACCAAATAACGGCACATATTTAATCCAATTGGTAGATTTGAATTATTCTTCCGCAGGACCAGCCTCTGCTGTCTCTGACCTCCTTTTTCCTTATTTTACGATAAAATAAGTTGAAAGAAATAAATAAAATCAATAATGCTTCGTATATTATTATTATCAGTAGTTAATGCCATAAATGGGGTTATATATCAGCTTCTGACTTTTCACGGACTCCGATTTCGGTGTGAATAAACAAAAAATTATTAAAAGGTAAAATAATTTTGTTGACTTGTTAAATCGAAAAATAATTTAACCATAATAAGTTCAACTGCTTTTTTTAGCTGCATATTGCACCATTTAAAATTGTAATTATCTCAGCCGTTGGATGGATGCTGCGAGATTATGCCTTTGACAATGAGTGGATATCGAATAATGAGCTTTTTTAATAATAAATCCGGTCGAAGTCCAACTAATTTTAGCAAGGTGGAATAACCATTCATCAAAAAATTTAATGAATGTAAAGCATTATAACATTTTGACATCAGAAATCGAATCTAAAAAAAACAACTTTACGTCTTGTTTCCATATTTTTTATCATTTAACTATCACTATTTGATTATTTTTAAAAATATATATTTACAGTATAATTGTGAAAAACATTTTACAGTAGAAGAAAACTAGGAGTTCATTAAAGTTTATGATCTTTAATTTAAAATTAGTAACTTGAACGATAAAGCTCATTATATTATTGATACAACATCTGTTTTTACAGGTTTTCAATGATTCGAGTAAGAAAATATTAATATTAGTTCAACAGTTATTTTGATCATAATCAAACAATTAATTTATAATTAAGTAGTGTATCTTACACGTTTTTATTTCTCATAGTAAAGATTAATCTTAAAAGGGTGTTTCGGAAAAAGAAAGGAAAAATTAGGAACCACAATAAACAGGTGGGTCCCGTTCGAGCTGTGGAATATTCTGTTTCACTTTCACACAATGGGCCGAACAAAAATCAACGTCTGCTTAATAAGTTGAGCCCAAACCCAAATTCCATTTCGTTGCAAAATCATCACTTAATTATTGATTAGTCCATTCTTCATGTTTCAATCTCAAAAATAAAAAAGGTTCCAAACTTCAAAACAAAAAAAACATGATATGTCATTGTGGTATCAAACGAATATTGTAAACTTGACGAAGGGGAAAACAATTTTTTTCAAACAATATACATTATACGGATTTAAACTAGAATAGTGAGACAACAACGGCAGTTACACAAACCACTTGATTACATGTCCATCTCAAAAGAAAATAATTTTTAAAATGTATTTTAAATGTGCTTATAATATCTGTTTCACTTCTTGGTGTGTAAGGTTTGGTGTAGTAGTAAAGTCACAATCAAAGAGGAAGGTACAATCATTTTTGGCATTTCCAATTTGGCAACGTTACTTACTCTCCCAACGTCCATTGCTTCTTTGGAATTGAGAGAAGTTGATGTGTTGAGTTCGTAGCCAATTGTTTATACCAACCAAATACGTACGTACATTTGTTATACACATTCACACATAATATATATTTATGCTAAATATATAGATATTGAAGTATACGTCTCTTATTATGTTTTTATATATTTGAATTAATTAGATGTCAAATAGAATATGAAACATGCAAGTCTTTATTAATAAGCTGATTTATAAAGTTTTTAATAATTATAGAAATGCATATTTCTCTAAACATAATAATCCCTACGTATATAAAATGATATGAAAAGTTTTTATCAAAATTAAGTAAATTATTTTACTCTGAATTTCATTTTTTCGAAAACACTTTTATCTCAATTTGACCAGTTGAAATGGTGTCACGCTTCATATTCATTAGAAAATTCGGTAACTGAGTTATTCGACGGTTACACTCACTCTAAAAAATTTAAACTTCCTAGTTATATTATAAAAAAAAAAAAAATCTTTATCAATGTAAGGTTGTCGATTCATTTTAAGTTGATTTATCTTTCGAATGTTATATAAAAAAAATATTCTTTTATAATATTGCACAATACTCATGAACGTATCACATTGAGATCGTTATGAATTTAAAACGATGGATATGGGGAGACCACAAAAATCTCGGAAATATTCGTGACAGAAAATTTAAAAAAAAAAAAAAAAAAACGCGATGAAGCAAAAAAAATATTTAAAACATTAGATAATTCGTTTATAAGTGGGACTGGATCCGCGTGCTAACCACGTGACTCTGGCCCATTAAGCCTCTATTCGGAGCTGGAGTGGTGTGGGAATCTTCTGAGAAGTCAAGTTAGAGAGAAAATGTATGAAATTAAATTTGCAATTGCAAATTGTTAACACATGTGCTGGTAGAAATAATATTCGATGCTACTAACACATAGAAATAAAAAATGCTTCCATTATTTTATTGAATATTCATTGATAATATCAAGCTCCAACAATTTTTTTTATTATATTATTACATGATTAGGAGAATTAATAAAAAGCACAACAACAAAGATGTGCACGACCAAAAGGATTAACAACGCATAAACTAATAGTTTTCTCTGGAAACTCAGGCGGTCCACATCGACTTTCACACTCTTCGTTTGTATTACATCCACCTCTGTAATTACACTCTTTAGGCTTAGGTTTTTCTGTCTCCAATACTATTAATTACCAAAACAAAAAATCAATAATGATCATTAGTTAAATATTTTTCTACAGAACAATGTCTATGTGAATGGTTTTTTAAAGGTATATTTATTAGAAACGTGTGTAGCAAATTTTTCAATTGAAAAATAAGATTTATAAATAACTAAAAAGAGAGAGAAGAACAGTAAATAAAATATATTTACTCGTTGATTGGGAAGTAAATAGGAGAGAAAATGTGATGAGAAGAGCTGCAAGTTGAAACTTTGACAAAGCCATTTCGTTTGAATGATACAAGTTTTAATAATCAAGTTTTTTTTTTTTTTTTTGGTATGAAGACCTTTGTAGAAAAGGGAAAAGCATGCCTATGTATATACATGGAATTGTCAAGTTTCTAATATCGAATTATTTTTTTCGTTTCTTTTGTCAATTTTATCAATTCAAAATGACTTAACATGTTGACATTTGGTAACAAAGTTATCCCTTGAAAAAATGTTTGGTAAAATCATAAAGAAAAAAATTACAAATTTTCCAAGAAAAATATATATGGTCATATCTTGAGAATCCATCATGGTACTGAATTTGATTTCATATTTCTTTTTGTCAAAGTATTTGATTTCGTCTAAGGAAACTTAATTAAGGTAAAACAAATAAGAAGAGCAACAAAACTCAGTGTGGATAACAAGAGAACTTACACAAAAAGATAAATCTTCTATGTATTAATTGACAAATAAAATTTTTAAACAATTTTAATTTGTAGATAATTATATTTTCATTAATATTTATAACTAAATTTCTACATATTCTCTGTGTAATGATTTATATTTATTAATTTAAATATTATACTAATAGTAGTTTCATAATTAGAAAATACGTGTTATATATTTTATTGATTTAAATACAAGACTTAAAATAATATAAATTGGATAGCAAAATTAGCATAAAATTCTGCAAATTTTAAAATTTATGTCCTAAACCCCAAATACTAAAATCCTAAACTGAAATATAAAACCCAAACGCCTAAAAATTTATATTCAAAGGTACGGACTATTGTTTTTTAGATGTTTTTCATAATTACCCATTTAAAGCTACATGGAAATTTAAATGTTATAATATAATCAATCCATTTTTTGTGTGTTTATAGGAAAACGTTTTTTATAATTTGAAAAAAAGGAAAAAGTTTTAATTTTTTATATAGCTTAATTAATTACATTATTCGACAGCTGTTACAAACCTGACATGCATGGGATCCACACAACAACATATGAGTTTATTCCCAAATTGCTGAACAAACGAGATCCGTAACTAAGTTAGAGCTGAAAAGTGCAAAATAAATATGGTTGTGGAAACGTTATTGGTAAGTTGGTTTTGCGATAATCAGGATAAAATAGTTAGGTTGCAATGTAAATATTATTGTGAAAACATTTAACATTGAATCAAAAGAAAAGAAACACGTAATATATTCTATGTTTGATGGTTAAATTTTAGATTATACATAGCGTCAGCAAAATTTTGTAGAAAGTTATAGCATGTTCGTAGGTTAGATTTTACGTCTTACTTATGTGTATTGCAGATTAGTGGATTATTTGTTTACAGAATCTTAGGTGAATTTTGTTAAGTTCGACTATTAGTTTAAGATTTTAAGTAGTAAGAATGTCCACAATAATTTTTGAATACGATGATTGTTCATTAGGCGTATTATATTACCTAAATTAAAAATATTGACAAATATCTACGATATTTTTATAATTGAATCTTGATCTCGTTTTGTAATCTTCATATATCTTGACTCGGTTTCGGTTGACTCATCGATCTCCCAACATTTATAATCGTATTTACATTTTAGTGTTTAAAAATACTTTAAAACGCATCAAACATCATGAATGCACTTCACCATCCCAAAACAAGAAGTTCGTATGCTAAATTTGGTAAGGGATAAAGTAAAATAAATTATAAATCTTTCAGTAAATTATTGAAGTGTGTATTCTTAAATGTTTACGAGGGAGATATCTCTAAATTTTATACGGTATAGGTTTACACACGTAGGATTGGTCGTACATGTATAGACACGTACGCATGTATACATTTTTGTTGGCACGATGATCGATACTGATACATTGATATGTAATAGTAGTAAATACGTTATAAGTACTGATCAGTGATACAAATCGAAACACTTCTATCGAATCATTGTTCACGTAATAATTTCGTTGGATTCAACTGATTTTCTTATACCTATACATTCACCTTTAAAATTGAAAACTCTAAATTTCAAATGCATTAATTGTACGTAACCTTTTCCAGCATTAACTTACTTGATCATTTAATTTGGAAAGACACTTTGTAAGTTCTATCTAATCAAACTATCAAAGAGATAAAATTAATTGATGGGGTCAGCAAAAAATCTGATCCTAATGAAACCCAACATACATTGACATTCTGACGAAATAATGCATGATCTAGTGGTTTGTTCAAGTAAATAGAAAATTCGTCGTGTAAGTCAAGTTCAAGAAATAAAAAATCACTACCAATAAATATTGATCTGAACTTTTTTATTCGTTTTAATTGGTAAAAATATCAAACTTTCTACATGTTTTGAAGATTAGTTTGAAATAAATAAATAAGTAAATCGCCAATAGAAGAAAGATTATCGAGATTGATATTAGTTTACCTTACCGTATGACTTATGAAAGATCCATTAAAATAAAACATGTAGTAACAATTTGATCGTATAATAATGGAAGAAAATTGATAACTGTAAGAAAATGTTGATGATACATAATACGCAGATATCGACCGGAACATACAATGGGCCCAAAGGACAAGGACCAAACAATGTGGGCCCATAAGAAAAAGACCCAAGAATGACTTGTGATAAAGTTGGGCCCACATAGAAAAAAAAACCCTCGAGGGTCGAGATAATCCCTCTGTGAAACCCGAAGGCCAAAAGGATGGGTCCCACTGAAACAAGTTGCACGGCGAGTGATGTGTTGGGTCTAAATGGGCCGTGAAAACGAGACATTTAGATGGGCCCATCTCATTCATTGCTTTCCAGAGTCCTTTGTGTTTGTACCACAAACGGCAAGCTGTTCAAGGTACACTGACTGCAACGCTTGCCGGTTTTAGGAATAGGTTTCTGACACCATCAACTTTTTGTTGGGGTTCCAAGATAATTAATATGGACGCAATATAATTTTTCTTTTGTTATAAATTTTTTAAAATATGTTTTTTCTGAAACTAGCAGTTTACTATTCTTAAATAAAAGCTACATAATTATTATTCTAATTTCGAAATATAAAATATTTTGTAAACTATTTGAATCCATATATATTTTTTCCATAAAGGTAATTATAGATATTTACTAGTTTTAAGTGTTGAGTTAGAGTGATAAATGATTTGCTCTATAGATCGAGATCCGGTTTCCAATCCCACTAACTGCAAATTTAAATTGTTATTCTTCCACAAAATTTATATAATCTAAATGACGATAATATCCATTTTTTAAAATAAATTTCAGATTTGGATTTCGGCTCAAAATTTAATTCATTTATCAAAAATTGATAAATAAGAAGTATCAATTACTTCTAATAATACTTAAATCATTTAGTTTAAACATTGAGAAAACTTTTTTCGTTGAAGTCGTTTGATTGGTTTTTTGATCCGGTATAACAAGTTTTTAAGGTTATTTTGGGCTACTCGATATAAAATTCTTTCGTTTGGACTTTGTTTTTCTTGTCGTTGATTTTTCATTTCGAAAAAGTTTTTTTTTGTTGGCAAAAGATTTAGATCTTTGCCGATTATGTGTAATTTCAAGTTTTAAATTTTAATATAATCTCCTAGACGGGAGGAAAAAAAAACCATTGAGAAATACAAATCGCAAGATTCCCAACGTCATGACTACTCATGAGTGATAATGTATTGGACAAAAGAAAAAGTTTTTATGGAAAGAGAAGTAGAGTTGAGACAAAACACTAGCCCAATAGTTGGCCCAGTTATGTAGCCCAATTAAGGTAAATTTAGAGGCGCCCACAAAACGGCTGCGTTTAGTGATGAGATTGAGTAAAGCGATTGTTCGGTGCAACAGTCGAAGCTTCTCGCGTCTCTCGAGTTGTTCTATAAGTCTGTTCCATTGCATCTTTCGGTTAAAGATTCGACCTTTGCGCTAGAAGAACCAATTTCAGCTTTGTTTTATCCAATTCTCACCTCGTACACTGACCAAACAACGGTTTCTTGCTTTGTCGGAAAAAATCTGAGTGAGTACGATAAATACCCTTCACAGGTATTCTTTGCTTCGCGACCTTGTAAATCCTCTATTCACTCTTTTCACGTTTTCTCTCTCGATGCTTCTCTTGCCACGCGTACGCAATTGTATCGTTCCTTATGCGTTTCTTCGCTTTCAATAGGCAATTCGAATATCAGAAATGTTTGTTATACGATTGTTGAAGTAGATTTTACAATCAAGTAATGATTTTTGTTGTTGGAATCATTGGAGCTATATGAAAGACTTGGAAATTGCGTTGTTCTTTGTGTAGGTATCTGAAATCTCTCCTGAACAATTGGGGGCATTCGTATTAGATTTATGAAAAAGATATGATGATTTGTTACTCTCCAATCACAACATGTTCTTGGAATGCTATACATATCAAAAGGCATTTAGGCACTCAACTCTCCCGCGTTGTGGCTCAAGGATCATACAAATTCTGCTGTTACGGTTTTTTCTCTGGACTTTCGAAAAGAAATTATACCGGTTTTGGTGTATCGGTCTCTAATAGACCATCTAGTTGGACGGATAAAGGACTTCGTGGGTCGGTATTGATCAATCGATCAACCGTTGGTTCTAAAGGAAAGCTTGAAGTTTCTTTCTTGAGCCCCGATGCGAAAATGAAATTTTCTGAGATAAAATGCAACATGAGAAATCTCTATTGGTATTCAAGATTTGCTTATACAGGTGTGATTGTTAGCTTGCTTCTTTGTTATTCTTCGACTTGCCAATCGGCGTATGCAGAGGGTTCAATGGATAAAGATGATAACAACATTAACAAGGACACATGTAATAAGTCTTGTGATGGTAAATTCCACAATGGGAAAAGAGTCTACACTGATTACTCTATCATTGGTAAGCGTCCGTTAATATCAAATAGTCAGCCAATTAGCTCGTTTATCTATTTTTATGTCGGCATTTGTTGAACCGGAAAATGGTAATGAGTTGTAGGTATTCCAGGGGATGGTAGATGTTTGTTTCGTTCAGTGGCTCACGGGTTTTGCTTACGCTCTGGAAAACTGGCTCCAAGTGAGAACACACAGAGACAACTCGCTGATGAATTACGTACTAGAGTAAGCTACTTTTTATTTGTTATACTTCGCAACCAATAAATCAATATAACAGTTGAATTGGGATTCATATGGTTTCATTAGTACACTCTCTTTCTGATTCAACAAAGCCTAAGTCTTACTTTTCAAGAAATCCCATTCATGTGTTATCTTGAATAATATGACAGGTTGCTGATGAATTTATCAAAAGAAGACAGGAAACAGAATGGTGAGTTGCTTTTAGACCGATTCGACTTCATTCACTGGTCTTAAACTTCCATATCACATCGATCTGTTGCTACTACTAGTGTCACCACTTTTATAAGAGCCTTACCATCTCGTCTTGTGTAACCCGAATCACGAACTATTAAGCTAAAAGGCTTTTTCTTGCATATAGTAATTATGATGTTTGTCATCAGGTTTGTGGAAGGAGACTTTGACACATACGTCACACAAATTCGAGAGCCGCACGTGTGGGGAGGTGAACCTGAACTCTTCATGGCTTCACACGTTCTGCAGTAACTTCCTCTCCTCTGTTTCTTGTTTTCCCTTGATGCTGCATGATTTCAGCTTCTCATAAGCATTCCTAGATTGAAATCTAACAATAAACGAGCCGGGCATATATCATTTATCTTTGAAAGATTGATGCTTTTTGTTAGAAAAATGAACAGACGATGTGTTTGTTTTATTGATGATTTCAGGATGCCAATCACGGTGTATATGAAAGACGAGAAGGCTGGAGGATTGATTACTATCGCGGAGTACGGTCAAGAATACGGTAAAGAAGATCCGATCCGAGTCCTATACCATGGTTTTGGTCATTATGATGCCCTCTTGATTCACGAGAGTTTAGCTCCAGTTCCAAAATCCAAACTTTAGCAACACCCTTATCCAAAGCATTGGAAAATTCTTGTTTTGAAATGTGTATGAATCTACGGAAATACCCCTCCGGTATGTTGAGGACAGTAAGTGGGATCTTCACATGCATCTTTGTGTTGGTGACTTTTGTCAGGTGGTGATGATTTTTGGTTTCTGACACAACCACAATCTACAGACATGTCTTGTAGAATGTTACCTTTTATCTACTTTAACTTTTTTATTTGAATGAAATTTTGAAATAATATGCTCGTTTCAAAGTCATAGCTTGCGTGCCTCGCATTGTCAAATCGTAATAATACAAAATTCTAAATCACCAGATTTTAAAGATAGATTTTAAAATTTTAAAACATGATTTACAAATACCATCCAATAATACTAAATTTTAAAGTAGAATTTAAAATCATTGGTTTGGTTGAATAACAGTAGATTATACTTAGATTTAAATTCTATTAACATCCATAATTGAATAACATCTCCAAAATGTTTGTGGGCACTCAAGTTGGTGAATTTTGAGTGAATTTTGTAATCAATGTATTCTTTATTGTGATTCTTTTGTGATTGATAAATCAGTGTTCCACATTTTCATTACTCGTAGATTAGCTTACAACACCAAAAGTAGCACATTTTACCAATTACTGTCTAGGTCATATGTATGCTTAATCCTTTATATGGTAATAACTTTTAGGAAACAAGCTCATTAAAAAACTGATAATTTGCTGATTGTATTTATTTTTTTTTGCAGTGATCTGGCTGAGAAATGTGAAAGGTACTATTTTAAAAAACTTAATTCAAGATCTTTATCAATTTAAAGTTATGTTTTCGCTGATTAATCAGCTAAGACTCTAAGATTTGTGTTTTTTTTTTGTCTCCTAATACAAATCCAATTTCAAAATCTTGTCGCGAGTCTCGACTTCCTAGTAATAAAAAGCCTACTCATGTCCATTTTCCAACAAAAAACCAAATCCAATAATCTTCGACATATCACCATCTTAAGCCAAATATTTTAAAATAATTAAAAAGACAGACATTTATAAGAACAACCCACCTGCATCAGTCAATGACTAAAAAACATTGGATTTAACAAATCCATAACTAAACAATAATTATTATTTTCAAATTTATATCACACCATGCACATATTCCAATACTTTAAGCTCTCAGAAAAATTCAAAAACTTTCCCAGGTCCACATTTACACCACGTTGCTAAATTGAAACCCATCACCCTAAAATCCTTCTCCTTCGTCTTCTTCTTCTTCCTCGTATCTCTCTCTCTCTCTCTGCAACTCCTCGTTGCATCATCGCTACATTGTAGATAAAACGATAGTTAACAAGTTTTTGCAGATTCTGATTCTCTATCGAGAAAAAATGCAGTTTTTTCGACTTCTTTCACTTCTTGTTTCTTCCTTCTTCTTCTTCTTCATCACTTTCTCCTCGTCGCTAAATCAAGATGGTTTGTCTCTTCTTGCTCTCAAATCCGCCGTGGAGAAAGATCCGACCCGTATGATGACTTCCTGGTCCGAATCCGACAAGACTCCGTGTCACTGGCCTGGAATCGTATGCACTCGTGGACGAGTCACCTCTCTCGTTCTCTCCGGAAGAAGACTAACGGGTTACATTCCATCGGAACTCGGGCTACTCGACTCACTCGTTAGGCTCGAACTCGCTCGCAACAATTTCTCTAAACCCGTTCCGACTCGTCTCTTCAACGCCGTTAATCTCCGTTACATCGATCTCTCTCACAACTCAATCTCCGGCTCAATTCCGGCACAAATCCGATCCCTAAAGAATCTCAATCATCTCGATTTCGCCTCCAATCAGCTCAACGGGTCACTCCCCGAGTCACTCACCGAGCTCGGAAGCCTCGTCGGCACACTAAATCTCTCTTACAACCGATTTTCCGGCGTAATTCCGCCGTCGTATGGCCGATTCCCGGTTTTCGTCAGCTTAGATCTCGGCCACAATAATCTCACCGGGAAAATACCTCAGATTGGCTCTCTGCTAAACCAAGGACCAACCGCGTTCGCCGGAAACTCTGATCTCTGTGGTTTTCCGTTACAGAAACCCTGTGAAGAAGTAACCGCAAACCCAAAGGTCGTCACTCCCAAACCAGAAGGCTCGCAAATCCTCCAGAAAAAACCAAATCCTAGTTTCGTCGACAGTGGCGGAAGAAAAGATAAACCGATCACCGGTTCCGTAACGGTCTCCTTAATTTCCGGAGTCTCCGTCGTAATCGGAGCTGTTTCTATCTCCATATGGCTGATTCGGAGAAAACGAAGCTCCACCGGATGCAAATCGGAGAAATCCACAACGGCGGCGACAATGGAGTTTGTTGCGGAGGAGGAAGAACAAGAAGGTAAACTCATGGTGATAGACGAAGGATTCGAGCTCGAGCTCGAGGATTTGCTAAGAGCATCTGCTTACGTTGTTGGAAAGAGCAGAAGTGGGATTGTCTACAGAGTAGTTGCCGGAATGGGATCGGGTACAGTGGCGGCGACGTTTTCACCATCCACCGTCGTCGCCGTCAGAAGGCTCAGCGACGGAGACGCCACGTGGCGGCGGAAGGATTTCGAAACCGAAGTGGAGGCTATCGGTAGGGTCCACCATCCGAACATCGTACGGCTAAGAGCTTATTACTATGCTGAAGACGAGAGGCTCTTGATCACTGATTACATTCGCAATGGAAGCTTATACTCTGCTTTACATGGTAATAATGGTTAAATCTTCATTAATTAACCACTAATTACGAGCCTAATTCCAATTTTGTTTTTTTTCGTTTATAATGTTTGTGAATATTGATGTTGATTGATGTTGAAAAAAAGAGACAAATTTGGGGTTTATTTGGGAGTTAGTGCTATTGAACTAGTTGGTGGGTGGATCTAAATAGATAGAGTTTTTGTTTTTGTTTGGTTGTTTTGGGATAGCTAATTTATTGGCGTCTTCGTTTTGTTCCTTTCTCATTCAAAATCTTTGTGATGTTCACAAGTTTGGCAACTGTTATAGTTCGAGACAAACTTGGTTCTTGTCGAAAACAACAAAGTAATTCGTTTTTTTTCTTTTGCGATTAGTTTTGAATTAGGAAAGAACAATGTGGAAGGTCATGTTTGTTTTAACTTAATGAGTAGCATTGTTTGTTTAAGGGGTTAAGATGGGGATTAGGGTCAGTTTAAAGAGTGTTTAACGAGACAAAACAGAGGTCAGATTAAGATCCGAGGGATGTTTTCGTATCGATAGACAATCGCAGTATCGGATTGAACATGAAGTTTCCCATTTTTGCCAAGATTTGTTTGTTCTTGTTTTGCATCATTGGTTTGAGAAATGGTTTTTTGATTTTGTTTGTAGGAGGACCTTCGAATACTCTGCCTTCACTCTCCTGGCCTGAAAGGCTACGTATTGCACAAGGAACTTCTCGTGGGTTGATGTATATACACGAGTTTAGTCCGAGAAAGTATGTTCACGGCAACCTAAAATCAACCAAAGTCCTGCTCGACGATGAACTACAGCCTCGCATCTCAGGCTTCGGTCTCACACGTCTGGTCTCTGGTTACTCGAAGCTTACCGGTTCGCTATCCACCAAAAGGCAAAGCTTAGACCAAACCTTTTTAACCTCTGCTACAACGGTGACAAGAATCACGGCTCCCTCGGTTGCTTACCTTGCACCCGAGGCTCGAGCTACTTCTTGCAAGTTATCTCAGAAGTGCGATGTTTATTCGTTCGGGGTTGTCTTAATGGAGTTGTTGACTGGTCGTTTGCCTAATGCTTCCTCTGAAAACAATGGCGAAGAACTCGTGCGTATCGTGAGGAATTGGGTTAAGGAAGAGAAGCCGTTGGCTGAGATTTTAGACCCGGAGATTGTAAACAAAGGTTATGCGGATAAGCAAGTTATTGTAGCTATTCATGTCGCCTTGAACTGCACGGAAATGGATCCAGAGATTCGTCCAAGGATGAGATCAGTGTCCGAGAGTCTAGGCCGAATCAAATTAGACTGAGCTCGTTCGAGATAATTAAGAAAGTAAGAAATTTTGCAAATCCGTTGAGTGTAAAAGTCATGCACCATCATGTTTTCCTTCTCTAGGTGTTTTTTTTTTTTTGTAGGCATGTCGTTGGGTTCTTAATCATCAGCTGATCTCTCCTTGTGTTGTCAATTTGTCATTGTTTTTAGCCTTAACATTCTTCTAGAATCTAAAAAATCAAGTCACATTATGGAGTCTTGAAACAAATTGTAGGTTTTTTTCTTCTCTCTCCATATAATCTAAATCCAGTATGGTGCCACAAGACTTTTAAAGGCTTGAGGCGAAATTAAAAAATAGTTTGTCTATATAATTTTTAACAATCATTATAATTTAGTTCAAATGATATAAAATATTGAAAATCAAAAACAATGATAGATCAAATGTAAAACATTAAAAACAAAATTCTATTAATACAACAA
This sequence comes from Pseudoturritis turrita, assembly GCA_900406555.1. Classification (NCBI taxonomy): domain Eukaryota; kingdom Viridiplantae; phylum Streptophyta; class Magnoliopsida; order Brassicales; family Brassicaceae; genus Pseudoturritis; species Pseudoturritis turrita. The sequence continues at coordinate 2,812,611 of OVBL01000313.1, read as the reverse complement.
AGTTGGTTTTGAATTTAGGTAGGAACCGAATAAAAGTGTTTTCTAACCACTATATTAAAACTAATTTTTAAGAGTTTCGAACCCTCAAATGTAATATAAAATCGGGGCCATATGGCACTATAGACAGATTTTGTCTATATCTTGTTTACGAGTTACTCTTTGTATATAGTGATATACACTATCTTGTTTACGAGTTACTCTTTGTATATAGTGATATACACACTACAACAAATGTTTTTAACTACGGCGTAACCGGGCCCTTCGTAATTTCAGTTTGCCTTAGCGCCGCAACTCAAGGATCTTCTATCTCTTTTCCGGTGGTCGGGTTTTCTCACCGCCACCGAAAGAGAGTCTGCCTCACCTTGCTCTTCTACTTCACGGCTTCTCCGATGTTGATTGTCCTGCAGTCGGTTCATATCTGGCTTTTCTTCTTTCGACTAAGGTTCGGTTTCGATATCGGAAGCTCTGCCGTTGTTGTTTGGTCCTATCTGTTGGTAGATGCCGCTCGATGCTTTCTCTTTCTCGTCTTTTCTGCTCAAAGATGGCAGTGGATTCAGGGGTTGATTGTTCCGGTGGTTTCTCTGTCGGGTGGTGCCTTTTACGGTAGTTTTGAGTTCCCGATTTGTGGGTTCTGTAGTTGTGGATCTCCATTGTCTAGGTTTAAAGGTGGGTTTCAGGTTGGCTTCTCTCCGCCGTGTCTTCTGAGGACGAGTCACTCCGGAGAGCTCTCGCCGCCCCCCTTTTCCCACCTGTCTCTCCCAGTTCACAGCGGCGACTCACTGATTCCTCCTCCGGTGTTATTGGTACGGGCTTGGGAATATCTCTTCCCCCTCACACTCACCAACCGGTTTCTTCTGTCGTCTCGTCAATTTCTCGTCCATCCTCGCACTCACACACCGGGTTTCACTGCCCCTCGCTGCATCTCGCCTTTGCCTCCACCCTCGACCATGATTCCTTTCCCGACCAGTCTCCCATCTTTCCTCCACCTTCACCTTTCCCCTCAACTGAGCCGCTACTCCCGAATCTAGATCTAGGTCTGGGTTCGCCGGTATTTTCTTCTTCATTTTCAGTCCCGGCAGCCTCTGGTTCTGTCGTGTATAACCTTGTGCCCTTTGGTAGCGCTCCTATCGCTTCTATGCGATCCCTTACTGTTGTGTGCAGGTTTCGGAGTCAGATCTACTTATAGATCTGTTCTGTGTCCCATTTCGAGTCTCTCTCGACCAGGTATGCCTCTAGCCTCTCGTTCTTCTTCTTTCAAGGTCCTAGATTTCGTTGTGCTAGAGTTGAGATGGTTAAAAGATTTGCTAGAGTCTTTCAATGGAATTGTGAGCCTAGTAATCATATCTCTCGGGTGGAGAATGCAAACTTTGTAGTTGAAATCAATCCTACTCTCATCGGTAGAGTCTCGATTCCTAAGGTTTTGTTCACAAATCTCTTGTGTTTGTTAAGGGTTCTTTCACTCGGTTGCCTTGTGTGGGGTTGCCATGTTTACTCCTTTACGGAGTGTTATGTTCTATCAAATTTCCCTTTTGGTGAAAATTGTTTTATAGCAGGGAAGAAAATCTTGGACTTCAGTTTGGAGCTCCAACAAGATTCTCATTCGGTTACTGCTAGACTCGTGGAATCTCTAGCCATGGTTGCAGCCATCGCCTCAGCGTCAATGACGGAGATCCCACATCTTTATGTGGTATCGGACTTTCAAGTCTGCTTATCAACCATCACTTCAAGTGATTCTTTCAACAACTTTGCAGGCGTTCCTCATGACTTTAGAGACTCAATCTCTTTGTTATCTTCTATGTCTTTGTTGTCTTCCGTCTCTTTTACTTACCTTGCCATTTGGTTTGGTAGATATTTTAGCCATTTTAGCTATGTTAAACTCTGTTTATTCCTTCATCTTTAAAGGTTAAGTTGAATGAAAATTCCAGTGATAAAAAAAAAATACGGCGTAACCTTGAAGCTTTTTGCGATTGAGATTCATCTCCGCAAACCTTGCACATAATTTCTTCCCGAATCCATCATATCCTTAAATGAAATTTAGAATCCTTGCTATTCAATTAGAAACACAATCGAATTTTCAAAAGAAATTTACCATACTTACCTTATAATCGACTTCGAACGATTTAATATTGGAACAAAAATACCCCGGATCGAATTGAGATATACAGTTTACGTTTTTAATAATGAATGTGGCAAAATTGGCAATGATGTTCATGAGAAAATACAAAACGTAAGTTGGCGATTTTTATTTAAAACATGGAAATACTAACGTTTATATTTCTTTAAAAAAATCACCTAAACTAGCTAGCGTTTAAAGTTAAAACAACCATTACCATTCACAACCTAAATTCTTTCCCTATAAAATATGAATTCTATAGATATTGAAATTATACAAAACCCAAAAAACATTGCTTCCCATAATAAACTCATAACTCTTCTCGTACTATCTTTGCTCCTCGAAGTAGCATTATCTTATAATGGTGTAGTCGTTGGTAAGGATATACACGGATGGGATTTTATGCCAAGAATAAGTGTATTCATCACGAACAATATCGACAGTGGTTTGAGGTTATATTATCGTTGTCAGGGAAATTCTCAACAATATCCATCTTACCACGAACTCGCAGCCGGCGATAGGAGTTGGTACAAGGGATTCAGGAAAAGCTTTTGGGGACGAACTCGGTATTCTTGTACGTTCACATTTGGTGGCCAAACTCGTCGTTTTGATATTTATAGAGATAGCAGAGATAATATTAAAAATTATCAATGCAAAAACTGTTTATGGTCGATCAGAAGGAATGGACCTTGTGCTCTTAATGCACAAACTAAAAGATATGATATTTGTTATGCTTGGGATAGATAAAATTAAAAAGATCATATCATTAATCATAGGGCTGGCACGGAGCGGATATCCGGAAAAAATACAGTATTTGTGATCCGATTTGTTTTTGGCGGATATCTAGTTTTCCGATTTGCTTTGCTCCGAAAAATTTCGGATATCCGAAATTGCGGATATCCGGATTTTTTCCGGATATTTGCGGATATTCGGATATTCACGGATATCCGTTTTAGACCCAAAAAAATAATCAAAACACCATATTTTTTTAAAAAAATTTGTTGTTTTAATATAATTTTTAAACTAACTAGTAATAAATATATTAAATTACATAATTTTATCTGATATAATTAAATAAAAATGAAAAGTGGAAGATTAAGATGGTGAAAAATGAAACATATGTTTTTTATTTAAGAAAAAAAATATATTTTCAATTAAAAGTTAGTATCTATCTACCTATTCTTATTATAAATATTTCGCCAAATGTATTTAAAAAGTCTAAAAATGCAAATATACGTTATAAACATATCATATTATATGTATATATAAGTAATATACGGATCGGAGCGGATATTCGGATTTTTAAAATTAGTATTTGTGATTTGCTCCGCTTTAGACGGATATTAGATTTTACTATTTGCTCCGCTTTGATTCATAACGGATATCCGAATTTTTCGGATCGAATCGGAGCGAATACCGAATCGGAGCGAATCTAACGGATAATTTGCCCAGCCCTAATTAATCATATGTTGTATCTTGACAATAATAAATAAGGTTTGTAATGAATAATTTCTCTCTAAAGTTCGTAATCCGTTTTTTGTCCTTTCAGCAATGATTTCATGTTTCTCGTTTTTCAATAGATATTTATTAATTCCCTTTAAGAAATCAGAGATCAAATTATTTGATAAATCTTGTTGAGTGATCCAGGATATTTACTGTAGTTTGTATGTGTTTCAATTATTTTGAGCTTATAAAAATACGTTCGAGCATTTGATTTAAATAATCGCATAGAGCTAGCTTATAGATAAACATTTTCGTATAATATACGTAGTACACTTTACTTTCGTGATTTGGCTTTTAGTTTCACAGCCTTATTATATAACAAAATAAATTTCCTAAACTATGGCACTTGATGAGTGGCGATGCTTGGATAGCCAGAAAGGCAGAAACCATAAAGGAAATGTGATTTTTTTATGCTTGAGATGTTTTCACCAAGTCTGAAAATCGCGTACTTGCAAAATTGAGATGCATTCTATGGCCGATTCAAAGTTTAAGAGATTTACATATGTAAACCATCATAATGGCCGAGATACCGTACTCTGATAGAAAGGATCCTCAGAGTTTTCCCTTACTTCTATGTCTGCTCTTTTGAATTGATCGCGCGGAGTTCAAACTCCATTGCTCGTGATATAGTTAAGAGTATGACGGGTGATGGTCGATACCAATCTTATTTGGTAATAGGTAGTGGACCGGTTTGGTTACAAAATCGTTTGTTGGCTGAGGCACGCAAATATATCTAATGTTTGTTCAGGTTTTGTGTTGTGATTGTGTTTGAACTCTTTGGTTGTGAAATAATATCAGACGTAAAAAAAAAAACAACTATGGCACTTGATTTATTTTGTTTTCAAAAACTAGGAGCCTCCAAACACAAGTTTGTGGTATTTTGGAATGTTTAATAGTTTATAGTATTTTTGAAAAACAATATTAAAAAAACAGTGGTATTTTTTAGAATATTCAGAGTAACACACAGTCAATCTGTACCATAGATTATATTTTAGTGGAATTAGATATTTACTTTAGTTTTTTTGGTCAAAGTAAAAGGCTTTTTAATCGAAGGAAGAAAGAGTAAAATTGTTGATTAATCATGCTAGTTGGCTATGGTGTATATGTATCTGAACACCAATTAGCGAATTTAAGATAAAGACTAGCCATAAAAGAAGTTTGACTCTTTTCCTCATAATAGTGCATGAACAGAAATATGAATGCTATTTAAAGTATATAAATGATCACAAATTTCTAAGAGACGGATTCAACACTATATCTCTTCGTTTGCCTCCTGCATCCATATATTTGTGCGTATATAACATAGTATATAAGAACATGGTGTGAAAATGAAAAGCATGCAGATGGTGAAATGGAGTTTCATGAAACAAAAATATTGAGACAATATAGCAACAAGCAGAAAATACTTCTGGTCGGAGAAGGAGACTTTTCCTTTTCTTTGTCTCTAGCCAAAGCTTTTGATTCTGCCACCAACATCACTGCGACATCTCTTGATACTCGAGGTATAGTACTAAATCTAAAATCATCATTAGTCGTATATATTTCTTCATTGTTACCATCTGATACTATATATAACATTTAATCAGTTACGTGATTAATGTTATGAGTGAATTATGAATATTGTAGATGAGCTAGCGCGTAAATACAGCAATGGGATAGCGAACGTGGAAGAGTTGGAGGGACTTGGGTGCACCGTTTTCCACGGTGTTAACGTGCACTCCATGACCTTAGATTATCGCCTAGCTCGAGATCGATACGATAGAATCGTCTTTAACTTTCCTCATTCAGGGTTAGGTTTTGGTTCTGAGCACGCGAGCTTCTACATCATGTATGTATTGCAACACTTTTTTTTTGGTTCTTTTCTTCCTTTTTTTGTTTATATTCAACATTTGCGTTTGGTGTGTACAATTCACAGGGAACACCAAAAGGTAGTAAGAGGATTTTTGGAGAGTGCGAGAAAGATGGTGAAAGATGAGGATGGAGAGATTCATGTGACTCATAAGACAACATTTCCATTTAACAATTGGGAGATAAAGACTCTAGCTCTAGAAAAGGGTTTGCTTCTAATCGGAGAGAAGCAATTTAACCAATGGGCATTTCCGGGTTACTCTAACAAAAGAGGAGGTGGAAGTAACTGTAACTCTAGCTTCCCTATCGGATCAGCTGTTACTTTCATGTTCAAGAAATAGCTCTTTGCTTAATTCCAATAACTAAATAATAATTAAATTAGAGACTGTTTAGTAATCAGTCTAATAATAACGATGGATTTGTTTCTACTCGCTTTTTGTAAGCACGAAATAACGGCAAAACTTAAATTTCTTCCTAGAATTTGAAACACTCGTATCAGCCAATTTTACAGATTTCATTTAGCCTCTTTTTTTGTTTGTCATTGATTTTTTATTATTAAAACTTTTTGGTGAAACACAAGACCAGAAGAGATAGAACACCCCGGAAACTAAGCCGGCAGATAAGGCGATATCTTCCGAGCCAAAGCCCTAAAAAAAAAAAACATTCGAAATTACATAAACAAAGCCGAACCTAAACAATCGAGATCATAAAACAGAGCAACACCAATTTCATTTAACCTTAAGACATTTTTTTTTTTAGGTTTACATATTTATGTAACTAGCAGAGCAAATATACTAATCTGCAGCAAACAAAACAATTTCTCTTGTATTTTTATTGTCTAACTAATGCTGACCCAAATTTTATGCTTAGATGTAACGGTCAGATCTGTGTCCGTGAGTGAACGGTGATGATCCGGTTGGTTTAGAAAGGCGCACGGAAACTCAGGTAGACTCGTACGCAGGGGAGCTTAACCCGAGCATTTGCATTAGGTTTACGAAGGGTAAAATTGTAATCTCGGGATTTGGGGACGACGATGTTGTATCCCGCCTCTGATGAAATTTTGAAATTGACTTCACACATGTGAGAGCCTCTGTCTCTCTCGCACGTGCGAGCGAACCTTTGATTTTGTTTCCTCATTATAATCCCGCTCAGGAGACGACCTTCAAAGATTGCCAGATCGTCACTCTCCCCAAGAAGAGCTCTCTCTCTTCTCTCTCTCGTTGTTCGTAAACATTTGAAGAAGCCGTTTGGATTTTTTTCATCAATCGCTTATTGAAGATTCTGAGGTAAACAATCCATGGTTTTTTTTTTGTATTTTGATTTGTGTAGATATGTGACTGGGGGATTTGATGCTGTTCTTGTGACTCGATTTGGCTGGAAATGGGTTGTTTTTTTTATATGATTTTCTTGTGAGACGAAGATTTGTGTTCTCCGTTTCTTGAGGTTTCTGGGATTCGTTGAGTGGTTGATTTTGATGGGAAATGAGGGATTTGATTTCCGACTTAAGCCCTAGGTTTTTTCTCATTTTCCGGTACCTGGAAAATGGGATTTGTGTTTTTCTTCAAATGGGTTTCAATAATCGATTCTCTGTTCTTGTTTCAGCCGCCGAATCGAAATGCCAGAAGCAAGAGACCGGATCGAGAAGCCTGTTGATTACTCGGCCATATTTGTCAACAGACGCAGTCATGGTGTGTTACTTGACGAGCCAGCCTCACAACGGCTCAGTTTGTTTGAATTTCCTGTTCAGAGATTGCCATCGGATTCTCAGGTGAATCCAGAGCCTGTGTCCATTGGCCGAGGATCTTTTGTTGGAAGAGGCAATTTCAGTTCGTGGAGACCTGGTAATGGGAGAGGTCACAGTCCATTTAGATTGTCACAGGGAAGAGAGAATATGCCTGTGGTGTCTGCTGGGAGTGGAAGAGGTCGTGCTTCAGCCAGTGTGTTGCCTTCTTGGTACCCAAGAACACCTCTACGCGATATAACTCATATTATTCGGGTAAATTGACCAGCCCTTTTTGTGTTTACCTGTTGAGTCTTTTCGTTTCTGAGTAATCATGGCAGGCTTGCTTAGCCTTTCTGTATAAGCTGAATCATAGATCTGTTGCCATAGGCTTGCTTAGCCTGGCGATTTATTCTGTTTACACTCTTCGATTTTAGGCTATTGAGAGAAGAAGAGGAGCTGGTATGGGAGTAGGAGGCGATGGCCGGGAGATTGAGATCCCAACTCACCAACAAGTTGGTGTTCTTGAATCTCCAGTGCCATTGTCAGGTGAACACAATTGCTCGGTGGTGACTCCTGGTCCATCTGTGGGATTCAAGCGTAGTTTCCCACCGTCAACTGCTAAAGTCCATAAGATGTTGCTTGACATCACTAAAGAGATATCTGAGGAAGAAGAAGCAGGCTTCATCACGCCCGAGAAGAAGCTACTCAATTCTATTGACATAGTAGAGAAGATTGTGATGGAGGAGATCCAGAAATTGAAGAGCACTCCTCGTGCAAAAAGGGATGAGCGGGAGAAAAGGGTACGGACTTTAATGTCAATGCGATGATCCACAGTTAGGAAGAGAGACCATAGAGGTACCAGGTAAAGAGTGCCTGCACAGTGAGTACAACATCATCTTCTGATGATATCAAAGAGGGATCTATGGATCATCTTCTGATGATAATATCTTCTACAAGCTCGTTGATTTCTTAGACTTGGTATCATTTTCTGATGATTTTACTACAAGGGTCAATCATCTTTTTGATGATTTTATAGGATATTCTTTTGGAAAATCATTTTTCTGATGATAGAACAGATCAGGAATCATCTGCTGATGATAATATCATAGGAAGGATAATACTTGTGATAGTTCACACATTTCATGTTTGTAGTCTCCCCTTTAGACATTTTTCTCCCTGTAGAATATTCTCATTCTTGTTACGTTGAATAATTCGAATTTGTTTATAAGTATTGAAGTTTGGTTTTGTTGGAAGAAATTGGTGCTATCCGTTTGTCTATGTATTTCCGTACGCTTGAGCTTGATCTTCGATCGTGAGTCTTAAGTTCTGCTAAATCTTTTTATGATTTAACTAAATCGGCAAACAATTAAAAGAGAGAAATAAAACATTGAGATATGCATTTTTAGTGAATTATTTTAGATAAAAGATATGTTTTTGCTTTGAAGTGTTAAATCTAGTTTCAAGTTAGACATAGTTAAGTCTTGACTCTTGAGAATTAAGACATAAGATTTAACTGGTAAACTATGGACAACAACACATAATGGACCAGAGAACATAGTTATGTGTGTATATAGAAAGCAAACACCAACTGAAACAGTACCAAGAATATTAACAGTTAACAGAGGAAAAGAGGATTTTCTTGGAAAATAAAGAGATTGTAGTGTATCTTTAAGGTGCCAAAATGAGGAGTTTTCAATCACCCGATGACATCTAAACACAATCACAACGACGCGAGACGACAAAATATTCAGAGTTTGTCATCAGTTTTGGTGTTCACTTTTTGAGGTTTTAGACAACAGGAGGATACTGCTTGGACTGCAGCTTAACCCTTTTCTTGTACTCAACTGGATCCTGCACAATCTCATCAAATTGAATCTCATCAAAATAAAGTCACAATCACTTGGTTCATATGTTTTAGAAGCTATGGCAATAATGAGTCTTTCGAGCTATCGTTGCTGAGTGTACCTGGATGAAGAGATGATAGCCATCGGTCTGTGCAGGGTCAGCAGGATTAGGCGTGTCAAGTAAATCCTGAATACCGACAAGAATCTGCTTCACCGTGATGGCTGGTCTCCATCCCTATCCGACATACCATATCAAAAGAGAGCTTGAGGATAAGGAAGATGGATATGCTCATGGAGAATCACAGAGAAAGAAACAGAAAGGGTACTCACGTAATCCTCGTTAAGGATAGAGAGACAGACAGTTCCAGATGGATAAACATTAGGGTGGAAAAAACCCTGTGGGAATTTGCATTTGGGAGGCTTGCTTGGATAGTCCTCGCTGAAGTGCATCGTTAATGGAAAGAATCCACCTTCCCAATCAGTCTGCAGTGTCATGTAAAAAAATTAGCTATGAATGATAATTTAAAGATAGATAAGCACTCACTCTTATACTATCACTCTTATCAGCAGTGTCGCAGATATCCAAAAATCCATGTAAGAAAGGTAAGATACACAGCAGAGTTTACACTCAATGACATCTTCAAGACCAAAACTTTAAGCACCAATTCAGAACATCACAGATGAAGATAAACAGCGAGATAACAGCTACTCTTTCTACTAGCATTCACAAAAGATAATCTTTCATGGTTCGATGTGTAAGCAAAAGAATATACATCATATTAAAAAACCCAAACGGTATCACAAATTGGTGGAAGCTTCGAACTTGGAAGAAATAAGCATCAGAAGATGATAAACAAAGACTTAACAGTGAAAACCAGTCATATAAGAAAAGCCATGAACCCTAATTTGATTGTTTTTTGGTTTCTACTACTAATCAGAAGCTGACCCGATAAGTAAAACCAAGCAGAGGTATAAGAAAACTCAAGAACCCTAATTTCATGTTTGTTTATAGTGTTTATACTTACCCCAGCTTTGCCAGGAATAGTGCAATGCCACACCATTAGATTCACAGCACCATCAGGCCCAGTCTCCGGCTTCGCCACAAAACCCTAATTTTTTTTTCACAATCAATAAGAAAAACCTCCATCAGGAATCAGAAACCATAACCCATCAACAAAAATCCATACCCCAAAATCATCAAAAAAACAAATCGGAGAAGTGGAGAAGAAAGTTACGAACATGAGGATGATTCTTCCTCCACGATTTCCTCTCCTCCGCCAAACGCCCACGAGCGATTCCACTAGCCATCTCTCTCTATCTCCTTCTTTGTCTTCTCTTTCGCTCTCCAAATCTCTCTCTCTCTCTCTCTCTCTCTCTCTCTCTCTCTATAACCCCCAAGTAGTGTTTGAGAAAAGCAGATTGATTTATAAATCGAAGAAGACAGAGAGAGAGAGAGACAGAGGGGAAGAAAAAGAAAAAAGGAACGAAATTACGGATTTATCCCTTAGTTAAAGCCGGGAAAGGGTAATCGGAGTATCGTACGGTCCAGATTTCGCGGCGAATAAATGTCCTTTCGTCTTACTTCCTTTGGTCCTCTCTCTCAAACTTTAATAAATTGACCGGTCAATAATTAATAAAAAGAAATTAATAATAATTTAAAAATAATGAACAAATGCGTAAAGAAAAAGTCAATGGATAAATATGGCGTGAAACCTACGCGATGAAGAAAGTATATATATCTCTTATGACCCCAAAAAAAAGCTACCTAAAAAGATTCTCTCTCTCCTCCCATAACGCATCCCAGTTTTCACGTGGCCCATTAACCAACTTTTGGGCCCATTAATTTTGTGTTGGCTTTTGCTTCAATAATTTTCTCTCTTTTAAGACTTAATTGGTTCACCCGCTACCATCCGCAAACATTATATTTGCTGGCAGTTACGGTTGGTAGCGTTTAACAACAATCATAGAAACCGCTTCATATCGCTCCGTACCGCTTTATATAGCTTGGAATCGCTCTAAGGGTTTGATTAGTTCACCGACTACCACCCGCAAACGCTACGTTTACGGGCAGTTGCGGTTGGTAGCGTTTAACAACAATCACAGAAACCGCTTCAAACCGCTCTGTACCGCTTTATATCGTTTGGAATCGCTTTAAATCAAAAATTCTTTCCCACGAGCGTTTGCGGTTGCGGGTGGTTGAAAAAATATTTTTTTTAAAAAAATATTATCTTAAATAATAAACTAAAATTTACAAAAAAAAAAATATTTAAAAAAATTTACTTTTTATATCAAATATTATCATATAAAATTATTTACACTTGATATATATTTTATTTAAACTAAAATAAATTTGTAATTATTAAAAAACTTATTGTAAAAATACTATTTAATTATTCCATGATTTATTTAAAATATATAATTTTAATTTTTATAATAATATATTTTTATTTCAATTTTTATTTTAGTAATTATAAAAAATGTTATTGTATATATATATAATGTTCCAAACATCTTTAAAATTTTTATTTAATTATTCTATGATTTATTTAAAATATATAATTTAAATTTTTTATAATAATATATTTTTGATATCAATTTTTATTTTAATAATTATAAAAATGTTATTGTATATATATAAAATGTTCCAAACATCTTTAAATTTTTTATTTAATTATTCTATGATTTATTTAAAATATATAATTTAAATTTTTTATAATAATATATTTTTGATTTCTATATAAATTATATATTATGTGTATTTTTTGGTAGTTTTATGTAAATCCGCTATCGCACCCGCTGTAAACCAGTTATAAATGTTCCGCAAACGCACCCGTTTTCAGCCGTTTTACCAGTCGTATAAATTGTCCAATAATGCTAGAAACCGCTATCGCCCGCTTCCGCAGCCGCACTGACATCTGCTACGTGTAAATCAGTCAAGCCCTTGACGGTGGTTGCAGAATAAGCATCTCAAAACAATTTGGTTGGCAAAATAATTAAAACAAAAGCAATGGTATTATCAAAATGAAATGATAGGTAGAAATGAAATGATAGGTAGAAAAATAGTCTCAACTCATTTTCGGAACCACTAAAAACGTTTAAAATGAAAAAAATTTGATAAAATTGTACCGAATACTACGGCAACATACCAAACTTATACATACTGTTATTCTTGATCTAATTTCACCATCGCAACCAAACAATGACACCAACTCCTAAATCTTCTTTGATCAAACAAAAAACCAGAGAGACAGAGACTATGACTTACTAACCAGAACAGAGAACATCAAAAACCACACAGACTTCTTTACTACTTTCAAACAAAGATTTTTCAAAAAGGTCTTAATGTTAAAACCAAAAGAAAGACATCATAAGCATCACCAAGAAAAGAGTCATAATGACTAGTAAAACAAGAACAAACTAACAAGTCTGAAGGAATTTTCTTTGAGATGGGAAGGAAGATCTGAGCGAAAGAGCGGTTTTTTTTCTTTTTCAGGTCAGAGCATGCAATCAGTTCTTGCAGGAAGCCTCCTGAAGAAATTGAGAGGAACAGATGGTAACCTGTATCTGAACCTCGGATGTCTCAGAACATAGATTCCAATGCAAAGAGCCACAACCTGGAAAGGTGTCACATAGAGAATAACAGCAGCAATTAAGCAGAATAAGACGAAGAGCGCGGTTGCACGCGGATCACGCCAGCTTAGCAAAGACTGAAGCCTCTCTCCTTGAGTTGCAAGATCACCAACCACTGTCTGAATCCTTCCAGCAATACTCCTCAACCTGTCATACCTCATCCTGACAATGTCAGATGGTCGGGAAGTAGGAAATGTGTCGAACTCTTCATCTAGCTCGTCGGGGTGGGCTGAGTCAGCGTGAGAGAGACGTGTGTCCATGTGAGGAGGATGCCTCGGTCTCCAACGGTAATACCAGACACCGATGAGGAAGAGGTAGAGGAAGATGGTGGGCAAGATTAGCTCGGGATAGAGCACGAGGATGATGAACAAGAGATGGATCAAGACTGTTGTGATTGGATTCTTCCAGTTGCAGATCTGTTCAAACCATTTTCCTACTGCGACTAACCCGCTCAAAACTCCCATAATCCTGAAAAAGTTTGCTTTGCTTCTCCTCATACTCCACATGTGAGAACCCACATCGAGCATGTATTCAACTACTTCTTTCCTTAGAGGCGGCTCTGCTCGGGTCAGCCTCATTGACACAATCTGAGTCGCTTGATGCCTCAAGTTATCAAGCTGGCTAACCGTTAGAGGATGGATGTAATGCATCTTCGGTAAGAGAGGCAGTGAGTACATATACATCATGTTGAGCAATGAAGAGCAAGTGAATCTCACAGCCAAGTGAATTTCTCCCATTTTCTTGACTCCGTTAGGATGGAGCACCAAAAGAGGGTATGAATGTGTGTAGACTCGATCAGTCTCGAGAGTAGAGAGCCGGATCCTTACCTTCCCAACTCTTGAATCTTTTGCTCCTCCGCTCTTCTCGGCTCCATGGAGATGGCAGTTATCAAATACCCCAACTGTAACAACAGTACACGGATCGAAAACCTCCCAAGTGTATTGCTCATTCCATCTCGGGGTAAAGCTGTCAATGATTGTCCGAGTTCGGATCCATTTCTGTCCGTACTTCGCCACACAATATGCATCTGTTGTTCCTCGACCATCTTTGGTTTTCATAGGCATCAAACCCGTGGCACTTAGTATCCCCAATTCTAGCACACCGATGTTAGGCTTCCATAGTTGCTTTGCCGTAGGTCTAAGATCACTGCTGTAATGTGTAGACTCATCAAGAACGTGATACCCACCTTCCAAACAAATCCTCATGTGAATCCTGCTGGCAAATTTGGTCTCCTTCTTCTCTCCTTCGACCATTATATGCTTCTCGAGGTTATACCACCTGCTGTTCACCGGTTTGTGGTCAAACCTTCTGTCCAAATACTGCAACGGGATCGCACATCTCCCCAAGACTTCATCTTTGTTTGGAGCAACTCTATCTTCCACACTGAGTATCAAAGGTTCCTCAAATGGCTCCGCTGCTACAAACATCAAATCCTCATTCCACATTGGATTTATAGTCCTGCTTTGAGATACTCTAGTCCTCAACGCCTGGTTTCCCACTATAGCCTTCACATAAACCTCGGGATATCTCCCCTTATCGCTTGGTATCAAATCTTGAGCTTCAATCACATTAACCCTGAGGTACCAAAGCTTAGGAGAAAGATAAACCTTGGACCGGATATTGGCAAGAGCATCAGTACCACTAACTGTTGCAGCATCTGAGTGCCAGGCTTCAGGAAAAGCTTCATCAGCTTGAGTACCAAACCAAACCGCCAACATAAGCTCTCCCTTGACTTTATCGCCTTTCCTATCCTCGAGCCTATACCATTGAGGCGCCAAGGGACTGTCGGGAGGAACTCTCTTTGGTATCTCATTCAAATCAAACACAACCCGACCAATCAAATCATCTTTCACAACATCCTTGTCCTTCACAGTAGCTTCAAGGAAAGAAGCTTGAATCCTATCTTTAGAAAAGGCGAAAACTTGGTTCCACTCAGGATTCGATTTCTTCTCGAAATGCCTTGTGGTTCCTTTGTAGTTTCCAAGCTTAACCTCAACGTAAGGGTCACAGCTACCAGTCAAGTCCTTCCCAGGCAACTCCTTTGCCTTCACCACACGAACATAGAGATACTGCATTTGCTCAACAAGGTCATAAGTGCTCGTAAGCTTATCTCCAGTGACTTTTCCCCCACCGAGATGAGGTCTTGTCTCCTTCAAGGAGAAATCTTCAGGAGGTGGTCTCTGCATCTTGTAAGCTCAAAGAAGACACCAAAACAGAGATCCTACACAGTTCCCAAAAATCATAGTGAAAAACATTCACATTCAGTTAGCTAAAAAGGGTAACAAAGATTAGACTTACAGATTATGGGTTTGTTGTGCACAGCTACTTCTCTACTTCAAATCACTAGATCTGAGACAAATCACACCATTTGAAAGAGAGTTAAGAGAAGAAGAGTAAGTGAAAAACCCAGGTTTTTTTTTTTGGGTTGGGTGATGAAATGCAGAAAAAAAATTAAGTGTTGAAAAAAGATTCTCGAATATAGGATCGCATTTTCTAGATCATAAAACAAACCTCGTTAGCATCTCCGAGGCAGAATCCAACGGCACAAAATCATGAATCAACCCCCCCCCCCCAAAAAAAAAAAAAAAACCCATCGTTAAGTTCACTTCATCGAGAGAAAACACAACTTTTTCTCGGAAAACACAAACCCAAAAACAATGACGCAACGCAAATTACGCTGGCTGAAGAATTGTTTTTCTTCATCAAATTTGAAATCTCAGTCTCTTCTTTCAAAATTTGAGACACCAAAACAGAAAACGACAGAGAGAAAGTAATACCGCGGAAGAAAAAAAGCTGATTAGCATGCGAGTTGGAGAAAACAAAGCCAAAGAGAAACCACCACTAAAACTTAATCTAGAATGCTCAAAAATCCATGGATATAAAAAAACTGCAGAGAAAGCGGTTAAAGCGAGAATCAAACAAAAACTGAAATCTAACAATACACAAACCTTAGATCTTCAAAAAACTATACAGGATCATAGATGAGAAGGAACAGTCCCAGAAACGATTTTACACAGCGTCCATAAGTAAAGAGTCGTCTCTCTAGTCTTCTTCCTCGTTTTTTTCAACACGGGAATATAAAAGAGAAAGAAAAAGAAAAATGAAGACTCGGTAAAAGCAGAAGATGGGTACTGGGGAAAGTTCTAGAGAGAGAAAATAAAAAACATTGAAGAAGAGAGAGAGAGAGAGAGCGAGTTTGTGGCTCTCTTGTTTTGTTGTCTTCTTCTTTCCTCTGCTTTGCTTTTTCTACAGTTTTTTTTGTTTTTTTTCGGTTAAAGGATCTTATGAATATACAAAAATAAATAAATAAATTACAGTGGCGCTACAAAATCGAAGGTGGGGTCCGCGTAAAATCACGCAAGACATACTTCTCCGTTTTGAAATCCCACACGTGTGGAGGCGACGGTTTTGCGTAATATTTCAACGGCGCTCGTTTTTGTCTATTGAAGATTTAAAAAAAAAAAACTTAAATCATCTTTAAAAAATACCATTTTACGGTTTTTTTTATTGGAGTTCGATTCTGGATATTCGTGTTACTCTACGTTATGGATGGGGCTTTGTCGACATAAATGACGTAAAAACAAAAAAAAAAGTGATATAATCCTTGTTATTACATTATCGAATTTTAGCATTGTAGTGTGCGCAAATTTATTTTTGGTCCCCATTTTAGTGTGTATTACTATAAGGGATAATTCAAAAAAAAAAAAAATTTGGGGGTCAAAAATGCAAATTTATTTGATTGGGTTTTTGAGGAAGAAGACATTGGATTCCTCGATGTTTTGCAGTCTCCCGTTTTTACGAACCTTACGTACGTACATATATACAAAGCCGTATCTCGCTCTGGCCGGACCAACACTTTTTGTTTTGTTTCTAAAGAAAACATCGATTTTTTTATTTTTTTTTAAAACCATGTTGAAGATTGAGAGTGTATGTGTATTATTAAGTTGCAGCATTACAGTCTTACAATTGTAAAGAAAAAAACATTCACAATCACTTGTTCTTGTTGTCTACATGTCTTTTTCTTTCTTTCACAATTTACCTAAAACGTCTAAAATCATAATTCACATATATACGTGTTTATGTAGACATGTGTTTGTTTTTTCTTGTTAAAGAAGTTTTTATTTGTCATGTGCTTTGCTGGTCACTACTTTTGCTTCTTTACAAATTTTTCTTTTCCGTTTTAGAAAATAAACAGATATTATTTTACAAAAAGAAGCATCGTGATGCATTTAGGTGAATGATAAGAACAACAAAAATCAGGTGTAACTTTAAATGCATTTGCTTGGTCTAAAATATAAACATCTTGGGATTTCTGGTACATGTTTTCTATGGATCTTGCTCAGTTCTTGGTAACTTTTTGTTTTTTATTTTAAATGGTCGAAATGATCTTTCTCTTTGGTTATTTAAAATGTCGATATTTATTAGGTCTTGTCACTGTTTTGGTCCTTCTTTTACCCGGCTATTAAGATGGACTATAAGTGTAAAACACGTAAGCGAACTCTTCTTGTTAGGTATTTACTTGATTAGGTATAACTGGTAAATGGAATTCTTCAACATTTTCGGAGTTGTTGTTATAAATATACGATTATCTTTTTCTAAAAACTAAAATGGAGTTAAAAAAAAGAAGATATCCTACGATTTTTAATACCTAATACGTGGAACCTTTAATTGCGAAGAAGCCGTCTTTTTCTTTTCGTTCTATCTTTTATTATTTATGATGTGCGACCGATTAATCGAATGCTTCTGCTCCAAGCATTCGGAAAATAATTTAATCAAAAAGTATTTGGTAGTTAACACGAGAAAAAATAATATAGTTTTCTTAAAAGGGAAAAAAGTGAACAACTTGGTTATCGTTGCAAATAACACGTGTCGCTCATGCTACCCTCGGATTTGTTGAGCTTCGACTTGGAGACTTTCCAATCCACCGTTTACCACCGACTATGATTACAATTAAAAACTAATATAATTTGATATGCGTAGTAAGAAGGCAAATTTGCTAAATTAACACTTTTGTAACTAGCCATATCCTATCACATCTAAAAAGTATAATAGTATCATATAATAAAAAAAAAATATAATAGTAGGCTTGTAGAAAAGATAGAAACTCTCTTCATTCACCTCTTGATTAAATATGATAAGGTGATCAATGAGCTAAATTTGTATATTATGCTTCTCTCATTAGAGGGTTAAATGCAACAGTTACGGACCTACGGTAGTTGTCTCGTGTCTCGTCGCAATTGTAACGAATCATTTCATCATTCACATTTAGACCTCAACCATCTTAAACGTTCACGGTAATTATATTGTGTTAACGTTCGTGGCCTCGACAATTATCTTTTTAGTTATTTACAATATTTATATTACGATTAAAATTAATTTTTAGACTGGATAATAACTCAGTCTAATTAACTGATTAAATATAGTAACCCAACAATCATAGTGTTTGGTTTCCTCTTATGCCTTAATAAATTGCAATGCGAGCGAATTATGTTTTTCTCTTGTGACCCATGGTTTCCGTTTTTTTTTTAATCCTCTGATTTATTATGTTTTATTACAAATTATGAGATATGTTATATAGACAATTATACAACGGAAAATTCTAACTGATTTTTTTATAGATCCATATTTTTATCATCAATATGTCTAATTATGGCGAACGATTTTATTTACACAACACTGAATATCTCGTCTAAGCTTACCTCTATTAACCTATATAATTATTAGTAAATCGTATTTTCTGGTAATCGAACTCAATATTTCTTAATAAAAACATTAATAAACGTTTAATCAATCACTGGGACATGAGACTTTCGCCAACATAATTTCACCAACATAATTTAGGTAACAAAGTATTATTGTCTCTTTATTAAAAAACTAGGTTTATGAATTATGATTACACCTTTTTCTTTTGACAACGTTTTAATTACCACCTAACTTATTGCAATAATGGGCCTAACTAAAAATTAAATGCGAATTGCATTCAATTCAAAGGGACCTCTCTTTATACGTGACGTGTCATAGCTCAGCTCAAAGTTTAATCCACTCATAAATCCAACGACGAAAGAAACGAGGTGTAGGTTTAATAGCATACACGTGCACACACTGTAACAGTCTCTCTCTCCTCTTCCTCCTCAATGAACATTATTCGTCGTCACCCAAAGAAAGATCTGCAACTTCACCACCGGACCAAGTTTCTCTCTCTCTCTCGCTCGAGGAATCATGACTGAAGAACAAGACCTCATCGACCAATCACCGCCGCCTTCAGCACCCGACCCTGAACCGAACCCGAACCCGAATCCGAATTCAGTAATCCATCCGAGGCGTGTGTCTTTCGAGCACGGACTCCTCCCGATCCAGAAACTCGTTTTTACAGACCCGATCCAAACCCTAGCTCCTGTCAAGCAGAAGCTAGCGGATGCCGCCACGAATAACCGTGTTGGATCGGCTGCAGTCGCCGATGTTCTCCAGATCTCCGGTGACCATGCGCGTCTCGTTCTCGAGACTCTCGGTTCGGTGCTCCATTCCGAGTCCGACCCTCTGGTTCGAGCGAAACCTGAGGAAGTTGATTCCGTCGGAGCTGATTTGCGGGATCTAATTTTGTTTCTGTATATTCAATCGTATAAGAAATTGCTGCCTAGGACGCACAAGGACTCCGCAGCGGTGGCCGATGTTTGGCCATCGACTTCAGCTTTTGATGGATACTTGTCGGCGTTATCGCCAATTCAGGCAAGTTTCTTACTTTTTTTGTTGCCCTCTAATTATAATGTGCCTCAAGTAATATTCAATGATCCCAGAGCGTACGATCTATTTGATATGGAAATGGAATTGTCGTAGCTGGAATATGGAAACGGAACGTGGTAGCTCTATTAACAGGGTTAGAGAATCATTTTTTTTCTTCATTTTGCATTGAAATTCGCCTAAATTTTTGCAATGCAAGTTAAAGTTTTTGGTTTGATTTACCTGAAACTTAGAGTTAAGCAAAGTTGGAAGTTTGGGCGGTTCTTTGAATTGATGGTGGATGTAGTGTTTAGATATATGATCGTAATAATTCTCAATGGAGAAGATGCTCGTATTCTTAATGCATATTGATTTATTGTTTCAAATATACGATGGAATTGTTAGTCATCTTGTGGTCGAGGTATTGCTGAAACACCATTGTATTGGAATCTACATAAAGTAAGCATGCTAATGTTAGCGTTGCCGTAGTATGAGATACTTCTATCCAGCTCTTGGTGTTTGAATTACACGCGCATGGACACATGCTTTAAGTAATATTTACCTATACATTTGGGCTACCTGTTCATATTTATCATCTCTTAATTGCCAGTCCCCTTTCTTTGACGACTCTGGGGCAATAGTAAGTCTGCAGGCTGAAGTCAAACAGCCGTGAGCTTACTGTGTTATGTGGTTTCGGTTCTGTTTCTTTTTTGTTGTACCTTGTTTTGGTTGGTCCTTCCACGTGGTTTATTTGGTGATAATGCGAGATGTGTTCTCGTATTTTGACTTTCAGTCTCCACTCCTGTGACATCTCACTCCTGTTTGTGATAGGGCTGGTCTATTGTGTCTTTTACAAAACAGCCATCTAATTTTAATCTTGTCAGTGTTTCAACTGTCATTGTTCTTCCCCTCTCCGGTATGTTATTTTTCCCCATCACGTGGGTCTAAAGTGTTAGTTATATTTCCTGTTCATCATTTTGCAGCTTGTTCGCAGCAACAGCCGTCGGTTTATGCCATCACAAGCAGATGATGAAGCTCATCAATTGTCATATCTGCAAAAACACTTAGCAAACATCATTTCTCTCCTTGCAGAGCCTGTGGAGGGAGAAGGAGAAGAATCATTGGTATGTGCTAGTCTTTCTTTATTTACTCTAGAAGAATCACTTTTTTTATATAACATGAATATAAAATCTGACGTCGGGATAAAAAAATTTCAGGGAATGAAAGAGAACACAAGTCTCAACTAGATGCTTATTTCATGATGGTTCAAACTAGTTAATTGTTTTGCTTGTTCTATATCCTTCAGGTTCTCTCTATGGAGGCTTTTGAGCACCTGGGTTTCCTTGTTCAGTTTGGTGATAAGGGATCTGATGTATCTCCATTGAGCCAAGCTACTCCTTTTTTTGCAAATTCTGATCCTGATATGCCCGCTGTTCCAGTCCCTTCTTCCCAAGTGCACGACTGGCTTCTGCAAAACATAGCTTCCGCTTTAGAAAGCATTACTGAGAGAATTTCTGGGAAAGAGAACGGGCCTTCTAACGCCTCTGATCAAGATGATGCGATGTCAGATGCTTGTGCTGCTCCGAACAAGGTTGCACCTAGTGCTAGAGGCCCATGTTTAATCGAGGGAGTCTCCAAGACTTCACTTGTTAAGCAGGCCTCCGATCTTAGGGGTAGATCTGTGAAGGTTCGCTGTGAACATCTGACTTGCGTTTTAATATAGTTGGACTACTCCTTGCTCCATTTTTCCTTCCAGTCATGTAGTCTCTTAGTGCACTCATGTCAACTGTTCTGTGTATTCTGCAGGTTGTCAATTGCCATGATTCTGTTATTTATCTTTTAGCACCACTGCGATATGCAACTGTGCACGGATGTTCTGATACTACTATAGTTCTGGGAGCTGTTGGCAAGGTATGGAAACGACAGTCCTTCCTTCTTTATCTTTGTTGGAAATATTCAAGGCAACATTTCGCAAGTTATAATATCTTCCAACTTCTACAAGAAGATGCAGCTAATCTATTTCCTGATTTATTCCTGCAGGCATTAAGAGTTGAGCACTGTGAGAGAGTTCATGTAATTGCAGCTGCCAAACGAGTATGCATCGCCAATTGCCGTGAATGTGTATTCTTCTTGGGAGTCAATCAGCGACCTCTTATTGTTGGTGACAACCACAAACTACAGGTAAAGCGTCTCTCTAAGATTTAGGGTTGATTGACAAGTTTTATATCATGCTGCATAAACAAGCTCTTCTTTACCCTTCTGATGTTAATCTACAATTAGCGAAGAGGCTAGACTTTTTACTAGCTTTAGTTTGGTTAATATGTTCTTCTGGACTTGTGAACTGAGTTTATTGGAAACATCTTCGAGGTGTTATCCCTCTCATTACTTTATGGTGTTTATGAGGATATTGGTTAAGAAATACCTCTCGAGAGGGTGTCACAGGTTTCCATTTACTACTTGAGAATACAATCACTGTCGGATAGTGGTTCTAGTAATTACAGGCTCCTAAATCAGTTTGTTTTTGTTCCAGGTCGCTCCATATAATACATTTTACTCTCATTTGGAGGAGCACATGAGTGAAGTGGGAGTTGAGCCAACTATCAACAAATGGGACAAACCATTGGCACTGGGAGCAGTGGATCCACATGACTCACTGTCACATCCTGCCGGTGTTGCTGACGCACAGGCTGAATCAGCTGCTTGTGTAGACCCTGACCAGTTCATTAACTTTTTGGTACACTCTCTTTTTGTTGGTCTAAATCGACTCCGATAACTGGTGAATGCTATTCACAAAGCATCCAGTCACATGTTTATCTGTGGTATCAATGTGTTTGGTGCAGATCCCGAACTGGTTTAGTGGCGAGGAGATTGGTTCCACGAAAGACAATCCATTTCCGTTGCCAGATGCTTATATGGCAGCTCAGCAGAGAAACGTATGTTTTGACTTATTTTCATTAGTAAGAAATGAAGCACTTGTTCGCATCTTCTTAACTCCTCCATTTTTGGTTTCATCAGCTTAAGAACTTTGAAGAAACAAGACGATCGTTAAGAGAAACGCCTCTGGAAGAAAACCGGAAAAAGGAGCTATCAAGCGCCCTCCATGTGTATTTCAAAGACTGGCTCTACGGTAAAGAACTTTTGAAATCAATCCTACTCTAGTTTATTTGCATCATTTATCCGGGTTTTGACTGCCTCTGCATCTCTGCTGTGAATCTGACAGCATCTGGAAATATAAGGCAACTCTATTGCCTACAAGGTGACTGATTGTGAATAATAAACCAAGTGGAAGATGTCTCGTTCCTGTAGAGCTCTCTCTCGATCATATTGGCATATTGCTAGTGAAGAAATCCAAGACCAAAAAAAAAAAGAAAAGAAAAGAGAAACCAGCCTGATTTGTAGTTTGGAACCAATACGTATCGCGTAACTTATCTGCACAGAATACTTCCCTAAAGCTTTCCTTTAGATTTTTTTTTTTTTTTTGCTTTGGTCATGTTTAGTTTCTGTTCCTTTTCACATTGCAATCCCTCGTTTTTGTCCTCTTTTTCTTTTGAAAATCTCATCCTCGAATAGAGCATGATGGCTTCCGTGACTTGTTACAACTTATAAGCAGAAGCTGCAAAACCTTTTTGATATTCTTGTCTTGGTCTTAGCTCAGAGGAACTAGTTCGAATCCCACCTCCCCCAACCTTTTAGCATACTGAGATGAACATATTTGTCTGAATGGAAGAGTTGGATTACATGTAAAAGCAAAGGTCTGAAGATTTGTAGCTCAAAACGTTTCTCATATTTGCAGCAGCTACAACAATGGTTTTTATTGTAGAAGACAAAGATATGGGAAAGTACATAGTATATGATCACATCTCCAGATACAAAACAAAAGGGACATGGAAGAGAGATCTCAAGAACTCAGGATCAGCTAACAATGCGTTCGTGCTACTTTAGCCGTTGTAATCTTTCTCCACAAGAACTTTTCGTCACCATCAGAGAAAATCAAGAATCAGCTTCAGCTCTTTTCTCGACGGTGTATGGATAGTATTCTCTGCCCGTGTCTACTCTCGTGGTCTGGCCACCAGAATCGATCAAAGCAGAGGTGATTGCTAAAGCAGCACCTGCAGATATTGCGGTTGGGATGCTCCTTGCTGTACAAGAGATACAAATGCATCAAAACTCGGATTACAATGGCATAAACACAAGTGTTATAGTGTGGAGCTTTAGATATCTAACAATCTGCCATAACCAAAACCTCTATGGATATGCATTTTCGATCTTTAAACCTGCGACTCTATCAACAGGTAAAGGTAAAAACTCTATGCTAAATGGTAGAGCAAATCTGTATTGTACTATAAGATTCAATACTTCGCCACGGAGGTCCTAGTATTTGCACTCTCGCAGTGTAAGATTCTTGGAAGCAATTGAGTTTGTCCCAGATGATAAAACACATAGTGCTTCTAGTTACTTCCCAAGAGAAATTGTTCATTTTCCATGAGTATATATGTAGAACTCCTAAAACCTATGAATCACAAGCTAAGCCAGCAACTGAAAAAGATCACCCAAAAGTTATATAACCCCGAACCTGTTCTTGAATCCTAAACTACACAATCAGATTCATAGTTGATAGCCCATTGTTAAATAACAAGAAGCACGGATCATCGAGACACTGGTTTCTATTCTGACACTACCAAGTAATGAATCCGAAACATTACCTTTAAAGCCAAGAACAGAGGCTCCAGCAACAAAACCACCAATAGCACCATTGAAAAAATCCCTCTTAGCTCTATAGTTCTGCACCAACTGTTCAACACCGATGAAAACACCTCCGATGGCAGCGAAAGTCAGCCCGTGACTTCCCATCATCTTCAATGTCCTGATGAGTCCTGGAAGAGCAACATTTCTTTCGACACGAGGGACGTCTTTCCATGTTGCCATGACCGTTCCGTAAATAGTCCCAGCTGCAAAACCAGTCACAGCACCTTTGATTGTCTTCATCATCGCTCCATCTTCCTCTTCCAAGTATCTCATTTCAGAAGGATCCATGATTTCTTTCTACGGGATAAAGCTTTAATCTTTTATGTCAAAACGGGATCTAACGAGAAAATGGGCAACAAAACAAAACAGACAGAAATCGGAAAAATTGAAGTAATTTCATCTGAGAAAGTCCAGAAAAGTCTATCAAAACCTGAGTTTTCAAGATCGCTCAATTGGGTTTTTAATCTACGTTCGACAACATCCGATATCAATAAGCAAAAACACAGATGCAGCGGAGGAGCAAAAATAGAGTGAAGAGATTTCAGAATATTTTACCTTAAGAACTCGAAGAAGCGAGAGACACAGATGCAGCGGAGGAGCAAAAAAAATGCCAACTTTCCGATGTTCTTCAGAGAGAAAGACGGTAGAGCAAAAGAAAGCCCAAGTTTGTCCTATTGGGCCCAATTAAAGCCCATTAAGTACTCTCTTCTCTTCCTCTTTCTTTCTTCCTCTCTCCGTTATCGCAAGCTCCGTCGGCAATGGCGGAATCGACGAGAAACCTAACTGGGCTTGGAGGGGAAACAGCGAAAGACGAAGAAGAAAACGATGACTACATGGGAGACCTATCTCAGTTTATTCCACCTGAGCTTACTCAGACCTCAAAAAGAAAGGTATTTTCAATACAAAGTTTTCGACTTTTTTGATATATATATATATGTCCCCAGATGAGGAATCAATTTGGGTATAAGGTGAAGTGTGATGATCATCTGTATGATTTTTCAGGAATCTGAGAAGAAGACTGTAATCGTTGAACCATCTCGGAAGAAGTTAAAGAATCTCAATTGGCACGAGAGACGAAGATTGGAGAAAGAGAGGAAGCAAATAGAAGAGGATGAGCAGACATTGGCTCGTATAGTAGATACTCCGATTGGTGAGACTAACATAGGGTTTAAGCTATTGAAGCAAATGGGTTACAAGCCAGGCTCGGCTCTTGGTAAAGAAGGGTCAGGTAGGGCTGAGCCAGTGACTATGGATATTCGGAGATCGAGGGCCGGTGTGGGAAGGGAAGATCCGCATAAGGAAAAGAAGAAAAGAGAGGAGATTGAGGCGGAGAATGACAAGAGAAAAGTGGAGGAAATGTTGGAGGATTTTGGGTCTAGACAGAAGTCTCAATGGCGTAATAAAAGAGTTGTGATTAACTTTAGGAAGGCAAAGGCGGCTCTTGGTCAACTTGAGAACGTAGAAGTTATTCCCGAGAAGAAAAATGAGGAAGACGAGGATGGTAAGCCTGATGAAGAAGAGGAAGAAGAGGAGGAGATCACTGAAGAGGTATGTTCTCTTGAAAACAAGAGTTGGCATTGGTTTGGTGTTTCTGGTCTCTTTCACCTTTGAGAGACCAATCGAGTTGACAATTTTAGCTTACTGGTTGCAGGATTTGGAAGAGATATTAATGAAACTGAGAGATGAACATCGGTACTGCCCTTTTTGCGGTTTCCAGGTAATTGAATGCGTTCAAGTCTTCTTTTATCAATGTTTTTGTCAATGCTTAATGTTGAGTTTGTTAAGTATACTGACAAGTTTTCGCTATATGTGATTCAGTATGAAACGACTGAAGCTCTTCTATCCAATTGCCCTGGCGTAAATGAGGATGATCACTAGATAAGTCACAGTGGTGTGGAAGCACACAAACACAATTTCATGTCTGCAGAAGCTTCAAGCCAGTTTGAAATTTCCCTGATGTGGCTGAAGAGGAAGCAAGATACAGAAGAAAGACTGTGTTTGCGCATAAGCAATTCAGGTAGGTGTAGAGGTACTCACTAAAAAAATTCTAAGGACTTGCTAATCCCCTATTACTCATGCTTTGATAGATAGTAGGATGATAAAAGCATGTGGAACTCAGATTTGATAAAAACAAAATATATATTAATGATGATGTTGATGTTTCTGTTGGATGTAAACAAAACAAAGAGATCATCAATAAAAACAAAAGGTTGAAAGATCAAAAGCCAAAGCCATTGAGCCATTATCTGGCACCATTGCCTGGTTTTAAGTAACATATAGAACAGATAATTGATGAGATCTTGGGACCAACTCTTAGTAGCAACCTTCCACAGGTAAACTAGTTAATCCAAGAAGAAGTCTTTAAAGGGTGAAAGAAAAAAGACTCAAAGAGACCAATTAAAATGTTGAGGAGAAGAGTCATAAGCTCTTGTGTTCTCAGGTTCCACGTATTGCCTCGGAACCTGCTGATGATGAGAGAGCTCGAATTCACCCATTGTCGTGCCATTGCTTATCTGGAAGTCAGCTGGCTCGGAGACTTGACTCGGTCCCAAAACAGGCGACATATAATGCGAATTGCTCTTTTCGCTGGCCATGAATTCCCAAGTTTGGTTCAGGTACTGATTATAGATTGAAACGGGTGGTGCCTGAGCCATTGTAACCCTATCGGCGATCATTGAGTCGAAACCTGAAGATGGCCGCCATATATTGTTTGGTGTATGAAGTTGTTGCTGATTTAGGTTTGAGTTTGACAGAAGAGAGAGAGCACAGCTTGCGTCTGTGCTATTGTTATTGTTCATCATCTCTGGGCATGCTGTAGTACTTGCGCTTGGGCTTCCATTTGAGAAAACATTCATGAGTTGGTGGCTTTCCCTTTCCGGGTTAATCTGCCACGGTCCAGACCGTCGCATCCCGGATCTTGCGGTTGGGCAGGCCGTAGGATCTCCCAAAACGCTTCTAATCATTGCAGTATTGGCGTTTCCTGGTACCAAAAGAAAATCAAGAACTTGTTTATAAGGCACATTGAGCTGAAAAGAGTGAGTTTTAGAAGAAAAAAGCTTTGGAAAATGGTATCTAACCGTAAAGAGATGGAGCGATTCTAGTGTAACGAGAAGTCAAAAGAGTCGTTGTAGGTTGTGGCTTTCTTCGTCGCTCGTTATGACAAGCGAGTCGTCTGCGACAACTGCGTTTCTCTAAGTCAAACTCAGAAAGCTGGTGAAACCTGATTGATAATGAAGAGAAGAAAGCTTCAACGAAAAGCAACATAATAATTCATATTATTAATCTCCAGATACAAGAGACAACAAGATCACATAAAAACTAGCTGTAAAGTTTTTATAAGACTCTTCAAAGACGTTAAGAGCCAAAGCAAAACAAAAACAAAAAAAAGGGACAAAACCAGAAAAAAAGCTTAAAGCTTTGGTTTCCTGATGACTCTTCCGATCACCGGGAGTGGCAAAAAGAGTAAATAAAAAAAGAAAACAAGGGTGAAAATGGTAACCAAAAAACCTGCTACATTGTTGGCAAAACCTTTGATGAAGACCAGAGACAATGACTTTAGATGATTTAGAGTGAATGCAACAAACTTTGTGTCTCGAGTAATAAGCTTTTGCATTGCTTAGATCCATTCTACAACCTTCCACTTGGCACCTCGCCGTCGAAGACTTACGACCGGTATTAACCCCGTTCTTGCTTGACCCGGCTCCGGATCCGGATCCATCTTCGAAGTAGATCTTCTGACCAAACCTGAGTCCACCACTGAGTGAAGATGACTCGGTGGAAGATGAACCACCCGACTCGGTCTGATTCTGACCCGAACCCATTAGTAACTCCATAATGGTTTTTGGTTTCCTCTTACTCAGACAGAGAATGAGTTATGCTTTTGCTCATGACTCTCACTGTAAGTACTGAGTCTTGAAATAGTAAGGACGAAGGAGAAGAAAGGAAAGAAAATGTGGTTTTGCTAATTTTAGTTGTTTGCTATCTTTTAAAAGATCAGAGAAATAGAAAGAGAGAGAAAGAGAGAGAGAGAGAAGCTGACAAAAGAAGAGACACTCAAGAGTGATTGATACTAGTCCACGACAGCTACGGAGTTTAGCGTTTGCGTTTTGGGGATGTTGGTGCGTTTTTAATGGTTTTTTGTTTTATACAAACAAAAAATATTATTTTTCTTCTTCTTTTTCTTCTTTAACGTACAAAATGATATCCTTAAACGAGACCAGGGAACATAACTATCATGTAAAATCTTATCTATTTATTCTATAAGTTACTAAATATCATTTGTTTTTTTTAAACTACAAATATAGCCTAATGATGTTAAAATGTTGACCTTTATTGTAGTTTGTAAATATGAAGTGACCACAGACCTATAAATGGATGGTTGGTATAACTTTTTTTGGTTTTTTTAATAAACATAGCACTAGTTAACTATGTACTATTACTAATTAAAGAGCAACATCAACAATTATAGTAGTTTATGAATATTTTTTTAAATACTAAAATAGAAGAAGAACAAAAAATGAGTGTATTTGGACAGAGATGCAGATAGTGTTGGAACTCAACTGAGGATGTGACTCTTCAAAGCTAACTAGTAGGTTAACGAACACTTTCAACATTTCTTTTCTTTTTGCAATTAGATTTGTTGTTCTTTTCACAATATCCAATGCAATATCTTTCTTGATAAATTAAAAACAAATTGTTTTCAAAAGAGAGTATGATAAAGTCATGTATCCATCATAATCTGTGTACTTGAAATTTCATTGGGTTGTGTGTATCAGTTTTTGATTTTATTCCTTTTGTGTTTTGCTTTTATTTAGTAATTAGTACACAATCTAGTTCCTTTTGTTTTTAATTTGCAAATTCCTTTAAAAAAAAGAGCATAAAGCCCCTAATCTCGCTTGACTAATTTCACAAATCTTCTTCATATTTGTCAGGTCTCTTGTTCTTCTTTCTTTCTACTCTGAAACTTTTCTTTTTCACTTTTCACAACTCATAAAATGTGGTATTTTTCATAGCGCCATTAAAGAGCATTTTAGGCTCTACTCTGTTCATAAGAGAATGAGTTTCAAAACGCTATAAAAACTAAGAAAGAAGAGCAATGTCCGAAAAATCGAAATTCTGATTCCATGTAATGAAATCAAAACGCGCCCGCATCAAACTCGGGTTCTAACAGCAAAAAGCGACCAGCAAAAAAAAACAAAAAAAAAAGCGGTTTGAAAAGCGTTTTAAGAACCTCTTTTCAAACCCCATTACATTCAACAACAGCTTCAGCAGCTCGTCTTGGTTTGTTCTTCCTTCTGCTCCCATTCTGTCTAAACCCAATAGACGATGATGATTTCGTTGAATCATCTGTGCTTGATTTCGATCCTAACCCATTCTCTTCTTCGGTTATATTGCTTTCTTTAGACTCCACTGGTTTCTTCCTCTTCCTCCCATTCTCTGTCACATCTTCTTTACTTGTTACTGAACCATTTGTATCATCATCCTTCTCTTCTTCCTTGTCCACTAGCTCGTCTTCTCCATCGATTTCATCTTTCACCGGCTTCTGTGGCCTCCCTCTTCTCCTGTAAGCTGGAATCTTTTCTTCCTCACCGCTTCCACGATCTTCTCTAGCAGTAGCATTCTGCTTCTTGCCTTTTCCTCTACCTCTTCTCATAACTCTATTCAGTTCCACCAAACCAAATCCCTCAAGCAACCTGCAAGTTAAAAAGGTTGCTTTTTTCAATCCATTTTAATTTTTTTTTTGCAGTAACCGAACATTCTCTATGCACAAAGATACAAGTTATACAACAACACAATGAAGGCGAACTAAACTTAAAACAAATACTGAAAATTTTGTTTAAGAAAGCTAAGATTAAGAGAATGAAAATGTGAAATGCAATGTCATTATTTCGCTATCCACAAAATTTGGGGATCATTCAACTAGCAGATACTCCATTTCGGATCAAATATATTAGAGGAACTATTGATTGAAAAATCAACACAGTCAAGCGCAATCAAAAACAAGAAAGCAAGATTACTTTTGCAGGCATTAGAAGTAATGCATTGAACAAACTTATTTGACAATACCTAAATACAATTTCTTTCCAAAAAAAAAAGCAACACACTTCAATCACTAGACATTGAACAATTTGATCTCTTCAAAACCTATCCTTTCCAACTCAGCAGCAACCACAAACTAAGCTACAAGCAAGTTTCATAGATTATCTTCCATGAAAACTAATTGCATGAACAGTTAAAAGAGAACACAAGGCCTAATTTACTTCCAATCTCTTCAAACTTCTTCAGAACAGTCAACACAGGATTCACTACCACCAAGAAAAAAGTGAGAAAAACAGAGACTCACCTGTGAACCCATTTCTCAGAATGAGACAAAAACCCAATCAGAAACCCCTAAAGGCTATTCTTTTTCTTAAAAACCTTTCTTGGGTTTTCGATCGATCTACTCACCAGTTTCTAAAACCAACCAACTAAAGTTAACAGAGAGAGGAAAACCCAGATCAGAAGAAAAGACTAAGATTCTAAAGAAAGTGATCAAAATCACAAAAAACAGAAGAATCGAATCAAAATCCAAAGGATAAGAAAGAGAGATCTAAGGTAAGGTTAAGGAAAGAACAACAGCAACAACAACAACAAACAACAGCAAGTGTTGGTTGAAAGTGTCGTTGAAAGAAAAAAAAAGAGATGATTATTGCTTTCAAAAGGGTTTTTTTTTTCTTCTGTGAAGCTTAAAAGAGAAAAAAAAAACGTAAGAATGACGCTTTCCTCTCACTTCCACCACCATCACTGACTCAAATGGATCTTAAGCCCGTTGAAGATGGATACGGATTTCTCACACGCGCGTAGCCGGCGCGTGGTTCTCACTCTCTACTCGTTTTCGGACTGGTTGGATAATAAGACAGCTAATAGCCGCGTGACCGCGTCGATCAAAAAGATTTGAAAGAGAGATCTTTTTATGGGCTTCTTCTTTAACCTAAATGTTTGGGCTTAGGCCCATTAGAGCTGAGCTCTATTCATAATAATGGGTTTAAAAGTCCATACATAATTACAAAGCCTGATTATGCAATAATCAATTTCGGTTCGGTTTCGGTTTCGGTTTATCCCGGTTTGGTTTTTTCGGTTACAAAAATAATTAATTTCTTCCTTTCTCATAAACCCTACTGCACAATTTAGAAACCCTAATTTTTCTGGTCGTTTTCATTTTGTATCATCGTTTCCTTCAATTCTTAGCACAAGATATCGTAATTCTGGAACAGAAAGTTTAAAGAAATCGATTTCATCAGTTTGATTTCTCAACACTTGCACTTCTGAGAAAGCAGAGGTGATTATATAGAGAACCCTGGTTTTTGTTGTTGATTGGGTTTTCGTCTGTGCTAAAGATTAAGGAAGAAGAATAGTGTTGCAAGATGAGGAAGAAGGTAGACGAACGTATCAGGACTCTGATTGAGAACGGTGTCAAACTGAGACACCGTTCCATGTTTGTAATTATCGGTGACAAGTCTCGTGACCAGGTTAGGTTTTTTCAGTTCCGAAAAGTTTTCTACTTTTGATTCATATCCATGAGAATTTTTGTTGGGTTTTTTGGATATTAATTCTACAACCTTTTTGTGTGTGTGTGTGTGTGTGTGATCCTACTCTTAACAGATAGTGAACCTCCATCATATGTTGTCAAAGGCAGTGACTAAGTCTAATCCGAGTGTCTTGTGGTGCTACAAGGACAAACTTGACATTAGCAGGTTCGGTTCTTGATGCCAAATTTTGAAGCTTTAGTTGATTCTTTTTTTAAGCTTAAGGGTTGTTAGCTTCTATGTTTGAGTTTTGTTTTTAGTCTTCCTCTGAAGAGTGAGGACAGATAGAGTTTAGTTGGGCAAAATGTAGAATGGAATTCAAATTTTCTGATTGTTCGAAGTGAATGGAGAGAGTTGATGACTTTGTCACTAATGATGAGAGTTTGTTTCGTGTATTGTTATTTTGTGCGTCAACAGATTTTTTTTAGTGAGAGGTTTGCATTCGTCGTTTTTGTTTGCAGTCATAAGAAAAAGCGTTCGAAGCAGCTGAAGAGAATGAGGGAGAGAGGACAGTTGGATCCAGAGAAACTTGACGCTTTCTCGCGTTTGCTTGATGTGGGAAGAGTAACTCATTGCTTGTACAAAGATTCTGAAAGAATTCTGGGAAATACTTTTGGCATGTGCATATTACAGGTACTTCATTTTCTTAATATTTATTCAAAATTATTGTCACCTGTCCCTGTTTCATTTTGTGGATAATAGTTAATCTCTCTTCTTGATAAATTCAGGATTTTGAAGCGTTAACTCCAAATCTTCTAGCAAGGACAATAGAGACTGTCGAAGGTGGTGGGATGATTGTATTAATATTACGATCACTTGCATCACTTACTAGTCTATGCACAATGGTTATGGTATGAACCACAGTTTTCATACTCTTATTGCTTACTCTTTAGAAAGTGGGACAAAAACATTATCTAACTGCTATTACATGAATTTTTTTTTCCCTTTTTAGGATGTCCATGACAGATTCCGAACTGAGTCGCATTCTGAGGCTGCCGGCCGTTTCAATGAACGTTTTCTGCTATCACTTGCATCGTGCAAAGCATGTGTTGTCATGGATGATGAGTTAAATATATTACCGCTTTCCTCGCATATCAGATCTATTACTCAAGTTCCAACGGAAAAGGTAGTCTTTGTAACAAAGTGAATTGGGTTCTATTGTGAGAAAATGTTTTCCAAAATTCCAGTTAGTATTAATAACTTTTTAATGTTTTGTGCTATTAAAGGATTCCCAGGGGCTCTCTGAGGCAGAACGGGACCTGAAGAGTTTGAAAGATGAACTAAGTGATGATTTTCCTGTTGGTCCTTTAATCAAGAAATGCTGTACATTGGACCAGGTTGAAAACTATCAATTGTTTGCGTACTTGTCTTGCTAATGTTCTTTCTTGTTGCACGCAGATGTTAATTGAGTTTCTGTATTTCCTTTTTGTAGGGTAAAGCTGTTGTCACATTTTTCGATGCAATTCTGGATAAGGCTCTCCGCAGCATAGTTGCTTTGATTGCTAGTCGAGGGCGTGGAAAATCTGCTGCACTTGGTTTAGCTGTTTCCGGAGCTGTTGCTGCTGGGTAGGTTTTACTCGATATTTTCTTTTACTCTCCAGCATTGTTTTTCCTGGATGTTTGTTAACACTATTGGTATGTGATTTACTTGCTCTTAGGTACTCAAATATTTACATAACTGCACCAAGCCCGGACAACTTGAAGACATTC
Source organism: Pseudoturritis turrita (assembly GCA_900406555.1). Lineage (NCBI taxonomy): Eukaryota > Viridiplantae > Streptophyta > Magnoliopsida > Brassicales > Brassicaceae > Pseudoturritis > Pseudoturritis turrita. The sequence continues at coordinate 2,779,212 of OVBL01000313.1, read as the reverse complement.
TTCGAGTTTGTTTGCAAAGGCTTTGATGCACTTGAATATAAGGTAATGCAAATGTCTTTTCCCTAGACATTATTTTTATATAGCACCTGTTCCATTTCGTTGAGAAGAACTAGCAAGGTGAGAGAGATATGCATATTTATTGAGATAATCATTGAATTTGACCTATACAAGCTCAAGTAAAGAAGCATAACCATTATTCTGCTTTGCGATGTGGTCATATATGTTTCTTATATACCTTCTACTATCTTTTTTCAAAGGAGCACCTTGATTATGATGTTGTGAAAAGTGTGAATCCTGACTTCAAAAAAGCGACTGTACGGATAAACATCTTCAAGCAGCATAGACAAACTATCCAGGTTTGTTAATTCGTCAGTTAATTCATGGTCTTTTAGCTGTGGTTTGTGTCCATCTCTGACTTGTTCCATGTTTTTTCATGCAGTATATACAACCACACGAGCATGAGAAACTCTCACAAGTAGAGCTTTTGGTTATTGATGAAGCGGCAGCTATTCCTTTGCCAGTTGTGAAGTCTTTGCTGGGTCCTTATCTAGTTTTCCTATCGTCTACTGTCAGTGGGTATGTAAAGCATGATTTGATGCTACTCCATTAAAGTTATATCCATGTTCTGGTTTTAATTCAGGGTCAATCATGCGACTGAATTTTACCTGTTTCTCCTTCCTTTTTGGTGAAAGCTATGAAGGCACTGGTAGATCTTTGTCCCTGAAGCTCTTACAACAATTAGATGAGCAAAGCCGGGCTCCTGCCACTGGTCTTGAAGGCTCTCTTTCTGGTATTTAACCGCTGCATCTTGCTTTCACTCTTGAATATGAAAAGTATTAGGGGAATATTGTAGAGACCCCAATATCATCCTTAAGAGGATAGACTCATCTTTCTTAGAATCAACGCTCAGATCTCCTTATGTACTGTTTAGGAAGGAAAAATAAGTGCTTCCAGCATTTGTTTATAAAATTTTATTATGTGTATTCAGCAGTTAGCTCAATTGTAACGATCTAGGAGGAACAGTCATTTGAAGGCCAGTTATTATAGTTTTGAGGAATATGTGCGAATGTTTTTTCTCTTGAAGAACAGGAGCTTCGTTTTCGTTTTTCCCTTAAGAGGCCTGCAAAAATTTATCTGGTTCCATGCAAAGTATCCCGCTTCACTAGTGCATCTTATGAATTTTTCATATCTATAAAGCTAATTCTATTTGCAGGGCCTGCGTTTGTGGCCACTCTAGTTGATGTGAATCATTATTATGAGAATCCCCTGACTCTCTCAAGTTTCTTTGGACAGGTTGCCTTTTCAAGAAGATAGAACTTAATGAGTCTATCAGATACGGTTCTGGAGATCCAATTGAATCTTGGCTTAATGGCTTACTGTGCCTTGATGTTGCTACTTGTCTGCCTAATCCTGAGTGGTATGCATATTTTACTGAAATTTTAGTTGTATTCTGATTGACTAGAAACGTTTCTTATGTGATCTTTTTTTTCTTTCTTCCTTTTGTGTAGCCATCCTCTGCCAAGTCAGTGTGATCTCTATTATGTCAACCGGGACACACTCTTTTCTTATCACAAAGATAGTGAGTTGTTTTTACAGGTAAATGTGGTTGATTGGGTTCTGTACATTCTCTGTTACCTGTATTTTGACAATAGACTGACATACGTGCATCCTACAGAGAATGATGGCGCTCTGTGTCTCTTCCCACTACAAGAATTCTCCTAATGATCTTCAACTACTGGCTGATGCTCCTGCTCATCATTTGTTTGTGTTACTTGGTATGAGCTTTCTTTTTGTCCCACCTGGTTTAATGTTCAGAACTCTGCCTAACTGCTTGTAAATATAGGTCCTGTTGATGAGTCCCAAAACAAGCTTCCTGATATACTCTGTGTTATCCAGGTATAGATTGCTTTTTATTAATTGATCACTAACTTGTTTGGTCTGTTGGAACATTAGACAGTTGGAGTTTGATTTTAACTTTACATTAACCTAGACCAACGAATCATCAGTCTCCATGAAAATGGATTTGTAAAGATTAAAGTATCAGCTATCAATCTGTTTTAACTGTTTTTTTCAACATTTTGCGGGAAATCGGATGGGTGATCTTAAGCATCATTGTTATTGGTGTTTTCAGGTCTGTCTTGAAGGACAGATATCTCAGAAATCAGCCCTCAAAAGTTTAAGTGATGGCCATTCACCATATGGGGACCAAATTCCATGGAAATTCTGTGAACAATTCCGGAACACAGACTTTCCAACTCTTTCTGGTGCTCGGATAGTACGCATAGCAGTCCACCCTAATGCCATGAAGGTAATATTTCTATCTGCCCATATATTTCCCTATCCAGTTAGGTTTTGTGAGCTATTAACAAGTTTCTGATTGCCTGCTTTGTAGATGGGATATGGTTCTGCTGCAGTTGAACTCTTGACCAGGTAAATTCATGATAATGTGCATACATGAAGATGTTATTATGTGCATCCCATACATTACTTATATCAGTTTTATGTTCTGTGCTCGATAATTTAGATTTTGTACTCTTATTTACGTGTGGGTGTGGCCATCCTCTTAAACAATCAGTGCTCCTCCTCTTACCGTACTATTTGACATGTGCAGATATTTTGAGGGTCAGATAGCTCCAATCGCAGTAACAGATGATGAAGTTGACGTGGAGCATTCACCCATTAGAGTTACCGAGGCTGCTGAGAAGGTTTCTGGTTTTTCTATATATCTATGTGGCCTTTGGATTTTTCTTAGTGCAGAATCTGGTTCTTTGATGTTCACTAGCGTAGTTATTTCTCCGTCCTGTGCTTAATTGATTTCATTTTCGACAGGTCTCCATGCTCGAGGAGCAAGTAAAGCCTCGCACGAATCTTCCACCTCTGTTGGTTCCACTCCATGATCGGCGACCTGAGAGGCTCCACTACATTGGTGTCTCCTTTGGGCTTACCTTGGACCTCTTCCGGTTTTGGAGAAAACATAATTTTGCTCCATTCTACGTTAGCCAAATCCCAGTTGAGGATATTTCCAACCTTTCTCCTTTATTTCTTATGCTTACCATTTCTAGTAGTGGTTTTGTAACAGTGATTTTACCTGTGCTTGGATCAGAGTGCTGTGACTGGTGAGCACACATGTATGCTTCTAAAACCTTTAAACAATGATGAACTAGAAGTCGATGAGTCCGATGAGTTGGGCTTCTTTGCTCCCTTTTATAAAGGTTTGTTGATTCTTTGATCAGAATTGAACTTACTCCATGTTCCAAGTATATCGTAATTTTTGTTTAATGTTTGACAACTTTTTTGCTTTGTTCAGATTTCAGGATAAGGTTCTCTAAGCTGTTGAGTGATAAATTCAAGAAGATGGACTATAAACTTGCAATGAGGTAAGCACTAACAATTTCTTGTCATTGGTTCGCGATAATACTATTTTCATGTAACTAATTCTTTTTGTCATAACACTCTCTGTCCAGTGTCCTAAACCCCAAGATCAACTTCCCGGAGGTTGATTCTTCAGGGAATTCATCAGACGGATTTTTGAAGACACTTGACGGCATATTGTCTCCATTTGACATGAAGAGGCTCAGAGCATATACCAAAAATTTGACTGACTTCAATCTGGTTAGATTTCTTTCCTGAGAATGGTTTTCTTTTGATGTCTATGAAGTAAATTTACATTGTTTGGAATGATCTCTTGGAACCACTTTATACCTAAAATCCTATTGCCTAAAAAACTCACTGGGAGTTGAAATGGCGCAGGAGTGAAAACAAATGTTTGCCGTGTAAACTTGTTAAATAGATTTAGATCAATACAAACTGCTTTCAGTTCTCCTTCTGTTTGTAACCAGTTTCATTGTCTTATCGTTTAAAGGTTTATGACATCTGCAAAACACTGGCACATCAGTATTTTCAAGAGAAGCTACCTGTATCACTGTCATATGTTCAGGCATCTATATTGTTATGCTTGGGATTGCAGGAGTCGGATTTCTCTAGCATCGAGGTATCATGTTCTACTCTGCAACTGCTTCGCTATGTTTCGCCTGATTCATATTCAGAAAAACTTGCAAACACATTTTGAATGTTCGACTTTGCAGAGACAAATGCAGTTGGAAAGGGGACAGATACACTCTCTTCTCTCGAAGGTTGCAAATAAGTTATACGATTATCTCTACAGAATTGCAGGAGAGGAAATAGAATCAACCCTCCCTCGTTTGAAAGAGGTAGCTCCATGCTATTTTCTCTCAGTAATTGATCCATCAACTATAATCATAAGAATATACATTTACGAACCAAGAACAAAGTTTGGATCTTTGAATGCATGCTGAGTGTGCAGCAATATATAGTTTAAAGTCTGAGCACTCCTGCGAGAATTAACTAAAAGTCTGCCAAGCTGTTTTCATTGTTTTGTGTTTGCTATTGAATAGTGTCATCTGTTTTGTCTTCTAGAGTTGGATATTTGTGAAAGGCTAATTTACGGTTCATGGTTGCAGAGAGTGCTTGAACCTCACAATGTATCGGTCGACGATGATCTCAGGGAAGGAGCAAAGCAAGTCGAGGTATTTCTCCTACCTTCCCGTGCCCGTGTAAAATTGTTATATTTGTGTTGCTTTGGTTATAACTTCGAATAACTTATCCTCTTGTGTTTTATAAAAGGAACAAATGATGAAGGAGAGAGTTGAAGGATTGATGGATTCTGAGCTTCAACAATATGTAATTGGAGACAAAGAAGCAGAGGCTCTGCAACATTCAAAGATCCCTTCAAGTGGTATCATCAGTGTTAAGTCTACCAAATTGGAGAATCAAAATGGTTTTGATAAATCCACCAAAAAGAGAAGCAATGATAAGCATTCTTCTTCCTCCTCCAAATCCAAATCTTCCAAGAAGAGAAGAGCATGAAGTAGTTTTTAACAATGATCAAAACAGTTTTGAGCATGAGCTATGATTTTTTTTTAATCAGAAATTTTGGTTATATACTTGTTGTAATCTTGATTTATAATCAGAAATGGGATTAGATCGAGTCAGAGGAGGTGGATACAATTGATGATAGTGAACATGTGCAAATGATTGAAATTTGGAAGTGATGTGATGTAATATGAAAGATGTTCAATGATTATTATCACTTTTATTTCTATTTCTTCTATGACTTAACAAACTCTCTATCAATTTGATTCTCTCTTAACCCTTTTAAGCTCAAATATCTCAACTTTTCACGTAATATACCAAAAGCTTCACGTATATAACTTTGAGTGCATGACAATATAACTTGTAGTGTCCCATTTGAGATTCATATTATCTTTTTTTTTTTTTTTTGGTGAGTGATTTTTGTTCCCAAATCCATTTATCTATTCAATGATCTACCAATGACATAGATGATGTTGAATCGTAAATTTTACTACTATTCACTATGAAGATCACTATTACATCTAGATCCACTTGAGTTGCCTTGATTTGATCCCCACGGTAAAGAGATAACTCGGTCCCATTAAACATCTCGCAAATTTCTAGTTTTGAATTTGTGTGAATTTTTAAATATCAATCATGAAAACAAATAGAGAAGCATTATGTGTAGTTTTAAAAGATAATAATAAATACTTTGGGTAAGATTTTTTATATATCACTATTCATATCAGAATTAGAAACTTTCGATATAAAATATTTAGAACGAATTGAGATGGATATGGAAGGATATCACACCCCATGATTAATACATTGATATGTTTATTTTTCATATATAATTAAATAGTTTGACATGATTATATCATTTTTTTTTTGTTAATCAAGAGAATCCCATATCAAAACCCAAACTAATCCTCCGAGGTCCATAGAAATTCGAGTTTTCTTGTCACTGAAAACGTTTATGGGTGATCAAAAATAATTGAAATCGCAATGCAATAATTCAAATTCTGCAAAAAAAGATATTCAAAGTGATTCTTAACCACTGGACTACCACCATTTGGTTAGATAATTACATATCAATTTAGCGATATGGAACCTAATTAAGAAAATGTGAAAATAAAGGAATGATAGAAGAAGAATAAGAGAGAAATATAATTAGTGAATTGTAGTAGTTGCAAGTGGTTAAAAGAGCGATACCAACTCTTTCATATTATGAGTCATCTATGGATTTTCCTCACGCGTTGCTGATGCACTTTGGAGACACCTCTTTCTTACCTTGCCTTCTTCTCCACTCTCTCTTCTTTTCTCTGTTTTTTCTTCTTATTTATATAATAAAAATATATTAATACATGGTACTTATTCACTTTAAATTTTTATTCTTAAAAATTGAAATTGAGGTATTAAAATCGAAGTAAGGTATGGTTAGTTAATACATGTATGGATATACAAGATTCAATGAATATATATATATATATATATATATATATATATATATATATATATATATGTGTGTGTGTGTGTGTGTGAGTGTATATCTAGGGTATTGAGTGATAATTTGATCGTGAATTCGAATAGATTGCTTACGTTTAAAACATAATCTAGTTTTTTGTAGGAATATCATGACAAACTTTCTACTTAAATAATTGTTGGTTATAGACTTATAGTATCCCAAGTTTAAATTATTTTGAATGTGTAAATTTGATGAATGTTTAAGGTTGAAAGTGTTACTCAAAGGGCTAAGTTTGTCAATGGAATTTAATTTAATATTTTAGTTTTGAAAAGGATAGTAAGTTTCTTAGAAATAATAAGTTCAATTACTAGTTTTTTGGTTTCCACAAAATAAATAAATAAAATCGGAAACTTATGCGTAAATTTGCATGAAAGTTACTTTTCCCGGCCGAAATAATATATGTGCTGTTAAGTCCTACAATAAGCATTATTTTTAAAAATATATACCAACAACAATCCTACCCTCTTCTACAACTTGACCAATTGATAAAAAGTCAATACAATAAACTTTTTGTAATTATTTAGCAAAATTTCCCATATTATAACGAATTTAGATAACATATAATATACTGAAATGATTTAAAAGATGTTAACCACATATTTGGTCTAATAGTTTCGGATACCATATGCAAGATTTAAAATTTGTGCTCTTTTCATGTGTGTTTTTGTTAATAATATATTTTTCTAACAAAAATTAATGTTTATACATGTAAAATATTAAATGGTCGCTTCACTTGTCTATACTCTTAATTAACTTACATATAAAAAAATTTACATAATATAACTAGAAAGCTTTTAAAAGGAAGGGTTTTAAGAGGCCTAAATCACAATAGTGTATTCTATCTTATTATACGTCATAATTTTTTTTATAAGATTGATTATAAAAAGTAAATTTACAAAGTAAAATCTATTATTGCTATATGTATACGTGAAGAGTAGAAATATTATTTATAGCTTTTTGGGAATTTTCACAAAATATTATTTAGATTAAAAACACACTATAAGCCATACTATATATTTAATGTATACGTATATATAAAAACATATACAGTAGATGTGCTCTGCATGTGTATTTTGGTCTGTCTTTTCGTGTAAGATGAAATCCAAGAAAGACAAGAGCTCCACAGATTCAGGTGGCCGATCAACTGGAAATCAGCCACTTTGATTTTTTGTCTAATTTGTTTTTTCCAAGTCTAGAAATATATTTAATCATCTATCTAATTTCTTTAAAAGAATATATTATATTGTTTTCTTTAGACCAGAGCACATTGGATTTATTACATTAAATTTATTAACAAATTAGTTTGATTTGTTTTATATATCCTCGGTCTTTGAGGTTTTCAGCGAAGCTTAAGCCTTAAGCGCCGTTCACGGCTATTTGAAAAATGAATATCAGACAAATAAATTATTTATTATCCACAAACAAATAGTGCTATATATCTTAAAGAAAGTTTAGCCATATGCATGTATCATTAATTATAACATTTAAATTTTAAACAAAAACTCATATTCGAAATTTTCATATATATGTAATATTGCAAACAAAACCAATATTGAAAAAATCAGTCACACATACATGTGTTACGAAAATTTGATAAAACTTGTTGAAAAATTCGCGTGTTACCAGAAATAGATTTTAGTATGTATCTGTTTCGAGATTAATCAGAGTTTAATTTAAGAAATATGATCACTAAGTAATACATGCATACGTAATTAACGATGTGATTGTGTGTAGAAGACATGTGCTTATTGGGATTTGTTTGGCTTCAAGAACCCCTAAAAATTCCTGAAACTGGTCCAAGATTCCATGACGACAATGACCTTGGGCCTAATTTGCATTGATCCGATTGCCTAAATTTAATCCCTTCGTAGATCCAAATGAACATCAGCCAACAAAAATAATTAGTAAATAACAAATTCTAATTAACTACAACCATTAGTATTGTAGAACAAAAATAATTATTAAATTCTGTATTTAACTACAACCATTAGTATTGTAAAAAAAAGATCATTTTTATTTTTTCGGCTGATACACAAAACAACCTTTTTATTTTGGCATTCTGCCTAGCTCCATTTTTTTTAGGTTTTACATTTTTAATTTTTTTTACATAGGTGTCATACATAAAAAATCGAACCTTAAGAGTTCTTAAAAATCAGAATGATTCAACTAACCAAGTGGATTTTGAGTTAGTGGTGAATTTTTATGTCCTCCAAAAAATGTCCATCTTTGCATCCTTTATGTCGATTCTCGTTTGGAAGGAAAACAAATATTTTCCGAGGGAAAATGTATGGATTTTGGTTAATAATTCCTCGATTACTATAGTGTTGATGTCAAAATTATTTTTTATTTAACATAAATAATTATCAACATATTTTTATAATGGTATATTGATCACTCTAAATTGTGTTAAAAAAATCTATGGTACTAAATAAAAACAAACTTCAAAATTATTACTAAAAAATGGTAACTAGCTGCAAATTTTGGATGAAATGAATTTGTAAGTTTCACAAAAAGAAGAAACTCAAAAATCTCAAATATAATTGTGTGTGTTCTAATATAAACAAAAGAGTGAATTTTGGTGAAAAATGAATTTGTGAGATATTCTAATCTAACAAATCAGTGTTGTTGATCCGATCTAAGTTTGGGAAATGTGGGAATTTGGTTGAAGTTAAGAAGAGTGTATAAATTAGGATCTAGGAGAAGTTGTAGGGTGGGATTTGGTCTTATTCAAATCACCAAACACACTCAACAAGCTACCTTATCTATTATTTATTGATTAAAGTATGTAATACTATTTATAAAGATATAATTACGTCTATAAAATATTATAGATTCTTCAGAAGGCTGTCTGTGTTTGTAGTAAATTAAACTAAATTCACAGAAGTGAAAACATGAAGTGGCGAATCTGAGACTACAAAACAATATTAATATAACGACAAATAAAACATAGGAAGTGTTTGGTTTCTTTAACCTTACGCAATGTTTTAATTAGTTTGAACTCTTCCCGATACCTAATTGGGAGTTGAAAAATTCAGTCCTCAGCCAAACCCGTTTGTGGCTCACTCTACTTCTTGTGTTGCGCCACACATATACATAGTTTTTTTTTTCTAACAAAAAAAAAGTTATGGAAAATAAATTTAGTAAAAGTAATTATAGAAACTAGTTACGAATTTAAAAGAAGAAATAATTAAGAACAATCAAGTTTTTAGTTTCGTTTTTTATAAAGATTTTAGTTCCACTTCGGTTCCAAAATTTTGAATTTAGTGGTTTATAAAACATATAAACTGAATCTTGAATCTATAAATATATGAAAAGCCATAAATTATATAGTTGTTATTTTAAACAAAGAAGGCAGGACAATCTATGTTGTATCTATAAATAGGTAACGTGTGTGTCAATATATATATATATGCTAATTGAAAAAAAAACAAAATATTGTGGTTCACAATCTATTTTGTGTGTCTATCCTAATACTTAATACAAATCAACACATAACATGAGCTTATCAACACCTTCTTATTTGATTATTTTTTAATAACTCTGTAACAACATTTTCTTGCTAGGAATAACCAGTGTTCTAAAAAATAGTCTAGGTGATCGCCTAGACTCCGACTAAACGCTAGACGCTCAAACAACGTCTAGATGACCGCCTAGACCATGAATGTTATATATACGTGTTAAAATTATGTATTTTTGTTATTAAATAGATTTAAACGGTTTTAAATGATTCTAAGCGGTTTTAAATGATTCTAAGCGTTTAGAGCGGTCCTACAAAATCGTTAATCAATTACTCTTTAATTTAATTTTTTTTTTCAATGTATTTTTCCAATTTCTAACTATATAAATTTAAAATTATAAGTTTTAATTCATATACGTGGTTATAAAACATTCATATGTTGTTTGATATGAATTAAATGAATGTTTTTGTTTAATTTTTGTTTACGATTTAATATTTTTATATTTTTAGTGAATGTTTTTGTATAAATTTTATCTATAATATCATATTTATAATATTTTATGTTATAAATATCTAAACCATCTAAAATCGCCTAGTTAAACGTTTTAGGCGTTAGGTGCTGAATCACCGATTAACCAATTCTTAGAACAACAATACACCAACAAAATTCTTCCTACTTTAACTTCGTGGAAATTCTACGGAATTTTACATTCGCATTACAAATAAATTTAAAACCAAAAACGTAAGACTATTCACAGACAAGACAATCATATACGGAGATAACCAAATTACAAAAACGCCCACTAGTCCAAAAACTTTAATTCAGAAAATAACACGAAAATGAGTGGCATAAAAGTCAAGAAAATCCTTTATAAAGTCCCGCGAGTGTTGTTCACTTTAATGCATAGACAGAAAAAGAAACACACAAAATAAGTGTGAGAAAGAGAGAAAGAGTCTCTCTCTCGAGTCTTTAAGTCATGCAGCTAAAATCTTCATCATCATCTTCTTCTTCATCATCCATGAAACTCAAAACCCTAATCCAAAATCTCCTAGCACACCCTCTCTACCGTTTCCTAAGAGCTGTCTCTAGAGCCAAAACAATCTTTCTAGAGATCTCTAAACACAACAACAAGAAACGAAAGCTCGTGATGTTTTATCCAACAAAAGCTTCAAGGAATCAACGCAAGATCTTCTTCGGATCTTTCAGGTTGCATTACAACTGGTGTTCTTCTGACGTCGTCCCTGTGCCTCAACCTTTTCATTTCCCTGTCTCTGACATCAATGGTGAAGAAGATGATGAGTCTCAGCTCTCTGGCTACCTCGAGTGGCTCGAACACAAGAAAGTTGATGATGTGGAAGAGATCAGAGATGTTGCAGCTGATAATGATATTGATCATTTGGCGGATATGTTCATTGCTAATTGTCATGAGAAGTTCTTGCTCGAGAAAGTCGAATCATACAGGAGGTTTCAAGAAATGTTAGAAAGGGGTTTGTGAATTATCAGAGGTGAAACATAGATTTTGACTTTTGTCTTATTAATTAATAATCATGTTTGTAAAATCTTAGCTAGTTGATGATTTGATAGTATTTCCACAAGGTGGTGAAATGTGTATCTTGAAAGTTTTGGTGGGGTAATGTGCAAGAAGTTAAAACTTTTGGGGTTATCAGTGAAAGATCTGATATTGTAAAAACAATAATTGTTGTTGTCCATCTAATTGGGCACATCTAGTTAAGTTGTGATTTCTGATTAGTGTTTGGTAAATTGCGTCCAACTTGCCTAATTTTTAATTACGCCCAATCTTGAGAAAGTTTAAGGAAATTAACTAAACGATAATTTAATAAAGAATTACAAAAATAAATTGAAAGACAAGAAAATACCTCTTTTGGGATTTCAAGAGTCTTAAATACATACCATAATTTATAAAATGAGAAATTATTGAGTGAATAATATTTACTATTAAGATCTAAATTTTAAATTGTTTAACATACATAGTTTTCCTTAGAATTACAGTGAATGTTTTATTGTAATGCCTTTTGTATAGAACTGTATAATTTTGAGCTTAATTACATTTTCTTCCGCAAATGTAATGCAGATTCCGTAGACAAAATGATATGATAAGGTAAATAACATCAATATTTGTATTATTAGTGGAATTTATTACTTTATTATCGTAAAATTAGGGTGAATAGTATAAGAAAAACATGTATATTGTCGTGATCATAAATAGCTAAAAGCCATTAAAAGATCGAACAAATCTTGAGGAAAATTATCTAAAGTACTAATACAATTCACTGTGCCTTCTCAACTACCCGTAGATCTAATTTTCACCTAATTTTGGACTTTAGACAATACTGTGGCATCCCCGTGTAATTACAATAGTCATTTCTCCAAATGATTATATTTCCCTATAATAATATAAAATGAGTCAGAGAAGTAACAGTTTTCCCATATAATGTAGAGAAATGCATAAACATCAAATCAGACGAAGGTTGGTTACTGTAATATTAATAATATTTTCTGTGAGAATATCACAAATTTATTTATAATCAATTTTGAAAAAATTGGTTTAGTAATAGATGTTGATTGTTACAAATCTTTCAAATAGCGTATTTGCATTTGATAAAATCTAAAAGTCATTCCCTCATTTCTTAACAAAAAAGTTGTGCTTGTGATTTTTATATTTTAACTATATGTGAGTTCTAAATGGATATCTTTTGTTCCACTATTTTTTTCCTTCCAATATTCTATGCAGTCTTTTGAATTTTTTTCTTTCCAAAACTTAAAATAATAAACTACCAGATTTTATGCGTATAATTCAATTTTTTTTTTGGCTTTTAATGAAAAAGCCAAGTATATATTTTGCTAAATATAATAGATCTGTAGACTAGAGTCAATTTTCCACATCCTAGATATTGTTTCGTTGACCTTCGCAGTTTATAACTTTATGTAGCATGCTCGAGACCCAAAATCAATATAATGTAATATACAAAATTTAAAAATATATAAATTTGCTTATCTAAAGTTGTTCTATACGTTTGAATTAGGGGTGGAATTATTATCGGGGATTTGAGATCCAATCCGAGATCCGCTTCTATTCGTTCCGTTAATCAGGATATTCGGAACGTCCGGATCCGGATAGTAAAATTTCGGATCCGTGGAAAAAGGATCCGAATCCGGATAGTAAAATTTCAAGGTCCGAATATCCGGATCCGGATCAGGAGGCATTAAATTTATTAAAAACATATTTTTTACATATATTAAATTATTTTATATAATTATATATATATATATTGATTTTAGTTTTTTTTCTTCTAAAATATCATATTTTTTGAAAAATATAATTCTAATTTATTTATTTATTTTTTTTAATTAATTTTTTAATATTTTATTTTGATTATTTTAGTTATTTAATTATTATTTTCGGATTCGGATTCGGATATCCGCGGATATCCTAATTTTTGGCCGGATATCGAAGTCTGAATATCCGAAAGCCACGAATCCGGATCTGGAAAATTTTGTCACGGATCTGTCCCACCCCTAATTTAAACACAATGCAGTTATATATCGTTTTAATTTTTTTTTTTTTTGCAAGTATATCGTTTTGATACTAGGACCGAACTAATCCAATCGCTAATAAAAAATGTGCACTCATGGATATTGATGATATCCATTACATCCGGATCAAGTAAATTCTATCTCAAAAAAAAAAAAAAAAATAGATTCAATGTTAGACTATAAGTAAATTGTTGATATCTATTAAGGGAGAGTTATCGAACGAGGGACTTTGAATAATTAAAAAACAATTAATTTTGCATGATTTTATAGAATTCTATCAAAATGACAGTAAATTCTTTCGAAATAACAATACCATGTAATATGCGATAAAATTGAATAATACTAGCATTTAATAGAATTAAAAATTCAATAAATTGAATAATACATGAATTTAAAAGAATTCATAAAATAGATAATTGAATAAAGAATTTGATAAAATATTTAATTTTTTCAAAATTAATTAAATTTTTGAATTGAATACCTCCCCTAAATTAATTCAAAATTATTTCATCATTTTTTCACATTTAACATGCTTTTGATACCAAGACCGGACTACTCCAATCGTTAATAAGCTAAATGTGCATCGATTTTATACCACTACACTAACTTCAATTTTTTTTTAAAACTTTTAATTAATTCTCCTATTTGTTAACAAAAATAATGTAACTCTCTCCTAAAGATAATGACATTTAAGTAACAACAATATTGCAACTTACCCAATCCCTAACTTCTTCCACAAGTCGTATATAATCTCACTTCTTCCACAAAATCTTCACACTCTTATCTCATTCACCTCTGGAGATTGTTGTTCTAGGGTTTTACTTTAGACCACAATCTTCATCTCTCAAGATTCCTCTGTTCTATTGGGACCAGAAAGATCAAGACCCAAATCCTCTCGCCGGTACGTCTCTTCAGAAACTTCCGATGATATTTTGTTTTTTATTGAATCCTCTGCTTTTCTTTTTCTCTCTGTCCCATTGATGGAAACGACTGATTGATTAAAAGTTGTCTTCTTTCTTGTCTATATACCGAAAAGTGATCTTGATTATGTTCTTCCTCGTGATGCAGAAGAAGATCTAACGTTTCTTCCATTAAAGAAGAGATCAATGGCTGGAAAATCACTTCCTGAGTCCAAGTTAGAGTCCGAGTCCGAGTCCAGCGATAGCGGTGACTATGGCGATGTGATAGATTACTTTGGAGAAGAATTCGCCAAACAGAAACGCGAAGAACTCAAGAAGAAAGCTTTCTACTCTGTTCTCCATGCTTTCACAGCAGAAAGCTCGACAATATCAAACGTAAGATCTTTCTTGTTTACTCGCTTTTCGTCCTTTAAATCTTTTCTTCTTCTTCTCTGATTTCATTCGGTTCCTGTCTTCTGTTCTTCAGGAGAGGACTTCGATCATAGAAAAACTGATGATCGAGTGGAACATTCCTCAAGAAACTCACATCTCTTTTGAGGATAACATTGAGAAAAATCTTCTGGCCCAACAACAAAGGTATAGCCTTTAATCAAAGCATTTCACTTGGAAGATGTGATCTCTCTCCCTCGTTTGAAAGTCCCTTTTTTTCCTCAGGGGTGATTCATATGCATTTGATGAGAAGGAAATGCAGATAGTAGAAGAGAAGCCATTGACCAAATCTGTTGTAAGGCCAGAGAAGTTGAAAAACTCTGATTTGGCTTTTACATGAGAGTTTTAACTTTTATTCTCTTTATCAGGAAAAGAAGGCAACTTCGAATACGACTTCTGTTGCTACATGTGGCTCAAGCTGGGGCAGTGTAAATCCAAAGTCTCTTGTTGGAAAATGGATCCGTGTAAGAATGCCTGGTGAAGATGATTTCGAAGAATTCGTCATCACAAAGTACGACGCAAAACAGGTAATAAACCCCTTTCCTGGTTTCTCTCATGCCTTGTTCCCATCAGGACTGAAGCCATTATAACAAATCTAGTTTCCGAATCTCTCCAGGAAATGCATCGCTTAGAGACCACAGACATGGATGCAATGGAGATGGATGACCTGTTAAGCTGGATTGATATTAGAGAAGTAAAACACACAAACTGTTATTATCTCTTTTCATCAAATCAAACTCTCTTATATCAGAAGCTGAAGGAAATCTGATCTCAAACTCATTATTTGCAGGTTCCAGCTGAAGATATTATGTGGCAAGGTGGAGAAAAGGCAAAATTTGATGCTCCCAACCAATCTACAGCTCGATGAGCACTCTTTTACAAGTCATTTGCCAACACACAAGACATTCTCAGCAAAACTTTACTAGTTTGGTAGAAAGTTTACCAATGAAGCTCCTGGTTTCAATGCAGGACAATGGTGACTGAGATTGACACGAGACCCTCTTATGCTTTTTTTTTTTTTTTTCGCTAAAATTTGGTGCATTATATTTAAAGTTAACAAATAACAAAAGTTTTACAATTGTTAAATAAATCTAATTGAGAAAAACATATGTTTGAGACAAACATATGAGAAATTGCCAGAAATAACAAATACATTTATGGAATTTGAAGAGTGTGAAGTGATGCTGAACCGACGTCCATGCCCCGATTATCACAAGAGTAGAGATAGATCTTTAGATAACTTTTTAGGGATATCTAAAATGAAGAACCGTGGCCACCACGATCTTTCTTTTTCCGTCCTTCCACTTTGGTCCATTCCATCTCTTGGAGTTTTAGTGTAGGTTTTATTATCCTACCTCCTCGAGTCCTTTGAGACTGATCACCAATCACAAATCCAAAAAATCCCGTGTCTAAGGTAGCAAAATTGCTACTGAAAACATTCCCTTCAAACTCATTAACCAATGAATCCGAGGGAGGGGGAGTAGATAATGTTACCGTAGCAGCAAGAGGAACAAACATTGAAGTAGGGGTTGATGGTTCTACCACTACACATGTAGAGGCGAGTGTAGTTGCAGTAGGTACAACAGCAAATGTGGTTGTAGTGTCATTTGCTACTCCCGTGGGAGTATCAGCAGGAGCAAAAGCTAAGGGAGATCCATGCGAATCGGGATTGGCAGTTGGAACAACAAATTCTGAAGCTGTTTCAATAGGTGTTGAATCCACTTCACTCACTACAACCGTAGCATCAATGGGGGTAGTGTCTGTTGAGCAAATCTGATCGAAAGACATAAGGCACCGAGATTCCTTGTGGCCTAAGTGTCCACATCTTTCACATTTAGATGGAATCCAAGAGTATTCAACCGAAACCATTGTGACATTGCCTATTTTATCCGCAGCCGCTATCCTCTTAGGAAATTCCTTATCTAATTCAACTTCCACCGTTAGCTTAGCCTCACCCATTTGTGTCGGATCTAACCATAGTTTATTAGAGAGCATGGGTTCTCCTAATCCTGAGGCAGTCCAACTAATTCTCCAATGCGAGTATAAGCAGCTCGGTATATTTTTTAAAGTCACCCACACCGGTACTGATGTTATCTCAGGCAAAGCTAGGGAAGCAGATGGACTCCAAGGAGCAACAAACATAATGCAACCATCAATATGCCATAGTCCTCTCTCTAAAACCCAAGTTCTAGTAGACGCATTCGGAATATGAAACAAATAAGAAGAATCTCCTAATTTACGGGTGAAGATTTTACAGTTCTTACCCCAAATCCTGTTGGTAACAGCATGTATGAAGCCTCCCGATGGCGGAGAACAACGATAGAATTGTCCAATCACATATTCTTTTTGGTTCTCCAACCCATACAGCAGAACATGGTCTGGAATGATCACCATTGGAGTGCCATCTTCTAAATAAGTTGGCGAGGTAGTGCGATGAAGGTTACGGGACTGGTCCATCTTTGCTGCCCAAGGAAACCTCAATTTGCCATCCTCTTTCACTTCAGGCCGAAGTATGTCGGAACGGAAATGTCCCTTTTCGATTGGCTTCACGTTTGAGGGAGGGTCATGAGGAATCGGGTCCTTTAACTCCGGGATGATTCTTATCCGCTGTGCCCACGCCCCTAGTGAAGGTACAAAGGGGATCGAGTTCTCCTCCATCGTCGTCACTGGTTGCAGAGATTTCGACTGGAGGATGAGTAACGGCGATTGAGGGTTGCACGCCGGGAGCAGCCTGAGTCTCGTCTGAGTGAGCTTGAATTTCGCCGGAGTAAGCTTGAGATCCGTCCGAACGAGTTTGAACCTCGCCGGAATGAGACAGAGGTTCTATGTCTGCCAAAGGGGCTTCTCGATTCTGTTCCAGGGACCCATCAGAAGTAGGCTGGTCTGGACCCTCAGGACCATTAGCTAGGAGAACCTCACCGGATTGTTGCAGAGATTCGTTGTTGGCGGCGTTGATTTCTTTTTGGTAGGGAGGGATTTGTCGAGAGGTTTGGAGAGATGGTTCTGATAATTGGAGAGAATTTTCCATGGAGAGAGAGGGAGATTTTCCATGGTGGAGTGTCGCCGGTGAGCAAGTGACGACGGCTTGCTAGGGCAGAGCCGCCGTAAGGTAACGACGATGAAGGTTTTAGGTTTACCTAGTAAATCGTGCCTGGGAGCTTTTTTTTTTACCTTTTTTATCAACGAGACAATACCCTCTTATGCATTTGTTTGAGATCTTTAGTACTTGTACAAAATCACATAGCACAGGTTTTTGAGATTTTGGTGTCTTTTTGCTGGAATTAGAGAAGAAACTGGTCAGTTTAAAGTGTGTGAACAAGTTTCGGATACTTCTTTTGTAAAATGGTTTGCCTTGTTATCCAAAACTTGACCATCGCTCCGATCGATTCTCCGTCCACTGGTTTCTGTCCTTTTCCCCGTCTTCAGCCATCTTCTCCGACTCGGTTCCGGGACTATTTTCTTTCCGATCTGGAGAATCGGTTTATTTCACTCACCCATTTGGTGTCTCTCTCCGCGATTTTGTCTAGATCTGATTTCTACGTCTTCCGATCTCTTCAGCTTAAGATCTGCGTCGATTAACGAACAAATCCTCGATTCAACGCCATAGATACTGCAAATCTAGACAAGAAAACAGAAGGATAAAGTATCTCCGATGTAATTTCGAAATCGGATAAATCGTAACGTTCGAATTCGCACCGGAGCTGATGGGCACGGAGATATATATACTACTGTAGCATATATAAGTCAACCCGTATTTTCGTCATTTTGGTTAAAATAAAACAATTTTGTTTAATTAAAATGGTAAAAAACAACATAATTCTCTCTGCGTTTAAAAAAAAAAACAACATAATTCTCTAAATTTGCTCGTCAACCTTATCCGTAATTTTTCTTTCTTATCTTTATTAAAAACCGTGACTCGCCTGAGTAAAGAAACTGCTGACGTGTCAGTACTTTAATCCCCGATTTAAGTCAAATTTCACATTAGATGACCAAGAACAAGCCCTACCTTCTTTCACAAGAATTATAGTTTCACTCTTACGTTTTCGTTCGTTAGGATTTTATAGTAAGAGAAATCCATAGTCTCGCTACTCTTTTTTTCTCTCATCGATCTCTGAAAAGTTGCTGAAGAATGTTCCATTTCTAGGGTTTTTCTCTCTCAGAGTCGCACAAACTTCATCAAGAAGAGAAAGAAGACGACGCCATTCTCGGCTTCCTCTGTTCTCTTGGCTATCTACAATGTCGGAGAAGAAAGATCAACCCCCGAAATCTCCATCTCGTAAGTCTGTTCAAACCTTTCTCTGATGGGTTTTTGCGATTGAACACAAGTCTCTCGATCAATATTCCCTCTGTTTTTCATTCTTTCTCTTCATCTCTCTCCCATTGATGGAATTGACTGATCGGTGGTGATCTTGATTCCCGTTGCAGAAGAATCAGCTGTTATCCCATTCAAGAAGAGAGATTTTTCAGAGGCTATGTCGAGCGATAGCATTTACGATGATATCATTCTCCCCATGAACAAGAAAACGAAACTAGACGAACTCCAGAGACGGGCTTACTTCGCTGTTCTCCACGCCTTCAGCGCTGAATCTCCTGCAATATCCAACGTAAACACCTGTTAAACCTTTCATGTTTTTATGCATTGATTCGGGTTTTTTTCGGAGGTTGTGCTCATGTCTTCTTCTGTGTTCTTTAGCCAAGGATTATGATCATGAAAGACCTCATGAAAGAGTGGAACATTTCCCACAAAACTCATTCGGTTTTCCAGGATAAACTCAAAACTGATCTACTGGTCAGACGATTGAGGTATCTTAATCGAAGCTTTTACTACCGGAAAGATGTGATCTTCTCTCTTCTCTCCCTTCATCTTTAACTTTTTTTCTCAAACCCTCTGTTTCTCAGGAATGTTTTAGTGGCTTCTGATGAGAAGGCAAAGCAGAAAGTTACCGCCGTTGAAGGCCAACCATTGAAATTGCGTATGTCAGTGAACAAGAAAGACTTGCTCGAATTTGTAGGTTTTAACATCATCTCTTTCCAAATCATAAAGCTGACACAACTCGATTTGGCTTTAACTTCCACTGTCTTTTCCCTTTTCTGTTTGCTTAGCAAGAAAGGCTGAATGTAGCTCCTGCAACGATACAAGACGAAAAGGCAAAACCGACTTCTACTTCTGAAGATTCACTTGTTCCAAGCTGGGGCCAAGTTTCTCCTAAGTCTCTTGTTGACAGATGTGTCAGTATAAGAATGCCTGGCGAAGAAGAATACGTTGCATTGCACATCAAAGAGTATAACGCGGAAACGGTAAAATCTCTTCCTGTTCCTTTGTGTGTTGTTCATCAGGTCAGGTCTCAGCCATTCTAAGAAATATTGTTTCCAATCTACAGGAAATGCATCACTTGGTGACTGCTCTAAGCCAAAAGACTTTCAGTGACCCATGCGATTGGATTGATCTCAGACATGTAAAATCATATACCTCTTCATGTTTTCTATTTTTCCTCCTTTTTTGTCAGAAGCTGAAACCCCTCCTGATCTCAAACTCATTGCAGATTCCGGCAGAAGATATTATATGGCAAAACGGAAATCCCGGGATCCCAACACGGAAATGCTTTCTTAAACCAGGCGAAACTATCTTGTACACAACCAGTACAGCTCAACAAAAGAAGCGAATTACGGAGGTATCTTGCACACAGCTCCAACAAATTTTCTTGTGTTCCTAAACCCT
This sequence comes from Pseudoturritis turrita, assembly GCA_900406555.1. Taxonomy (NCBI): domain Eukaryota; kingdom Viridiplantae; phylum Streptophyta; class Magnoliopsida; order Brassicales; family Brassicaceae; genus Pseudoturritis; species Pseudoturritis turrita. The sequence continues at coordinate 2,758,734 of OVBL01000313.1, read as the reverse complement.
TCTCTGACACAATTTCTCAATAAAACCTCTGATAGGTTGGAAAAACTGCCAGTGGGATTCCTATTATCAGAAAACTTGATAAGGGAAAGTCTATCGCCTGAGCAAATCTCCAGTGCATGACAACATTCCAGACCAGACGAAAACTCTCTTAGAAACTTGGTTGAGATCTTTGGCTCTTCTTATACAATCCACTAAACTCATATTTTGCTGCTATCTCCTTTGTAAAAAAGATTCCATTACTTCTTTGTAAATGACCACCTTATAGACTTGTTAGCAGATTTTTGATCCTATAGAAGAAGATAGTTAAGCATTTGCAATAACTCATGACCTCCTTGAACGCTTCTTCGGGCGAGAATTAGAACCTGCCGCCTTTTCACTAGCTTCACTGTCCTGCTTTGCCATCATAGGAGAAGACGGGGCAGCACCTTTTTTAGAGGCAGTGCAAGTGTTTTTCTTTGCAGGACTACCCTTTTCAACTGTTGCCTTCTTCCCAGTTGATCGTTTCTGACCAGCAGGCGGTTTTCCTGCATCAACATTATCATTCTTACTGTTACTTCTCCTCTGTTCAGATCCTCTCTTTCCATTAGAGGAATCACCCTTTACTGTCTCTATCACAGTTTCAGACGAAGAAACCCCTTTCATTCTCTTAAGAAAACTAGCAGCACTTTGCCTTTTTGAGCCACCATTTGTGTTGTTACCCTTCTTTTCTTGATCACTTTTCTTCAGCTCAGAGCTATCGTTTGAAGACCGGCCTTTACTAGGGAGACCAGCATTTAAACTGGTCTTAACGTTTCTGCTTCCTAATTTTGTAGCTGTTGAGGTTGTTCTCCCTCTAGCCATCTTCTTAGAAACAATAGGTTCCTCATCTTTATCAGAGGTTTCATCTTCCTCCTCCTCTGAAACTGGCTTCTCATCGACCGTTGAAACTATTTTAGTCTTTTTCTTGAACGGTTCAGTGACTGACGCTGAAGATTTAACAGCCAAAGAAGTACGTTTCCGACAAGCTATAATAGGCACTGACATTTTTGGTTTTAAAGAAGAGACTGTGACTTCCTCCTTAGACGTCACCAAGGATTCCTCTTTTGGTGTTGAGGTTTGTTTAGGAATCTTGAGACTCATCATCATCATCATCTGTTTCTTGATGAGTTGGTTAAGCTGCTTTGCGGAATCAAACTCAGAAGATCGGTCGTCATAAAAAACCCTCGCATTGTTGATTAGTAGCAGTAAATCTCGAAAAAACATGCTCTTGGAGCTTTCATAATAACCTTCTTCCACACGACTTCGAATCATCTCAAAGTCTATGTATTGCCTTATTATCTTATCGTACTCGTACTCGGGTGTTTCCTGCAACTTCAGAATCAAACAAGCAGGTCTCAGGCTTTAAGACAAGCCGTTTAAAGGAATGATTTTTTTATAGAATAGAGATTGCGTCTTTAATAAACAAAACATGGAATTTGAATTACTTAAAAAAAACAAAAATGGACTTTTTAATTTTTTTTTACCTGGCTTTCGAGCCGGCGCGAAAAGTGGGAGCCAATGGGGTGAGACTGAAGAATCTCGATGAAATCAATCAACGGCTGAGATTCAACGGTGATCTTATTGACGGTCAGAGATTGATCGTCGTTATCTGGTTGGTCTTGTTCTATCGTCTCCTTCCTCGGCAGGCTCGCCGAGCTCTGCACGTCACTCGTTTCTTTCGCGTCTTCCTCTCCTTTCGACTCGTCCATTGACTCAACAAACTCGGGCGAGTCATTTCCTTCTCTTACTGTGTCTGCTCTATCCGATTTCTCCGCCGATTCCTTCGCAACGCTGTCGCAACTTCCTCTGCCCGAATCCTCTCTCGCCGGTTTCTCCTCGTTGCCGTCTCCGTTGCCGATCCGGTTCGGCTCTTCGTCCATTTTCCGATCACGGTCCGTGTTCTCCGATCCGGTTCCTGGACTATTGTCCTTCGGATCTGGAGAATTGGGCGGCTCGGTGACCGGAACGTCGGATTTGTTAACCGATTCACGGTGGTGGCTCTCTTTCGTCTCCGCGATTTTGTCTAGATCTGATTTATCGGTTTCCTTCTCCGCCTCTTTTAAGCTCTTCTCTCTTTCATCTTCCAATCTCTTCACCTTCAACTGCAACGACCTGTATAACAAAGCTCCGATTCAAAAACCAAGGTAATGCAAATCTGGAATCGAATCACAAAAGCATGGTCGATTGGAGATTACGAGATGGATAGATCGTAACGTTCGACTTCGCGTCGGAGCTCATCGACACGGAGTTTTCTCAATTCCTCAAGCCAAGGAACGGAAGAGATCCCGGCGACGGTTTCTGCCTCGGCGGATTCCGGCAATACTAGTTTCCGGGAAAATCGCCTTTTAAGATCGTGGTATTTGTGACGGCAGTCGAAGGCGGTGAGGGTACGAAAATTGGAGTTTCGTTTCTGGATTTCAGCGGCGACGGAGTCCCATGAATCAATACCGTGGCGGTGAACGGCGCAGGCGAGGAGAAGCTCTTCCCATGTGCTCCATGTTTGTTTCTCTGGACAATTTTCGTTGTTTTCCGGTTTTGCCATTGAGAAGAAAATCAAAGAACAGAGTGGATTTTGCTTATGAATGTCACTCAAGTAGAAAATAATCGTCCTCTACAAATCGTTGGTCTTGGCCTCCACTAAGACTGATTGTTTTTTTTCCAATTTTTGTTTTTGGTCTGTTATCGGTTTTTTTGGTTCGTCAGACAAATAATTATGTAAGGTTTGGTTGATAAAGTTGTATTATTAATTGGTGTTCGTACAAGGCGCACCAATTGAGAAAATGTTGAACAACTTTGTTCGTTTTGTCGTATCATCTAGTGGGCTCAGCCTATTACACCGGATCCATTACCGATTTGGAACCAAATTCCCCAATTAAAAGAGTCCATCATAACATTTAAAATTGGGCTGTACGGAAGAACTAAAATTAATACAAATTAAAAGATACAAATCCTTCAAAACAAAAAATAATAATAATGCCGACGATACAAATCCACATTGTGTTATACGGAAATATCCACCATACCGACATGGACCTTAACCATAGAATGGAAGAGCGTCGGAGGACGGGGTCTTGATCGGAAAGAGAAGACCAGGAAAAGTGGCAACAGGGAGAGTACATACCAAGATGATACTGAGATGTCCTTAACTAAAGCCGACCCTGAGTTTTAGAAGACTTCCCGGAACGTGGAGAAAACAAAAATTGCCGTTTTGCTCATTTTACATCAGTTGAATCCTTTGATCATTTTTGTTATTTGATTCTTTTACTCGATTCGATAACTGGTATATTACGATCAGTCATGTTCTGCATTCCACATAACCTGAGGTCGAGTCCCTTTGGAAAGCAAGATAGTTTTGCCGCTACTTACAGAGACCGGCAAATCTTCTACTCCGTTTAATCAACAAAACCGCAAACTCTTCTCGATTCGAAAATCCATAGATGACTCTTTTGATTTAACCACACTTGCCCTTATATAGTACATTCAAGCTCATATCTCACTGTGAACAAGAACAACCCATAAAACTTTTCGTTGATTGATATACAAGTGATTCAAATCAAGTCATTTCGAGTTGAAAACATAATCTCATATTAAAGCTCTCACAATTCCATTGAAAAGATCCGAAACAAGTTCTGCAAATCCAGAAATTTAACGCATATACACAAAAGACATAGCTAAATTAAGTCGACGAATAAAGGGCAATTCGAATAAAGCTTTTGATCATGTGCTGAGTACCAGAAATAACCAACGAAGCTTCAAGCAGCTCCTTTCAAAGCTTTCTTCAGCTCCTCCGCCACGTCACCTTCTTCCTTGCTTTTCTTCCCGCCGTAATCCGACGACGTCGTTCTCTCGCTGCTCCACCGATCAGCTCTCGATCTCCCATTGTTGTTGTTGTTGTTCCTCTCGGATTCACGGTACTTTGAGTGAGATCCGTAATCAATTGTCGCCGGCGAAAATTGATTACGACCGTTTGATACTGCTTCCCGGAGATCTTCGACGGCTCTCTTTAGCTGTCTGTTCTCCGTTCTAAGCTCATCCATCTGCCGATTCACGGACAAACAAACCTCCGCCATGTCGCCACGACCCGGATCGTTCGTGGGTTTATTCTCTTTAGCATCTGAGCCGTCCACGTGTTCGATTCCGATTTTATTCATCACCAGAAACGGAAATCTCCTCAGAGAAATCGCGGCCGTTGGATCGAAATCACGCCTGATCTCCGTAGGAACCCTAACGCCCCACCGGAAATTCACGACGGCGCGTCCTCTCACAGGCAGAGACGTCCTCGCCGCGACCTCGACTCCGGTTAGCAATCCGGCGATGTCTCCGGCAGAAGTCGACGGCAGAACCGTGACTTTTCTAAATCCTCCGCCGCATCCGTTGACCACCGGGGAATCCACCACTTCGATCGACGAATCCTCATCGGAAACAGATCCGTTCACCGATTTGATCAGACCCCTCTCGAGGCCAGACGAAGAATGTGACTTTTTGATTGAGAAATCGCCGAATTGAGGTTTGAAGTGAAGCATAAAGCTAGGGTTTCCTTTACCTAGGAGGTTAAATTCGGCGCTCATGAGCATGGAGCTTGAAATGGGAGAACCGAAAGATCCCGTCCCGGTTTTGACGATTAGAGAGAAAGGGTTCCACGAATCGTTTGGACGGTAAGCGACCTTGAGAGAAGGCCCAGATTCGAAGAAAGTGGAGAGATTGAGGCTGAGCTCTTTCGATTCTCCGGCGACGATTCCAGATTGAAACGGTAAACCTAAGATGCTCAGAGGAACCTTTGCCCTAAAAAGAGGTTTCTGCTCCTCCCGAAACTTCATCGACGCCTTCATCTTCTTCTACCTCAGCACAAATCAAAATCGAGAGAAGATGATTTTGATCAGATTCAACAAGTTGCTATGGTGAGTGCAGTGATCGAGTAGAAGGATTTACACGACTTTTAAAGAGACTCTCTTTAATAATTTAAAGGAAAATTTCCATTTTTTTCCCCTTAAGAATTGGGAATTTTGTTATCTTTCCGAAATATTTTATTTGGACATGAGGATAGAAGCTTCAGAGGTAAAGCTTTTTTTCCCGTTTTTACCCTCGTGTTATATAAAGAATAACGGTTATTGACTACTGGTTCGTGCTGTAATTATGTGGAAGTCCCAAGGCGAAAAGATAAGGTAAGTGAATGTTTAAAATGAAAGGTGGACAAATTTCTGGTGTTTTTGTTTATCTGTTCTGCTTCTGTCGTTTCTGTTTTTTTTTCTTTTCTCTGTTTATACATAAAGCCTGTAAGCATAGATGGGCCTATTTAGGCCCAAAAGCCCAGTGATACTAATGAGGCCTGGGCTCTTTTTTGTGTCTCACGCCGTTTGTTTTTTTTTATAGGGGCTTTTGGCAAAATTTTAGAGAATAAAAAACTCTTTAGTGGTGGTGATTTATAATCTTTGGGAATGTTACTGTTTAATTACCCATATTCGTTATGATTTTACCCTATCAAACAAAATATTATCGATTCCACAAATTAGATCAAATTAAATTGGGGTATTCATTTTCGGGACCAAACAAAAATCATATTCATTTTGGGGAAATTTTGAAAAAATTAAAGTTGGAGTAGTAAGTTGGAAACAAAAATTAATACGCATTAAATTTGTTGACAAATTACAAATTAAAAAATATATAAAAATTGCAAGAAAACAAAAAAATAGAGGGGTCCACATACTCCAGCTAAGCAGAGATGTACAAAGAAGAAGTTTGGAAACTGGGAACCACGTCAAACAAATACGGAGAGGGACCACAATCTATACGGCTTAAGATACGGACACGTGTCAAACATCCAGCGGATAAGTTGCCCGCATGTGGGCCGAATCTAAAAGAGAACACAAGACTCGTGTGTTCGACTCTGAGTCTCTGACGCACACATTTGTACAAAAGTTACAAACTACAAAACCAAATCTCTCTTTTTGTTTTAGCCGTTAGATCTCTTTCACATCTCTACTCTTAATCTGACGGCTATTATCCATTTGTATCTTGTAGTAAAATATAGCTTAAGTAATATAATCAGTTCGAAATTAGATTCTGAGCCCCAGTTAGATTGTGCACCAAAAACCTAGGGGGGTTTATTTATGGTTTAATGTTTTTTTATCAAGGATGATCGACACACGTATATGTATGTTGTCTAATTAACATTTTGTTGTCAACATATTTTAGTTAGCATATAGATATATCATATATATATAGCTAGGAGCTAGCTAGCTAGTTGTCTTCGTTAATTTATTTTCTTGCAAAGTTGTCATAGAGATATTAATTAATAATGATAATTATGTGTATATATGTAGCTATGCCCTATTGGTAGATTCTTTTCTTATTCGTGGTTGATCACTAATATAATATGAGCTTGTTGTATATAGATTTCGATTCGTTCTAGATAATGTATATATGTTGGATTGGATATATATATGATCCAAAAAAATCTTCATAGAAGTATTAATAATATTACTCTTTGATTTTTTTTGTTTTTTTCTAAATCAAAGGTGTTAGTTTTTTTTTTTTTTTTTTGATAAAGAATGAAAAAATGGTGAAAAATAGACGTCACGAAGTGAAACTGCCTCTCGTGCAATAAGAGAAGAAGGACGTGAGACGACTAAAAGGTAAAAGGCAAGTGAGAGTCACCGCAAAGTCATGCCATCTCCATGTCTTCACATTCTACTTTTCTATCATTATCATTTACCTCCAACGTTTCTACATTATTGTCTCCATTTGCTGATTTAATATCTCCTTTTGTTCTAAAATCCTCTAATTGTTTTTCTAAAGTAATTTTGTGTGAATAATTAGGATATGTATGTGTATAACAAACATGAAACTGATGTGAATTAAAAGTCCAGACTAACCTATGCAAAAATTGATCTCTATCGATAAACCATCTATGTATGTTTTGTTTCACATTATAATATTGTTGAGAAGTATTATAACGTGTATAAAGATTCTTTACTTTAAAGCCGTTTTAAGTATTAACTGATTGGTTGGTTGATATTATCATATATAATATTAGTATGATATAATATAGTAAGTTGAGTATTTGTGGGAAAAAAACAATCATTTATAGGTTTGTTGAGTTTGTATGCATTACATGGGGCCAAGTTTGTGAAATCCTACTTGTTTATTTAATCAATTATCTAGGACCACCTGCATTTATCTATTATGCACAATCACACATATATAGACACAGAACGTTAGAATTCCAATTTTACGTAAAATATTAAAATGAGATATTAAAGAAATTACAAGATGATAATTTGGTTAGTGGGAGGGGACCAAATGAGTTTCTTGTTCCTCTATTTCATGTCTTGGGAGGCATACACATCTTTCTCATTAATCATTACTGCATATGTAATTAATTAAATAATTAATCCAACTAGTTATTCAATATATAATTATAAACTAGTTGATTGATGGCTATAAATTTAATTTTTTTGGATATGTCTTTTGACTACAACGTGGGTGTTATCAAAAATATCAACAATTAAAGTGCCCATTCAATTATTAATTTGCCTATATCTCTACTTTGAGGAATTGTTTAAAATAAGTTTTTTTTGTCTTACTTATCATTTCATTTCCTCCTATATAACCTTCACATATCTCCACTTACAATCATATTCACCAACTCCCTCTCTCTCTCTCTCTCCATCGCTATATACAACAAACCCTAATTATTCTAAAAATGGAAGCCACGATCTTCGACAAAAGAAGAAGAAGCTCATCATCAAGCATAGCCATGCACAAGCAGTCATACTCAATAACCAAATCAAAGCCAAAGATTCGTATAATTCACATATTTGCTCCTGAGATCATCAAGACCGACGTTGCCAACTTCCGCGAGCTCGTCCAAAGCCTCACCGGAAAACCAGACGACGACCATCATCAAAAGGCTTCCAAAACAAAACCTAGAAGAGATCATCATCGTCAAGTCCAAGACATAAACAACAACAACAACAACCACGTCTTGATGATCAACACGGAAGCATTCGGACTAAACTCAGAAATGGAAGATAATGAAGAGATCTCGATGACTTGGAACGGTAATAACGGCCTTGGTGAGAGCTCCGGAGGTTTCTTGAATGGTTTGGGAGATTTCGAAGGGTTTATTCAAGAACTTGGGGAATTTCCGTATTTGCCCTTGTCCTCCATGGATGCTTCTGCTTCTTCTAATTCCTCTTCTTCCTCTCATTTACATGGTGGATCAGTTTTCTCAGATTCTCACCACCAATTCGCGTAACTCTTGTCTCTCAGACGAAGTAATTTTTTTTCTTTTTAAGTGGTGTCTTTTTATTATTAGATTTTTGTGGAAATAAATTTAATTTATTGTTTTTTTTTTGTTTAATATGAGGCTAATTTATTGATTTGATGAAAAGTTTAGACTACTTTGTATTTTTCCCTTAATGTCTTAAGATTTGTTCATTGTGTTAAACATGTAGTTTACACTGATTAATGTTTGTGTCTAATTTTGCTTTCTTGCACGTCCTCTAAGCGATTGACTCAACGGATTTTATAAGTATCATATCGGAAGGAAGATCTGTTAACTTTTCATTTAATGAAAGTGATAAATGATGGATAATGATAATTGTAAAGACCCATTTATTCCAAAATATTCACTAATGTAATCAACAAAGACAGAAGACAAAGTAGAGGTAGAAAAGAGGTCTCAGTGTATCCGGAGATATATAGTATTTGAGATTGGTAAGTTGTATTCACTTTTTCTATGGACATTTACAAACAGAAACAGAGTAACATAAGGACCTGTTTTTAACTGTTGTATTCAAGCTTCTCTACAACACTCGATGAAGACGATGTTTCCACCCTTGTTAGAACTTCAGGCACTCCTGAGGTATCTCTTACAATCTACACAACAATAACAGCAAAAAGACCCGTTTTATACTCGGTAAGCTATCATGAACTTCTATGAGCATAACATTTCAGGAACATACAAGAATCTCGTCGTCTAGATAAGATATCATGAAGAATCTCTGGTAAGATCCACCTGAAAGGCGATAACAACAACACCGCGTGGTTACAATGTTACACGTGAGGAAAGGAAAATGTTAAAAAAAGTTGCTTAAGGCTTACCAAGGGGAATTCTTAGACCATTGGCTAAAGTATCCTTGATAGGTTTAGGAAGCTGCTGCAACGTCGTGGAAGCTTGACCCAATAAACCTCTTAGCTGTTCAGGTACTGCTTCTTCAATAACCGTTGGCGACTCAAGCATTCCCTCTAAATACTCTTCTTTCATCCTTAAAGGCCCTTCCACTATCAATTTCGATGACAGGATGATTTTGTTTTCTATCTGCGTTTTTTCGACAAAGAAAAAAACCTCTTTTTTAGTCTGCTTATATATCCATAATTCTTATCCGGGAAAAGTAAATCTACCATGTTTAGCAGTTTAATGTTTGCAGTCGCCGTTGTGTTAGCATCCTTAATGACTATGTCCATATTGGATAGACTCACCAATGTTGAAGGAAACCTCCTGCCACAATTCCAAAACAGATAGAGTAATGCTTAAAAAGTCTCAAAACTAAATGTTTTCTGTGACGGGTAAGGCTTATCGATGAGCAAGATTATAAGAACACTGACTCGGATATAACCCGAGCAGCAAGTGAACCAGGAGTGGTGGATCCAAACCACTCAAAACTCCATCTGCCTTCAAGATAAGGAGACCTGGAAAGCTATTAGGAACCAGTTAAAGGCCTTATCCCAAGAACCCTTAAAAGATAAACCCTGAAGCTAAAATCGAGCACCTACGTGGTTGGTCTAGGAGTCGGGTTAAGCCGCTCAAGACTCGTTATCCTCTCATTCACATCAATCTTCTGCAGATCAGTGATCTTCCCTGTAACTAAAGCCTCAAATCCTCCAGCATCATTGAACTGTAAATCTAAAATGGTTTCAGAACTCAAAACAGAGAGAATCAAAAAACACAATTTCACTACATAATTGCAACCTTTTGATTCCATCCAAGCAATCTGAGAATTTCCAATACCAAATACTAAAAATTCAACCTAATTCTCACCAATTTCTAAGCAAGCAGGCAAGATGAGAGACAAATTTCAGTTTCGGATTGGGAAATCGAAGAGTTGAAGATGAGAAGATAAAGTGTTTAAGGATAATTTACGGCGAGAATCAGTGATTCCTTAGCAGAGAGACGCTCCATTTCTCTGGCGTAAACGGAAGGAATCCCTTGAACAGGCTCTTGTACCATAGCTCTGCATATCATTCTCCGGCAACAACTCTTCCTCCAACCCTTCTTCTCCGACTGAAAATTGAGAGAAACCCTCGTCGTCAACGGTGGTGATGTTGAGGATGAGAAGCTTAATCGAACCGCAGAGGTGCCAGAAACCGAACCATGTTGGATCAATGCCATTGAAGAATGAAGGTAGAAAGTGGGAAAAATCAAAGATTGGTTTTTATATTTCGCAGCGGAGAAACCTGAGGAATGAAGAAGAAGAAGAAGAAGAAGAAGAAGAAGAGAGCAGAGTCTTTGTTTGTTAGTGTAGTAACTTTTTCACATGTTTGTTTATTACTTTTTCCTTGTCAAAACAATTCTTTTTTACGAGTTTTTTAACCAACTCTTTTGTTATTTTTTTTAAGGGTTAATTTTTTCACTGACCAAAAAAATTTAATAATTAGTAAAAATTTAATAATTAGGATTTTGATTATAGATTTTTTTTTGATTATTCAATCAAATTTCTCTTTTCTTAAAGATTATTTTCTTTTCCCTTTCATTTTTTTGTTTCGTTGACATCTATTATAAAAATATATTAAGAAAATTTCCACAAAAATTAAAGAGAGAAAAAAAAATAACAAATGTTTAAAGTAATTTTTTTTTTTAAATGTGGCCCTCTAAATTTTGTATATATTTTTTGTGGCCTTAATAAATACATGTTTTCTATAATATGACCGGTTCTGTCTGTTTGTGTTTCTGCATTGAATTAATGTAAAAACGTAGTGAAGTTGCATCTATCATCTCAGTTTGGGGAGGACGAGGAACATTATCATTATACAGTTTTGATTTGTCTATGAGGATTATATAGTTTTGTGTCCGCAAGTTAATTGCATGATACAAGTTTCTTTGTTACAGAATAAAATCAAGAGTGTTTTCCTATTTTTCTAGATTTATTTTTTTTTTTTCCGATGAAGATGATTAAGTTTTGTTTTTCGCCGAAGATGATGATGAAATTTGTGATCGCGGGTCTAATTTTAATTTTGTTGATAACTTTCACCGCTCCAAAAGGTGGTGGTCACCATCGTGGTATATTTTGGCACGGCGGCGGCTCTCATCACCGTAATAGCGCTTCCGTTGACGGATCAATTATGGGTTTAACGATGACATGTGTGTTGTTTTGTGTTTTGTTTGTGTTGTTTCAAATATGTGTGGTGGTGGCCTAGTAATAAAAAAATTTATGGGAAGAAGTAAATTCTTCCAATCTGAGTTTGATTTTTCCTGGGGACATTTTTACTTTCATTTGCCCAGTCGAAATGGTGTCATGCTTTAGACCCATTAAAAACTCGGTAAGTGGGCTACTCGACGGCTACACTCATCCTGGTGATTAGTCGGGTGGTAAAAACCCGGATCACCCACTGGTTATCAAAAAAAAAAAATATATGGGTCTAATCTTTTTTTTGTTTTTAACATAGTTTATACTTTATACTAGTAAATGCCGAAAAACTTTATACTAGTAAAGTAAGTGCATTTAAAAAAAAAAAAGTAAGTGCATTTACGCCATATATTATTATAAAATTTTTATCTAAATTGATCAATTATATAGTTTTACATAAAGAGAAAAAACTAATTAAATCGTGTACCTAACACTAAATAATCCCAAAAAAAAATAACAGAAATAATCAATGTTTCATATGATCAATCACATGGGTTAAGCTCAAAACTTTAAATCAACTGATAATTGGAAAAAAGAGTCAGAAACTAAGGTTTAGAATGGAGCACACATGATAGCTTAACTTGCTCGACTCTAATTACAAATGATCCCAAAAAAAAAAAAAAATCATTAGAGAAACATTCGCTGGAACCCGGGCCAATGAAAACAGCCAATAAACAAATCGATTTGGGAGAGAGATTGGATTTTTTTTTTTATCAAACCAAATTTTATAAATTACTTAAATTCCAACCATAGAAAAAATATTAAAGTCTATCAAAAAAGATATTGGTAAGGACTCGGCTAAAACATATGCCGTGCAAAGTACATGAAAAATAGAAATAGAAGAAAAGGGTCTTGAAAGACAAACGAAGACATGTAGGATGCTTTTCCGCTCATTGACAACACCTCTAGACTTGAAAAGCTTGACAAGAAAAATCGAGTTTGTGAACACATTGAGGTGTCGGAACTTTATAGTTGAAGCGGCTAAAATTGCAGCTTTGATTGCGAACGACTCTGCTCCAAGCAGAAACACCTTCGACTCCATGCTCTCTATAACAATTCCACTAAACACAAGTGAAGAATTTGGGAGGAAACTAGACTCCATAGAGGAGAAATCAGGCCATTGAAAGTCCAAACAAACTAGATTCACTGGAGAGGTATACTTAACAGGAGATTTCTTCCCAATCTGCCACAAAGAGATAGTAACCAACCTCAAAGCAACTACTGTCATAGTGACAATGGATCGGAACCTGCATACTGCAGTAAGGCATCACACAAAGGCGATAAGATTACCCCGGAAGGCACAATAAAAGTAACAAAAAAACCCGATACACACAGATCTAAAGAAGGCACAACGTCTTTGATACTTAGACTCCAAAACATGTCTAAACCTGCAATTCCTTCATCCAAAAGAGACTTCAGAGCTACTAATTGCAACAAAAGCCGAAGCAACAAAACGACGAGTTGACGCCTCGTGGAATAAAGAAACTTATGAGTCTTCATAAAAGAGATTGGATATATATATAATCAACTATGTGTTCTCAACTTGTGATTTTTTTTTTTAGTTTAAACCGGGTGAGATGAAAAAAAAAAAAATTTAACCAATTGTTCAAGCAACAAAAAGAAACAAGTTTAAGCAATTGTTCAAGTTAAAAAGAAAGAAGAGTAGAGGTAAGTGATATAGCAATATCCAAGCAGAAAGTCAAGAAAGGAAACATTCCAACCATGTTTTACCTCAAAAAGACATAGTTCAGAACCGGATTGGAAAGCCTAGAATGGTCTGGATTCGACACAACTCTCTACAAGACTTCACGGTTCCCCACATATTGTTTCCCAAACGGTGGAAAGATATCACCGCAGCCTTCAGGACATTATCATCCTCCCTTCGAAGGCCACCACGCACCGGCACCACCCAAAGCAAAGACAATTCCCCGTCAATGTCGACTGCTTCAACCACCAATGGTCTCCCATGTTAACTTCAATCACCAATCTTGTGGTATTTTAGTTATTGAAGTTGTGGTATTTTGAGAACTTCAACCCAAAAAAAAAAAAAAAAAAACTTAACTTGTGGTATTTTGAGAACTTTTAGAGTTTTATAGTGAAATTTTTTTAAAAAGAATTAACTAGAGAAAGAAACCAATTTAATTTTTTTTATTGTTTGGATTTATGATTTATTATAAATTATGAGAATAATTACATGGACAATTATACAACAGACAAACCTATTGTCTATAAGGATCCACGTTAGACAGTTATACATTTAACGTGCCCATGCGGGACCACGAACAACTGCTCTATTTAAAATTATATTTTGTCATTTTGTTTTTAAAAAAAATAATGAGAGATCCTCTAATTTAAAATAAATTTTTCAAATTAAACTATACTAAAAATATCAATATTATTATATTGATACAAAATAATGGGTATTTCACCAATGAATGTGTTCTTATACGAGAAAATTACATATGTTTATGAGTTAATTAGCAGAATAACACATTTGTGAGAGAGAATTTAGAAAGTAACTTTTGGAAAAAATAATTTAGGTAACTAGCAAATAGAAAAAAAATTGACGAAATTGCCACTACATTAACTATTTTCGGAACATAGTTACATATTCTATTGATCTCAGAACATAGTTAACTACATCGTAATATTTCTGTAACTATCTAAACATAGTTACCTATTTTCAGAAAATAGTTACATATTTAAAAATATAATTAACTATATTCATAGCATAATTATATATTATACTGATTTCAGAACATAGTTGACTACATAAAAATGTTGTTGGAATAATTACTTATTTAAACAAACATAGTTACTATTTGTCAATACAAAATAACTATGTGAATATATAGTTTGATTTATATATAGTTAACAATAAATTGTTTACTTATTATACTAGATATATAAAGAGTTATTTGCGTCTACATGCATTTTGAATAGAAATATAGGTAACTGCATGTAAATATAACAAACAACTATATTAATGTATAGTTAGTTATAATGTGGTATATAGTTAAAAATATAGTTAACTATATATATATATATATATATAATCAACTACATGAATGTTTAAATAAATACTTTTGAAATATAGATAAAGTACATGTAAATATAATCAACTATATTAGTGTATAGTTAGTTATAATGTGGGTGTATAGTTAGAAATATAATTAACTATATCTATATTAACTATTTAGTGTATAATTAGCTATTTTGTTTTCATAATAAGTTGAGGGTATAATCAAAAATTCACAAAAAAAATGTTACTTGCTAAATTTCAGATTCTGATGTTATAGGTTTAATTTTATATTCAATTCTTATTATAGAACCCAATTTTCCTATTAGTTTAGAGAGAAATATTAAAAAAGAAAAAAAAACTTAAATTACAATAAAAAAAAGAAGAAAATTTCCACATTATAATTGGCTAAACTTATTAGCAACTAATGATACGCGTGCTTCATTTCATATCGCATTAATTGGAGTTTTAACGTATAAGTACTATTTATTTCCATTAATTCGTTTTCTTGGGGAAAAAAGGAAAGAGTCAGACCCCATAAAGGACAATACCCAAATCTAACTTCAGAAATTGGAAATTGCAGTGAATCTACTTCCTTGTCGCGTCAATTGGAATTCGAGTATATCTATATATATATATATATATATATATATAGATATATATGAGGTGAGGCTTGTCTATTCAAAACCCTAAGTTGCTATTTTCTTCCAAGTTTTTTCGTTACAGATTAAAATCAAGAGCACTTTTCCTGTTTTTATAAGGTTATTGTTTTCCCTGAAGAAGATAATGAAGTCTTGTTCCTCACCGAAGATGATGATGATGATGATGAAGTTAATGACCGCCGGTCTAATCTTAACCATGTTGATAACTTCCGTCGCCGCAAAAGGTGGTGGTGGTGGTGGTGGACGCGGTGGTGGTGGTGGTGGACGCGGTGGTGGTAATGGTGGGCGCGGTGGTGGCGGTAGCCGTGGTGGTATATTTTGGTTTGGCGGCGGCAATCATCATAAGAATCATGGTAATAGCGACGGATCAAATATGGGTTTGACGATGACATGTGTGTTGTCTTGTGTTTTGTTTATGTTGTTCTAAAGATTCCCGAGTCCCAACTTCTGAGAAAGTGAAGAACAGATCAAAATTATGATTTTTATTTATTTATTAGAAGATACATACACTTTTTTAGAGATTGTTATTTTGCGTGTAAGTCATGCTACCTATCATAGTTGATAGAACATTTAAACTACGGTTACCAATTCGGTAAACATATATATTTAGTTTTTGTGTTGTGGTGAGATTTTGGGTCTCTAGTACGGTTGGTCTGAAACGTGATTGTGGTTTGCCACTAGAGAGCAAGATTCAATATGAAAAGTGAAAAGAGGCTCGCGAAGCTTGGTTTATATATGTCCGCTCATAGTAATAGACTCGTGGGATTTTAACATACATAGTTATTTGGATTAATTCCTTTTCTTGGTTAAAAAAAAAAAAAAAAGGAAAGAGTCGAGCCAATAAAAGACGATACTTGAAATAATTCACAAAACTTTCTTTATTTCATATATAAGTAGAATTTAAACACATTAGGATTTCCTTATTTCGATTAAAAAAACAAAATATTTCCATTTCCTTGTTCTGATAGAAGTAAATCTATGCATACATATTCTTCACATATTTCATATTTATCACAACCGTAGTAAAAACTCAGCTCTAAATATCTTCACAAATTATATATTGCATTGAATCATCTTTTCCTTGTCGCATCAATTGGAAATCGAGTAAATTTGGTGAGGTTTTTGTCTATGCAAAACCTAAGTTGCTATTTACTCAAAGTTTCATCCGTTACATATTTAAAATCAAGAGTTTTTTCTTTCCTGTTTTAACAAGGTCATTGTTTTTCCTGAAAAGAAGAAGATAATGAAGTCTTGTTCCTCGCCGAAGATGATGAAATTCGTGACCGCGGGTCTAATCTTAACCCTGTTGATAACCTCCGTAGCTGCAAAAGGTGCTTTCTGTCACCTTGATAACTGTCCTCCTGGTAGTCACCGTGTCGGCGATCGCCCGCTCGTAGACGGCGGCGGCTCTAGTAGTGCTTCCATTGACGGAATATGGGTTTAACGATGACATGTTTCTTGTCTTGTGTTTTTGTTTATGCTGTTCCAAAGATTCTAAACTTCTGAGTAAGTAAAGAACAGACCAAAATTGTGTGGCTTTTTTCTCCGAACATACTGAATTATTTTAGGGTTTGTTATTTTGCGTACAAGTCACGCTACCATTCATATTTTATCAAACGTTTTATGTTTTTGTTGTTGTTGACATTATTAAACATTTTAATTAGGGTAGCCAATTCGGGCAAAAAAAAAAAATATCTTTTTTTGTGTGTGTTCGGCTGATGAGATTTTGATTAGGCATCCTAATATTAATCTTTTTAATTGATATTAGCTAAATTTAATACAATAATATTAAATTAGTATTTTTTTAGTAATACAATAATATTAAATATTAGAAAAAAAATTCTAAGATTTGGAAAATTAAAAATTATATTAGTGTTATTATTATAGATGATATAAATAGATATAACTAATTAATTGAATATATTTAAAATATCATTTGATATGTTTTAAAAAATTATTAATTAGTGAGAGATCCGCCAAACATCTCACCAAAAAAGATAATATACTAAAAATATTAAAAATTATATTGATAAGATAACCGATTAAATATATCACCAATTAATGAAGTTGCTCTTATATATTAGATTATTAGGTGAGGCCTGTCAATGTAAAACCCTAATTAGTTTTTTTTTTTGATAATTCAAAACCCTAATTAGTTGCTATATTTTCTTAAAATTTCCTTTGTTACAGATTCAAATCAAGAGTGCTTCCCTCTTTTTTTTAGGTTTCTTATAGTTTCCTGATTAATATGATGAAGTCTTGTTCCTCACCGAAGATGATGATGAAATTCGTGATCGCCGGTCTATTCTTAACCTTGTTGATAACTTTCGTCACCGCAAAAGGTGGTGGTGGTGGTATATTTTGGTTCGGCGGCTACTCTCATCATCATAAACATCATTGTAATTGCGCTTCCCTTGACGGATCGAATATGAATTTAATAATTACATGTGTGTTGTCTTGTGTTTTTCTTTGTTTTGTTTCAAATATTATGAACTTGTGAGAAAGTGAAGAATTATGGGTTTTTTTCCTAGAAGTTACAGAGTTTTGAGAGACTATTATTTTGCTTGTAACTCACGCTACCTATCATATTTTATCAAACATTTTAATTAGGGTGGCCGATTCTCGAAAAATATATATAGTACCTTCTATGGAAAAAAGTAATATATAGTGCCTTCTTTTCTATATGATGGTTTAGAGGGTTTGTTGTTCCATTTTATTTAACTTTTAAAATTTCTATGCAAAATTTAACTTTAGATGATTTTTGTTGATAATTTGTATCATGCAATATTTTTTATTATTGGTTGAATTTATTTTTTTGCTAAACAAAAATATATATAATTTATGTAATTTGTTAATGTTTATGGTTTTGCGCAAAACATCCTATAAAAAACACGGAAAGAGCATAGTTTGTGTTCGGAAAGATTTTGCTTTTGAAGGAAAACAAGGTTGTTGGTTTTTAGCGTTTGTGGTAGAGTTGTTTGCCATTGGAGAGCAACCTTCAACTTGCACCACTAAACTCCGGACACACAATCATAATAATTTCATGACTAAAAACGTTTTGTGCATTAAATTTAAAAGTAGCAAGAGCCCAACAAATTTGTTACAAAAGACCAATTTAGTAATGAAGAAGCGCAATAAAAATCTCTAGTGAACCAAATAGAAAATAAGCCCAAAAGAGTAGAACCCCACTCGATTGTGGTAGATGAATCGATGGATCCGTGATGATTCTTGTGAGTTAGAGAAGAGAAAACCATAGTTGCATGAGATCACCTGTCTTGCTTGGGTTTTGAGATCGATAGGAAGAGATGCGATTCCAGATGATTCCTTCCATGCGATGGAAGACGGTGTAAACTAAGATGTTTCGGGTGTAACAGTAAGTGAAGAAGAAATGGTCTCTTACATAAAAGCCTAGGGTTGTTATTTTGCAATAAGATCTGATCATCCAAATTCATTGTGCTAAAGCTTACATAACCGAACTTCGAATATTGTTTTTAAAAAGCTATTTGTTTTTTCATTTTGAAACATAATCAGTATATAACTTTTTATAATAGTAAAAGCCGAAAAAAACTTTATACTAGTAAAACAAGCACATTTACGCCACATATATTATTTATAAAACTTTAAAGTTGTAAAAAAAAAAAAAAAAAATTAACGAGTGAAAGAAATCAATTTAAATAGTGCTTGAAAATTGAAATGTTGGTTTATACTCTAAAAAATGCCTTATGGTGTTGACAAAAAAAAAAAAAAAAAAATGCCTTATGGTGGTGGCTCGACCAGCTGAGTCAAGCCCGAGTCAAATAACGCCTACATCCCGTTACGATCTCTTCGCCGCCGAATATGATCGCCGCCATTAGAGCAGCGATTCTCAAGCCACAAGACCATTGTTCTCATCTCAAAAGTGTCTTTTTCCATTCTTCTCCAATCTTACAACGCAAACATCAACCTGTGAGTCTCTCTCTCTTTATGTTTCTTCTCCTTGTTTCTGTTTCTCACTCGATGTCTGGATTCGATGATTCGTGTTGCTCCAATTGTGGGGTTTAGCTAAATAATTGATATGGATTATAGATCAATATGACCATAATTCTCCGATTTCTTGCCCAGATTTTGGATATTTGTGAGTGTTCAGAGTTTTGATTTTCGCCTTTATACATGTGCCAGACTTCAAAAGCTCGAAACATAAGATTCGAAAGAAAGAGGGCAAAGCGTCGTAACGTCAATGCTTTTGCAGAACATTTATTTGGGGTAATGTCAAATGTGTGAATTTGTTTGTCGGAATGAAAAACTAAAAAAAAGCTCTCAATTTTGATGCAATGGAGAGTTTTGTTTCTCCAGATTTGGAGTGATGGGTTTGATTTCTCTGGCAAGCACACCTCGTGGTTTGAAAAACAGTACTCTAGGGTTTCCAAAAGAAATCGGAATGGTAGACAAATCCCTCAAAGTTTGGATAAAAGTAAGACAACTCTTCTTTGCCTCTGGTTCCTCTTCTATGGCTGAAAACTATATAGGGATATTTGGTAACTACAATGAAGGTCTTTGTGTTCTTCTATAGACTGTTTAGATACTAATACTGATGCTTAGAGTTTGTAAGTCAAATGTCTTGTTTTGTTGGTTTCAGTTTTGGATGTTGATTTTAGTCTCCAGCAATGCTTCCTATTGTGTAGGGTGTTTTGAATTTTGCGGAGTTGATGAGGGATCTGAGATTGACTACTTTATACGGACTGCATTGGGTGGATCCCGGGGTTTCTCTTGTTCATTCACCCACGAAGAGAGGAAGCCTCGAGGGCGAGCCTGTGATTTCTCTGGGTCAAACACCCATGAAGAGGGGGAAGCTCGCTCGTGGAGGTATTCTAACAACTCTGGGCGATCTTGGGGCTCGAGACAACGATTAGATGAAGAAGAAGAAGAAGATAAACAAGAAGAAGAAGACAAATATTCTTCAGCAGAGTTGAACGACTCAGAATCAAACCAGGAGTCTCATAGACAGACACTTGGTCTGAGTTCTTCAGGTCCCTTATACCTTGAGGACGTCAAAAATGCGTAAGTAAATTAGTCACTTCATCTCATCAGTGGGAAGCTATAATTACATAAATCACGGTTCTATTATTCTCCTCGACTCTTACATGCCAACTTTTTCCTCAGATACCGAGCTTGTGCGTTAAAATGGCATCCAGATCGTCACCACGACTCTACCAAGGTAACCGATACAATCTCTAGAACACCCTTTCATTGTGTTTTTTTGGCAACTCAATGTGTAAGAGTCCGGAATGCGCTTCTCCACACTGATTACAAATTGGTATGATGAAACACAGAATGCGGCCGAGGAAAAATTCAAGCTCTGCACTGTGGCATATCAATCTTTATGCGAAAAGCTAGCCATGAACTAATAGGATAGTTTATCACCTCAGGTTTTAAATGGACACTGTGATAAGAATAAGATAGGGTTTGATAGGCTGTTAGCTTAGAGATCTCTCATAACCTTTACCTCAAGCAAAAGTACTCCAGGTGGTGTCTATTTATTTCAGCTCTCTTTTACCTCCAGAGAGATTTCAAGATCTTACACTGACCACTCACTCGCTATGCAGATTATGTATCGACTCTGTGTTTGAAACCGGCTGCTTTGGTCAGAAATGAATCGTTTATAAACCTGTCTTTGCTCCAGTTTTCTTGTGTTAACAATGGAAAAATGTAGAAACTTCCATTTTGTTAATAATACCTACATGCTGTTTTCAGAATCTGGTTCCCAAAAAAAGTTCGTATTTTTGGTTGGCACTCGATACGTATAATGCTCAAGGCAATGCAGATGCTCTTAAGCTCATCATCTCAGAGATTGATGAAGACATGCACGTCGAGGTTTGACATTCCTTTACATGGGTCAAGTCAAGTAAAGAAAATATCCTTTTGGAAATGGCCAGAGAGCCTTTTTCTTTACAATTTTGGATCCTTCTTAGCCTCGGTGTACTAGCAGAATCAAAAGAACAGTCAGATTTTTGCTAAAACTTAATAATAAAATGTGTATTAACTTTGTAATAAAACGAAGGATAGTATAAAGTTTAGCATCTAAACAAGGGTTTCACACCAAAAAACGGACACCTAATGAGATTTGGTGATACATTTATAGAAAACATTCGGTATCTTTCGTCCTCTTATCGTTATAATTACTTTTTTTTTTTAAGAAATAAACTACATTGAGAGGTTGCACATATATATTTTTTGTGTGTGTATAATTACAAAATTAGGTGGGTCCCGCGCTTTGCGCGGAAAAATAAATACATTAGTATGTTAATAAAATTAAAACATAAATTTTTTATTATCTATTCATTTTTCAAAAATACATATTTAAATTAAAAAAATCGAACACGACATTTTCGTGTATCGAATACTACGGAGAAAGATTTGATAATCATAAAAATCAACTTAACCGATCTTATCTCGTATAATGATATATAACATATAATTTCTTCCATATTTATATGTAGTTGCAAATAATATGGATCTAATTGACTAAAAAAAAGAGATTGGAAATATAGATATATATAACTTTTGCGTAAACACCATATTTTATAATAAAAATACTAAAATATAACTAAAAAAAAAATAGAAATGGATAATTTATAAATAGAACTAACGAAAATTTCAATTCCATAAAATAACTAAAAACTCAAAATCTTAGAGAATTTAAGATATTTTCTTATAAACCACATTCATTTTCTTCCATTTAAAACCACTCGTTTAAACAATACAATCCTATATATATATTAATTAAGGAGACATTCACAAAAAAAAATCATAGCTGTCGTTCAAAGAGAATTTTAGGGGACATGTCATTTAATTTAACCAATCAGAACATTTCAATTAAAACTATATGTCATGGTGGAAATCTCTACATATTCTCATTAATTTTATAACTAAGCCTATTAATACATATTTTACAAATTTAAACCCAACCAAATGTAATATTTTAGACTTACCATATCATCTATTTTTATTTTTCTGATATATTAACAAACTTTTTATTCTTATATTTATAACAATATTATATATTGTGTATATATGTATTTAGATTAATATACTATACAAATATTTTTATTATGATGTAGTCTATTATACATATTTAATCACACTTGCATATATTTATACAATTCATTATTGGAATATATATATTTTTTCATTTGTTATGTCCCACAAATTCATATAAATCTAAAATTTATCTGATTTATCGTATGCTCTATAATTTACACGAATAATGAAGATCAATTTTACACTTGTAAGATATTGAAATAAACAACATTTGCATATGTTTTGATCAATTTTACACATAAAATATTAAAAATAATGACATTAGCAGATTTTTGAACAAAAGTATTCAACTATATTACATTTATGCACAATACATATCATTTTTGTACGTTTATAAATGTTATAATTTATATGTTTTGTCATACACGTTTAAATATTAAAAATTTATATATATTAAAATGATTAGTCAACCTATTTAATCACTTAAGTATGAATCGTGTTAAATTTTGTATGGACGGATTTAAAGAATCGTTAGGACGTTTATAAAAAAAAATCTAAAGTGTATTATTTTAAAATGTATATCTTTTGTTGTAAACAACATTCACAATTCAATTAATGTTTTATGTTCGCATCGACGAATGTCTGTGTTGTCCCAAAATGATTCACACCAACTTATAGAGTTCAAAAATAATTTATTAACAATTTATTAAAAATAATCATTCACACCAAAATGATTCTTAGGAAAATGATGCCACTTATACCATTTTGAATTTATTATTCAATTTTTAATTTTTAGATCTAATTTTTAAAATCAGTATTCTAATTTTATAAGTAATTTTTATTTTTATATATAATATTAAAAATAATTTTTTTTGAAGATAACCAATTTCATTATTTTTGATATTTTAAGTTTTTTTTTTCTTATCATTGTTATTTTTTGTTTTCCAGTGCCCACATTTATTATTTTTACTCAACGCAAATATTTGTATTTATTTATATTTTTTATTAATTATTTTTTGAAGAGAACATTATAAAATTATTCATTAACATTGTAACATCAATTTATTTTTTAAAAAATAAGGGGTACTAAACCCTAACATGGAAGTCTAAACCCTTATAAATGCACGTAAACATTGAAAATAATTCATAGATCCTAAATCCTAAATTCTAGCATCAAATCTTAAATCCAAATACAAACACGTATAAATTATTTTTTATAGTAATCATATGCCATCAAATTATTTGATCAGGGATGTTAAACCCAAGCATGAACGTCTAAACCCTAACCATGCACACAATTATTGGAAATTATACATAGACTCATTTGATGGTTTACAGAAAATACATAGTCTAGGATTCAATTCCTCGATTCATCGTGATCCTCTATCAGCAATAAAATCTCCACATTAACGAAAACGTTACAACCTATAAAACTAATACAACGATAATAATTAAAACAATAAAAAGACGAATATAAGATAAAAAGAACACAAGCTGTATAATAGAGAACAAAACACATAAATTTAAGAATAAATAAAAACAAATTATACCTCACATAAGAGTTTAAAACCTATAAAAAATAATAAAATGATAATCATGAGTAAACAATAAATAACGATTTCACGATATAATAAACAACATGAACAGTATAATAGATAACAAAACACATATACATAAACAACAAATATAAGAACGAATTATACCTCTAAGAAGAGGTTATAACCTATAAAACGAATAGAACGATAATTAGTAGAAAAATAAAAAGAAATAAACGAATAAACAACAAAACTAACAACATGCGCAGTGTATATTCTATAAACACAAAAAAGAACAAAATAATACCTCGAAGACGGCGACATACAAAAAAAAAAACAAAAAAAACAATATCATTAGGACAAAAAGAAAAAAGTATTACAGAACAAACAATATGTGTAGTCTTTATCGTATTTATAACAAACGATAAAAATAATACATAGGGTTTTAAAACAACCGACACAAACAAACGGGCAAATAAAATAAATATTAAAACCCAAAACGGATAAAATAGATGGGCCACAATAAAAACATATCAAACCCATAGCAATTATATACGTTCGAAATAAGGATATTTTAGTCATAAAATTCCGATGGCAAAGGATTGTAATTAAACGATTTCATTAATGGCATAAAGGTAAAAACAGGTCTGAGAGTGATTCTGGAGCCGCCACGTAGGATTTCGCACTTGCTAAATAATAATATGATATAAAGGATTTCGCACTTGCTAAATAATAGTATGATATAATATAACTATAAAATTGACGACCTTGATACACCAAATGATCTTCATCACATCCCTCATCAATGGAGGCCATGGCTACCATCATAAACGATAACTATAATATAACAACAGTTGTTTTAGTAAGAAGAAGTTATGATATATAGATTAAACAAAGAAGCATTAAAATAACAATTAGAAACACATAATGAAACTTTAAAGATTAATAATAACCCAAAGACGAATATAATATTTGAATTACGATCAAATTGATGAGACTTATAAATCAGAAAGCATATAAATTACGATCAAATTGATGAGACTTATAAATCAGAAAGCATATATTAATACCAATATCAACAACGATAATTAGGCCAGAAGTCAATAACATACAGAATAACACTATGTAGGGTTTCAATTTTCAACACAAACCTTGCTTAGAAAATGAAATATCTAATAGCATGATATTTATAAGAAGATATAGAGACAATCTAGAGTTTTTTAAAGTCCACACATATATGGGTGAAGATAACAAAAAAAAATCGAAAGCCAAAAGCCCAATATAAAGTTTTAGTTACGAAAAGTCTGAAAAAATATTAAAATATTAACGTACAAATGAAAATAATAGGGCAAATTCTATATGGTGCAAAACTCTGATGATACTTTAATAATCATTGTAATATAAAAAAAAAAGAATATTAACATACGAATGAAAAATAGTAGGGCAAATTATATATAGTGCAAAACTCTGATGATATTTTAATAATCATTGTAATATAATGAAAAAATAAATCAATAAAATATAATAAAAAAATAAATCAATAAAACAAGCATCAAAATACGTCAACTATGAATCAAAAAGATAGAAATCCATTATTAAGTAGGTTTTCCAACTTTGAATATCAATAATATCATGAGTACATCACGAGTTAATTATATGGGCCAAGATTAAAAGAAAAATCGAAATCCAGAAGCCTAATTTAGACGATGGCAGCATATGTAATTAAAACGATTCATTAATGGCATAAGGGTAAAAACAGGTCCGAGAGCGATTCTGGAGCCGCCACGTAGGATTTCGCACTTGCTAAATAATAGTATAGGGCAAATTATATATAGTGCAAAACTCTGATGATATTTTAATAATCATTGTAATATAATGGAAAAATAAATCAATAAAATATAATGAAAAAATAAATCAATAAAACAAGTATCAAAATACGTCAACTATGAAACAAAAAAATAGAAATCCATTATTACGTAGGTTTTTCAACTTTAAATATCAATAATATAATGAGTACATCACGAATTAATTATATGGGTCAAGATTAAAAGAAAAATCGAAATTCATAAGCCCAATTTAGACGATGACAGCATATGTAATTAAAACGATTTATTAATGGCATAAGAATAAAAACAGGTCCAAGAGCGATTCTGGAGCTGCCACGTAAGATTTCGCACTTGCTAAATAATAGTATGATGATTCTAATAATTCCCTAGCCGTCCGATCACAGGAGATCGTGATCATGGCGTGGAAGTTGAGTCCGTCCTTTGCCTAAACCGGAGCGTACCAGATTCCTCTCTCTCTCTCTCCTTCTCTCTCTCTCGGTTTGTTTTCCCACTTGAGCTAATTTTTGACAAGATTTGGACGTTTTGTTATCTTTAAAGGAAAAAAGAGAGCGAATTTCCATGGCGTTGTCGGAAGCTTCAGCTCGTTTTCACGAGCTTTTGAGCTTTGGTGTGTTATTGTTCTAGCTGATTCTATCAAACCGTGGTCTTATGATTTTTACCCGACCCTAATCGAGTTCGAGGTCGTTGATTGTTCTCTCTCCAGCTCCAGATTTTTCTGATTTTTTTTTTCTTTTTTTGTAAGATTTTCGTCGGATTTGGGTTTTCTTTAGCTGATTTTTGCTGGATCGAGAGTCAAAGAGCTTGGGTTTTCTTCAATCTGGGTTTTTTTGTAAGAAGGTTGCAGATTTCTCAGGCGGGGATTTGAGAATTAGGGTTTTCCGATTTGGGGGGGGGGGGGGGGGGGGGGGGTTTCTTTGATTATATGGTACCCTCAAATTGTTTTTGGAGATCCAGAGTTGGCTCAGTAATCGTATAAATGGCTCATCTCTTGCCATCTCTATTCTTAATCAGCGAGCGTCTTGTTCGTGGTTTCTCCTCTTCTCTTCGTTGATCCATCGCTATCATTTCAATCTGAAGCATATCTGAGAATATACAAACTCCCACGCCTGGAGATTGCTTAGGCGGTAAAAATCTCTTCTTTCTGATTATTTTTTTGTTGGATTTTTTTAAATTCGTGATTGAATCAAGTCTCTTTTCTATTGCAAAGTTTGGAATTTTGCTACATCTTTGCGCATTTCCATTTGTTAATTCACCTGGTCTTCTTTTCTGGTGCACGATCTCTTAGCTTTCAAAGTTTGGAGTTAGTCGTAGTTGTGCAATCATAATTGCTGGGTCTCATATCATATCCTGTGCAAGATAGCATTTGTTTTAGACTTTTTGCGGTTCGTGTACCTAATGTTTTTGACGCTGTGTATGCTTTTGTCTGGTTTTACTTATATTTGGTCGATGTGTTACTAAAACTCATACTTGTAGTTTCATTTTCACATTGTGTTTCTTGTATGTCTAGTTTAGATTGAAAACTGTGTGCCTGCAAAGAAAAAGCTAGATTGATTGTTATAATTACTTTCTTTGTTTCTCTTTTCGAAGTTTTATCAAAGCAACTTGTGAACCGGATAAGCTTATTGGGTCATTTGTTTATCTTCCGCGCAGAGTAATAAAGATCCCACGGAGTACATTGTTTACCGCAAGTGAAAGCAAGAGCCTTTTTTGTTTATTGATGGGTGAGGAGTTAGCTGACACAATGAACCTGGATTTGAATCTAGGTCCTGGTCCTGAGTCAGATCTCCAACCGGCACCAAACGAGACTGTGAATTTGGCTGATTGGACTAATGAGCCATCTGAGAGATCCTCCGAAGCTGTGACGAGGATCAGGACCCGACATAGGACGCGTTTCAGACAACTTAATCTACCGATCCCGGTCCTATCTGAAACCCATACCATGGCTATAGAACTGAACCAGTTGATGGGAAGTTCTGTAAATGGAGTTTCTTTGCAGACTGGTGAGGGTAGTGAAAGAGGCAATGAGGATCTGAAAATGTGTGAGAACGGCGATGGAGCCATTGGGGACGGTGTATCAGAGAAGAAAGCGGATGTCGAGAAAAGCAGTGGCAGCGACGGTAACTTTTTCGATTGTAATATATGTTTGGATTTGTCGAAAGAGCCGGTTCTCACCTGTTGTGGCCATCTTTACTGTTGGCCTTGTCTGTACCAATGGTTGCAAATCTCGGATGCAAAGGAATGTCCGGTTTGCAAAGGAGAGGTGACCCCCAAAACCGTGACACCGATCTATGGGCGCGGAAACCATAAAAGAGAAATTGAAGAGAGTTTAGATACTAAGATCCCTATGAGACCCCACGCGAGACGCATCGAGAGTTTAAGGAATACAATTCAAAGGTCGCCTTTTACAATACCGATGGAAGAAATGATTAGACGTATACAGAGTAGGTTTGACAGGGATTCAACCCCGGTCCCTGATTTTAGTAACCGTGAGGCATCGGAAAGAGTGAACGATCGAGCCAATTCGATTCTTAACCGGTTGATGACTTCCAGGGGAGTTAGATCAGAGCAGAACCAAGCTAGTGCTGCAGCAGCCGCCATTGCAGCAGCATCAGAGGATATCGATCTAAACCCGAACATTGCTCCCGATCTCGAAGGTGAAACCACCACAAGATTCCATCCTCTGTTGATCAGGAGACAGTTACAGTCACACCGAGTCGCACGGATCTCGACTTTCACCTCTGCATTGAGTTCTGCTGAGAGGCTTGTAGATGCGTATTTTAGAACGCATCCATTGAGGACCCACCAAGAGCAAAACCATCATGCTCCTGTTGTGGTTGATGATAGAGACTCATTCTCAAGCATTGCAGCTGTTATAAACTCTGAGAGTCAAGTGGATACTGCAGTTGAGATTGATTCTATGGTGACTCTTTCGACATCTTCGTCGAGGAGAAGGAATGAGAATGGTTCGAGGGTTTCTGATGTAGACAGTGCAGATTCTCGTCCGCCTAGGAGAAGAAGATTTACTTGAGAAACAAATAAAAAAAAAGCTTTCACTCTGTGGAAGATGATGATGATGAAGAAGAAGAAGAAGAAGATTGTAACTTTATTTTTCTTTTGTTGCTTGTTGGTTTGTTGGATTATGTTTTTTTGTATTTTTCGCAATAGGGATGATATTTTAATCAAAATTATATCTTTTATATGTTTTTCAGGAATATATCCTTTCTGATTTAAACCTTATTCTGATTTAAACCTTAGGGTGATTGGCAAAATAACTTTAAAGAGGCTATCAATCATATTTTAATAGATTTAAAGTTTTAAAAATTCTAAAAATTCTAAAAATTCTTATAAATTATTTTACAGCTATTTTTTCTCTTTTTTTTTCAAGATCTACACTTTTTTTAGAAACAAAAAATTATGGTTTTAATTTATTTTTAAAGTCAGAGTCATTATTTAAAAGTAAAAATTTTAACAGTTACTTTTATAAAATAAAAGTTTACAGTCACTAATTTCTAAAATTTTCAATCCATTAAATCCAATATTGGAATGTGTTCTTATTCGACTCTTATTGGATTACTATCATACATATTACAATATACTCCTAATCAAATTTAAATGATGCATTTTAATCTAAAGACTAAATTATAACAAATTTTACTATGTCTTTATGGGAAAAACAAAACAAAACGTGCAGACAAAATACTTATGTTAGCATTAGCAATTTTAAATTATATGTAAGCAATGTTTTCAATATGTCGCTTTGGCCGAGTGGTTAAGGCGTGTGCCTGCTAAGTACATGGGGTTTCCCCGCGAGAGTTCGAATCTCTCAGGCGACGTTATTTTTAAAATTTTTATTTAAAGGTACTTTTTTTTCGTTTAGACAAATTTGTTACAAAACGATGATTATTTGGTTCTCGAAAAATCCAAAAATACTTTGAGCAGTGTACATGTCACATGGGCACAGCGACATCCGACACGTAAATTATTCTTTTGAATTATCTAACTTCATGTTTTTCTTTCAATTATTTTTACAACAACAATCTTATAAAAATAGAATATATCATAATATAAAATAAGATTGTTTTTTTGTTATTCTATTTTTCTTTTCTTTTCTTTTTGACAATAAAAAAATCACCGCATCAAAATACAAAATCACCGCATGAAAGGTGAATGTGCATTTTCCCTTGCAATTTTCTAGCGATTTCGTGATGGTTTCATGTGGTATTTCTGACAGTTTTCGGCAAATTTTAGGGGTTTCGTTATGCCTTCCTCCGGTTTCAGTGGCTTGTGGTGGTGCTTTGTCTTTTTTTTTGGAGTGGTTGGGGTCTCGAGGGATACAAGGTGTTTATGCACTGCATGTGCATAGGGTGGATAAAATTTTCGAACCGAACCGAACCGAATAACGTAATTTGGTTCGGATTAGGATAATCAAATTATCTAATTGGTTAACCGACATTAAAATACATATCACTATTATAGTTTTTTATATTTTAGTTAATTTGCTTTTAGATTATTGTTCATAATTTTATTAGTTTTATATTTTTGAAGATCGCATCTTTAACTTCTCATCTGCTCCTCTTTTAACTTCGCCGCTTTGTCTCCGATAAATAAACTTAACGCTAACCTTTTCAACGAGTGAGACTCTGACTCCGACAACACAATACTACATATCGTGAGTCTAAGGTATGACAGACTTTTCTCTTTCTTGTTCAATCTTTTCTTAGTCACTTTGTTCCATCTTTTTCTTGTCTCTGGCTTTTCTACAACCTTGTGATGCAAGTAATGTATATATACATATATATATATATATGGTTATATTTAATAGCTTATTATTTGTTGTGTATAAACTGTTTTTGACTTTTTGTAGATGGAGTCTTTAATTAAAAGTGGCAGTGTTTGGAGTCTGGAGATATAATGTTTCAAAGCATTCGAGAATAAAAAACCGTAAGATATTTATTTACTTTAAAACAATTTAAATGTTGGAGTTTTATTTATTTTTAAACGTTAAATTTTCTATTATGAAGTTGTGTTTTTTAAACAGAAAAGCAACTAATATTTTGTCAAAAATTGAACGAAAATTAATTGGGTAATTGCTTCCAAAACCCGAACCAAACCGAATTAAAAGTAAATTCCAAATGGGACTTATTTTCCTAAAATCGGAAAAACCGAAACCCGAATAATCCAAACCGAACCGATTAACAGAATTCCCACTCCTACGTGTGCCTCTCCTCTTGCCGGTAGTGTTTCGGTATCGGTTTCGGAATCTGTTCTGCTTTGTTGGCTGCTAACTTGTCTTTGTCTAAGGCTTTGGCAGAGCCCTCTGTTTGGAGATTTAGACATCCAATAGGTCATGGTTTACCGGTTTTAAATCTAGTTCGTGTAATCGGAGGTCTTTGGAAAGATATTGATCTAGTCTTTTTTTTTGATAAAAAATTGATCGGATCTTGAAAGCCCTTGTCTCACCCTTATCATTTTTGTTTGGGATACGAGCATTAGATCGGAACTAGATCCTCTTTCATTCTTTCAAGACGAATAAGGCTTTGAGGTTTGTCTACCTATCATCTCTCCTTAGATCAGTCGTCTCTTGGTCATCGGTTTATTCATTTGATTTTGTTATTTTGCTTAACTCTAGCGTGTATCTATATTCTGAATTTGTTAGCTTTTCTCTTTCGAATTTGTGGCTTTCTCTTTTGAATTTATGGTTCTTTTTTTGGGCTTGTGGCTTGGGGATTCCGATATATCCACGAACTTCTGTAATCTTTCTTTGGTTTCAATGAAAACAAAATCATTAGATGGAAAAAAAAAAACACAATCCCACAAAAACGAACATCGTCAACCATTTTCAGTCTTTCAGCATTTATAACTTGTAATAATGGTCTATTGAATTGAAAAATGATTGACAAATTCTAAAAAACCAAACATGTCTAAATTTCGTGAAGAAAATTACGTCAACGGCAGGTATATATATAGAACTTTAAACGGTTAAAGCTAAGAGAAACATAAAAAAATTAAAAAATAAAAACTCAAATGATGTGTGCGGGAAACGAGCGTCGTCTCGTAATTCGATGCACGAACTCGAGCCAATAAGATATTTTAGTTTTAAAATGGTTATTAGATCTTTTCTTAAGTGGTCATTATTTTTGTATTTTTTTCCACAATATAACTTGACTTTTTTGGAGATGAAACTATTATCTTAAAGTCTTTACCTGCTATTTTACTACTTCTTTGTTTTTACTCATAAGTCACAAACGTATAATTGGGATTGCGTAAGTGAAGGTGATGCAATATAAAAAAAAATTAAAGTGAGGAAATATTTTTCCTATTTTTTTTTCTTTTGGTTAAATTTTATAATCATGAAATATCTGAAAATAATAATAAAAAGTTAAGTAATCGAACGTTGTAAGTTGTAACGCACCATAATAAAGGAAAAAAAAAAAACTAAAATAGTACAAAATCTGATTAAAATATAAAATACTAATTTGTAATTAAGTGAGAGATTAAATTTATTTCTTTAAAAAAAAAAAAAAAAAAGGAACCACCTTCGTGAATTGTGATTCGGTGTTTTAAAAGTGGAATAAAGACAAAACAGAGACCACCATTAATGGCTCACCGATACGAACAAGACAGGACACAACAATCCTCCTCCTCCTCCTCCGTCTCCGTCTCCTCCCGTCTCTTTTCGTTTCTGGGTAATCCGCAAATCCGTCGATTTCTCGTCTTAATCTGAATCTGAAGCAATACAAAAAATCCGATAATCACGCCAACGCCAAGTCTGGAAATTTCTTTTCCGGGTAAACAAAAAAAACTTCTTCTCCTACTTTCGAATTTGGGTTTTTTTTTTTTTTTGAAATCGGGGGAAGAAGATCGAGAATCACCGAATTCCGAAATCGGGTCGGATTCTCGGGTCGGTGATTTATCTTGTTATCAGGAGGCATCGTGTGACGAATCTAGCTTTGCTTTTTTTTTTTTTTGGGGAAATATTTCTCGAAAGGTCAAAAGATTTCGTTTTTTTTTTTGTTATGAAAACCCCATTTCTCTATTGTGTTGTCTTTGAAATCGTTTGATTCACGGATTGATTGTTTGAAATTGTTTCACAGGGTAAAGATAATGTTGAGATTTATGATATTGGGGGTTTGCATAGGTTTCTGTTTAAATTAAACCTTTTTTTTTCCAATTGCAAAATTTTGAAACCTTCCTTGCACGATCTTTGTTAGCTGTAATAGGTTAGATTCGTTGATTCTTGTTTCATTTGGTTTCGGCATTTATAGACTCTGTGTGTTAGAATCACGTTGGTTCTTGTTCTAGTTAGATCCATTTTCATGTTTCTCTGTATAGTTAGATTGATTTTTTTTTCTCTTGGAATGTTCTCTTTTGATGTTTGATAGTCCTGTGATTGATTACTGTTCAACTGTTTAAAGTCATTGGAATGTGCAAAGGTCTAGCTTTTAAGCACTGTTCATAGCTTGAGGCCTATTGCTTTGGGTACCTATCTGAAAGTGCATTTAATGTTTTTGCTCCAAAATGTTGTTTTTCTTTTGAGTTTTTTATTTTATTCTTTTGTTCCTTAAGAAGCTAACAGATCCCAGAAATAAAGTAAAAGCCTTGATCAAGTGAAATAAGTATCATTTGACATGTGAATCATATAAGATTATATTGGTCATGAATGATTCCTTATTTTTCCTCCTGCAGAATAACAAATAGATCCAAAAGGAGTAAATCATCTGACTACAAGTGAAAACAAAGGGCAATTTCATTTTGTTGAACAAGGGATTTTGGACTCGCCATGGCTCCTGGAGGCAGTGCTTTGAAAGAAGTCCTGGAATCTAATTCGACGGGAATGGATTACGAGGTTAAAACGTCAAAAGTGGAAGTTAGTAATAATAACAAACCTACAAAATCAGGTAGTGCAGGAATTGGAAAATATGGGATGCACTCGAACAATGGTGTTTACGAGCTTCTTGAGTGTCCTGTGTGTACAAATTTAATGTACCCTCCAATTCATCAGGTCAGAAACATATGAGATTTTAAAGATTAGCAATCGCAATGATCATGTTCTTAACGTTTTTTAATTCTACAGTGTCCAAATGGCCACACATTATGTTCAAACTGCAAAGTGAGAGTGCAGAACACCTGCCCTACATGTCGTTACGAGCTTGGTAACATAAGATGCTTAGCTCTTGAGAAAGTTGCAGAGTCCTTGGAGGTTCCATGCCGGTACCAAAATTTGGGGTGTCATGACATTTTCCCTTACTACAGCAAGCTTAAGCACGAGCAGCATTGCAGGTTTAGGCCCTACACTTGCCCTTATGCTGGCTCTGAGTGTTCGGTTACAGGTGATATCCCCACACTAGTTGTTCATCTCAAAGATGATCATAAAGTGGATATGCATGACGGGTGCACCTTCAACCACCGTTATGTGAAATCAAATCCACATGAAGTCGAAAATGCTACATGGATGCTTACGGTAAAGTTTTCCCTTTTCCTCAAAGATCTCGAATTTGCTTCTCTTATCATCATATGAGTCAGCTTCACATTTCACCTTCTTTTGCTCTCTTTATCTGCAAACCCGAACAATTCCAGGCTTTATCTCCTCTTCAAATTATTAGATTGAATCTTTAGTAGGATTTATTGTAACCTTAAGCTTATCCATTCTTAATTTACCTAAGTTTCTGCTAAAACTCTTGGATCTGGTCAATTTGTTGCCATAAGCAGATCTTAGGTTCACCTTCCTGCATAATTAACGTGGTTGGGCTGCTTTTTTCAATCCTTTTTCATCATATGTTTTTATACCCTCTGTCTCAGTCCAATTCTCTCACAGTTTACTTTTGATTCTACTGGCTCATTAAGTACCATCTTATAGGGTTTCCTGGTCTCATTTTCATTGTAGTAGTCTTCCAATAAATATAGGCTGCTTTACACTTTAACTCGCACCTCTGTTTCTTAAATTTTGTTTTTAAATCGGATTCCAGGTGTTCAACTGTTTTGGGAGACAGTTCTGCTTACACTTTGAGGCTTTCCAGCTGGGGATGGCTCCAGTGTACATGGCGTTTCTTCGTTTCATGGGAGATGAAAACGAGGCGAAGAAGTTCAGTTACAGCTTGGAAGTAGGAGCCCACGGACGTAAACTGACATGGCAAGGGATCCCCAGAAGCATCCGTGACAGTCACAGGAAAGTCCGAGACAGTCAAGACGGTCTCATCATCCCAAGAAACCTCGCACTCTACTTCTCTGGAGGTGATAGGCAAGAACTCAAGTTGAGAGTGACCGGTCGAATCTGGAAAGAGGAGTAAACTGAAAACGAAGAAAGAAAAGAATTGATTGAAAGATGATGTACATAATAAAGCCTCATGGAGAGCTAATGATCATGGAAGATTTGAAGTTTGCTGTCTGGTTTTAGTATGTTATAGTGGAGTCTTCTCCAATGGGGATGAGATGATGATGATGATGATGATAATCTTCTATGATGAATCATTTTGGAGGGAGCCATTGTTACAACTTTGTGGCTGTAAGAATTAGATTATCTCTGTAATTTCTCTTTTTGGGGGGTTTTTGTGGTTTCAGACAGGGAATGTAGGCAAAAGTAAGACCAAGTAAAAGACATGATTTTGGTTATGTTCTTGTTGTAAAACCATGTCCCAAACAGGTTGGTTTTTTTTTTTTTTACAATGGTGATTTTGATTCGGTTGAGACTTTAGAGTTAAGAGACATATCGATCGATATCTCTCAGAGATCACAAGTGTGGAAAGACTAAAGAATGTTTCAAGAAGTTTGCAAATTGGAAGAGCACCATTGGAACTTTGTTAGCTTTATGTGTGTAGGCTTCAGTGAGCTTCGAGGAGGTGAGAAATTGTTATGCAGGAGACTACAAATACAAATACATGAAAGAATACAAAGACTTGTCGTAGATTCACAGGTTACAAAAACTCAAGATCCTAATTCTGCGACTTACTACATCGTCTATATGTTTTAGTTATTATGATCAAACATACTTAAAATTCTCTTGACATAATCCTAATTTCATTTTCTAGATCCTAACTTCAATACATTTGTATGCATACATGTTTTTTTCCTCGCAAATCCATTAACAAATTTTACAAGATTGTAAATAAATAAATTCGATCCCTTTGTGTGACATTACTTTTAGTATCATACACATTCTTGATAGGATTATAATAATCGATAAATAAACCGAATATATTTTGATTTGTATAGGTATATTTAATTTTGAGATGTTGATGTTGCATCTAATTTTTTATTTTATTTTTGAGTTAGGTCTTAGTATTATTGAAATTTTTTAAGAATGTTTACTTTGACCCGAGTTGATTAGCCTAATGGCTTAATGCTCTATGTCACCACAACATCTTGCTCGTTCCAAGTCTCGTATTGGAGTCAAAAAGTGTGATTCCAAACCACTTGGCTAGGTGTTTAGGAAAAATATGTACATTTTATCGATTGATCATTTATTTTTGAAAAAATTTCAAAAATGCCATTTTTTAAAATATCATTTTGCAAAAATGTCACAATGAGTTATTTATTTTCAAAAATACCACAAATTAATGATTTTTAACACTTAAATTCTAAAATTTTAAACTTTAAAAATGATTTTGACCCTAATAAACCATAAACCCTAACATAACATAGTTAACCCAAACATAAATAATATTTTGAATAAATGATATAATATTTGTGAAAAAGATTTTAAAAAGATGATATTTTTGAAAAGTAGCATTTCAAAAATGGCATTTCTCAAAATTTCTCATTATTTTTTTTAAATGTTTTGTTTTTTCATCCATAACATATTACTATAGTAGCATTATATTGTAAATTCATACTATATGTTATCTTGTCATGTTTTTAATGGCTTTTAAATGTGTGGAGATTTTCGAAAACTTGAATACAAAATTTATATAGATTTAATATCTATATCAACTACTAAACAAATTATATATATTTTTTTATTAGAGCATTTCTAAAAGTGCAACAACTTTTTTTTTTCAAAAAAAAAAAAAAATCGAAGCCTTCCTAAAAAAGATTACGGTATTTTTCAAAGAACAAATTTTTATATAGTATTTTGGAGGTATTTCTTATTTATTCATTGTGGTCAAAGTATACTTAATTATAATTTTCTTAACAGAATGGTATGACAATTGGCAAATGATTTTCATGTTCTGAATCCTAATTTCATATTTCCCACGATTTTAAAATCGATTTTCTTTGTTTTTTGTCTTTTAATATTAGTTTGTTTGTCGTATACGATTCACGCAAGCATCCTATTAAATTTACATCGATCATAGTATAACATACCGACAACTTTAATACAAATGACTAAATCTGTAGTTTATTTATTGAAATCTAAATATCTGTATATACATATTTTTTTGTCAACAATTTACATACAGCTTACTAAAATTTATATTCCTGTATTACATTACTAGTGTAATTCTTTGGACTTTACATAAGAAAAAATATAAAATAGTAAACAAACAAATTTAGCATTACAGCATGATGACAACACTATACCCACACACACACATTTACACATTAGAGGAAAGGTAACAAACATCCCGTATGAAAAAACCAATATATAACTATATATATTGTTAAAAATAGAATACGTTATTATTATTATTTTTTTTTTTCTATTCTGCAAATTTTATTATTACCCGAATAATGTTAGAAAAGCCAGTACAGTGAGTCAGAAATAAAAGAAAAAAGAACAATAATAACATTAAATTAAAAAAAAAAATGAAATCATGAAAATTTGTTATCGTTTGCTCATTTTAACCGCCCCCTCTAATTTTTTTCTACCCGAGCCAGCCTCCTTTATAAGTTACAATCTCATCTCTCTCTCTCTTTCTAGAATATTGACGCAGCCGCGAATCTCATCGTCATCGTCATCGACCGAGGAACCCTGATTTGCGGATTTTCTCCATTTCAATCCAATTCGATTTTTTCTTTCTGTTTAAGGATCTCAATACCGAGATTTTCCCGGGAATTTTCATAATCGAAACTCTCTCTCTCTCTCTTTCAGAATCTCCCCCGATTCATCGCGATCGATTGTTTTCTTGTGTTTTCCGATTGGATTTGGTGTTTTTGTAGTCGGATTCGACGGAATTGAATCGGATAGGATCGGTTCCTGTTTTGGGGGTTTTTTGTTTTGTTTTTTTTTCAGTCTGTAGCGATGATGAAAACATTGGTTTATGAACAGAAGAAGAGACTGTAAATGATGCCAGGTTTAGCGCAGAGGAATGACCAATACTCTTTTGGTTTCTGGTCTAAGGAAATCGATGGAGTCAGCTATAATCAGCTGCAGAAGGTACACTTTATCCATCGTTGTTGTTATGCGTCGTTCGTGTGGAGATTGGATTTTCTCTGCATTCCCAACGTTGAATTACCTCAGATTCGATCTTTGCCTCTGATTTTTTGTTTCTCTAATGGGTGTTTTATGAGCTAGAGAGGTGTTTTGCTTTTGATTGTATCAACCCAAGTTTTTAGCTCAGATCTTAGCTTTTATTTGTTTTGGAGTATTCTCTAGCACTGTAAACACTGCAGATTGTTCTTGTTCCGTTTTTTTTCCTCCTCCTCTCTTGAAGAGCTACGAATGTTAATAATCTGTCCTACAACTCTGTCGAATAGATGGCCCCATTTGTGTTCACATTTTCTGTCCTTCACAAACTGTGAAGATTTTCTTTTTTGTTCTCGGTTTACACATCATGGTGTAGCTAAATGACATGATGATGCGTCGTTAACTCTGAAGCAAATTTCTCTGAACTTGTGTGCAGTTCTGGAGTGAGCTGTCGCCGAAAGCTAGGCAGGAACTCCTCAAGATTGACAAACAGACTCTGTTTGAGCAAGCTCGCAAGAACATGTATTGTTCCAGATGCAATGGCCTGCTTCTCGAAGGTTTCTTGCAGATTGTTATGCATGGGAAGTCCTTGCATCCGGAGGGATCAATAGGAGATTCTCCTTGCAACAAATCAGGTGGCTCGAAATATCAAAATGACTGTAACTCAGTTGTCAGTAACGGATGTGCGGATGAGATGCAAGATCCATCTGTTCATCCATGGGGAGGTCTCACCACGACACGTGATGGATCACTCACACTTCTTGATTGCTATTTGTATGCAAAGTCTCTCAAAGGACTTCAAAATGTAAGTTCTTGCAAGGTTTACCTATCTGCAGTCCCTCCAGTTCGACTAGTTAATCTATTGGTTCTAGCAGGTGTTTGACAGCGCCCCTGCTCGAGAAAGGGAACGTGAGTTGCTTTATCCCGATGCTTGTGGTGGTGGAGGCCGGGGATGGATAAGTCAAGGAATGGCTAGTTATGGTAGAGGACATGGAACAAGAGAAACGTGTGCTCTACATACTGCAAGGCTTTCTTGTGATACATTGGTGGATTTCTGGTCCGCTCTCAGCGAGGAAACCCGACAATCTCTTTTGAGAATGAAAGAAGAGGACTTTATGGAGAGACTCAGGTACAGGTATGTCACTAAATGATTTGATATTCCGATGTTCAATCACAAAGTGAATCGAGAAGTTTTTGGATATGATCTGGGTCATGGGTAACAGGAAATGTTACCAGTCAAGTTATCACATTCTGAATTGCAAGATGACTTTGGGGATGTTCCTACCAAGTCAAGCAATACAACAGTCTTCTTTGTCTGGTCATGTCGAATCCTTTGACCTCAATAACAAATGATCCTTTCAATTACAGATTCGACAGCAAGAGGTTTTGTAGAGACTGCAGACGGAATGTTATTCGTGAGTTTAAAGAGCTTAAGGAACTGAAACGAATGCGGAGAGAACCTCGATGTACCTCCTGGTTTTGTGTTGCCGATACAGCCTTCCAATATGAGGTGCTTTATCTTTGTTAACCTTTTTTATCTTTGTGGGTTAGTCCAGAGTTCTTGTTTTCGAAAAACTATATTACTATACTTTTTGAGAGATAGATATTGCAAGATCGGATCACAAAGGTAATTGCAATATTTCAGGTGTCCATTGATTCGGTTCAAGCAGATTGGCGAGAAACTTTTGCTGAGAATGCTGGAATGTACCATCATTTTGAGTGGGCAATTGGAACCGGAGAAGGAAAATGTGATATCCTCAAATTTGAAAATGTTGGCATGAATGGGAGAGTTCAAGTCAATGGCCTAGATCTTCGTTGTTCAAAGTCATACTACATTACCCTCAGAGCTTATAAATTAGATGGCCGTTGGTCTGAGGTATCCGTCAAAGCCCACGCATTAAAAGGTCAAAACTGCGTGCACGGCAGGTTAGTTGTTGGAGATGGCTTTGTTTCAATCAAGAGAGGGGAAAGCATCAGAAGGTTTTTTGAGCATGCTGAAGAGGCTGAGGAAGAAGAGGTAAATTCCAGATTCATAAGCTTCTTAACTCAAAAGTTCTCAAATGTTTAAGATTCCACAAATATTACTCTTTCCTTGTTTTAAAGATATCACTGTGCTTCTTATGCTATAAAAGGATGAAGACATGATGGACAAAGATGGGAATGAGCTTGATGGGGAATGCTCCCGTCCCCAAAAGCATGCAAAAAGTCCAGAACTTGCTCGAGAGTTTCTTTTAGATGCTGCAACAGTTATTTTTAAGGAACAGGTCTGTCAGATAAAGGTTCCCACAAGGTCACATTTTATTGATTGTGATTTTGTGTTCTATTAGGTACTCATTTCTATCTGTTATTGATTATATCTTAGGTTGAAAAAGCATTCAGAGAAGGAACCGCTCGTCAAAATGCACACAGCATCTTTGTATGTCTTACATTGAAACTATTAGAACAACGTGTACATGTTGCCTGCAAGGAAATTATTACCTTGGAGAAACAGGTAGGTATTCTGTCATAAGCTACTCAAAGCAATTTGACGAAGAACTTGTGGCTTTTGTTATGTCCAACAATTCCATTTGTCTTAACTCCTGCAGGTGAAACTTCTCGAGGAAGAAGAGAAGGAAAAGCGTGAAGAAGAGGAGCGAAAGGAAAAGAAAAAATCAAAAGAAAGGGAGAAAAAACTTCGCAGAAAGGAGAGATTGAAGGAAAAAGAAAGAGGTAAGGAGAAGAAAAATCCTGAAACTAGCGATAAACAGCTGCTGCTGAATTCATCAAGGGAAGAAGAAGAAGAAGAAGAACTTCCAAACATTGATGACGAGATGAACAATAACATAAACTGCGAGGAGTCAGAAATTGAAACTGGGGATGCAGATTTGTCGCCACCTGGTTCTCCCGATGTTCAAGAAGGACAGTGTTTGGATGGTTTCCCCTCTCCAGGATTGGAAAACAACTACTGTGACAGCCCTGATAGAGAGATTATAGATCTTGAAGATGATAACGGGTACTTTACGAATGATCATCAAAAACCTGTTCATCAGAATGCAAGATATTGGAAAGAACTGCAATCTGATAATGCTTTGAGGTGGTCAGATAAACGCAGATATTCAGAGAATGCTTCTTTTGTCTGTAGGTCAGAGGCAAGATACCGTAATGATAGATTAGAAGTGCCTTCAAGGGGCTTCAATGGGTCAAACAGACAATTAAGAGTGAAAGCTTCAAAGACTGGTGGCCTGAATGGCATCAAGTCCCATGAGAAGTTTCAATGTTCTGACAACAGGATCAGTGACAGGTTTGACTTTAATTCTTGCAGTTGCAAACCGAGTAGTGAATACCGGGCAAAAGTAGAACCTAGCATCTCTGCAACCAGAAGCATGCGAGAACCCAAAACCTTATCCAATTCGGACTCTGCTCCTGATGCCTCCAAGCCAGTGATCCGAGGAAACAGGTATAATCAACCAGACTATACTCGTGAGTTAAGACTTAAAAGCAAGGTGGGAGTTGGTCCAAATCCTTCTTCTACAAGAGATTCACTACATTCAAAAAAGGTTTGGGAGCCTATGGAGCCAAAGAAGCATCCTCGAAGCAACTCTGACTCTGAAGTGACAGTTAGATGTTCAACATTTAAGGCTGAAGAGATAGAAGACACGGATATTGCTGAGAATTCACCTGACCTTTTGTCTCAATGTAAGGCTACAGAGAAGTTGGATAATCCCAAGCTTAAAGATAACAACAGCATGGAGTCTGGGGAAACAACGAATGGGTGGCATTTGAAAGATCCTATGATGAGCAGTACATCGAGTTCAGACAATTGCTCGTCATGCTTGAGCGAAGGAGATAGCAATACGGTTTCTTCAAACAACGGAAACACTG
The DNA here is from genome assembly GCA_900406555.1 of Pseudoturritis turrita. NCBI lineage: Eukaryota > Viridiplantae > Streptophyta > Magnoliopsida > Brassicales > Brassicaceae > Pseudoturritis > Pseudoturritis turrita. The sequence goes on along the minus strand of OVBL01000313.1, from coordinate 2,717,024 downwards.
AATCCTCCTCCACGTCTGATTCTGAAGACGCCAGTCAGCAATCTGAAGGAAGAGAAAATATAGTTGTTGGTACTAAGAACGATATCCTCATAACAGATACTACTGGGAAGAGTAAAATCTCGGAAACTCCTATCTCAGTAACTGAGAACAACACGGATAATAACAGTAACAATATCATGGCACATGGTGTTGTTAATGTGCAACCACAAGGAGGCATGCTTCCTCAAATGCTAAACCAGAATCTACAGTTTCCGGTTTTCCAGGCTGCTTCACCAATGAGCTACTTCCATCAAGCACCACCGGTCTCTTGGCCCAACGGATTTATTCCATTCCCCCACCCTAACCCTTATTTATACACAGGTACGCTCGGATATAGTATGAACGGAGATTCCCCGCTGTGCTTGCAGTACGGTAACCCGCTGAATCACTCGGCAACTCCCTTCTTCAATCCAGGGCCAGTTCCAGTGTTTCATCCTTTTTCCAAAACCAACACCGAGGATCAAGCTCAGACTCTTGAGCCGCCAAACGGTTTGGCTCCACCGGAAACACAGACCGTAAGTAAAGACAGCTTCTCTTTATTCCATTTCAGCGGACCTGTCGGTCTTTCTACTGGGAGTAAATCGAAGCCTGCTCATTCCAAAGACGGGGTTTTGCGCGATCTCGATGGAAATAGCGATAAGAAAGAGAAAGAGAGCATAGAGGTTGAAGAGTACAACTTATTTGCAACGAGCAATGGCCTGAGGTTTTCGTTGTTCTGAGTAACGGTTTTGGGTTTGCTGTTGATTTGAATGGAGAAATTTGGACTGTGGAGTGTGATGAGGGGTTTCATGACTTTGTATCATCCGGAACGTTATTATTCGTCTGGAAAAAAACAAAAACAAATCTTTCCATTTCAAACTTTTTATTTAGTTTTTATTTTTTTACAGTTTACACACTTTTCTCATACGTTGGATTTGTGTACTCTCTCTTTGTTTTTTTTTCTTGCTTCATTGTTTCATTTGATGTAGCGCAAGGTTAAGATCTGCGAGTTTTTTAGTGTTTTATTCACCGAATAAATTGCTGTTTTAGGTAATCATATACAAAATGAATCACTTCATGATAAATGAAAAGCAAGGTAATTGTCATATTGGATTTGATTTGTAACATGTTGAAATGCTGATTGGTAACTAAAATGTCCGACCATAGTAGTAGTTCACTAAAGCTCAAAAGCACTGATTTTTTATTGATTTTAGAAAGGGAATGTAAATTTCAATAGGAAGAGAAAGAAAAAAAAACTCGTACTGCAATGTATCAAGCTGCAGAGGTCAGAGAGTACAAGAACATATTAAAGAAAGCAAAAAAAAAAAACAAGTAAACACATAATAATTTATAATCAATCTCATAAATCGTTGGGGATTGTAGAAAGAACAGAGTGTTCAGGCTTGTGATGGCACTCGAAATCGAGATGAACAAAAGCTCTTTCCACTTCTGGAAGTTCTTCGAGCTTTATTTGCAATGTCTCACCAATTGCATGAGCTTCCTTCAATGGCAAATCCTCTGGGAGTTCTATATCCACCTGCCAACATACACATACACCAATATTTAAACCTAATTAACCATAAAGTTAGTTAACCAAATCTATAATGCAGTGGTACAAATTTATCTTCGATCTCCATTAATTATAGGTTTCTAATCACATGATCTACAAATGTCTTGTGATGAATTATGCAATGGTCAAGATATAAGTTTTTAACTATATGATTGCGACATTAATAATTTAGACGGACCTCGACAAAGTAAAGAACACCAAAGGTATAGGCACGGACAGTATCAACATGTTTGATGTTATCTGCGCCTTGTCGCAACACTAGGTACGTTAGCTTCTGTAGTACTTCTGGAGGAGCTGATTGTCCGATCAATGAGACTAAATATACACAAGTGAAATAATCAAATGATGTTATTAGATTGAAGAATATATACAACGACATTTAAATATAAAATTTACCTGCATTTTCCATAACGGTCCCAGACCAATTGACAATAGTGTAGATGGCTAAGAGAATAGCACCAGCTGGATCGATCCACCAATAGAAGGCATTCCCAAGAACGGCCGCGACCAATCCAAGAACATTTGTCACCACATCAAAGTGATGATCCTATATCAAACCTCATCAATTAATCCCTATATTTACATAAAATTATAAGAACTTATAAGTATTATGTATACCTTTGCATATGCGCGAACTATATGACTTCTCGAGCTCTTGCAGTAGATCCATAAGACAAGTTTAATAGCGGTTGCGCTTAGCATGATTGAATATAACCAAACCAATTGTTCATGATTCATTTTCTCTGAAGGTTCATTCGTAATCAATTGTTCAGCTGCCACAAGCAGCACTTGGAACCCTATACACATGTATATATGGTTAAATGTTTTTTTTTTTTTTTGATAAAGGTATATGGTTATATGTTGCATTACATTTATATCAATAACCTTTTTTTTAAATTCCGAAAAATGATAAATATGTATACCAAGAGTGGCCATAACCGCGGCGAAAATGATTATTCCGACGGGTTGCACCCTAAGCTTTCCAATGGGGTATTTGTAGATATTTATGTTCTTCATTGACAAATGTGTGAACCAAAGTATTCCTCCCGCCATTAGATCAAGCAAAGAGTCGAGTGTCGATGCTGCAATCGCTATCGATCCACTCTTTATCGTAGCATATATCTACACATTACACAACATTTTGATGAATATATAGACATATCGCTCAAATCAATGTATAAAATATTTCAATAGAAAGTCACACCTTGAGAGCAAGTAAAAAGATATTAGCCCAATTGGAGATTTGCATGGCAATCTCTTGTGATGCTCTCTCAGCTCGATCTTCTTCTTCGGTTTTCTCATCGATGGTATACTCATCTGATCGAGCTAATAAAGTTTCAACTTCCTCAAAGGACTTTAGTGTTGCCAATTGTCGTTGGTAGTACTCCTTTTCGTCTTTAAAGATCAAAATTTTAAACAACATTCTTGGTTTAGTAGCTGTGATCCAATATATTATCTAACTTATAAAGTAAGAAACTTTGATTTATGCACGACTTATACCTCCTTTGAGGCCTACGGCTTTGGAAACATCAAGGTGACAAGGGTTTTCGGGATCGATTTTGGATCGAAGTTTTTGAGGTAAATCCGTAAAGAAATTCGATTTCATTGTTGAAACCAAACCGGTTAACTTCGGTTTGTGATCATCAGCCTCATGATCGTTTGACGAAAGCAACGGTGTTTCCGTAGAATTGACTTCCATTTCTGGAAAATTATTAATCAAATCATCGTAAAAAACGCAATATATAGCATAAAGGCATAAATAATAAATAAATAAATAAAAGAAGATAAATATATACCGATAATATCTAGAGGAATTTTGAAGGCTTGCAGATGAACAAAAGAAAAGGATAAAGGATTGAACAGAATGATTGGTTTTTATAGATAGATATAAGATTTTCTATGGTATTTCGATGAATTTTTGGGATTAATATTGTATGGAGGAAAAAAAAGAAAGAAAATGGTGATGATGATAGAGAGAATAGAGACAAGTCTGGTACTTGCCCACATGCCTAAGCATCAACAATGCTTGTCTGCTTCATGCCTTAATCAAGAGTTTTTTTTTTTTTTTTTTAATCATGAGCTTCTTGTTCCGTGATGATTTTGGCTTATAGGTAAAAAGACAGGTGTCAATTTGATATTTGGTAAAAGCCACGTGTAAGTTGTAATTGTAAAGTACAAATGAATCTAACTCTTGGAACCCTAATCTTGGATATTGCTTACATGAGTCTCTCAACAAGAAAAATAATGAGAATTTAGATACAACAAATTGAAACCTTTTAATTAATAATCATTATTGGTCTGAAACCTTTAACTTGTGAAGGTATTACTATTGATTAAGAGTAATCCAAATAGAATACAAAACATAATTTGACATATGAGCGTTGAAGCAAGAAGAACCCAAAGAAAAATATGTGAAAATATATCTACGTCAACAACCTTTAGAAATATTTATCAAACTAAATTTCTATCTTCAAAACTGTTAATCAACACATGACAATTGTATAATAACACATTGATCAGATCTATGAAAATCTATTAATTAATATCAATATTAAAATTATTTTGCAAACATCATCACATATTCACATGTGAACAAATACACACACTGACATATATATATATATATATATATATTTATAACATCACTAAAAATCATATTCATGTTTGACTGGTATTATATATATGTATATATAACAATATATATTATACGTACGAGTTTGAGTTTGGATGATGAATTAAAGACAATACTAATACAAACAAACTATTAAACTATTCTAGTCTTATTAGTGTATTACATATATATGTTCGCAATCCATATAAATTACCTGACCGTGAACTTCTAAAAAAATCTTTTGACTTGAAACTTCTTCAATCCAAAATGAGTAGAAAATTAAGTGTACAAAACTCTGGTTTATCAACTTTGTGAATCCTTGGAAAATCAACAAAGAAAAGGAAAATGCAGAAAAACCTAAAATGAGTAAAAATGAAGAAATTGATTTTCTTGGATTTTTATTTTACTTTTGCTAAATAAAATTTTCTTTTACAAAACCTTTTTCCAAATTTACAGTTACAAACACTCTGTGACTTATTTGTAGATTTTTTTCCCTTTGCAGAAATTATTTCCCCAATTTACAGTTACAAATGCTCTATATTACTTATTGGAAGATTTATTTATTTTTATAAAAATTGTTTAATTTATAGAAAATTATTTTTCATAGAATTTTTGTTTTTTTCCCTATTATACGGTTACAAACGTTCTATGACCTATTGGTAGATTTCTTTATTTTTATAGTACCCTAAGTTTGTATTAAAGAAGAAAGACATTAATTACAACCACGCTTTGAGTCTACCTTAACACTTAGCATGTATATAATGAGTTCTCTAAATTATCTTAAATATGACGTGGTCAACGTGAACGCGATACGTAGGCAAAATTATAACTTATCAGATCGCAACATATATCATTGTTAATTTAGATTGTGATATATGTCAATATAAATAATATAAAAAATATAAATTTTCTTTCTCTACATCATTTATTTCCTAAATTAAATTATGTAACTAAAAAAAATAATTAGCAAAAATAAAATAAAATAAGAAGGAAATAGTAAATCAAAAAGACTAAAAAAAGAAAAATATGACATTATTTCCAATTTCTAAAGTATTAGTGTAATACATGACAAACTTGCTATTCATAAAAAATTTAAATAATATGATTAAAAATTTAAATTTAAATTCAAATTAAGTATTTACTAAATTTAACCATCATTTATTATTGACTGCAACTATATCAATATGTTATAATTAATGAAAATCAAAATAAGAAAAGAAAATAAATTGACAAAAATGAGCAAATAAAATAAAGCAGAACAAAAGCAAATTACAAAGAAAAAATAAGAAAAAATGACAAAAATAGAAATTATATGTTTAAATTTGAGAGATTAAAACAAAAATAAAAGATTATTTACTATAACTACGCAAAAAAAAAAATATGAAAAGGTAAAATAAATTAGATTTATAACGGTGATTAAATTAGTTAAATTAGGCGATGAGACAAAGTAGTTGCAAACATGTCATAATTTAAATTTAAATATTTTATTAAATTAAATAACGTGTATGGAATGGAAAATTAGTTTTAATATGATGGAAGAAATAGTTGGCAATATGAAGGGTATGAAGTTGAAATCCATTTTTAAAAAGAGTTACTAATCATATATAGTTCAAAATAAACATGCGAGTAACCAATCAGAATCTAAAATAAGTGTGCGAGTAATAAATTATAATCTAAATATTTACATCAATAAAATTTAAATTATACTTCTTACATGTTCATAAAATTTATCTTTATTACATTTAATCAATTACCGATAACGGATATTTTACTTTGTTTTCTATCATATATAAATAAATTATTATTAAAAATTCGCGTAATGCGAGTCATAATCTAGTAAGTTATAAACCATATAAATATTTGAGCAGTAATAAATAGAGCATAAGCGTATCTTCCCTTCTGATACAAAAAAAAAAACAAAAAGCGTATCTTCCCAAACATAACGCTATGTTCAAATAGCACCTAAGTTGATTAAGAAAAAGAATTGACAAAACAAATTTTAGCATCTCTTATTCACCGATAAAATTAACCGTGTGTGTGATTAAACCACAAGTTCTAATATCTCCTAGAATATCTGAAATCACATTATTTAATTATTGGTCAATTTATATCCCATCAGGAGACTATAGGAACTTTCCCGGAAGCTTGATGATGATCTTGAATCATGATCATTTCTTTATTTCTTTGACTTTCTTTAAAAAAAAATACAATTAGAATCATGCAGCTTGAAACTTATATATTCACTATACAGTCTTTACTCTATACTAATCAGAAAATCTCAGATTAAATATTGATCATAAAGCATCTTATATTTACGGTATCATGGACGTGTGTCTCTAAAGGGAAATATTAGCTAACATCATGATTTATATCTTTTTATTATTTTTTCTTGGTTACTTTGATATTATTTTGCTCTATTCTACGTGATTTCTTGAAGTGATTTGGTTCAAAGTTTACACCAGCTATGGAAAGCAATAAGATTCTTACACCAAATTCAAATTAGTCGTGACTCGTGAGTCTATTAATAAGACAATAATATAGGTTTTTTTTTGTTTGGTGAAAGGGTAGACAATAATATAGCTTCCGTAAAGGTTAGCAAACAAAACAAAAAAAGCTTCCGTAAACAACATTGCAAAACCTAAAAGATTTGTTCATATACTTTAGTTTTACAATAATATAATTTTTTTTTAATAAAGTGTCTATATTAGTTATATATATGCGTTAGTATAAGATACTTTTTTGTTAAATAAATAATCCTCTAATTTGTCATCATCATTGTTAAATTAATAATCCTCAAAGTTAATTATGAAGATATATATATATATATACACTAACTTGAATTCATATAATTGACAAAACCCTACAATAGACAAATGCTAAATTATCAACTCTGTCCAAAAGTCCAATTTCGTACGTTCGTCAAACGAATATAAAGTAAATATATTTGAAGTAATCAAATAGTTGAAAAACGTTCGATTGTTTATTGAGAACTTATATGTAAGGCGTGGTGCATATATGGTCAATTTAACTGAAATAAAACACAAGTCTAATATCAATGGATTTTAGCTGATTACATTGAAGTCACAAAATGGCTAAGGAATGCTTGTCTGCACCCAATAGTCCATACTACAATGGATTCAAATTTCATTAAATTTTTGCCGTCTAGTCTGCCAAAAATCTCCTGTAGATAATGTTTAAAAAACGTTGTAATGTGTGCCATTAGTTTTTGGCTCAAAGTTTAGTCCTGCTCTCAATTTAAAATCCACGCGATCCAAATTATCAAAAATAATAAAATCTATAAATATAAGATTCGAAAAAGTTTAAATATTGCAAATGCTATAGAATTTCCGCAAATGAGTATTTTTGTTTGTTTATGAGTATTACATGAATGTGGTGACTGATACAATCATGAAAACATGACCATTTCAAATTTATAACTAATCAACGTCTCACCGGGATACGATAAAGTATATATAAAATTGTCGAACAAAATATTTTGTATTTTGTAATTTCGTTCAAGGAGCGAAAAATGATGTTTGTAAAAGTTCACTGGCGGAGTGACAAACATCATTTTCACACGATGCATTAAATTTGGAGTTTATACAGTTAATTAAAAGTATCTCGGTGTGTGTTTTCGTAAAGTTCACACAGTTTAGAGTGTATTTATGAAATTTCGACAAATATTAGTAAAGACAAATGATAGAAAACGTTGTTATGTAATTATTAGCATAAGACAAAATTTGGTTCATATGGATCCAAATTGATGTTATTATTGCTTCATCATGCAGAAGTCATTCGTTTTTATCTTCAAAAATGGCCTTACACGAATACACGTGAGACTTTTTTGTTTCAACAAAATTAGGCTATAATATTAAGAACACATTGGTAAACTAACCCGTGACAGAAATGCTTCGCTTTGACACGTGAAACTTATATATTCCTTCCGTTTCACAAAAGTGTCATTCTACAATTTTTTATACATATTAAAAAAAATATTAAAATTTTTATTATATTCCTAATTAATATACTAAATAAATTTCTTTCTCTAATTAATACATTAAAGTAGTAGGGTTAAAACTAAAATTTTATTTAAAATTCTTGAAAATACAAAATTACACTCTTTATAGAACAAAAATAATGCCTTAAAATGATAATTTTCGTGAAAGGGAGGGAGTATAATACACACGTAATGATGTGTAGTGTATAGATGAATTAATCAGCGTAATTTCGTTTTATTGGTTAAGGTTTCCTATCAAATCCGATAAATGCACATAATTTATCACCGGAAATTTGATTATGTAAATCCTGGAACCAGCTGTATAAACATGTAAATGTTCCTGGAAAACGTGTTTTTACTCGTGAAAGTAAATTAGCTTTTGGTTCTCAAAAAAGAAGAAGAGTAAATTAGCTTCAAAATTATTAAAAAAAAATCTTGAAAACCGAGATTAACTTGAACCGGATAAAAACCAGATTTGTGTTTTTTTGGTTCGTATGTGTGTGTACTTCATGAGTTAGGTAGGCCTAAATCGAAAAGCAGAACAATTTTTAATTGGGCTTTTATGGGCCTACATGGGATTTCTACTTATTAAGAACCGGTCCAATTGTCCGGGTTTGAATTAACAAACCGGGCCTCTTGATTGAACCGTCCGGTTCGTATTGGCATGTCAATCGATTGTCTATGACCAACCTTTGGGGTTTCTTAGCTTTCCAAAACTCTGTTTCTTCCTTTACTCAGTATAAAAATCTCTGATTTAAGTACAAGAATTGGTTGTCTCTTGGAATCTGTATGTTTTGGTGTCATGGTTTAGAGGATCCATGGTTGTTCCTTTAGCGAGGATATGAGATGAATGAGAAATGTGTCTTTTATTGTCTCTATGTATTTTCATTCAGATGAATGAGAAATGTGTCTCAGTTTATTGTTTTTTTCACTAGAGGGTCAACTTGCCAAACTTGAGATTCTTGGTAGTTTAGGGAAACCCTCTTGTTTTAAGAAAGTGATTTGATGAAAAAAAGCTGATTTTTATGCTCAAGTTAACTTTGTTGATCCCTACAATGAGGATCTTGTGATATTTTACCTTTGGTCTCTCATGGATCCACTTATATTCCCTTGTCAGGAGTATGATGATAGTGCAGTGTCACTTGTACGTACTGAGTCACTCGAAGCCAAAACCAAAATTAAGCCGGACACGCTTCCAGATGTTTTCAAAGCTGTACATTTCTTATGTTTTGGATGTTACATATATGGTGAATTGGGATTCTGCTATGGTGTGTGTGTTTTTTAGTGTTATGTACATTTGTTGGATGATTATTTGTCTTGGCTTTTGGTGCCAATGATCAATCCTTTTCGATTTGAGATGTTGATTTGATTGGTTTCTCTTATTCTTCTTCTAAAGAGCACAATATTTTTGCCAAGTGGATGCTTAGGGACCTGCATCAGTTTAAAGTGGCTCTATTTTTCTTGTAGGGAAATGCCTTTTTCCTTGGTTCCGAGATTGTAATTTTGGTTAGCATAATTCTGCTGTTTCTCCTTGTTTGTTTGACGGTTTCTTGTAATGAGTTTCTTTGCTTCTTATCTCTTTCTTTTGCTTATAGGTGTGCTTGGATCCCAGGTGCAAGGAGCAGTGTTTGTGGTAAAGATGATGATCTTAGCCTCATCCACGTTTTATTGTGTAAGTAACATTTACGATGGATATGATCATAAGGCAATCTGATAGAGAAACTGACTTCTTCCATTGAAATTTCCTGCTCATGTTTACTTTGATCAAATTGAAGAGCCGTGTCCCTTTTTCACAACCTTACTGTTAATACAAATTAAGGTCTGCTATACACTGTAGAACTACACCTGTTACCCTTTCGTACATAAAAAGTGATAGGTAAATTACTCACACACTTTCCACCGGGGTCCTTAATTTTGTGTCTCTGTCTATAATACAGAATGCAATATCTTCCATTTGATAGTGGTTGCTAGTGTTACATGTGTGTTCTTTTCGTTTTCTGTAGACATCTGCCACTTTTCAGAAAGCACCTGAATCATATAACTTTCTCTGAATATGGAATTTGGTAGGTTACATGCACTTCCAAAGCTTTTCCCAACTGACAATCACCTCTTGTTAATGCCTCTTCAAAGTGCTTCACAATATTGGATTTCTCTGCTGTATAGTCATGTCAAAGAGGCACACACTTTTCTCGAACGCAGAAAGATTAGCTAAAGTAAAAGTCATTCAGTTGCCAAGTAAACAAGAATATGTCTACTTGCATTATGTCTGTGCAACTTGCAAAGATTTCAAGATCTTGAAATCTCTTCTTCTATTCGTTTCGTGAAAGCTGCACTATTGAGAAACCAGGTCCATAAAAGTATTAACTCCACTGTCTCTAACACTGTTTGTTTACCCTGGTCCAGGGCTTAATGCTGCAATTGTTTGATTCACTACAATATCTTGCTGGTCCAAGTTAAAAACAGTCATGGAACCACATCAGCTACCTGTGGATTCAGCTTTGGCTATTACGGTTACTAATTTATCCTACAATCTAATATAAACTTCTTACTGAGTGATGCAACATCACCAAAAAGAAGAGCATAAAAAAGAAAGGATACAAAGCATACAGATGTTGGAAATTTAGGAATCAGAAAGAAAAAACAGTCATCTCGATTATCCAACCACATGGTCTCTGCTTTTTTAACCTTTAACTTTACCCAAACCATCAGTTAGTGGTCTGAGATGTGTACTGTTCGAACTATCATCCTCAATTTTGCAACTTTTTTTTTCCTAGGGGTATGAGCCACTGTTCCTCAGATTCTACTTAGTTCTTTGCACATCTTAAAAAAACAACTGAGCACAAAAGTGGTCCTCTTAGATTTATTTATGCAATGTCTTTACTTGTGTCTCTTTTTATCACCTTTGTACACTCATCACATGCTTCCTTCTCAATTGCAGTAACTGGTGGGTTCCACTTGTAGCTGCAACTGATGTTAACTCTTTTGACAGTATTCCCCTAGTAGATAGTTTCCTTAAACTTCCTCTTATATGATAAAATACTCCCTGTAATTCTCAACTAGTACTGTTTGTAGTTTAGGAACTGTTCCGGGAGGGCAGTTACGTCTTTTAACTCTTTCTGTTTTTTGTTTTGTTTTGTTACTACTCTTGGTGACAATTGAAACATCCTTATTGCAAAAGTTATGTTCAAACTTGTCCATAAAAATTGTCTGAGTAACCTTATCACTTCCCTTTTAATCTACAGGCTGAGGTTGCAACATGTGGTCTCTTCCCTGATGGAAACTGTTCAGGGACTAAAGTCTTTCAGGTCAGGAAAATCGCAGTGTCGCTTTCTTCAGCCTCTCAAACTTATCTATAGCTTTAGGTTGGTGTCACTGACACTGCATTTGTATTGCTAATTGTTAGTTAGATCTTAGCCATCATGCTACAATGTTTAAAGACATATGTAATTGGTTAGAGAAAGAGTACAAGGAAGAGTTTTGCGATGTTGCATCTACCTGCATTTTCCCAATAGAGTATCCAAAGATGTCGTTTTGGCGTATCATTTTCCATTTCCTTTCGTAGGAGACTTGATTAAATCAGATTAACTCACTTCTTAAAGAAAGCATATATGTAACCATCACGAGTTGTTGCATATTTTGCATTATACTGTTGGAGGGTGTGAATCAATACTTCTCATGTTCTGTGATTAAAGTCTTGCCAAATGTATCTTTGGCCTAAACACAATCAGTAGCTAAGTTGTCATACATAATTAATGTTTTGATTTGATAGTTTAACATAACAAAACTACATGGTTAATTAGGTACAAGGATTTTCCCAGGTTTTTGTCGCATAAACCATTTCGGGTCATTGCCATTCTCTGATATCATTAGTGATTTTGTAGGACATATATATATAAATGGCTTCAATCAAAATTTGTCCTTTTGAATGCAACAAGACCGACCCGTCATACTCAATTCGCGTTGGCATCTATTAACTATTAAGTGGAGTCTACGGTATGTGAATTACAACTTTTCGAGTTCATTGATTACGATATATATACATAGAGGTTTTTGTTGATTCATTTAGATTGCCAATAAGAAAAGTTAGGGAAAAAAAAACACAAAAGTAGAAAGCTTGAGGAATTTAGCTTTGCTTTATAGCTTCTTCTTTATGTTTTTTACTCGAAATTGCAAGTTAAGAGAATAGTAAACATTAGGGACAGATGAGAATGCTCTATCACAAACTCTACATTTGTGTTCTATGATGGACCACTTCACTCTCTTTGTCTCTCTCTCTCTCTCTCTCTCTCTCTCTCTCTCTCTACTCTTTTGTCTTGTCCATTGTCTTCACTTACCCACACGCACCAAATTATCATCATCATCATCACATCTTGAGTTTTATTTGTTAGCAGGATGAGTGTCACCTCGTAAAAGATTTGTACAGAAGAGGTTTTTAATTTTCTATGATGATCCTATTGAAAGTTTTGTACAGTAAAGATGCTATATATAGTGATCCTATTGTTGAAAATTCTTTGAGTCGATGTGTAATTTTGATTAAATTACTCAGTACCGTCACTGACCATTTCTCTGAATTTTACCCAAAACAATAATGTTTCGAAGCCATATTAATAACTGTGGACACGTGAAATGATAAATTCCTTTAGCTCATTTGACGCACGTGTTGAAAAAAACATATAGTTCGATGAACATCATTAGCTCTAAAACGATGTAAATCACGAAACGTGAAATCTACACATTGTGCCGTTTCTCATTGAGAAGCCTAACGCCACGTCGTTTTTACATAACACTCGTTGAAAGGAAATAGGTTATAAGAAGTCTAGAAGTTTTATTTATGTTTTGGAATGGTTAAAGATGAAGATCGAGACTCACATGATCTTGCACGTTAGGACTCAAACCATACCGGTACGACGACATTCGGGTCTGAGCGGCAGAGCCACCAACCTGCAACGGTGGCTGTGGCTGAGAACAGGCCAACAACGGTAAAGCCGAATTAGAAGAAGAAGAAGAAGAAGAATAATGACTAGTAAACGCTGCGTTTGAGTTATAAACGCCTTCAACGCCAGACGAAGAAGGCGGTACACGCCACATTCCTAATGGACTACCATTGATCGGTCGTGTGTAATACGGTGGAGGACCTGAAGTGTGTCCTCCATAGAACTTAGCTGCCGGTAATGGACCACTGGTCCACGACGGGTAATGACGGCAACCGTAGAGGTTAGCGTCGGGATGATGATGAAAGTAAGAGGAAGCACTGCGTTTAGCGAGCTGGCGTTCGCGTTTGTGAGCGTTTTGGTGTCCACCTAGGGCTTGTGAAGTAGGGAAGTTTCTAAAACAATAGTGACACTCGAATCTCCTGTTGTTGTTGATGATGCTATTGTCCTTACAGTTATTTCCGGTTTGATCTTCTTCTTGTTCTTCTTTGTTTTTGGTCTCAGAGGAATCGGAGTAGTCTTCTTGTTCTTGTCCCGTGGTGCCGGAGTAATCTCCGCCGGTGAAATCTTTGCCGAAGAGACGAATGGGTTTAGGGTTCTTATCTTTGGAGGGAGGACGACGGCTAAAGGGAAGCTGAGAGAAGGATTCAACGTTCATGAAATCTTGAGTCTCTGTTTCTAAAGTAGCTTCGTCCATAGAGAGTGAGGAATAATGATGAGTGAATATTTGAGTTCATGAGGCTGACTTTGTTTCAGAGAGAGACAACGTTTATATAAAACTGGCTGGTTCCCATTTTTTATGGCAATTCATTGATTTTTACTTTTTGTTTGTCAGAAGGTTGATAGCTTCTCCATCTTATCTTAAGAATGAGGAACACAAATATATAAGTATGTCCCATTCCGTTGAGTGATTAATCATGACATCAAAAGAAAAAGTCACACTTAAAAGATTAACGGTGCTCAATGAATTGTGTTAGATTGTAACTTTTTGAGATACTTTGGTGTGAGTTTCGGAACCCAACAATATTTTAGTATTATTATTGTTTTATTAATATTGTAAAAATTCTATTAGATACTATTGTTGGAGATGCTTCTTAACATAAATTATCTTTCATGGTAGACATAATTCTCATGTTTTTATTTAAAATTATTGTTTATTAAACTTAATCATTTTTACGTACAGTGGCGGGCGGATCCAAATATTCTTTTGAGTGGGGGAAATAATTTTTTTTTTTGAGATTTTAGTGTTTTCTATATTAAACCAAGTTTAAAACTCCTATAATAATATAATTTTGAATTTTTTTTTTTTGTTGAAAAAATTGCTAAAACGCATTGATAAACACTTAGTATTTCATTATATAGCTTTTTACTCTTTAAAAAATAATTAAAAACCACAGTAAAAATGTATATTTATCATCTTATATATATTAATTGAGAAAATATAAGTGCAAAAAAATTTATGTGTCGATCAAAGAGGAATTTAAGGGACACATCAATTAAATTAATCAATCAAAATATTTTAATTAATTTTATATGCCATGATGGAAATCTCTACATATCTTCATAATTTTTTAACATGAACTCACAAATACATGTGTTACAAATTTTAATCCAATTAAAACGTAATATTTTAATATTTTAAAATATAATATAACATAATGTTTTAACGATGAATCATTTACCGATGTCAATTACTTTATAAACATTGTATTAATATCCATTTGGATACCATATTTGAAAATATGATTGATCATACAATTATTTTCTTCAATATCGCTTAATTGTATCCATATTACTCTAATTAAAGTTGAGATTTTGTTATAAACGTCCAACTTTACAAATAAAATGTTTTTACAATTTTTATAGAAAACACAACAGATTTATTGATATTGGTGAAATCCAAACGTTTCATACAAAATAAATTAAAAACAAAAAATTAATGCTTGAATTTGGAAAAATCATAAGTTTACTCTTTATTATTTCTTTGGTTTTTAATTTTAAAAGATTTTTACATACTAACGCTATATTTGGTTTTGGTGAACTCAAATAAATTTGAGAGAACCCATAATTTCAAATGTATTCGATTTACACCAAAATGCTTAAATCCAAATTAAGTATTATGCAAATTAAATGTTGCAAGATAAAATGTATTTATCTATATGGAAGATATACTATTTGATTTTTACTATTTCTAACTTCTCCGATATATTAAAAAAATTATGGTTTTTTTTTTCAAAAATTTTAATCCCACGTTTGATGCGGGTCAAAAATCTAGTTTCATATTATATAAAAACACATCTAACAGAGAAAAACATAAAAACATAAAATTTATCTAAAATATTAAAAATATATTTTAACTAGAAAAAACGATAATTTTGATCAAATAAAGAATTGGAAAATGAAATCTCAATTGAAAACAAAACTATACTCAATTGTAATAGGAAGCAATTAAAAACTACTTTCTATTAGAACAAAGTATAAAGTCTAGTAACGACCGGTAGCTAATAAAGAAATTACTTAAGAAAATAAATGATTGGTAAAAGGAATCAAATTGATTGGCTCGAAAATATGATTTAGAAAAGAAGAAAAAAAACTAAATAGTGGGGCACTGAGACTTGAACGTGGAATTAGTGGGTGGAATATGTGGTTTTTACCACTTGAAAAGTAAAATTGCATACAAAAATCTTTATGTTAAGATTTTAGCGGGGACAAGTGCCACCGCTCCTTTGCATTTAGATCCGTCCCTGCGTACATATCTTAATTAACATAATTTCTATTTTTGGTTCACCTGTTTTTGTTAAAGTTTTAGTTTCTATTATTAAAAAAATTATTAATACAGTAAAACTTTTATAAATTAATAATATTAGATTTTAAAATTTTATTAATTTAGAAAGTTATTAATTAATCGATAAATGAATATTTATTAATTTATAGAGAGATTTTTCTTGTCCATAATTTTTGTAAAAAATGAAATATTTAAAATAAAGAGTTTACCTTAAAATTACAAAAAAAATCATCTCAAATTTTCTTTATTTAAAATACCTTATATTTTATTATCTACAAATTCAATTTATTCTACGTTATTATGTTAATAATCTTGGTTATCATAATAGAATGGATGTCAATAGCCTATTTGACTATGGGAAATTGGCAAGGATAGCAACATTTGTGTGCAAAACAAAACTCATAACATATTATTATAATATTCTGAGGATGACTTGTTGAATTTACGTAACTGGCCTTCTAATCTCTGATGAACACGACCATTTATTTATATTATATAACATTAAAATAAAAATTCAGCACAACACGAACACAAACATGCTTCTCGGAGACACAAAATCTCGTTTTTAATGTCATTTTTAAATTAAAAGGGATAGAAATTTTGATTCCTTTCTCGACCAAATCGCCCTAATTGAAAACCACCCCACAGATTTTTGTCTCAACTCTTTGGTATCGCTATCTTGAATCAAAACCCCAAATCGACTATCTCTTTACTCTTCTCTATCTCAATCTCAAAGAAAAACCCCAAATTGACAATATAAAATCTTCGCTATCTCAGAAACTACGGGTACAACTCTCCAACGACGCCACCTGCAAATCGGAACGCTTTCCGACGAAGCCACCTGCAATGTTCCGACGAATCTGAAAGCTTGTCTACGGTTCGTGAATATGCGTTTTGTTGTTGTTTTTTTGTTTGACTCCTACTTAATTACAATGTCCAGAAGCTTCCATTCACAGTTCCAAATGCTTTATCCAACGATTTGGTCTACTATAGTTGACTACTCTAAGACGTCTACTTGTACCTGTCTTACTTGTAGTCAGCTATCTTACTTGGTCTATTTTCATTTTTTGCAGGGACAAAAGAGTAAGATTATGGCTCAGGCAAAATTACCTGAGAGATTGTTCAAACTGGGGAAAGAACCTGTAGACAACAAGGTCAACATATACTCCCAGCTGGGCTATCTTCATGTTGTTGCAAATGCGCTTGAGGATGATCACATTCGTAAGCTAATGGATTCCCAATTTGGTAAACTACTTAAAGTTGGAAACAAGATAGCTTCTTCGGCCAGGTTTATTCACTTTATACTGTCTAGGCAACTGGTCACTCAAAAGGGTCAAGAAATTTGGGTTTTATTCGCTGGAAAACCAATTCGCTTCTCCCTAAAAAAGTTTACATCTGTAACCGGTCTTAACTGTTCCAACTTACAGCTACAAGAAGATTGTGACCCGGCCTACATTTCTCCTTATGCGAAGACATTGTTTGGGAATGATAAAACTCAAACACCGCAATGGATTGCTGCAAAACTGCTGGGCAAGCCTTACAAAGATAAGGACATAAGATTGCGTCTTGCTTGTTTGCTATTAGTAGACGGTGTTCTTTGCACCACTTCCAGAATTGTGAAGGTCTCCCAACAACACATTTCGATGGTCGAAGACGTTGACGCCTTTCTTGCTTTTCCTTGGGGACGCACTTCATTTGATATGACAATGAATTGCATTAAGAGTCGTGATTTGTCAAACCTTGCACAGAGTTCTTGTGCACTTCAAGGTTTTCCACATGCGCTACAAGTTGTTGTTTTAGCATGTGCACCGATCATTTTGACTAAGGAAGTGAGGGGAAAATCTATTGCACCAAGTTTGGTGGACGAGACGGAGAAAGATGATGAAGATGCTTCATTTGCAATTGTGCAATTCGGTGCGCCGAAGCCCATAATAATCTCTATGGCTTACGTCAAGTTTCTCGACAAAGAGCACAAGGTATGCAACACCTTTAAATATGTATTTATATTCGTCAGTATAATTAGTTGACTACTTCCGCTGTGTAGTCCCTAAATACTTTTTTACAAAATAACAGAATATTTTAGAAATAGTTAACTAAGTGTTCTTGCTTCATTTGGAGAACCAACAGGTTGATGTAAAACACACAACCGAGGAAACTGATTTTGGAAGTGAATTAACCTTGCTAGCCGATAAAGAAGATGCTAGCGTTGCCCATATGCTTGAGCTAATCGAAAGTGGCCATGTATTTACTCGTAAATCGTGGAGTGGTGGAGCTAGTGCCATTGACCATGTCAAAACAAAGAAGGGAAAATCAGAAACCATTGAAACATCTCCCACTGATGTCCCTCCACAGAATTTGCTTGATGCAGCAGCCTCTGCATTTTATTTGAAGGTCATGGAAATGAACACAGAGCTTCTCAACCAATTAGCGAGCTTGAATAACAACTTCAGTAAGTTACAGTCAAATATTGACTCAAAGTTAACTAGTTTTGCTCAAGTGATTAACAAACTTCAGAGCCAACATCAACCAAGCCCAACTGTGGAAGAAACCATAAGTCAACATGGTCAATCCCCACAAGGTACGCAAGGAGTCTCATAATACTATTACTTAACTATTTCAAACACTTTTTTTTTCTTACAATAGGCACTTAATCTTCCAATTCTCGCAAATAACAGCCTGCATATGTGCATTCTGTAAACAGCTATTATTGCTTTCATAATTGATGCTTTGACTGTTAGGTTACATATATTATAGTTGACTATTAAACTAAAGTAAGTGTGTGTTTTCCACAAATGCATTGAACTAGTTGTGTTTATGTCTTATGTAAATCCAAGAGGGAGGAAAGTTCGAGGATGCAAATGACAATGGAGATGGCCAGAAGACAAATACTGATGACATCATATCACAAGTGGTTTCCCATGTAAAAACATCCTATAGTGATGAATTCATTGTTCCTCCAGACCCGGAAGCCAATCATTCAAATTTGTTGGAGGTAGTTGAAATTTCTGATTTAACGATGTATACAAAGTACATGAATATGGTCTTATATTTCTTATTTCTAATGCTTTTTCTGTATAATTTTTTTTCAATCAGACTCATCTGGTCAGTGATCACACACTCCTCGATGATTATGCTCAAGAAAAGGTATGTCACTAACTCTTCTTCAACTTATTGCTCACATTCTCAAGTAAGGTAGTTTTCTTTTTTATCATATTCTTATAATCGACTACTTTAATAAATAGTTAACTGTTCATTCTTTCTCATTTATAATTGTTTATTCTTATAATCTATTTTAGTATATTCTTATTGCTCACATTCTCAAGTATGGTAGTTTTTTTTTATCATATTCTTATAATCGACTACTTTAATAAATGGTTAACTATTTGTGCTTTAAATCAGACAAATTTGGTCAATCAATACCTACCGACCGATGATGCTGCTGAAGGAAAGGTCTGTCCCGATTTTCATTAACTAACTACCTCCATATTCTCAGTATAGTTATTCTTTATCACCATTTTGTAGTCGACTATTTTGCCTGATAGATAACTATATTTGGAAAATAGCAGACTACATTCCATTTTTGTCATTTATAATGGTTCATGTATTGCAAACTAACAGACATTAATAGTCCTATACTTTTGACATAGCAGGCTGCCGAGGTTCCCGTAAATATCGAACCACCAGGATGGTCTCTTGGGCTAACTCAAGAAGCAAAAAAGCAGACCAAAGAATCAGACCAAATACTGCGGAAGAGTACACGCCAAAGGCAAGCTTCAACTGCAATGACTGACTTTGTCACTAATCCAAAGCGTCAGAAAAAAACAGACCATATAGAGGAACTAACTCTAATCTTCCCCCGACCAAGACCTGATGACATAACCTTCATGAATTCCAAGCTGCAAATAAATTGGTAACTATATGACTACATTTATATTATACTACATAACTATAACTGAACTATATTCAGTGTAATCTACATATGCAATACAGACGTAAACTAAGTCTCAATGGTCTATTTTTTAGTATTTTCAAGGAGTGGAATGGCCTAACCCCCAACAACAGCACCTTCATGGAAATTATAAATGCATCTAAAACATTGTCTAAATTTGTAAGCTTCATTCCCCTATTACTCAATACGCTACCACCATCTTCATTTGTATATATAACCACCGATTTCGTATCTCAATTCAGGCTATGGACATTATTGTTTTATACCTCCGTGACCTCTTGACAATCAAAAACAAAAACACAACCAAAGCGTGGTACGATTTCCTGGAGAATAGCTTCATGACTGGTATTGCCGAGCTTCACCCCACAGTGATTGGTGAGAAGAAGAAGAAGGCGTTTATTGTTCCCAAGCTTTCCCTTGCATACGTTAAATCGAGGGAGCCATGGTATTTGGAGGTCTCGACCTTATACTGCCCCTACTTGCTTGAGGATCATCATTGGGTTGGGCTTTGTATTAATTTGGAATCTCATGAAATAACTGTCCTTCAATGTAATGCTAAATTGTATAAAGAGAAGGACCTGAAGAGTTTACTAGTACCACTGGCCGAGACTCTCCCCCACGCCATTCGGAAATGGGCGTATAATGATGAGATGAAGACGGACACACTTCAGCCATTCCAAGTCACCATTGCTAAGTCTATTTGGCAGACTGAAAACCCAGGTAACAACCACATATACTGGTTTACATTCGTCACATAGCTGTCTATTCGCATTTGGTATTATAGTTTGTCGCATATCTAATTAAATGAACTGCATATAGACGCCTATTTTCATAACTGACTACGTACTCCCTACACAGGTCACACTGGCATAACTTCAGTCATGCTACTCCAGCTTCACGCATTAAAGAAGATGCCTTTGAATTTGCGCATAACGGAGGCTACAGTACGTGATACTGCACTAAAATTTGCTTCTGATATCCTCAAGGTAATTGAGTAACCAGATAGGTGCCTACGAGTACTATTCTATTTTTCATGGTTTTACCTTTTTATGTCTGCATGTTCGTATTTTTTTAGTCAACTACTTTATAATTTCTACGAGTTTCTACTTTATGAATATTTTTTCGGCTTCTATTTAAAATGATTTCACTTTTTAAACGAAACAATGGTTGCGAGTAAAATAGTCTTCTACTTATTATCGACTAAATACACAATAATGTAATTGACTACTTTAGTCGTCTATATACTTTTATCAAGTAATATTTGTTTATCTAGTAGTCAACTACGCTTTATTATGTTTACTGCATCTATTTAAGTTACTCAACATAGTAGTCACCTACACCTAAGTTTAAACTTGCCGTAAAATAGTCAACGACTTCTTATCAATTGAAACCAACTATGTAATTGACTACTTTATTCGTAAGTTTACTTAATAAATTTTAGAAAGTAATAAGGGTTTAACTAGTAGCGAACTACATGTTTGCAATGTTTATCGCATCTACTTTATATAGTCCACATAATAGTCACATACACCTAAGTTTAAACTTCTTGAAATAAATCAACATCTGACACGTGACATATCTAATATCCGATTGCCATGTAAGGAAATAACGTAGTTTAGCTATTACATATAGTCTAACACAAATCATGAAAAACGGAATCAAAAGTTAACCAATATCAAGTATTTGGCCTCACACAAAATATAGATGCATTGTATCAATACGAAAGTGCATCAAACTCCGTTTCTCCCATGGTAAATAATTAGGACTTCTTAGTGACTTTGTTGTCGTTCACGCACGGGGAGCTTACAAGCTGCCCTGTTATGACCCTTCCCAAGACACCTACTACACAGACGAGTTGATTTCGATCGACGCTGGATCATATCAAACAAAACTAAAGTAAGTTATGTAACTAAAATAGTTGGTAATTTGTTATGCATAGATGTAGAGATATAATTGTAGTTCACTATATTATAATCTTATTAATCATGTTGGTTACCTTGAACTCTCCTCGAGAAAGTATCCTTTGCTTCCGAGGACGTCCTGGGGGACGACGCATGATTGGTGGTAGCACAGCATCACCGGTACTGACTGGTGTAGGTACCGGATGGAAATTTCCTTCATAGACGGAACACCAAAACCGTGTCGTATACACCTCTCCAACTAGCATTTCCGTCGAGACGTCGCAATATGACGTAGCCGCCAATGCGTGGTAGCATGGAATTAATAACATCTCAAATTCCCGACATGTACAGGTCTTCGTTCCAAGGTTGACTTGAAACCGGTCTCCCTTGCGATTATGAACTTCGAACTCATCGGGGTTAATCCGATGTACCTTCCAAAAGAAACCATAATCAACTATTATAGCAACATATCCAACTACTTAATCTTCTGAAATAGCACCAACAAAACGCATCCATTTTTAGTTTACGTACATTACCACCCCTTAGCATTGCCAACTATTTCATAGTAAATAGTTAACTATTTACAAAATATATATTAGCCGACTATCTTTATAACACTTCTGAAAAAAAATGTACCTTCATCGATGTGCTTCCATAGAAGTTATTATCCAGAATATCACGCACTTTTGGTGTTATAGCACCAGTTTCAGCTCCTGATGAAGCCCTACGCCTTACAAACCATCCATTCAGACTTATTCGGATTGCCTCTAACATCGAGATTAGTGGGAAATCCCTACACTCCTTTAGTACATTGTTTAGTGACTCCGCCACATTTGTTGTCATCACATTGTATCTCTCGCCAATAAAATACGATCTTGTCCAGTGTGGTAGACCCAAGTCAAGCAGGTATTGTGCACAGTCTGGGCTTACTCTTTGCAACTCCGCAAAAATCTCGGTAAATTCATTGATTGTGTAAGCTTTTGCCGCACGCACCATTAGTGAAGGCAAATTACTCTCCTTGAACTTACTGCTCACATTCCTTGCAAGGTGTACAATACAAGCCCCATGTCCTGCAGAAGGATACACCTATAAATACATAACATTCGGTATCAGATTATCATATACAATGCATGTGTGCAAAACACACAGCTACTTTAGTTTAGTAGTCAACTACTAACAGTTTACGGTTAGCCAACTATGTTTCATAACATTAGAAGACCAACTACTTACCTTACGCAGACCGGAGTAAATGCTTGAATGACGGTCGGAAATGAACACCACACGTCTGCTATCCGGTATTATTGTTTGTAGGCAACTGAAAAACCATTCATAAGATGCATCATTTTCACTATCGACGACACCATATGCAATTGGGTAAATCTGGAAGTTTCCATCTTGTCCACTTGCACAAATAAGGCAACCACAATAACGACCAACAAGGTGAGTGCCATCTACCAAGATAATTGGTCTTAAGTATTTCAGACCTGCAATGGAAGCCGCATAGGAGATAAATAGATACTTAAACCTCTTACAACCATTCTTATCCACCACATACTCCGTCTTGCAAACTGTCCCTGGGTTTGAATTCTGTAGATTCTCAACATATGACGGCAGCAATGCAAAGCTTCCATTCACAGTTCCAAATGCTTTATCCATTGCTAATTCTCGGCAGCGCCACGCCTTCCAATAGGAGATGTTGACGTGGAACTCATCTTGCATTATTCTCTGTATTTCAATTGGACCTGGACCACTCCTTCCAGCCACAAACCGTGTTTGGATCAGCTCTCCAATCACCTGAGTGGTCGCTTGTCGGTGATAATGACGACGATCATCAATGGGGCATGTGTGTGTAAACTTTGCCTTTCTAATCTGAAAGTTTCCAGAGGCATCCATCATCGCTGCTTTAACACGCCATGGACATGTCGTGTTCACACAAACAAAGTCCATGTGTGTTGGAGTGGAACGCGGTGTCCTAAAGTGGAACTTTCGGTTGATTGCGTGTATCGCCATCTTTATCTTGCAATCCACCTTGTTCATGAATACACGACCTATGAAAATTCCATCTCCCTCGTATGTTACATCCTCCAAGGCGCTGTCCATCCCTACATAATTACAATGTTCACCAGCCACAGAAACTAGTCACACACCCGTAAATATTTGATTGAGGCAGTTAAAAAACAAAATCAAATGCAGGTTATAACATACATAGCCAAGTACACTAAAATTTCTAACAAGTACTACATAGTTCACTACTTACCATCATCTAATATGTCGTCCACTACTGGAGGCGCATCCCTCCCAAACATTGCTGGGGGGTTTTCCATATCCGAGAATAACCCATTAAGAGTCTCTTCACCACAGTTGTATCGCATTGAAGATTGGTTACTTTCGCATTCAACGAAATATTCTGCATCTCCATCTACACCCGAATCGTACACAACAAGCTGCAACTTATCTGCCCTTGAACTTTCCCCACAACTTAGCCTTTTCCCTGCAGTTTCATCATATGCAAACTCGTGCCAATCATCATTTTCTTCATCAGTTTCACTGTCTTGCTCATCCACTTTTTTTCCTTTTTCAACTTCCGCCCCACCGAGATTTATTTCAGCAAAATCTTCTGCGCTCTCAGAACCATCTTTCAAAAATCATTAATAGATAATATCAGCAAACAATAATATTATCAACAACTAAATAGTCAACTACGTACTCTCTTAACATATGTATACTACTTAGATTCACTCTGCAACAGTGAAGTAATAGCTAACTACTACCTTCAACTACTACTCACATATGGAAAGTAATAGCTAACTACTACCTTCAACTACTACTCACATATGAACAATAGCTAACTACTCACATATGAAAAGTAATAGCTAACTACTACCTTCAACTTTCTTACCTTCACCCTGCAACAGTGAAGCTTCTTCACTCGCCTCCTTCACACCCGGTGGTTCTTCGATCAGCTCCTCCACAACAGTCACACACATGTTTAGTTGCTCTACATCACCATGCATCTCCATAAAGCATGCCACATCATCGTCAGTGCAGATTGAAACTGGGAGAGCATCCTTTCCATCCTCCATTAACATGTATTGCGGCCATTGATATGTCAAAAACACATCCGCTTCAGCTGCGATTTCCATACGTTCCTTCACCAAAAGCGAAACCTCCATATAACTCATCCTCGCACTCATAATCACACCTCTACTGCATACATTCATGTCCGTCACAAATGTCCACAGCCTTGTTTTCTCTTGTCTCCATTCACCTTTCAGCAGCAAAACCGTTTGACCACCCATTCTCAAGAGATAATAGTCAACTATTTTTGCAAAATAGCACTTTACTTAAGAAACTACAAAGTAGACGAACTCTAACACAATTTCATATATCTGATACTTATGATTTTAAATAGTGATTTCGTGGATATTAACCAACTTCTTATCAAGCAAATAGTTGACACAAAACACGAAATAGTTGACACAAAACACGAAATCATTCATCAACATTTATGCACGCTCAACTATAAACATGTTTATCTATACATTTCATACAATATGGGTATGCAATTAAATATATGTTTTTTTTTTTGTTGTCAGATGTTGTTTTCGATCAATGTTCCTGCATCAATGTTGCTGCAATACTGCAGCGTCCTCTCTCTCTTCGTTTTAAGGGCAAAAACGTCACTTCAGTTGCCTACAAATTGTTGACTACTGCTACTCTATTAATTGACCACTTTCCATGCTATTCACCCAATTAAGACACCAATTTATAATATACACCCAATTCACCCTTTGACTATCTAGATGAAAATGATACATACTCAAAAGTTCAACATTTATAAGAAATTACAGTTAGAATTCTTAATATTGATAATGAAGTTGAAGACAAGATAATAATACCTAAAATAGTTACACATAAATAAAGATTTATCTCGTCTAGAATTCTTCACAGTTTTTAGATGCAGATCGAAATGACAACATCATGAGTTTTTGATACAGTAAAAATTAGAGATTAGTTCTAACAAGATTCTAACTTTAAAAAGAGACAAACAACACTAGAGTCATATTTTACTAGAATATATATATATATATATATATGCCCATAAATTTACAATTATTAATTTATGCTATTATTGGAATTATATTTTACATTGGAGTTTCAAAAAAATTATTATCTTATTATTTTATCGAATTTCGTTAATTTTTACATTGGCCCAACTCGGGACCGAAAAATTTATTAATTTATAGTGATTAATAATTTATCGAGTATTAATTTAAAGAAGTTTTACCGTACTTATTTGGGTTGTCAAGGTTTAATAAAAGTTGCTAGTTACAATTATTTTTCTCTAAAACTACTATTTCTCATTCTTTTTTTATACAGAAAATCTACTATAAATTTAGAAAAACTTAAATGAAGAAAACAATAAATTTCGATATTCATTCCCCAACAAACATAAATTATGTTCAAAACCATTGATCTGCATGGTTCCTATGACGACGTTATATATCTACTTTTGTTTCTTATTAATTTCTCACAAGTGCTTCTACAAATGTTGGGACTTAAGAGTAGGGCTCAATCTGAGTTCGGCTCAATTCATTTATTATATGAGTTTATATTCATAAGTTCGAATTTATATTATCTAGATCGTAATCTAAATGAGTTAGCTCGCGAGTTATTACAGAAAAATATTAAAATAAAATAATTTAAAATTTAAACTATTATAAAATCTAAAATTAATTTTAAATATTAAATATTAAAAACAAATCCCAATAATATTGTTCTCGAATGCTAAATTAAAAATCTAATGTCTACTAATAAAATTAAAATGAAATAATGCAATGATCATCCAAATGGTTGCTGAATCTATTCCACTTGAGAGTCAAACATTAAAATATAAAACAAAAATATAAATATAATGGATTATTTCTATTTTTGCTTTAGTTAAAATAGAACAAGGTATATCAATATCTCATATATATTTACATTTACAATATACAAATAATATTTTAATTTTAATTTTTTAAATTGTTCGTGAGCTAGCTCACGATTCATTATAGCTGGTTCGCCAACTCAATTAAGCTCGATCACTTAACTCGTTTATTAAATGTACCTAAAAAACAAAGTTCGGACTGGTAAAAATTCGAGCTGAGCTGAATCAGCTCATGAGTTAATAGTTCATTTTGACACCTTTACTTAAGACTACCGATTAGTCAATCCAATTTCATTTAGATTTTTCAGGAATTTCAATTTTAAAAGGAAGCTATTGCTTCTTAACCGAATTTAGGACATACGTACTTAGTTTGGTACAGTTTTTATTTCGATATTGATTCAAGTTTTTAATTGGATATATCTTTTAAAAAATTAGATGAAATATTTTATGTTTTGGTTTGGTTTTTATCCTTTCTTAATCCGGTTCTGATTCGGTTTTTTGAAAAATCTAAAAAGTACAACCATCTTAACCAAATTTGATCTTCAAATCAGTTTTTTCGTTCGGTTCCAATATGATGGATTCAGCTTCTCCGGATTGAACATCCTTACTTCAATTAACAATAAGCATCCAGATTTTTTTACCAAAAAAAAAAAAAAAAAATTAGCATCCAAAATTTTCAACAAAATAAGCATCCAAATTAATATTGGGAGAAACAATATAATATCACGAGAATTAATGAACCAGACACAATTTATTGGAGGAGAAAAGGGTTGAAAGTTATAGCAAATTACTAAAACTAGTTGAAAGTTACCAACGTACGTGAAGTTAGGTGTGTATACTTTTGATCACACATTTGCTTATAATTCTCTCTATATATGTATATACTCGGGATGTTACTATTTATAGATCTAATTAAGAGAGAAAAATAATTGGTCTTCTCTATCAAGGACCAGCTTTTACTTCTTTCATCTCTCTCTCTCTCATGCAAAGATGTTCTGTAGAGAACTTAGAGACAGAAAGAGAAGTGGTCCTTTAGTACAATAGGATCATTCAATGTTTTTTTTTTTTTTTTTTGATAAAGTAAAACTATTTTCGACTGATCATTCAATGTTGCTAATCAACTTGTACGTTGATGTCATCAATAAAATTGAAAGCCTTTGTGTGTGGTAATCATCATCATGTAATCCTATGATAAGCAATCATCAAATTATTTTCATGATACTTGTAGACAATTTTAAACTTTGAAAAGTTTCCATGACTCCCTTATGATTTGGAAAACATCCGAAAAATATGTAAAGAGCAGTTCGTTTGATCTTATATCATAGAATTACATGAATTATAAAATATACAAAACAAATGCTCCAAATTCGGTCTACGTCGAGACCGCAAGTATGAAGACAAGAGAAATAGGAAATCTAGCTAACCACACCAAGAAAGAATGTACATGTTTAATAAAATTTCAAGAGAAACAAACAAACTGTTGGAACATTTTTTAATCAAAATCAATTAAAGCTATTTGGGTTTAAGAATTGATAATATAAAAGTGTTAAAATATGAATGAAAAATAGGTCAATGTAAAACTATTTGGACCTATGAGTGAAGTTCACTTAAAAAGCTAAGTAAGTTATTTAATATTGTCTCACGTTGCTTACATGAAATAAAATAATGTAGTATATAAGAGAGTGAACATACTTCTAAGTTCAAAAGTGTGCACACAAAGAAAGGATGGCTAAGCCACACGCGCGTGCTGCCTCCGCCGTTCGGCTCGGGCACGTGGCTTGGGCGTTCTTGGAAATACTTCGCCGAACCGACTATATTTTTTTGGGCCAAGTTTTGGTCAAACCCAAAAGTCAACACATTTTGAATTCAAAAAAAATCATAACGTTTCTTTTTATAGTTTCGTAACGGCTCGAAAACTTGCGCTTCAAACCCGATATCTCGCCCTACAATTACTGTCTATGATCTCCGCTCATCATTGATGATGGTGGAGCATCTGATCTCTCTCATTTGGCTATAGAAAGAGCCTCACCTCCTTCTCATTCTTGACTTACTCAATTTTGAAACAGAATTCGAAACACATTTCTCTCTCTATATATATATATAAAAAGAAGTAAGTCGCGTTGATTTCTTAGTTCACAGATTCTATAATCGAGTGTCGTAATTATAGTCTCAACATAGTTGTATTCTGGGATTCAGAATCTCTAATATCCACCACACTGTGAAAAATTTAATGAATTAAGGAAAGAGATCATATCTTACCTTTGTATATTTTCAAAATTGTCTTTATAAATCATTTAATCTCTTCTCTTAATTTGCTTTTTCTCATTCTGGTTTCTGCGGTTCCTACACAAACTTTTGTAACAAAACACAATTTGTTTGCATCGATTAATGGATTAATTGTGTTCCATGTATTAGTTGCGCGCAGAGAAAATATCTCGGTGGACTTTAGCTGATTTCATCTCTTTCTCTAAATTAATTTGTTTAGTTCTTAGTTTTTATAAATTTATGACACAAATTAAATTAGTTTGTCTATCTATTATAAACTTAACAATTTTTATTTGACAAACCGACGGAAAAAAGATCAATCTTCTTAATTTACAAACCAAACAAATCACACAAAATATTGGTGGGGCCTTTGAACCCCACACGGCCTTAAAAGCCCACAAAGTCACCGAAACCCTAACAGCAAACACTTGGTTACAATTTACAAACACCTTTGCTTTGCCATTAAAGTCATAGTCATATGCTTCAGAGATTAAATGGCTTTTGGTGAAGGGACCATTAACCTCTCACTTTCTCTGCTTCATCTCCTCCTTTTCTTCGATGCAACTCCTCCACTACTCTTCTATCATCAATGCATCTATCTATACGTTTTCATATACTACTAGTTCCTTACTTCCTTTTTATTTTATTTTTAAAAAATTTATATATAAAAAACATGTACTGTTCAAGCAGAGGTACGTATAAGTCTGTATACCGTGCAAAAAACACTCTTGTATAAAAATGGTATACCGTATAGTCCAAGAAACTTTTATATTATATCTTTTAGGTTATTTCTTGTCAGAGGTCTCAAATTCGAATCTCTCAGTTTTTAATATTTTGGTAATAATTTGTAGCTCATATCCAAATATTTAAACAAAATTTGTTATAAAAACAAATCGTAGATTCCTAAGCAGATCATTAATATTATATATATGCAAATTAAGCAATAATGTTTTTGAATGTTATGCTCATGAACATGAAATATGTTTAAACATTTTGGTTCTTAATAGAGATGTTGCGGTGAGTCAAAACTCCGTGGACCATACCATTTTTCTTAGGTTTGGAGAAAAAGAAGGGTCGAATCTAGCTCGATCCATATAAAACAAATCATGCCAAAACGGTCTAACTTGTCAAATGGTTCGCACGATCCCATATGGTTGAACCGGACCAGAAATGAATTTGAAAGAATCAGAGTCAAATCAGGATTGGTCCACAAAACCGCAGGACCTATCATAAAATGACCAAATTGAGCTAGCTATAATCGCAATCTATACATTGAATCATTCATAAGTAACAATTCGGTATATACATCAAATATGAAGTGAAAAAAAGAGTTAAATTTTGAGGGACAATCATATCTTGTACCTTTCATAACATGTAACCTCACAAGCTATAATATACATCAATTTATGGTAATAAATATTTTCTTTAAGCATATTAGAAGAGACAAATTAAAAGGTTCTTATACAACAAATGCAAATGAAGTTAAAGAACATGAGCCCATCAGTCTCTTTCAGACTTAGACACTACTCTAGATTCTAACTCTACCGTATATACACAATCAATGTCAATACAAAGAATCTTAGATTTGTTAGAGACCATTTTCGAAAATTAGACTTACCCTAATATAATGCATACTTTTATTGATAAGCAATAAATATTTTGATCCCAATGTTTTAAAATTCTAGAAAATGATAGATGAGGTTTGATTTGATATGAATAAAATTTCGTATGGACCACCATTTATATAATTATAAATGGGGAGAGCATCTTTTTCAGATATTGCATTAACGATGTTAGATGTATGTGGGGGAGCTTTCTCTCGATTATGTCATACTGTATATGTCTCCCGACCTCTTGTCAATTTCATTAAACATTTCCTCTCTTGTTGATTATAAATTTTGATAAGGAAAATAAAATAATAAAATGGAAAAATTAGAAAAAGGATATTTTGACCATATCTTTGTCAATCTAAACCTTTTCTTAATTAAGCTATTTAATTATTAAACTAACCCTAACTAAATCTTTTAAATATCTAAAGTAATATTTTTAAGGAGAATAACAATTAAAAAAAAGGAAACACACGCTCATCAGATTCTTCCGTAAGGGAGTTTTGACAAGGAAGAAGAAAGCCTTTGTATTCATACGCTGTTCCTTTTTTTTTTTTTTTTTGAGGTAATCAAATCCCTTGTGCTCTTTGTTTCTCTTAATTCGTTTTAGGTTAAATTTGTACCAAACGTAAATTTGTACCAAACATGAATATGATGATGATGAATCAACATCCTAATATGAATGACATTCCATCTTTCATGGATCTTCATCAACAACATGAGATTCCTAAAGCACCACCCGTTAACCGCCGTAAGAAACTATTTTCCTTCTCATTTCTCTTTGGTTTCTTAACTTCTTTAATTGCTAACCATATTTATAATTTGGTTGTGATATTGATGAATCGCCATCAAGACATGCATAGCTTTTCTTGTTTAACCGTAACTGGATCTAGTTCAAACCCTAGCTAGCACCATATATTGAATTACTCACCTACGCATAGTAGGAGATTTAAGAGATAGTTTTGGTATGGTTTTTGACTTCACAAATGTATATTAAGATTGTTGAACGGATAGGGTAATACAAACAATTTGAGTAACGTAACTTGGATATGGATATAAATTAATTAAGTATTCCATCCCGAAACATACAAATCTAAATATCTCAATATGATAGGATGTAAGATTGTTTGTTTTTTCAAACACTAATGTAAGGTTGTTTATTTCTAATTTTTTAGTAAAAGATAATTAAGTATGTAATCCCGACCTGTGAATCAACTATGGATAATTTATGATGTTGGAGATAGTTTGTGAGCACTGACGACGAGAAAATGATTAATTTAACCTGGTTTGGTCCTTGGCTCGAATTAGAAACCTAAAACATTTTAATCAAGAGTGTATTGGAGCAAATTTCCAAATTTTGTAACACACGCTTTTCAGTTTTGGACAATTTTTACTTTTTCCTTTTCTTTTACAAGACAATTTGCCTAAGAATTAGACTAGGAAAGAGATTTGTACACATTCCTTGTAAACATCCTCCATGAGGATTACTCTGTTTCCCACTAATGAAGATGATCGATGAGTTAAAAAAAAAAGATATTTGAAGTTCCGAACAATCTAGAAACAAGTCTCGAGCTTTATATAATTAAACCCAAACTTTGCCTGTCTTTATTTCTTCGTAACTAAAACCCTTGTCTTCTTTGCTCTATACTTTTTCATCTTCCTTTTGAATTTCTTCTCTTTAAAGCTTAAAGCTTTTTTTTGTGACAATGTCGGGTAAAGGAGGAGGTCCAGCGATCGGAATCGATCTCGGTACTTGTAACTCTTGCGTCGCTGCATGGCAACACGACCGTGCTGAGATCATCCCTAATGATCAAGGTACGTTGCCTTCACCGACTCTGAGCGGTTGATTGGTGATGCTGCGAAGAATCAAGTGGCTATGAATCCGGTTAACACCGTCTTCGGTATGTAATCTCACCCTTGTTCTCTGTTTTTAAACTCTGTTTTTGTTTGGTAATTGTGGCAGATCGATGCAAAGAGGTTGATTGGCCGTAGGTTCAGTGACACATCCGTCCAAAGCGACATGAAGTTATGGCTATGAATCTCAATATTTACATACTGAAACACTTTCAAACATGAGCTTATTGGAGTTGTTGGCCGATATTGATTGCGTTTTGAGTATCATCCTAAAGTGACGAAATGATAACTACGAAGACATCCATTACCCGAAGAACAACCTTGGATGAAAAAAATTTAATAATGGTATGTTTGCGTTTTTTATTCCTTGTAATAAAAATGTGTTTTTTTTTTTTTAACGCTGGAGTTTTATTGCAGAGGCAAAAAGACGAAAACAGAGTAACATATAGAAAACAGAGCACCCCATGAACATGAGGGGGATTATAAGAAACCAACATCAGATTCTTAAAAAGAAAGGAATAACGATGCCACTAAGCTGCTTCTCGAGAAATCTGGAACTTTAGCACACACAACTTCGAGGACATGTAGGACGCAAGCTCTGGAGTGTCAAAATAATGCAACGAAATTGAGCAATGATCCTGTTTGGAGAGCTTGTGAAAGCCTCTCTAGCATGATATAACACATTGCCGGTATGATCTCGAGCTATCGAGGCTCCTCCACTGTGTAATGTCGGATTTCTCCAATTTGCATTGACATTACATTTAATCGAACCTTGCAAACGGGTATTGCCACTTTTCTGCACCGATCCAACCCGTATTGTCATTTACATGGCTGCGGGAATGCTCTTCATGGACTGATTTCCATATTTTTGCTTATGTTTGAAAGTGTTTTCTTGTTCACAAGGTTTGAATATAAATCATAGAAAATTATGGATGTGTTTCAGAAAAGAGCAAGGCTTGCTTGTGCTGTGTTCTCTCTGCCAGTTCCTCCGACTTCATCTGTGAGAGATAGTCTCCGACATAGTAATTTGTATAATTTGCGAGGTTGGCATGTCACGGACCCGTTGCTCTTTCCATTTTGCTAAGATTGATTCCCATAAATTTTGGGACGACGACTTGCTGAGATGACGCCAATGTTCTTCCGCTTTTGTTTTGAGTAGTGCGTTTGTTGATGAGATTGTGTGGTTTTCCTTGATTGCGTTGTGCGATATATCACTTAATATATACTTATATCATTAGCGCTCTGATACGATGACAAAAGAAACTAAGAATAGTTAGGATTTAGGTTCTCACTAAACATTTGATATCATTTCTTCTTATGCAAGAAAGATAAAAACGAAGGTGCAATGGGATTTCTTGCACGTCAAGTACAAGAGAGGAAGAACGAAATTAAAAGAAAAAGTACGTAGGAAACTATGTTATTGTTTATTTATTTATTTAGGATCTTTAAATCGATTGGAAAAATGGAAGTAATTAAGATTATTCAGCGAGTGAGAGATCACATCTTTGCTCACATCTCAGCACGTACTTCAGCTGATCTCAAGGACAAATGGATGAACATGAGCAAAGATGTGCTCTCTCACTAAACCGGTATTACATTAACCCAGTAATAGACTGATAACCGGGTTGGATTGG
Source organism: Pseudoturritis turrita (assembly GCA_900406555.1). Taxonomy (NCBI): domain Eukaryota; kingdom Viridiplantae; phylum Streptophyta; class Magnoliopsida; order Brassicales; family Brassicaceae; genus Pseudoturritis; species Pseudoturritis turrita. The sequence continues at coordinate 2,682,972 of OVBL01000313.1, read as the reverse complement.
TTTTGTGTATTAAAAAGGAAAATCGCATGTAAACAAGGGAATTTGGCTTTCTCATCAATTCCCGGTTTATGTGAAATATTCCTAAGATTTTTGGGTTAGTCTAGGATTTCTTCTAAGTGTCTGTTTGGTTTTGTTTGGTTTATCATGAGAGAACCACTAAAATTTAATTTTGGTTTATTCACATAAAGCTTGGTTTATTCACAAAAAGATTGGTTTATCATGAGAAAATTGGATTTGTCATTAGAAAATCTTGCGAAAACCAGAAAATTCTAAAACCGGTTGGATTGGTTTTGTGTATTAAAAAAGAAAATCAACAAGGGAATTTGGCTTTCTCAACAAGATTTCTTTTCTATAAACCGTCCCTACACTAGAATTAGGATTTTTGTTCTCTCGTCTTTATAAACCACTAACTTATCTCCTTCTCGTTCACATCATAATCTCCTCTTGCTTTGAAGGAGATGGACCCGTACGTCTCTATGTCTGCGAAGAGTGACAACAATAAAGGTATAAAACTCTTTCGGGATTACCTATGATGGGATCCGGACGCCAAAAGCTCCAAAAAATTATCTGAAAACATTGTGTCTTATGTTTCAGGAGGTTTCGCTTCCAAGTCAAAATCTCAGCCTGTCACCATTCCTGAGGTCAACATGAAGAAGAAACTCTTGCAAGAGTTGGCTAGTCTCCAACTCTTGCAAAAAAAGTTTGAACAACTCAGTCTTGAACTCATTCTCAGAGAGACTGATCCCGTGGAAAAGGCTAAAAAGGAGGAGACCCTGGAGAATTTGAAAAGCCTTGTGCATAAATTTGTAAGAGATATTCTGCAGGATTCTTCTGAGAAAGGAAAACCAAAAAGTCTTGTGGATGAGGTGAAGGATGCGAAGACGATGGCAGAGCAATGTGTGTCTAGTGCCCAAAAGGAAATTGAAAAGGCTGAGAAGAAGAAAACGAAATTGCAAGTGTAGAGCAAGAAGCAAGAGGTCGAGAAGCCAAAGAAGAAAAAGTAATGCTTGGTTTTTTGGAACAATCCGGTCTTAAGCGGATGTTTGGTCCTTCAAAACAATTGCTTTGTGTCTGTTGGTTTGTTTTGAGAACAATCCGGTCTTAACTGGATGCTTGGTTCCTGATTTTGTTTTTATTTAACTTCTCATCAAAATATGACTCCACAACCGTATACAATGCTTGTGGTGATTAATTCAAACCATCATCAAGAACAATTGAAGATTAAAAGTCCTGTCAAAATATTTCGAGATTCATCCAAGTGCAACAACATTACCCTTAAGTCTTGCACGCGATCATACTGCATACAGTCATATTTGGGAAGAATACCTCACCAGATGACCTCTTCTTTGCAATGCCTTACCAAGACCTGCCACAACATCTCCCAAACCTCCTGTTAGGGTTGAAAAGTTATCATACAACGCTTCTATATCGGAAAATCAATACGAAAGCAGGAGATCTTCTTTTGGGTTTAGCCGAACACACCTTAGCTACAGGTGCCATCTCAACTGCAATGTGAACGACATACAATACTGGAATCAACACCATATGAGAAAAATGGGTTACTTTTTTCAAAAAGATTTGAAACCGGAAAAGAAGGAAGCATTTTGAAAGGCGTTGATTACCTTGTCGGAGAGGCCACAAGCTTGAGACATGCAGAGATAACATTTTTCAGATTGGCTTCTGAAATCCAAAGAAGAAGGAAACTTGGAGATATTTCCAATGCCTTGGCATAGAAGCTTTTGTTTTCCAAGATGTTCAAATTTAGACATACCTGAGAGCTATAATGCCATCAGATGCAATTCTGAGTCTCTCATCAATGCGCAGTTCACTTGATGTGCCAAATGCTTTATCTCCATCATTACAAACTGACTGCAGCAAGGTTAGGACCATTCAATATCTATTCAGGTCATTTACCAAAGACAAAAAGAATACAACAGTGACAATAAAACCAACCTGCAAATCAAGTGAGCTAAATCTATTGCACAAAACCCTTCTTTTTATCTAGTGAGAAACTCTAAGCATCTCTCTGTTCTTTATAACCTCAAGTTGAAGAAAGTTTAAAAAAATTTGAAACCATTCAGCAAAACCTAAGCTCAATACCCAAAAAATTTGAAAGCTTTTCAATTATATGTGAGCAAGTTTTGCCTTTTGTCCTCGTCGTCTCAGACAATGCTTGAAATAGTGATTTAAAAAATTAGAAAAACAGCATGATTTCTCATCAAAAAGTGTGTATGTAGTAGCTGGGTCTTAACAAAAAGACCGCAACTCTAATACTCAATAGTTGATGAGCCAAACACAACACTGAATAAGTATGTGCATCGTCACAAAGAAAAGAAAAACGAATCTGAGCAAAGACATCAATCAGCTTCACAGAAAACAAAATTGGAAATCTCAAACAGCATAAATCTAGAGCAGTAGAAGTGAAAATTTTCTTAAGAATTCAGAAATGCTTTAGTAGCAGGTGCAAGACAAGATTGGAAATAGAAATACGCCAAACGGATTTATCTTAATTGATGCACTCATTAATACTGTGCTTCACATGCTCATCTGAAATTAAAACTATACAATTCAGCTAGGTGCTCAAAGAGACATGTTGTGTAGATTTTCTGGCTTTTTATCTTAATTGATGCCCTCATTAATACTGTGCTTCACATGCTAATCTAAGTCTAGAAGGTGAAAGAAGAAAGAACAAGAACAAATTTCTCACTCTCTCAAATCACTAAACCGGTATTTTATCAACCCAGTAATAAATAGACTTGATAACCGGGTTGGATTGGTTTCCGGTTTGTGTATTAATTAAAAAGGAAAATCGCATGTAAACTAGGGGATTTTGCTTTCTCAACAAGTTTTCTTTTCCATATAAACTAGGGTTGTTTAAGCGTTGGAGGGAAGAAGACAAGTGTCTGTGCATCTGATATAGAAACAGGGGACCAAGCTCTCTCTTCTCTCAAGGTAAATACAGTAAAACCTTTCTAAATTAATAATGTTAGAAACTTTTTAAGAAATTTTTCTACTCCATGATTTTTGTAAAAACAAAACTATTTAAATTAAGAATTTTATCTTAACATTAAAAAAAAAACAAAAATCTCCTAAAACTTTTCTTTATTTTAAATACTTTATATTTTATTATTTACAAATTCAATGTATTCTACATTGTGTTAATAATGACGTCTAGAATTTTTAATATTGATAATGAAGTTGAAAATTAGATAATAATACCTAAAGTAAATACCCAAAAATAAATAATTATCTCGTTTAGAACTTTTCATAATTTTTGGATGCAGATCGAGATGAAAACACCATGAATTTTTGACACTCTACAAAAATTAGAAATTAGTTCCAACTAGATTTCAACTTTAAAAAAAACAAACAACAATAGAATCATATTTTACTAAACTATTACATATATATATATATATATATACATCAAATTTATAATTATTAATTTACGTTATTATTGGGACTATATTTTACATAAAATTTTCAAAAACATTATTATTTTATTATCTTATCAAAATATCATTAATTTCTACATTGTCCAAACTCGATTCCGATAAAAATTGTTAATTTATCTTTATATTAGTTTATACATTAGATTGTTGTCTTATGTTTTTCCATTCTTGTTTATTCCCGTTTTTCTAAGATTTCTTCTTTAACCATTAGATTGGACAATGTTAAGCCACGCTTCCTCCTTTCCGAGCCATAGCGAAAAGAAAAAGGAAAGCGTTGGAGGGAAGAAACAGGAAAGCGTGTGTGCATCGGACAGGGTTTTTGGTCTTATCAACTCATCTCCTGCTTCTCTTTCACATCTTGCTTTGAAGGAGGTGGAGCCGTCTGATGTAAAAAGGGAGTTACAACATGGAGAGTCTTCAACAAAATCACATATGGTGAAGACATCATCTGGAGATAAGAAGACTCTTCTAAAGGAGTTGGCTATTGTCCGATCCTTGCAAAAGGAATTCACACAAGAAAGTCTAGCGGTCGTTCAAGAAGATCCTGTGGAAAGGGCTGCTGAAAAGCAGAAACTGGAGATTTTGAAAAGAAAAGTGGATGATTTTGTAAGAGGAGTCCTTGAGGACTCTATGAAAGGAGATGTCGAATCTCTTCTGGAGGAGGTGAAGCATATGAAGAGGATCACAGAGCAGTATGTTTTTGATGCCAAAAAGAAACATGAAAAGGCTGAGAGGAAGAATAAGAAGAAGCAAGAGCATGGACCTTCAGCTTTGAAGAACACATAAAAGCTTCTTTTTTTTTTTTTGGTTGTTCACGAATTCAGAAATACTTTTAAGCTTTCTTTTGGGTGAACTGGTCGGATTCAGAAATACTTTGAGCTTTTGTTTTGGTGAACTGTTCGGATTAGCTCAATTTCTCTCTGCTTTTCAAGTATATGTGAGCAGATATCATTTTCTGACCCGTCTCTTCTTTTAGTATCTTAGTCTCAGAAAATAGTGATACAGAAAAACCATATGATATCTAATCAAAAAGTGCGTGTATGCAGAAGCTGGTCTTAACAAAAGACCTCAACTCTAATACTCACCAACATTGAACAAGTATGTGCATCAGCCTCTGTAAGATGCATATAGCTGAAACAAGGAAGCAGGACTTGCTTCTTGCCTAGCCATTCCCAAAGCTTTTTCCTGGAGACGGACACACAACACAAGCGGTCAAGAAGACTTGCATGAAACCAGAAGAGAATGATTTTTGCTTCTTTCTTTGGTGTGTACCAAGCTACTAGTAGATCCCAAGGCACAACAATCATTACATCATTGCAATTTTCTTTTGTGAGAGATGTTGATAGTCCAATTTTTCTGTTTGTTCTGTGTTAAATCTATATATAGGTCGTATAAGATTCGGGAATTGAAAGGTTTCCATTTTGAAATTAGATGAATTTGACGTTAGTATTCTCGTTTGTCCATGTGAATCCAGAGAAGGGATCGAGGAAATTCCTGGTGGTTAAGTGTAGCAGAACCTGCCCACTTCGAGATAAGAGTACGTCTTTGAGAAGTACAATTTTCTATTAGTCGTCTAATATTTTCAAGTGATGAAATTTTCAAAAGACTATGCAAAATGGTGAAACCTTTTCTTCCTGCTTTACCATATTCACTCTGCGCGATAAGCAGACCCTTTTGTGTTGAAGGTTCTTGGTCTAGCATTTTGGCGTGCGTCCATAAGCTTGGGCCAGTGTTTGTCGATTCTTGATGATCCACAAAGAGATTGATCTCAGTGGGACAGTAACATCCAAAGGTAGAAGTACTTCTTCTAGCTCACACCAGTCAAGATCTTCAGAATCCCCATCTTCGTATTCAACTCTGTACCATCCAGATTCTTTGTCGAACTTTGTCACCGTACCAGAATAGTACCGACCCAAGAAAAATTTCTCAACTTGTCTACCCTCAAGCCATTCGCCGCTTCCTACAGTGCCACCACTTGATGATGATAGTGGTTCTTCTTTGGCAATCATACAATCTGTTTGAGGTTCATCAGGCACACCGTTGATAACAACCGCAGGCTCTCCCGGTATCTCAAAGATCCCTAGAGGAAGAGGCGGTGCTTCTTGCTTAATGCTCCCGGTGTTCTCCATTTTGAGCTATCTTCTGCAACAACATATAGAAAACGCTTAAAGAGTTAACAAGATTCAATCAAGATTCGAAGATGTCAATACGATGAATATGAATTCTGAAAAGCTTTGTACATTTACTATAATGTGGTAACTAAGAAGAGATCATTAAGCGAACGAACATCATTAGACACAAATCATTGTTCCTTGTAAATCATTCTTCAACATTCCTAGAGAACTTATTTGCTACCAAGAAAGTAATAAATGATTCTTTTCCCGAGAAAATCTAACAAAATCAAGGAAAGTCATTTTATTGCAGATACGAGAATCGGAAAAATTGAAGGAAACGAAACGATTTCTCTTGATATGCGATACCAATCCCTAAATCTTATACGAGAATGATGATACTTTCCTCGAGATTAAGCATTCGATTAGCAGCACAAACCCTAATTCCCCAACGTCGGCAATTCCAGTTTACAACTCATTCGAAAGTCAAAACATGAAAGAAGAGAAGAGGCTCACCGATATCAGCCGGAGATCGTCGCTCGCCGGAGAAGACGGAAGAGATTTGGCTACCGCCGTTCGTAGTCCGTCGAGTGTTCGGCGGGAGATTTGATGGAGATAAAGCCAAACAACTTTTGTTTGGCAGCGCGAACAACGTTATTCGAGATTGACAAGCAACTCAAATCATTATTAGTTCGGTTTAATTCGGGTAGATACACTTTTGGTTTTGCTAACCGGCTGGTTTAATTTTCGCCATCTGAGTTTTGATTTTTCAACTACAAATTTCGTTCTTCTGCTAATTAATAGTGTAGTAATCTTGGTATATTACGAACATCACATTAAATCTAGTAACTAATTTTGGTTGAGAACATTACACCATCATTATGTAATACTGTATATTTCATTGATAAAAGAGAAATATCACTACAAATTCCCATTGAAGCGATCAAGACATGTTGAACACACACTCGCAGTGTGGGACGAATTGGGAGGACACAAAATCAAAATGGCAGAAAATTAGATATTAGACCTATCTTCATAGGTAAATTGGGACTTGGGGGAGATCAAAATGGCACCTTTCGGATCATTAATGAGTCCGTGTGCCTAGCCTAAAGATTATGAAGTATCCGTGTCATCGTCAATAAGCTGGCAAAACCGATGAAGGCCAAGATCCAACTGCTGGAAAACCGTCTGCCACGGCTCATATCTGCTTGTCCTGCACCCATTGAAGTGTCATCCGCGACTCGACCATTGCTCACTCTCTTACTGCATGCACATTCATGAGATTTACAGAGTTTTGTTGAGTTACATAAGAATACAGAACAAACGAAACAAGTTATGGATGTGAATCATAAGAGAACAAAGCAATACAAACCAAAGGAAATCAAAGACATTCATGTATTGAATCATCTAAGAACCAAATCCATTCTCCATGGAAAATGAAGTAACTTCATTCTTCAAAACAAGATTGCTCTTATTAAAGGAAACTGATATTGAAAGATACCAAACCATCTTTCATATCACTAAACTTCATATCGATCCTAAAATTGCTCAAAGGTAGTTTGATACATCAGTCAAACGCCATAAATTGATTACCTCGAAGGGTATTTGCAAGTTCCTTGACCTGAAAACACACATTGGAAAAATCACTTCAACAAGCTGCACAAATGTACCAATTGCAATCTGGAACTTCAATTTCACAACAATAGAGCATGATTAACCCCCAAATTCCACTACACTAACAGATATAGATTACGAATTTCAGAAGAATGTTAGGCTTTACTGGGATTGATGGAAGTGAGAGCAGCGTTGTTGTTGAAATTGCAAGCTTCATCAGCGAGGCCGTTCTTCAAGTAGTAGTTGTTGAAAACATACGACGCCATCTTCTGGATATCCGTCGGATCGTTGCAAGGTCCACCTTGCTGGATTGGACCACAATCGGCGCCGCCTTGTCCACAAGCCCACTCAATCGCCGTCTGTAGCGACGAATCTTCCGCGTTGTTCTTCGCTACACACCATAACTCCACCTGCAACACTTGACCTCCGATCTGCGCAGCCGCAACAGCCATTAACATCGCCACCGTCGCGGCGATGAGAGAGAGATGCAGATGAAAACAACGAGGGAGAGACATAATCATTTCCGCAGAGAGTGGAGAGAGAGAGAGATAGTGAAGATCAAGGAAAGGTCCGTTACGAAGAAGATTTTAGGGTTTTTATAGCGCTGATTCGCAGTGGCAACAGAAAGTTACCGTTAAAGGTATCGTGAAAACGGAAGATCTAACGGTGGCGCGATGAGAGAGACGGGATCCGAAGAGTCGAGAGACAGTTTTTGGAATTTTCCGTGAAAGTGAGAAAGATTCGGGTGTATTATGTAATTTTTGGATTCTAGCGATTAATGATTTGGGCTTCTCTTAAGATCTTTCGGCCCATGAAATAGAGGTTGAAGGAGTGGAAGTGGGCCACAGTCTTTAACTTCCAGGGAATGTAAATTAGGTTGCTCGAATTAATCACGTGTCTATTTGTGATTGGTTGATTTACTTGAGAAAGGCTTTGAAGCTTTGGCATCGTGACCGTGAAATTGACTCAGTTTAGCTTTTTCCGAGGAAAAATCAGCCATGGCTTCTCCGTCAGATCCCACCGACTCTGGTCAAGATCCAGTTGCTGAGGCGGAAGCTCTTTCGCGTAGCCCTAGTTTAATCGAGAAACCGAGCGTAGAGCAAGGAAGTTTTTCCGTGGAGAATGCAAATTCCGTCGCTAACAAAGCCCTAAATCTAGAATCAACACAAGACGAAACACCACAGGATCTGGAGGAGTCCGACGCTAGAGATCAGCAAACAGAGGCGTCGATTGAGGAAAGTAGGAACGAAGAAGACGACATGGACGCCACGCAAGGCGTAAGCTCTTCGTATTACCGCCGTGGAGGTGGGCCGAAGCGAAAGAAAGGGAATCAGAAGAAACGGAAGCAGCAAGAGAAGTCAAAGGAGAAGCTTGAGGTACTTCTGAAAACCTTGAAGCCCGTTGCTTTCGTTCCAGGTAAAACCCTTGATTTTTCTCGGCATGAGAAGCTCTTGAAGACGCTAGGTCTGTGGGATTTTGTGCACTTGGAGTTCGACCAAAATATCCGTCAGGATCTAGTAGCGAACCTTGTCGCTTATTATAGTCCAGAGGGTAGATGCAGCTATGTAAATGGGGCAAGGATTAATGTCAGCCGTGCCGATTTGGCTCGAGCTTTGAAATTGCCTAAGAAGAAAGACATTGTCGTTACAGAGGAGGAGAGAGCAATTCTGGACAACGATGAATCGATAAAGTTTATCGACGAGATTCTTGCAACTTGGGTTCTATTGCAAAGAGATGATATGTGGATTATGCCTGTAGAGGTAGTTGAATGGGGAAGGGATTTAAAACAAAAGCATTTGGAGAAGTTAGATTGGCCTGCATTGCTCTGGATCATGGTTGAGAAAGAACTGAAAGCAGAGCCTCCGCTCGGCGATTGTTTTTTTGCTTCGCATCTGCAGCTGTTGATTAAGACACAGAAAGAAGATTTACTAAGGGAAAAACTGGAAGTGGGTGAGAATGATGATGATGATGATGATGTAAAGGAGGTTGCTTTTTTGGTAAAATCGCCAAAGGAAGATTGTTTGGAGGTTAAGGAAGAAGAAGTCGGTGCTGCAGACTTAGGAAGGGATGATGGTGCCACCGACTCAAAAGAAGAGAAGTATGTGGAGGAACATATGATCGAATTGAATCTAGGGCAAGAGACTGTGTCAGAAATGGTCTCTGAGGAGGAGCAAGGTCCTGTTGAGGAACAGCCAATGGATGTTGAGGAAAATAAGAAAGAAGAGGATGATAGATGGCCATGGAATGAAGACACTCATGCTGGTTCTCATTTCCTTCGCCGTTGCGATCTTAGTAGTGCTAGGGAAGAAGACGAAGAGAACAAAATAGAAGGACACATGGAAATGGAAGAAGACGAACCAATTGAAGATGTCGGGGAAGAGGAAAATGAGGAAGATAAAGAAAAGCATGAAGGAGGGTTTCCATTTTTTCCAAATGGTGATTCCCTTCATGGAGTTGGCCAGGAGAATCTCATGTTAGGGGATGCATCTCCGTTAGGTTATGGCTCTGGGTTACAGATTCATGGCAATTCGACTGGTGGTGATTTCCTTGCTTCTAGGGTTGACATGCATATGGCTATGGGCTCAGGTAGTTCTTCTCTGTTTGGGAATGGCAACAACAAGAGGGAGATTGATCACGAGAATGATCTTTCTTATCATTCTCATAACCCCAGCAATAAGAGGTTGAGGACTGAAGAACCCTCTTGGGATGAAAAACCACCTCCAGTTGAGATGTGCATCGAACAGATTGAGTACTGGGCGGAAAAAGCTAGGTTGTCATGTGCTGAAAAAGAACAAGAGCGTGGACAATCTGTTATGAACCAGCAGTATCTGATGAGGGAACTAGAAAATAAGGCAGAAATGATTCAGGAATTGGAAAGAACCAAGTTTGAGGAACAACAGAGAAAGGATTTAGTGATCTATAGGCTTGAGAGTGAGCTTCGAATGATGACAAGTGTAGTAGAGGGTTATAGGAAGGCTTTGAAAGAAGCTCAAAAGGCATCAAGAGAGCACAGAAAACGCTGCCCTTTGCGTGATGATAAACCGGTCTACAAGGATGTCAAAGGTTCTGGAGGTTTAGTCCTGAGCACTAATGAAATTGAAAGGCTGAAATTAAAGCAAGAAGTGGAATACAGGATGACGCGATCTTCAATAGAGAGACAGATTGAGGAGTTTGGAAGTGACTGGCTTAAAGTATTTGAAGGACACATGGAGGCAGTAGAGTTGGTAAACGAGAGACTGATCGAGGTTGAAAATGAAGTGAAAATCTGGAGAGAAACACTTTCGGAAAGCAAGAATCACGAGACTTCTGAAGTTGCTGCTGCTGCTACAGAAGAAACTTGAGATGCTCTTAAGGTACTTCACTCTCTTTTACTTAAAATCCAGCATAGTTTTGCCCTCTTTCTTTGATTGGTGATAGAACTTTATGTTCCCTCCATTATATAGAAATCTTAAATCTACTCTCTCATTTCCATGTTCCGATCACTATATTATGGAGATAACGGATTATAGTAGATGAATAGTGAGAGTTAGAATTGTGGAAGAGTGTGTATAAGATTATTGTTATATTTAGAATTTTGTTATGGATTAGTAATGTTTTAAGCATATGCAAAATACTTTCATTGTTCATCTCACAGTGTCATTATAATATCCACCGATACTTGGTTTTCTTGTTCTTTCTCCACTATGGCTTATTGGTTTTTTCTTTATTACTACTATATAACTGATTTGTCTCAATGTCTTTTGTTTTTAATTCCCCCATGTAGGTTTCTGCAAATCGGTGAAGCTTTTGAAGCTCATTTGAACAACCATCATATTAGCATCCTCGTTTTGTATGATATAGACAATGATGATCGAATCGAATCTCTTCTTTAAATCTCTTTCTAGGAAATGTAACAAACGGTTGTGATCAGTCTTTAATTAGCACTACCTTGTCTCTACATTTAATCATCTTTTGAGATTGGTAAAACTAGTTTAGTGATGAACAGCTTCGAATTTTCTTGATTAACACTACCTTTACCTTTGTATTAACGGTATTTCAAAGTGCGTGTCCGGTCTGCAGTGGCAATGCAGGCCAATCTACAGTTAACCATCAAATTCATATAGAAAATACATGTTCAATTACCGGTCTGGTTTGGTCTAGTTTGACAGTTATTGGTCTAATACTAATTTATATCAATCAATTTTAACGAGTACACTTTATTGGAAGGAAAATATTAGAAAAAATGAGAAATGTTATTTTATTTTTTCTTTGTATTCAAGGCCCAGTGAGAGGAACGAATTGGTATTGGCACTGACATAAAGTTGAAAGACTGAAACTGACAATATCTCGCTTTCATATATATCCCAACACAATACCACTAACCTCTTGTCTTTTTAACCCTATCCTCTTCAATTTTTCTTTAAAAATTAATCTTTCTATCTTTGGAGCTTTCCTCTGTAACTTTAATCTTTTCTCCATTTTAACTTTGACTATCTCATTCCACTTTGAAAGACAAAATTGTCTTTGATTAAACATTATCTATTTACCATTGTTAAAGAAAATTAAATTAAATTAAAGAAAGAAGAGGAAACAAAGCCAATCATGTAGCGAGACCGTAGTGGTCCAGCCAAAGAACATAGCACGTGAACTTACAGCTTAGCTTTCAGATGTCTCCACGTTCTCTCTCTCTCTTTTTTTTTTTTTCCTTTTTTCACCTCCACATTTTTAGATTTGACACACTTTGACCCTAATTTCTCAGAAAAAGTTTTGATGGAAAAAAATGCTCAGTAATCCTTTTTTCTGTAGTTATATATTTCCACAATTTATACCATTCGTTATGTGTTTGTGTGAATTGTATTTGGGATATATATAGAAACCAATCAAACCATCTAGATTCTATATGACATCATCTACATGTCCAGGCCCTACGTAAGGAAATAGTAACATTTTACATTTTGACTTTTTTTTTAAACGAAAAAAAAAACTGATTGAATATATGATTAAATCATCATAATTAAATTGGTTTTTTTCCTAATTTCGTATCAGATTTTAAGGAATCTGAAATCGCTTTCAGTCACTTCAAATATAAATCTTGAAACTAGTAAACATTTTATGGTTCAAAAACATTGTTCTTTTTGTCAATATAGAAACAAAATAAATTATCATTATTTTCTATTATATGGATCACATCAAAATTTGAACCATGTGAAATAAGGAATCTTTAACTATTCGATTACCCTAAATTTGGCAATATATAAATTGATGGAATAAAAAAACTATTCGGGAAAAATATCAATTAGTACACAATTCTTAGACACTCCAACAAAAAAAAATTAATAAACAACAAATCAGCTAAATTTTTTTTACAAATCATTCCCACTTTTCCCCCTTCCACTCCATAAGAAAAAAAAAATCAGATGCATCAAAGCAAATTCATCACAACTTAAAAAAAATGTGATTAGATTAAATAAAAATGTCTTCTTCTTCGAGAAATTAATTTCTTGACACAAAGAGGTTTTATAATCAAGAATCTTTTCGCCATATGAAGAGATGAGATCTTAAGAGCTCTTTAGACATTGAGGAGCTGCTCTTTCTCAACGGACGGTTTGATATCGGCCGGAGATTGATCGGAGACATTACTATTCTCCATCTTCTTGAGACTTTGTTGATGATATACTTGTCGAAGTCTCTCTATTTCTCTCTTCAATGCTTCTTGATGAGCTGAAAAATAAAATTTACAATAATTAATATTAATTGTCAATAAACCTAAATATTTAATGAGTACTCACATGTTTTATGTTATATCTATACTTATGTCATATGTGCACACATGGACAGTTGTTCTAACTTATTAATCAGGCTACTATCTAGTGATCTTGTGATTCATGATTACTAGCTAGACCCATATTATAAAGACAAGTACTAGAGAGTATATAAACCTTTAAAAAGAAAGAAAATAAGCTACAACATTGTTCATGATTCGATTAGATATTATATTTCATGTAAATTTTGTAATTATATGAATTATGAAGCATGCATTGCCGCAAGTACTTCCTTGTATAGTTTTATTGCTAAAGAATAATTATTGGTCGAGAGCCTATATATTGTCAGTGATAATTAAATACATGTAGTGAAAATAATGGCAAAAATAGTAATAAAATACACAATTTTCTATAATTTGATAATTTTCCTGACAAATATATTCAGAAGAATCTGATGTAAAAAAATCACGTAATTATAGAAAATTGAAGTAACAAAAATGTTTAAAATAGAAAATTACCGTCTTTGAAAATCTTGTCTTGGGCTAAAGCGGCGATTCGTTGCTTGATAGCACTATTGTCGACGTTGAGAAGCAATCGCTGATGATCCAAAAACGCTACTCTTGGCGATAACACTGACACTTCCGTCTTCATTCCACAATTTTTAAATCATTTATTTTCTTAGTATTTAGTTTAATTCTGAGTCTTATACATTAATACATTATATATGCATGTAACGATGTATCTAACTATGTGTGTAAATTTTTACCTGCAATGAAGTAACGCTCCGTTCGAGCTCTGATATGTATTGTAATTTCCTCACCCTTGATCTCTGTGCTGATTGCCTATTTGCTAAAATTCTGTAGAAAATTTCAGCAAAAAAAATTAAATCTTTTAATATTGTTATCGATGTGACCCTAATTTAATTTCTTTTTTTAGAACAAAATGGTATATATATCGAATTCTCAGATATTATAGCTGTACGTGCATGCATGACCTTCTTGGGTTTTTTTTTTTGAAAATAGTAATTAAAAATAATAATCAAATTACCTTTTTACCCTTTTGGGATCGTGAATCCGATTACCGGAGCTTTCGCCGGAGTTTTGATTCGCCGACGGACCATCCTGTGGCTCCGTCTTGCACTGACTTTGAACCTCGTCTGATTCGTTGTAGTTGTTGTTACCGGGGACGCTGTTGTCATGATTGCCTGTGTTGTTGTCCATGTGATGATCATGATCGGACGGTGGTGGTTCTTTGTTATCGTCGTCGCTGAGGCTATTGTGATCGGACGGCGTAGAGGTGTTGGACGAAGAACGCGTGGGACCCACATTGCCGTTGATGTTGTTGTGATGATGATGATGATGATTGTGATTGTTGTGGTTTTGGTGTACGTCGTCGTTGAACATGGACATGAATTGCTCGTCGTCGAACCTATCGAAGTGGTGGTGGTGGTGGCTTCCGATGGCGGCGGAGGAAGGTGCTTCGAGGAAAGCGATCGAGTCGCTGATCGAACGACGGTGGGTCCCACGGCGAGTGGCTGAGAAGTCGAGAAACTCATCCATCCATGAAGGGTTTTGTTGTTGTTGTCCGGCAGTTGCTGCGGTCGCGGCGGCGGTCGCGGCGATTGAGGGGAGTTTTTGGGAGGAGAAGTCAGGCCAATGTGGCGTCGTCGTCGTCGTCATGGTTGGGATTTTTGGAGGGAGTTGTGCCATTAATGGAGATTTAATTAATGGCACACCGAAAAAAAAAAAAAAACTGTTTTATTTATGGGATTTTAAGAAAGGAAGAAAGAAAGAAAAAAACCCTTGAATTACATGAAAAACAAAGAAGAACCCAATTGAGAAAATGAGAAACCCAAATGAAAAACGAAGGAAATGATCAAAATTTGAGTGAGGATCAAGAAGAATTTGGAATTTTAGATCATCAAAGTCTTAAAACAGAGGAAGAGCCATTAGAGAGAGAAAGAGAAAAGGGATGAGAAACAAACCAGAGTAACTAAATGGCTATGTATAACAAAGAGTAGTTATACAAAACAGAAGTAAGAGATATAGAGAGAGAGATGCATGAGATAAGATAATTTTATAATAGAAAAAAAGCTAAATAAAATTATTATATATGGATTCGATCTCTCAAAGGGTTATATCTCTGAGTGGGGTCACATGGGGAGAGAGAGATCGGACAGCTATGAAACAGCTGTTTGGGAAGAAAAAAGCTTTGAGGTCTTAAGAGAAAATGGAGAATCGGGCAGCACGTGCTCTTAGTGAACCCCATCTCCCTTAATTTGTTTGCTTAATTATTTTATTTAGAGTCTTTTTTTTCTTATAAAACAAATGTTTAATATAATTTTTATCGTTTGGAAACATTCTTATGTAGCTCTCTTCCACATGCTCCCGCTTTTCTCTCCTTCTTCCTCCGCCGTTTGATCATTTCCTCCGCCTTGATTCTTGGCCGTCCGACGAGCTGACACTTGGCCAAATGCTACCGGACAATGCTCGCATTTGCTCTCTTTTATTATATAGAAACCATATGAATTTAATACAAATGCTATATAAACCAGGGATCGACTGAAAGAACATTTGTAACTTCTTAAATTTGGTTTCGAGAGATTTAACACCGGATATATGGTTTCGTCGGTATTTGACTAGTTACATAAATGAGCAAACTTTTTGACAAGAAATTTTATGCAATCCGACCAAATATAAAGCATATCCGGGTCAAAGCCTAAATCATCAAGTGGCTCAAGTGTAGTGTTTGCATACAGTAAAATCGGATCCGAAAATACAACAAATAATTACTCCTTTAACCGTAAAGTTTGGTTTCCAATTTGACACTTAAATATATCTTATGTATGTTACAAAATGCTTTTTTCATAATCTATGTCATATCTATCATTAAACTGTTATCATGTGAGTCATTGTGTTTACAATTTTCTATTGTTGTAATTTAGTTTAACGCACAATTACACCTAATGCAGAGATCATATAAAACATAAAGATTGTAACTCAAATCTGTATGGACATTAATGAGTTGATAGCATGAGAGTGGCCACTTTATCAAATGACAAAGATGAATAGTCCAATACAATTAATACACTTCTCTTTCTGTCCTTCACATGTACCATTTAGTTTATAGAGAAGCATGCATTTATGCATATAAATTAGTTCCCTCTTACCATAAACACTCAAATAACAAGAAAATCAATCATCAGTTGTAAACATATATATAGAGAAATTTATGACAGTGTGCAATGCTAATTTAAGGGAGAAGGAATAATAAATAAAATACAAAGGAAAGAGAAGAATGTATATAGTGGGAGGCTGAGAGTAGTGGAAGAGTGGAGAGATAGAGAGAGAGATGAGCTGTTGAAAGGATCAAAAGAAAAGGAGAAGTGAACAAGGAACCATGTTCATGTGTCAGAACATGTGCTTTGTTTTTATTTTGATATAATATTTTGTGACTTGTGAGACCTCTCCTTCTCTCAATTTGCTTTGTCCCCAAACCAAAGCTCCATGTAGGCCAATCCATTATATTCATTGTTTTAAGAACAGAAGATAATTTATTGGATTGAATTCACTAAATTGATAAATATACATATATATATATATATATTTATTTATTTATGGTAAATATAGAAATCTTAAAAAGATATAACTATATATAGTTGCCGATGATATATATTAGGTCTGGGAGTTGGATATTCGGGTCGGTTTCGGTTCGATTTTTCGATTTTCGGGTATAGAAATTTATGAACCGTTCGGATATTTTAGACTTTCGATCGGTTTCGATTCGATTTTTTCGGTTTTTGGGTCGGTTCGGGTAGGCTCACTGAAAACCGGCTAATAACCAAAAATAGTTGGGTAATTTTCGGGTTTCGGTTCGGTTCGATTTTTTGGGGTTATTCGGATAATTTTCGGGTAATTTACTAATTTTCAAGTAATTTCGAATATTTTTTGGTAATTTCGGATAATTTTCGGGTAATTATCCGAATATCTACGAAATTATCCGAACTAACCCAAAAAATAACAAAAACAAATCGTAAAATTTATCTGAACTAACCGAACATACCCGACTTATAACCAAAATATTTTTAGGTTATTTTATGTTTCGGATACCCGTTCGGTTCTCGGTTTGGTTCCAGTTTGGTTCGGATACCCACACTTTGAAAATATAAGAACCCTTCGAATATTTTAGGTTTTTTGATCAGTTTTGATTCGAGTATTTTTAAACCGGTTTTGGTTCGGTTTTTCGGTTCCGGTTAAAATGCCAATGACTAATATATATGTAGGCTATAACAAAAAATAAAATATGTAAGAAGAACTTGGTTGGATTATAATCATATTGTTATGTGTGTGTTAATATATATATACTAAATAGTTAAAAAAAAAATTTGATGTATCAATTTTTAAATTTTTTTTTGCGTTTTTTAATTATTAGATAAAACTATTATCTAGCTCTAATTTTTAATGGTTCCAACGATCTATTGTTATTGTTTTAATGTTTCACTATTCATATGACACTTACAATTCATTATTTTATCTTTAGTACCCTCTTTACTCAAAACAACCCAAACATTAGTGGTTGTCTCTAACAAACTATTCTAGGAATATTCTCTTTAATTTTCTACATAAGACCAATCTTCAAGATTTCTACAACAAGCCCGGCAACAACAACAATAATTAAACTTGAGGGTAAATGGAATTCAACGAGAATTTGTTGAAATTGAAATAACAGTTTAATCGAAGTATATATTGGACGAAGAACGGTTTATAGGCAATTTTGGCCTATTGGAATAAAAACTTTATTTTAAAAAAGAAAGAAATATTTAGTTAATCAATTAGTGGAAAAGTGCAGCAAATACGGCATTGTCTAATCATATGATTAGTTAGAGAGAGATAATTAAGCGTGTTGATCAAATGAAAATTAACTTTGAAAATGAAAAAAGAAAGAAGAAGAAGTCAAATGTGGGTAAGTTGAGTTACTTGACCATTTAAAAATTTGTTATTTTTGCAGTGTATACACCCGAATTCAGATCCCACTTGGAAACATCTTATAAAAACCCTCTTTTGATTCGAAAAAGTTTGCATATATAAAGTTATAATTTTCCGGTGAAATAAAAGTAAAAAAACATACAATAAAAGAAATGATGTAGTAGGATAGGAGTAGTAATATTTGCAACTTCTTCATTGTATAAAATTGAAAGTGGTTGCCTGTGAATACAAACATGTTCATGCAAATGTGCTTCCATGTGCTTCTCCTCTCATTCTCAGTCCACCCAATTCTGCTTCACATGTGCATATATATATATATATATATATATATATATATAATATAATGTAACTGTGTAATGGGGAGGGAATAATGTATATATATATGCACATCTCTATTGTTTATATGTTCCGTAGATATATATGCATACTGTACGTGGTCTGTAATGTTTTTTTCTTATAGTTTACAAACAACAAATATTTCTTTTAGCATTCTTGTTTGTGATTTTTAACAACAAAAACCAATTTTCAATAAAATGTGTAAAATATGTCAAGACTTACATTATTAATCTTACAAAAACTTATATTTAAGAACGGAAGTTTATCATATATACTCCGTAAATTCTATAATTAATTAACTCGAATATAAGCTAAATCCAAGTTTTTAAAATCAAATGTTTGGATATGAAAGAATGGGATTATTTCCCAATATTATGAAAAATGGAAATATAAGTGCAGAAATTTCAAAAATACATTTAGCTTAATAAAATTTTGAGACCAGCAATATGATTGAGCATTGAGAATCGGAATATCTGACAAGACAAATCAAATGTGACAGATTATTCGTATAAAGTAATTAATGTAGGCTTAAGGCTTCATGACACCAAATTGTTAAGAAAATAAAGAAGCCAACTCGGGTTTTAGTAGAAGAGTAACTAAACTACCAGACCAATTTCAATAACTCGTTTTTAAAAGAAAAATATATGTTTCTGTTGAAGCCAACAAATATAAGTATATTATAGCGGGTCTTCCATCTAAAATGATCAGAAGTGAACCAAAAACAATGAAATAATAAAATAAATTTGTATGATATAATTTTTTTTTTTAATGTGGAAATCAATTCCAGCCCATAAAATTGGGAGAAAAAAACATACGGAATCTTCCGTAACGATTCGTACATGTTTTCACTGTCATACACGGTCACAAATCACAACACTGCACATTTTTCCGATCCAAATTCTATTAAACTACTACCAAATCACATTTTTTTATATAATATAATGATTATATGGATGACCCGTTTATTTTAAAATTACTGTACATCAATCTGCGATTTATATATCTATTTTTGTACGAGACTTAATATCTGACATCAACAAATATACATGGTAAAAACTGTTGGAAAACAACCAATTTGTTTAATAGAGTTTTGCTGTTGATTGTACCAATTTTTCGTGATATCAACATATATAAATGTATTTAAATCTAGTTAATTTCTTAACTAATATATAATTTACACGGAAATTACGCGTTTCAAAGCCATGGAATATAAAAAGAGAAGAAAAGCATCGGATTTTAATATGGTTCCAACTTGTGACTAATCATTATGCATGTTACTGTGTTTTGGGTGAATTGGAAAAAGCTTGATCTGAAAAATTAATAACAATAATAAAAGGCAGTTTGTAAATGATAAATATAACAGTATATAATAACTAATAAGGTGGGAGCATAAGTAACGTGAAGGCAGTTTGATATGTCGGGAAATTTTTTTATACTTTATGGTTCTAATGGAAGTTATATAAGGTAAAGTAGTTTTTAGCTTAACTCGTGAACTCATCATTTCTACGAAAACCGGTTTCTGAATTGAATCGCAAACGCAAATCAATATTTCTGTTCTACGGAAGAAAATTAAACCACGATGTTGAGAATCTTGAGATGTTCAATTTTTTTGGATCCGCTGTTTGATTCGACGACCAAAATGCATGTTGATTGATTTGAACGGTTAGGTCAACCTAGACGATATTACGGACAAAAGATTGGGTAATAGCGGGTAAAAATTGGATAAGATATCATGGTATCGAAAATCACTATCCGAAATATACTCTTAAAAAATTGGTTGGATAAAACCAAAAAAAAAATTGGTTGGATAACATATAACGGATATGGTAAATGTAATTCAATAGTTAAAATCACTATCCATACGGTAATTTGAGTAATTAAAATCACTACACGAATAAATAGTTACAGATAATTTTGGATAATTTTAGATAATATTTAGAAATTATAAAAAATTTAGGATAATTTTATGAATTATTCGGTAATTTTGTATAATTAAATCACAAATAAAAGAATCAGGGCCGTAGGGGTGTGGAAGGCTTGAGTGGAGCAGATATATTGGGCCATCATTTGGCCCTTAAAAGCCCATAATGATTTCGAGCTTCGTCGAGTTACAACTTAGAGCGATCGCTTCCTTCTTCCTCCCGTCGAT
This sequence comes from Pseudoturritis turrita, assembly GCA_900406555.1. Taxonomy (NCBI): domain Eukaryota; kingdom Viridiplantae; phylum Streptophyta; class Magnoliopsida; order Brassicales; family Brassicaceae; genus Pseudoturritis; species Pseudoturritis turrita. The sequence goes on along the minus strand of OVBL01000313.1, from coordinate 2,662,584 downwards.
CAGCCTCCAACGCCGCCGCGTCGCCGCCGATCAGTATCCAACGCCGCCGCGTCGCCGTCCATAAAGCTCCTATCTTCTCTCGCCTCAGCTTCGATAGGTTCGTTCGTTGATTTTGCTATTTCACTCTTTGATTTTGCTTAGATTGGTCTATTCAAATACGAGAATGTTTCTGTTATGTTTTTCTTCAATATGGACTTATGATTCTACAATCTGTGAAAACAAGAGTTTCTTAAACTGATTACTCCATTCCCGTTTCTCGAAAAATTCTTCTGGGAAAATTTCTAACTCGGAATTTCTACTGTACCCATGTAGTTATACTTCTCATGGAGCTTGATTTCTTACAAATTTTGAAACTTTTTGTTATCTGTTTGCTCTGGTCATTCTTCTTTATGTTGAATAAGTCTCTGATCTAATACATAAGCTATAGGTTCTGCAAATCCACATTGATTTTTGGATGAATTGGATTCATCAAGAAACACTTAAAAACTATATCTGTTGGACTTGATCAGTCTTGTTTTGTTACTTTCTTTTTGGTTTTCTCTATTAAACCCTCCTTTTGCAGAATATGTTGAATTTTTTTGTATTGATTCGGTTTCATTCATGTTGTCAGATGGCATGGCTTGTGGTTGCTCTTTCGCTGATTGTTATCTGGGTGGCTTCTTTATGCAAGATTTTCTTCGGAGCAACTTCTAGTTCCAAAGCTGCAATTCTTGATGATGGCAAGTAGCCGGAAGATGGTTTTCACCAATCTATAATTTCTTTCTTCTAGTGCTTATTTTTGTGCAGAATTTGACATCTCATTGTCTTGGACTTCAGGTGAAACTCCTCTCAAGAAAAATGTGATGTTTGTTATCGCACATCCTGATGATGAGTCAATGTAAGATTTGAGAATGTATCTCTCTGGCTGTTGTTGGAACTAATTGCAAGATTAGTTTTCTTATGTTATGCTGAGTCTTTGACATTCTCGACAGGTTCTTTTCTCCGACAATAAACTACTTAACTTCCAATGCCTACAACCTTCACATATTATGCTTGTCCACTGGTAATATTCCTTATCTACTCTTTTTTTTCGAAGTTTGAATTTGGTAAAAGGATTATCCAAATTCCAGAAAGCTTGTAGGACCAACACAAGTTATTTTGTGCCACAACATAATCGCATATTTATCCAAACAGTTACCCCAACCGAGCCTGAGGAATCTCTAATTTCATTGAATAAAAGAGAGGGATGCTACTGAAATTTTATGATTTCATTTTGGACAGTAAAGATGAGTTTAATTGTTTCAGGTAATGCCGATGCTATGGGAAGCATAAGGAAAGATGAGCTGCATCGGGCATGTGCAGTGCTCAAGGTAATCTAATTTGACAGAGAAGGGATCTGTGATAATGTTTCTTGTCATTGCGATGAAGGTGTTTGCTAATCTGTTTATTGAACATGATTCAGGTTCCGCTTCAACAGTTAAACATTCTGGACCATCCAAATTTGCAGGTTTAGTTTGTATATCTCCCCCGTTCATTCACCATCTTTTGACGGCACTAAGATTATTATATTCTCTCTCAGGATGGTTTTGGACAAGTATGGAGCCACAATTTGTTAGCGAAAATCATTGAAGAAGAAGTCACTAAACACGATATCCACACAGTATGACATGGCTCCTAAAGCTAGTTAAAGACACTCATTAGGATAACCACTTCAAAATATGGCTGCATCTAATTCTCTATGTGCTGCTTTCAGATCATAACATTCGATAACTATGGTGTTTCGGGTCATTGCAATCACCGTGATGTGCACCGTGGAGTATTGTACGTTAAGACTTCTTCTAATCCCCGAGTCATGAACCGCAAAATCCTTCCTCATCAATGTGTTGTACATATGCAGAAAGTTCTTGCAGACTAATTCAGGAAGAAATATCAAAGCTTGGGAACTCGTAAGTCTTTCTTTGTTTTCTCGGAACTAAGAAAAGTATCTGCACGCTCCAATCGAGAATATACTCGATCCAGCTAAAAGATCTACACGGTTTTGTACACCAGGTAAGCCTTAATATCTTTCGCAAGTACTGTGGACCTGTCGACGTTTGGCTGTCAATTACATCCACCAAAAAAGATCAGAGCAAGGTAATCATCATAAACGAGCACCCTCGGAAAAGCTTCGAAGCAATGGCACAACATTTAAGCCAATGGGTTTGGTATTTCTCTTTCTCCATATATTATCTGTGTTCTTATCTCTGACCATGATGAATCTGAAGCATGATAAGAACTGAAACATGAATCTCTCTTGTGTTCGTTTTCTGTGAACATGCAGGTTTCGAAAGCTTTTTGTTTCGTTTTCGAGCTATACATTCTCGAACACACTTAACAGAATCAACCCTTGAGAGTCAGATTTCGAGAGGGCTCAGTATTCGACCATCAAACGAGTTGTCGAGGCAAAGGTGAAACATTTTTGGACAAAAGTTGTATGTTGTAATGTTGGATCATCGAGACAATTTTGCATAAATGTTTCAAATAAAAATGTTCCATCTTTTCGTGTGTAAAAAGCATAAAAATACTTTTCCAACATATATACTCACATGTGAACACAAACACAGATTTATTTTTCTTTCCTTCAGAATAAAAAAACAAATGTACATATTTTTATTTTGAGGGTAACACAATTTTCCCAGAAGTAAACAAATTTTATGCAGGAATTACAAATTTTAAGAACCTGAACTGTTCATCATCGTCTGCAACAACTCTACTATTCAAAATTCTCACCTTAATTCAACATTTAGCTTCCTCTGCACCTCATCACGCACCTTACTCTGCATTTGGAAAACTTCACTATTTCAAAACATTTTAACACTAACAAATGCGACCTTCCTATTACCATTTGTCTTTATGGCTACAAAAGGTTTTTGACTGTTAACAATCAATGATGAAAGGAGAAGCAAAAATGATTACCTGCAGATCATTGACCTCCTCGTCCGTAAGAGAGCGCTCCATGGAACGGAACACAATTCTGTAACAGTGACTCGTCATCCCTTTCTTATTGGTGAAATTGTCAATTAACTTCACCTGTGAATCCATGATAAATGCGATAAACAATCGCTCTGAAGAACGCGAATGGTACAAGTAAAGTAAAGTTGAAAATTTAAATCCGATTCCTGTAACGTTAGTATTCTCTCCCAAGTCCCAACAAATCAAAAGATGAGGTATGTACCTCTTCAACAAGGTCCCCAGCAATTCCTCTAACAACTTCACAAAAGTTATTCTCTGTGAATGATTCACTGATCCAGAAACTGATGTCCTTGTAACAAGGAGGATACTACAGAACAAGATTTTGTTTGCTGCCGTTAAAACTTACAAGACAAATGGGTCTTGAACTGAAATTCATTAGCCTACAAGAAATGGACAAGAAGATGGGAAAAAATTGTTTACCTTTGAAAATGGCTTGAATTTGACTCCAAGCTCTCCTTTTCCAAACTGCAGGTAACAACAAATACATTGATGTGAGAAAAGAACACAATTTTTAAGACGATTAATTTCATCATCCCAATTTTGCAAGTTGTCAACCAAGCAATCACCTGGGACGTAAACCGTTCATCGGATGACCAGAAAAGTCTTATATCAGGGATGTCAAACAAAACCATAGCAAGTCGCTCCAATCCAAGTCCAAAGGCCCAGGCGACATTATTTACTAATCCACTCTGTTTCAAAATTCCTTGCTCAGTCACCCCACAACCCAAAACCTCCAACCAGTCGTCCTGAATCAATAGCCAGATAAAGCCTGTTAGATGAGAAGCTAGCCAAAAGAACTTTAACAAAGGTGTCCCGCCTTTCCCGCATTGTAAATTTGAATCTACAATATGTCATGATCGATTCACCAAAACGCACCAATATGCATTTGGAATAGGAGACCACAAAAAAATAGAAGCATGTCTCTTTAAAGCAAAGCAAGCATACTTATGCGAAATTTCAGATAGGAAAATACTACCTTAAAATATATCTCAAGCTCGAAAGATGGATTGGTAAATGGGAAATACGTATCAACCCATCTCATCTCCACAGCACCTGGCAGCCAAAAAAAAGTTCACATTTAAATTCTTTCATCTAAATATCAGCATCTTCATTTTAAAGTTGATGCTATAATCGTCCTAAAAAAACTCTCATTTTTACAAAAAATAATAATTGTGAACTAACTGAAGAATAAAATTACTTCTTTTGAAAGGATCTTAATTTACCAAACAAATGACGTGCCAATCCCTCGAGACATTTCTTTAAATCCTCAGCAGCATATAATGTGGAGTCAATGCCAGACTCGTTCCAGTCCTCAGGAGAAAAGACACAAAAGCCTTCCATCTGTATTAGATGTAAAACAAATAAAAATAAACATCTAGTATATACGGATGACATAATGTCGATCAAAACAGCCAAAGTAAAAAAAACACAAGGACCTAGAGAATAGAACACCTGATGGAAAACCGGATAATGAGTAGAATCGATAGAATCTCTACGGTAAACATCCCCGGTTACAAGGAAACGCCTATGACCTTTCCTCAATAGCTCAGCTTGGTGAGCACTAGTATGGCATCTCAAAACAGTTTGCGAGTCTACATAGTACGTGTCATTAAGGCTTCTGCTTACATGATCAGCAGGGACTAGCACATCATCAAAGTTCTGATTCCACAAAAAAAACAAAAAAACAAAGTAAAGTTACATTGATAGAAATGATTTTTCCAAGTAAAAATACGGCTTTGTGAATATGGAGAACTTACTTGCTTTGTGGAAACAATCGGGGAAAGGTCTTCGAACTTGTCAAACTTTTTAGCGTAATTGGAATCAAAGTAGTCGTATATAGCGTTTTTCAAGATCCCAATCGGATGCTTATCCCTTCTGTGTAGCTGCATTCCAAGTTTAGAGAAAATCGAGTCCGGTACATTGTTCGTAGGATCATCATCTCTCACCACATCTGTAAATCCCTCCATTTTGACAAACAAAAACATCCAAAATTTCACATTACAAACAACACTAAAGCATGAACAAATGTTCAAGATTCAACTTCTTCTCCAGCATAACAAATTCCTCACGAGCTTCCACTAAATCAAACCAGTTAAAATCAAATCCAACAACGATTCCATAAGTCAGAAGTACGAACCATTTCTAGCGATAGTGACGCCACCAATATCAACAGCAGAGACGATTGGGTAACGACGCTTCTTCATTTTGGGGAGAGGTGAAGAATAAACTGCGTCGGAGGAAAACGAAGAACCGAAAGAAAATCGTTTGAGTCCATTGCTAGAGAGAAGAACGACGGAAGCTCGGCTGAAGATAGTGGACTGAACTGAGAAAATGGTCATCGCGTCTCGAGTTCGGTGCCAATCCTTTGAAGAGTTAACAACAATTAACGACTCACCGTCGATGAAGAGGGAGGAGATAAGCTTCCGATGACGAAACTCGCGGCGGCGACTGGCGGCTGCAAAGAGAAGAGGAAGAAACTCGCCGATTAGTGGAGAGATGACGTGTCGTAAGGAGCAGTAGGGTTGAAACTGGATTTGGATGGAATCCAATGATTTTACTATTATACCCCTCCTCTTAAGTTACTTTGAGAAAATTGCACATTGATCTCTTATGTTTTTCATAAATCATGTATTGAACCTTGATGTTTTTTCAAGACCTAATATTTTACACAAAAGCAAGTTTTTATTAAGAAATATCATAAAAATGACATATTGTTTGTCAAAACATCATAATGAAATGTGGTAATAAATTATATAAATGTGCTAATTTGATCATTTTATTCTAATGCAATTTGCCTATTTTAAAAAATTTCTCCCAAATTGCATACTTGGATCAATCTTTTCCTATGTTTATGTTTTTGTTACTGGAATCACAAATCTTAATGAAAATAGAAAAAAGAAAAGGCACAATCTTTCAATGTGAAGAAAAACAAATAAAGACAAGTCATATAAGTAGAGAGAACAAAAATAGTTTGAGTAGTTTGCTTATGTTGATGTTGTTTATTTATTTAAATCATAGACAAAAATCTTGGTATTGGGTTTATTAAGGTCTACTTAGAGGCTGAAATGTGAAAGATTGAAATGAAGTTATTGACTAAGTCAAAATCAGGAACAACCCTCACAACTAATTTGTGATCTTTGTAATTCTTCTTATCCTTTCACTATAAGAAGAATTTGGAATTTCGGTTTATGAGACAGATGTTTGAATCCTGAACGAAGACAAATCTCTTCTCTTCTGCAGTTAAAACTATATGATAATATCTCAAACCATATCTACAAGAAAAGCTAAAACAGTTTGTTAAGAAACAGACCATCTTTGAGGCTTTTGGTTTTTTAGTTCTGCTGTTTTTTTCTCAGCAGCACTTGGACAACACATGAAGTTGAAGAGCCTAGCTAATCCTCTTGGCTTAGAAAGCTCTTCTGGATTAGAAAGCTCTTTTGGCTTAGAAAGCTCTATTGGCTTAGAAAGAGCTTCATCAAGAGCGCGGCATCTTTGTTTCATCTCTTCGATTTCGTTCTCCATCTTCTCATGTTTGCGTCTGATTTCCTGGTAAACAAATATTGAGCAGAGAGAGAGAGACTTTCAAGAGTTTGAAAGAAAGTGCAGATTTGTGGAAAAGCCTTAGAACTAATGAACAGAGGTGATGCAATTAGAGACATGGTTAACACGTGAGGTAAGGATAGCTCACCGCTAGTTCTTGTTGCCTCTTCTCTTCTTTTCTCGCCTCTCCTCGGGCGTTTCTCTGCACCTCATAGACAAGAGCACCCCCTGCAACCTTTAGGAGAAGAAGAAGAAGACATGTTTGTCTGTTTCAGAACCAATTCCATTGATGAAAACAAGTTTAATTAAGAGGAGCAAGTGATCTAACGGGTATTGATGTAATGACTTCAATTGCAGAACAACTTCATTGCAAGAGAATCCGAAGAACTATCAAGATTTCTTCTTTGATTCCTTAAGCAATCAAAATCTATTAAAAGACATGAAATTTAATATACCGTGAAGGCGAAGAGTTCCCCGAGAAGATCTGCAGCGGCCTGAACAGCTCTCTCTTCGTTTAAAGGACGAATCACTGCATCAGTTATACGACCAGAAGCCCGTCTTTGTAACTTTGTCGTAAATCTGTGATTCGCCTGTCCAAATTAGCAACACAAAGTATATCAATTTAAGCTTTTCATAAACCCTTGATTCATCCTCCGAAATCAGAAATTACACAATCAGATAATACAGACACAGGAATACTCGTTTCCATCGATGATCACAACCCAAACCTCTGTTTTTTTCCGGAGAATCAAACCCAAAGATCGGAAATTGGGGGGTTGAAAAGTGTTCATACCTGTGCAATGTTGATGATGAATTGACGGAATCTAGGGTTCACTCCAGCTTCTTTTTTGAGGCGATTAGCGATGGGTTTGCAGATAGTTCGTAGAGCTAGGGTTCCTAGCTTCAGAAGCGGCAGTACCATGCTCTGCTGCAACAAAGTCTTGTTAGGATTGCTCATGAGTCATGAGAGAAAGAAGAAGAAAGGTTTTAGCTGGGTTTTTAGGCTTTTTAACCTTTAAGACCCAATCAGTACTTGTCCGGCACGAAATTTTGGATTTTTATATAATTTTGTGAAAAAAAAACCATAACTTTTCAGATTCGAAACCTTGGGTCGGGTTTTATTAGCGGGTCGGATCAAATTCCGGGTCTCTAAGATTTGACATACTGGTGCTTTTTGCAAAGTTGAACTCTCTTCCGCTAAAAATGGGAGGGAAAGAGAGAGAGACAATGGCGTCCACAGGAATGGCGAAATCGAAGGGGAATTTCTGCGTCACTCTCCGCAGAAATCGATTTCACGCCATGAGAAACAAATTTCATTTTTTCAACTTTGAGTTTGAATCCAGAAGAAGAAGAAGAAGCGATTACACGTCCATGAAATTCGAGCCTCATCGGTTTGGTGTTATACACATTATCATCGAATCCGATTTCCTATTCGTCTTCTCCAAAGGTCTTATTAGCTCCGTCGATCGAAACTGCTGAAGATTTACGCGTTTCTTATAGCGATTGAGACTCTGAGAGAGGGCTACAGCCACAGGTGTTCGTTTTTTCGTCTACTTTTGATTCTTTTGTCATTTAGGAGAAATTCCGGTTCATGGATTTTTGGTTTGTCCGATTTATCGCTCGCTATGTGGTTACAATACGAGAATGGTTTTCGATCCTTGGGAGAAAGAGCCATTTTAATCAGCCTTGTAGTCTTGGAATTTGATTATGCGTTGGTACCTTTTAGAATGGTACATAGATGTGAAATCACAAGAACGAACCTGTGTATAATGTATGTACTTACCATTCGCTGAAAGTTTGTGGTGCTTACTGAAATGCTAGGAAGATTCTTACGGAATGGCTGAAAGTATAATGGTGGATTCTCATGTTTGGGTGGAAGACCCAGAAATAGCATGGATTGATGGGGTTGTACTTAATATAAAGGGAGACGAAGCCGAGGTTAAAACCAATGATGGCAGAGAGGTAAAAGACCTTTTTTCTTTTCTTCTCCAGTTATCTACTTCTCTTAGGATTCGTCACTCAATGATCGTCATGTTAGAGAAATGGTCAAGGGATTATGCAGCAATATTCCCTGCCTTATAGAGCTTAAAATGGATGTTTGCGCACTAAGTATCTAACTATCTTCTTCATTAATATATCCTTTAACATGGGTCATCTTTGCTTTTGCTATTTTTTTTGTTTTCAAATATGTCCACAGTGCTGGTATTGCTTTCATTCTTTTGATTCAAACCCCCTAACTGGAGCTGCAAACATAACTCTCTTCTTTACTTTGTTTATAATGCCATTTCAGGCTTTTACTGGGGCTGTTTTGCTGTCCATACTTGTGATTCACATTTCCTTTTACTGGTCAGGTTATTGCTAACTTATCAAAACTCTATCCAAAAGACGTTGAAGCTCCTTCAGAGGGTGTAGAGGACATGACAAGATTATCTTATCTGCACGAGCCTGCAGTTCTCGACAACTTGGCAACCAGATATGAGCTGAATGAAATTTATGTAAGAATATTTCATTGCTGGTTGCAAACCAAATTTTTTCATCATGGTCCTTGGTAAAAACCATTAGTTAATGCAGTGATAGGCGAGTCTGTTATAATATTTTGACATCATGACAGACTTATACAGGAAACATTCTTATTGCTGTCAATCCCTTTCAAGGACTCCCCCATCTCTATGATGCTGAGGTTATGGAAAAGTACAAGGAAGCCTCGTTCAAAGAGTTGAGTCCTCATGTTTTTGCAATTGGTGGCATTGCATATAGGTGATTATGAGCTCTTTATTTATTCACATATATCGTTGTTTTCTATAAAAGTGGCAGAAGGGGGGTTTTATTTATTGGTTTGAGAAATTTTGCAACAGGGAAATGATCAATGAGGGCAGGAATAAGTGCATATTGGTCAGTGGTGAAAGTGGGTCTGGAAAGACAGAAACGACTAAGATGCTCATGCGTTACCTTGCATACTTTGGAGGGCATACTGCAGGAGAAGGAAGGACAGTTGAAAACCAAGTTTTAGAAGTAAGTTGTGATGATCCAATTTTTTAAAAATTACAGCTCCTACACTCGGAGAGCGAGGTTTCAACCTTGCTGCCTGAGTGAAAGAAATTTCAAAGCTATGTCGAAGACTTTCTATCCCTTTAACCTGCTCTAGTCTGGAGATATAGCCTTGCCTTGACATCCTTAGATTGGAGCTTGCTCATTTTGTGATACCACTTGGGCCTCTTCTTTTGGTTTTGGATCTAATTCTTTATGTCAATTGGGTTATGTTACAGTCAAATCCAGTTCTGGAAGCATTTGGAAACGCGAAGACTGTTAAGAACAACAATTCCAGGTAAACCTAGAACTTTTATTATTGAGTGCTTCCATTTCTCGTTCCTTTGCTTTGCTTGTCCTCCTGTCTCTTTTACCTGCTGTCAATGAAAGTTATCACTGCTGTTAATGAATATTAATGCTTTTTTTTATGTTGCAGTCGTTTTGGAAAATTTGTGGAGATTCAATTTGATGACGTTGGCCGGATATCAGGGGCAGCCATCAGAACTTACCTTTTGGAGAGGTCTCGTGTTTGCCAAGTTTCAGATCCTGAACGTAACTATCACTGCTTTTATCTCCTGTGTGCTGCTCCTCCCGAGGTAGGATATCTAAGTTGTCCACGCCATTTTTATAGGATAAATATTTGAAATGATAGACGATATTAAATTTTGCAGGACGTTGAGAGGTTTAAGTTAGGGGATCCTAAGTCATTTCGCTATCTTAACCAATCTAGCTGCTACGAACTTGATGGTGTAAATGATGCAGACGAGTATCTTGCTACTAGAAGGGCTATGGATGTAGTTGGAATAAGTGAAAAAGAACAGGTTTGCACTTTATTCTTTGCAATTTGCTTTTCACCTGTTAATTGCTAATTGGAACGACTTATCTTCTTTTGTCTCCTCAGGATGCAATTTTCAGAGTTGTGGCTGCCATTCTCCATCTTGGAAATATTGAATTTTCCAAGGGAGAAGATGCTGATTCATCATCTCTAAAAGATGAGCAGTCAATGTTTCATCTCCAAATGACATCAGAACTGCTCATGTATTATATGGATCTTCTACTTTTCTAACTTAATATTGATTATTGTACTGCGTATAATTACAACTTGTTATTGTAGGTGTGATCCCCATTCCTTAGAAGATGCTTTGTGTAAGCGTATGATGGTCACCCCAGAAGAAGTTATCAAGAGAAGTCTTGATCCTCTTGGCGCTGCTGTTAGCAGGGATGGTTTAGCCAAGACAATATACTCTAGACTCTTTGATTGGTAATTTTCTCTGTCAATGTTCAAATATCTATTCTTTTCATATGCAACTGAGGGTGACATCTGCTAAGTCATTACTCGTTATTATTCTCCAGGTTGGTAAACAAAATTAATATATCTATCGGACAAGATTCTCATTCGAGGCGCTTGATTGGAGTCCTTGACATTTACGGTTTTGAGAGCTTTAAAACCAACAGGTGATTGCGGAGAGCATGCATGGCTTTTTGTACAAGCATATGCTTGGTGTAATTATTATATTTGTCAAAAACACCAAGTGTTCTAGCATCTGAAAGATAAATTTTAACTCCTCTTTTCTCTTGACTTTAGTATGAAGAGTACATTGTATAGAGACCTGTACTCTGAGCTGAGATATGATAAACATATTATTTATCTTTTGACATTCTGCTAAAATAGTGATCTTAGGAAATGATGTCTTTGTGTAAGTTGTCAGGGCTAAAGAGTTATCTATAGCATCACCTAATCGAACCGCTACTTCAGTTGTTCACTGACTTGTTATATTTTCCGTGCAGTTTTGAGCAATTTTGTATTAACTACACGAATGAAAAGCTGCAACAGCATTTCAACCAGGTATGAGGTCAGTCGTAGGATATGGCTGCTGATTTGGCTCAAGATTCTGTTAATTAATCTGAATTAATAATTATTGTACAGCATGTATTTAAAATGGAACAAGGTGAATATCAGAAAGAAGAAATAGATTGGAGCTATGTGGAGTTTGTTGATAATCAAGATGTAGTGGATCTGATTGAAAAGGTTTTTTTTTTTTATCCATTTATCTGTTTCTTTTTCTATATAAGGTGAGATTCATTGATGGATGTTTGCGAGCAATTTGGGTAATTCAAACACTGGACAGTAGACATCCCCTTTAGAGAGCATTCTGGCATCATCTAGAGTACATTATCCTACAGCTCAACCTATGTGTTTTCAGAAAATGCCTGCACTTGTAGGCTTGTAGCCTAAAATCCTTGTTCGATATCTTTCCTTGATTAATCACAAGGACACCCTGAAAGATTCATGAAAGCTTGCAAGAGTTCTATCTGTTTTAAATCTGCTCAAAGTGTCCTGGCTCACTAGACATTGTTCTGACTTGGAAACACATGGAGTGGTGGTTATTTTTTATTCATGGAACAGTCTGTTATTTCCACTCTTCATGATGAGTTTTTTGTTCTTTTTCTTGAAATCTGATTCCGATCTTTTGCAGAAGCCGGGTGGTATTATTGCTCTTCTAGATGAAGCATGGTATGATAAAATTTTCTCTACCCGCAGCTATACCTTGGGTTTTGCTACATAGTAACCATCATCTCCAATCATCATAATTATGTGTTAAGATGTTTATTCTCTGCAGCATGCTACCAAGATCAACTCCTGAAACATTTTCTGAGAAGCTGTATCAAACATTCAGGGATCATAAACGCTTCCTAAAACCAAAATTGACTCGATCAGATTTTACATTAGTTCATTATGCAGGGGATGTAAGTTTGCACTTCACATTCTGTTGCTTTCAGAAGTAAAAGTAGATATAATATGATTTCTAAGGTCTCTTTCCCATGTTATTTCTTTTCAGGTTCAATACCAGTCCGATCAATTTTTAGACAAAAACAAAGACTATGTTGTTGCCGAGCATCAGGATTTGTTAAATGCTTCCAAATGTTCTTTTGTGTCAGGCCTCTTTCCTCCTCTTCCTAAAGAGAGTAGCAAATCTAAGTTTTCCTCAATTGGCGCTCGTTTCAAGGTGACTTGCCCGCAAATCCATCAAGAATTTTTAACTGATAAGTAGGACTGGGTGATTCGACGACAAATAGGAAATTGTTGAACTTTTGATGTCACACTCATCATCTGTACGGACTGACATATTCAACTAATTGGTGCAGCTACAATTGCAACAGCTGATGGAGACACTGAACTTTACGGAACCCCACTACATCAGATGTGTTAAGCCAAACAATTTGTTGCAACCAACAGTGTTTGACAATGCTAATGTCTTGCATCAGTTACGCTCTGGGGTCAGTGTTTCCTTTGAATTATTCATATCAACTTGTTTTGATATCTTTAGGTGTTATCTGATCTTTGTCTTATGCAGGGTGTTCTTGAGGCCATCAGAGTGAAATGCGCCGGATATCCAACAAATAGGACTTTCATTGAATTCTTAAATCGATTTGTCATTCTTGCACCGGAAATTCTGAAAGGAGAGTATGTATCAGTTCTTCCCATAAAGCTCGATCTTTCTTCCGCTCTTGTATTCCTTATTGCTTCTTGAGTTTGTTTACCGCATTTTCCTTACCTTACACTGTAATCAGGTATGAAGCAGATGTTGCATGCAAGTGGATTTTGGAGAAAAAGGGGCTTACAGGTTACCAGGTAAGGTTCCTAGGAAGTTAACTAAATGTAAAAGGAATCCAAGCTTTGGATGAGTTGAATATATGTAGAATTTTCAGTATCCTATAAAATTTGAGTTTCTCAGATAGCATAATTCCCCATGGTGCGTGTTGATATATGATCTAATTTGCAGATTGGAAAAAGTAAAGTTTTTCTGAGAGCTGGTCAGATGGCTGAGCTAGATGCTCACAGAACAAGAGTGCTTGGCGAAGCAGCGAGTATGATTCAAGGGCAAGTTAGAACTCGTCTGACAAGAGAACGATTTGTTCTCATGCGGAAGGCTTCAGTTAATATACAGGCTAATTGGAGAGGTGAATGCTTTAGATTTTATTTTGTCGTTATGGTTTTATTATGCACAGGAAATTAGCAATGCTGATAAATTCTCTCTTTCATATTTTAGGAAATCTTGCACGAAAGATATCCAAGGACATGAGAAGGGAGGAAGCTGCCGTCAAAATCCAGAAAAACTTACGTAGACAGATTGCAAAGAAAGATTACGGAAAGACCAAATCTTCCGCAGTCACCTTGCAAAGTGGAGTCCGCACAATGGCTGCACGTCATGAATTCCGTTATAAATTGAAGACTAAGGCAGCAACTGTGATTCAGGTCCTTTTCTCATTACTTCTTTCCGTACTTAACAAATTCTCATGAATCATTTATCTCAAGAACTAGAAATGACTAATAACTCTAAGCAACTTGCAGGCATATTGGCGTGGTTACAGTGCTATATCTGACTACAAGAAATTGAAAAGAGCTTCTCTTGTTTATCAAAGTAGACTTAGAGGAAGAGTTGCCAGGAAACAGTTGGAACAGTCAAAGCAGGTATTACAAACCAATCCCTGTAGCTTGTTTGAGTATCAAGTGTTTTAATCTATGCAGTATGTAGAGATAAGCAGAACATGGCTCATCTCATTCGAGGAAGAAGTTTTTGGTTTTAAATTGATGTAAAATCATGGGTATAGGCTGACAAAAAGGAGGAGACAGAACATGAAAGAAACGTGGAACTTTCCAATCGAGCAGAAGAGGCAATTGATATGTGCTTTGTACAACATTCAGAACAAAGTGATGATGCAGAGATTGGACATGATCAAAAGCCATACCCTAAACTTTCCATTCAGGCAGAAGATGATGGATTTGATAAGTCCTTCGTAATGCATTCAGAGGAAAGTGATGATGAAGAGATAGGACACGAAAGAAAGACAAAACATTCCATCCAAGCAGAAGATGGAATTGAAAAGTCATTTGTAATGCATTCAGAGCATAGTGATGATGAAGAGATAGGACATGAAAGAAAGACAAAACATTCCATTCAAGCAGAAGATGGAATTGAAAAGTCATTTTTAATGCATTCAGAGCATAGTGATGATGAAGAGATAGGACATGAAAGAAAGACAAAACATTCAATCCAAGCCGAAGATGGAATTGAGAAGTCCTTTGTACTCAATTCAGAGAAGCCTTACAACCCTTTTTCTGTTGTTAGCCAAATAACGGATCCTATTCGTGATACAGAAATTGAGTCCCTCACTGCAGAAGTTGAGATGCTGAAGGTAATCTTTCTATACCCACCAACATTGCGAACAGTTTCTAGACACGGCATGCTTCATGTCTCTGGATTTTCAAGCTGTTCTATTGATTTATTTACCGGATATACGCATCTGGAGGATAAACTGACAAATTATTAATACTCTCCAGGCCTTGTTGCAAGTTGAGAAACAAAGAGCTGATATTTCCGAAAGAAAATGTGCTGAAGCCCGAGAACTCGGTGAGAGAAGACGCAAAAGATTAGAAGAAACGGAAAGAAGAGTTTACCAGCTACAAGACTCTTTGAACAGGTATTATTGATTCGTACTTCTAACAACCAGAGATTTACTTAGATACAACTTCCTTCAGACAATATTGACTGCTTAGTTAATTGAACAATATATGGTTCAAGTGCTTTAATGATAAAAAAAGCCATTCTGCAGTAGTTTTTTTTTTTTTCAAATCGTGTACATTTAGTGATGCTAAGTCTTGTTTAGTGTATTCCAGGTTGTTATATTCTATGTCAGACCAATTCTCGCAACTGAAGTCCATCTTGAGATCTTCTTCTATGTCGACTTCAACGTTGGCTTCAGCACCAGTTGTGCGTGATGATCTTGCTGATAGCTCTGAGAACTCTGAAGCTTCTTCAAGTGATTCCGATTTCACTTTTCCTGCTCCATCTCCTTCCTCAGACAATTTTTCGACTTTTAACCCGAATCAGCTGCAAGTCATTGTTCAGGATCTATCGACCACAGAAGCCAAAGGTCAGTGGTAATAGCACTAAAATCCCAAGAAAGAATACAAGTCATTTGTCTATGAAACCAAAAAATTGAATTAGCTTTTCGATGGGAATAAGTCAAAACACTTTGGTTAGTTTCTTCATCTCGGAATATAGATTTGATCTCCCTCTTTTTGTTACGCTAGCCTCTAAATCCACCTTAACATAAACATTTTGCACGAGGTAATACATTGTTAATGGAATCATCCTTCTTCTCATCTTGTAGAACAATAAATATTGCAGGAACAGAGAACTATGACAGTGATAAGGAAGGAGGCTTTGAAGATTACTTTTGATGATGAAGCGTTGCATTTGATCTCTTCTCAAAGATATTCGGAGTGCTGAATATAATAATCTCTTTACTCCATTGTTGTGCCACAGGGCAATTGTTTTAGTGTTTACACTTAGTTCAAACTTCAATTGTAGTTTTCTCAGGAGTAGATGCTGCAAAAAACTATGTAGTAGGGTCATCAAAGATATGTCAGGTTCTATGTATTTGATGCATTACAAAAGCCATGTTTGTTTCCTCTAACTAGTACAACTGCTATTTAATTCCAGAATGACTAATTTGCTTTCTTTTGGTGTATACCTATCTTAATTACTAATTTCTTCTTGCAATTTAGATCCATGAAAGAGATAATTGTTATATTTTGTTATGATATATCCTTGATTGTATTGAATTGAATCCCAGTATCTCAGGGACAAGAGAGTATGGATATTTATAACTTTACTCAACATGTTTACAAGAAGCACCAGTGGTCTAGTGGTAGAATAGTACCCTGCCACGGTACAGACCCGGGTTCGATTCCCGGCTGGTGCATCAAATTATATTACTTTTTTGCTCTACTCAATCAGCCAGCCCATTTCAATGCCTCGATGCTCCAAATTCTCAACCGTCGCTAATTTACATATTAGAGTAAAACGGTCTATAAAATCCATCACATGAAACTCTTATAATATTTGTCCTTCATCTAGAACACTGGATCACACTATAACACTGGACGCAAAACATTCATTATAAGATTGTAGGAGCCAACAGAGAGAATGAAAATAGGTCATCAGATGATGGATGGGCCATGGATGTTCAGAATACTCCGAGGTTTGCCGATTTTAACGAGTAAGATAGTATATGACTAGAAATAAACCCACGAACGCAGCCACGAGTGTCAGCATTCTTCGGCTTGATTTTGTCTCAAACACCTGCAAAGGATTCGACTCAACAGATCAGAAACACTTCGCAACAGATAGTGAAGTTACGCTTAGGGCTCTGAGAGACGGAGAGAGGGAAAGTATGTCTACTAGGATTTACCGTTTTAAACCGGTCCATGGTTCCTGAGAGAATTCCCCTTGATGAATCCATATCATTGCCCTATATAGAAATCCTTGCAAAAGGTTCAGTAACAATGTCTTCTGAGAGAAAGAAAGAAAATTTATCAGAAAAAGTTGGAAAATACCATTCTGTCAAGCATGCGGTTATGAGTATCGACCTCTTCATTTATATCGCCAGATAGCTGTTCATGGAAAAAAAAAGAAACAAATCAGAATCTAATTCAAACCTAGTTGTGCATATAGAATCTGCGACCCGTGTTGCAAATGTATTACAAGAATATGTTCCGCTTTGTTTATTTGCTTCCATTTCCTAAACTTTGATTGTTCCTAACATCATGTTTAATGCTTGCCATTTCATTAACACTGACACACAAGTTTCAAACTTGACAGAAGAATCAGAGGCAGGAAGGCTTACTCGTTTTAAGAGAATGACTCTGTCTTGCAATCCTTCCAAGGCACGCTCATTCTCATGTTCATTGATTTCGTGCGAGTACGAAGGAGCAGCTCTGATTCCTCCCTCTTCGATGCCGTCAAAGAGAGAACTTCTTCCACCACGAGGCTCCCTGAAACAAATTTAGATCTTCAGCAAGGAAACAGTACCATCTTCCACTCGGATTATGATTCTACGAGATCAGACAGATAGAAAAAACTCAAAAGCAACTAATCTCTAAAGCGAAAAGCTTATGCAAACACCATCACTCACTTGCAAGCACGAAACTTAGCCGATATGTGTGTTCTTATCTCTTCTATCCATTATCATAGAACACCACAACTACAAAATTTCTAGACATCGATTCAGCCAATTTTGATGCTTAGAACCCAATCCTAAATTAGATGAATTGGGACTGATCTACATCTACCAAGAACACAGAGCAACAGTCCTACTCCATCGATTTCTATACTCACTGCTTCTTCAGATCCGCCTGAAGAACCCTAATCTACCAAATTACAGAGCTCATGAAAACATATCATCAGACTCGCAAGATCGTTATTCCCAAAATCGAATAGAGATCTGTTGGAAAAACAAAAAAAAACTGGCGATTCGAGTTGATGGATCTAACCTTCTAGGGTTCATCGATTAACGATTTGATTCTCGATTTCGCTTCAAAGTTCGTCAGGATCTACGGTTTCCGAAACGCAAATTGAGGAAGAAAACGGTTGAAATGTCGAAAGAGAAGCTGAGATTATCCCTTAAGCAATCAAATCAACACTCAACAGACAAGACGAAAATGTTTTCACACACGTGTATACGCTAAGTAATATAATAATACTTGGTGGACGAATAATGAAATTTTAAAAAATATGGGGCCGAATTAAAGTTATAAGATTATTAAGGGACGAAAACTAAATTCGTTTATTAGCGGAATAGGTCCCGCTTTTTTCCTCTTTTTCATGAATCGGATCGTTTGGTGAGAGACGTTGAATATAATACAATAAACTCATCCACCTTGGTAAAATCTTTTTGATCGATGAATGATCATTCTACAACAACATCGTAATCTTTTTGATTGATGAAATATTAGATCGTTCTACAACAACATCGTATCTTGGTCTTAATACAACAATACATCAAAATAAATAGTCGCAAGCAAAGAAATCCGACCGGATCGAGCAAAGTAAAAAACAAGCTAACACCATTAACTACAATAAATATTTATTGTACTTGTGAAGAGGGTCCAAATACGTTCTTGTGTTAAAAGCAACGTAAAAAACAAGCTAAAACCATTAACTACAATAAATTTTATTTGCAAATCACATAGTTAATTTGATGACCAACAAAATAAGGAAATTGAAAAAGAAATCGGAAAACGGGGAATGGTGGAATGGTGATCTAGCGGAGGAAAAGCCATGAAAGGGATATATGACGGCTAGGAAGCAAAAAAGGAAAAAAAAAAAATGAGATGGGTGACTTGGTTGCTGTTATACCCAAAAAAACAAACAAGAGTCCGAAACAAAAAGTGTCTAGGTCGAAGTGAACATCCTCGGCCGGACAGGTGACTTGCACGGTCGCTATTACTGTTTCAACAAGAACCAAAGGCAGTACATGAGCACTTCTAACCCCATCTCCCCCTTGGTAGTACAAGGGAGGCAGTAGATGAGCACTATATCGACTAAGGAGATCATCAACGGACCATACACTCCTAGTCGATAAGTCGGGGTCGGAATATGTTCGTCCCACAAGCCGCAACGCTTTAACTCAACAAAGCAAGACAAAGCGACGAGACCCACGGCTAAGTACACAAACGTTAGCATCGGGCTCATGGGTTTTTTGTCGAGGCAGATAGTGGTAATTGACAACATGAAGAGGCCGAGGGATCTTGATAAGGCCACCCAAAAAAATAGAGAACGAGATAAAAGATTAGTCCCTCCTGCAGTCACGAATGATATTCATAATGAGTTTTACCGCTACTTATATATATAATCAGAGAATCATTAACAAGAAATTACCGCTATTATGGTTATGCATCCCACTTGCACTTCTGTTGGACTCCATCTCAATAATCTGTTTGTCAAAAAAACACAAAGTCAAATACTAACGAGTAACACAAAGTTTGCAAGTAACTATTTTTGACGATTTTGGATTGTTATAACGAATGTGAGAAAACGAATAGAAACGTAAAAGAGACTCATTATAAACAGAGGATAAACTCCCTCGATCTATAACTATAATTGGCGCAGTATACCGTTTGATTAAAAACTATAGGATTTGTCTTCTTGTTCTTGGACCTAGAACAAGGCAAGAGACGAGACTCGTTTTTATTAAATCCAAAAAACCAAGTCTCTACGATCTTCTTTATATATAAACCTCAAAAACCCAAGTCACGTAAAACATGAAATTGGAGTGAAAATCGACATCGGTATTACTTTTAGGATATCTACATATCTCACATGTATATTTGGATTTATCTTCCATGGATCTTGTCTACAATAATAATATAATATTTGATGGAAGACAATAGAAACTACGGGGTCAAATTACAATTATAATATTGTTATGGGGCAAACAATAAATACGATTATTAGCGGAATAGGTCCCGCGTTTTTTTCTCCTTTTCACGAATCGGATTCTCTTCTCTTAAAACCCTAGTCGTCGGCTCTGTTACTCCGTCGTCCTCGTGTCGGAAACCCAGGTTTTTTCAAACGCCTACGAAACTGATTTAGTGATGGAATCTAATGGATCAGTTTCATCAACGGATAAAAACTGCGACGTAAGAAACTTGGAGAAGTTTCTGTGCGAGCGATTGGTGGACCAGTCGCAGCCGATCTCGGAGCGATTTAGAGCTCTCTTCTCTCTTCGCAACTTGAAAGGCCCGGGACCTCGCAACGCTCTGATTCTGGGTTTGTTTAATCTTTGATGCTCTCGATCTTCTTTTCTTCTTTGAATTTCATTTGCACGAGAAAAAAAATGGTTACTTTGGGAAGAACATTTGAGATATAATCAAAATTAATTAATTCTGAAAACAGAGATCCTGGCGCTTGATGAATATGCCAAATGTGGAAACTTTGATTCTTCTATTTGTGTGTTCTTTGAAGCTTCTGTATAAGGCTGCTGTGTAGTTTTTTATAGCTATTTGCTTGGATGTATCTAAAACTACAAGTTTACACATTTACTCTCTAGTTAAAGATTGGACAGAAACTTCTCCAGGCTTTGTGTGCTCATATGGTTGGTTACTGCTTGTGTTTGCCTTCAGATTAGTTATATATTCAAGCTTTGGTTCATCAGGATTTGGTTGCCATTTTTTTAGTTTTGCTAACTTAAAATTCACAATTGGTTTTCATTGGATTGTCTAAATCTGAAAACCAAGAGCATGTTTATTTAGTTTTAGTATGGAAGATTACTATTGGTGACCGACGCTGGCATTAACTTCACATCTATCTTTTTTTCCTTCTCGTGCAGCATCCAGAGACTCATCTAACTTGTTAGCACATGAAGCTGCATTTGCATTGGGTCAGATGCAAGATGCTGAAGCAATTCCTGCTCTAGAGTCAGTTCTTAATGATATGTCTTTGCATCCAATAGTACGGCATGAGTTGAGTATAGTTGATCCTTGTGTTGGAGTTAATCTCAGATAATCCTTTTTTCCTCTGTATCAGTATATGCTTTTTGATCGCTGCAAATTCTCTGATGCGCTGTTAATATAACAGGCAGCAGAAGCTCTTGGGGCCATTGGTTTAGCGGGTAATGCTGATATTTTAAAGAAAAGCTTGATCATGGATCCAGCTCAGGAGGTTCGGGAAACGTGTGAATTAGCTCTCAAAAGGATTGAAGAACTGAGCAATGTTGATGCCGAGAACCAGTCATCCACAACAGATAAATCACCTTTCATGTCTGTTGACCCAGCGGCTCCAGCCGCTGCTTTCTCTTCTGTCCACCAACTGAGGTTCTTCTACACTTGACCAACTCAAAAACTTCTAGATGATTTACCATTTTGTAACAGGTTATTGATTAAGATCATTTAACTACAGGCAAATTCTTCTGGATGAAACAAAAGGCATGTATGAGAGATATGCTGCACTTTTCGCTCTAAGGAATCATGGTGGAGAGGAAGCTGTTTCTGCCATAGTTGATTCTTTGAGTGCTAATAGTGCCCTTCTACGTCACGAGGTTTGTCAAGATTCCTTCATTTGATGACTTTCAGTTCGATCATTTTTTTCTAGTGAGGACTTACTTTTCAAAGTTGTTCATGAACTTGCATGAATCTCTGTTTGTTAAGATCTTGTATCTTGAATCTTTGCTTTATTGTTCTCCAACCTTAAACTGTATAAGTGCTGCCTTGTAATTGATGCAATCCTTGTTTAGGTTGCTTATGTCTTGGGCCAATTGCAAAACAAAGCTGCTTTAGCTACTCTAAGCAAAATACTGAGAGATGTGAACGAGCACCCAATGGTTAGACACGAAGCTGCAGAAGCGCTTGGTTCTATTGCAGGTATACTCCCAAAAATGCGATTCATCGCTTCAATTATGACAATTCTACTGTATTTACTTATTCTCGTTCCATTGCTTGGCTATTTTCAGATGAGCAGAGCATTGCATTGCTACAAGAATTCTCAAGTGACCCTGAGCCTATTGTATCACAAAGCTGTGAAGTTGCATTGAGTATGTTGGAGTTTGAAAATTCCGGAAAATCTTTCGAGGTAAATACTTTCATCTCAAACTCTTGCCCTCATATACATAGAGTTGAATGCCTCGGTGAATCTGTAACGACCCATATCGAAATCTTTTTTGCAGTTCTTTTTCACGCAAGACCCGCTTGTTCACTAAGAATGCTCAAGGATCTTAACCATTCTTCTTCAAACATTTACCAACGAAGGAACACAATTTTTAGCAGAAAGCAAACATTTTCTACAGAGAGAGAAGAAACTGATACTTAACATCTCATTATGTACGATTATTATTATTATCTTCATCGAGTTTAAGGTTAAGATACATTGTCTTTATGAGTATTGCCAGATACTTGACTTATTTGCACAAGCATATTGATCAATGTTTGTTTGGCATCTGATTTTGTAAACCAAATCCAAATATGGTTTTGTTTAGCAACATTGATCAAAGTTTCAAATTTCTTCTTTTGTTTTCTACTAGATTGGGAGTTAAAGAAGATTATGAATCGAATGTACAAAAGTTCTTGGGTTAAATAAAGTGTTATTTAGCAACATTGGTCAAAGTATGATCATTAACTTATATTTAAGCCACCGCACGATCATTAAAATTATTTTAATTAAAGTGTTTTTGTAAAGAGGGCAAACTTTAATTAGCTTATAATTACGCAATTTGATTAAATATACGTAACTAGCTTCCATTTCCATCCAAAAATGTGGCATTAGCATCTGTCGGTACACCTTTAACCGGCACTTTCCGGTTTACCCGGTCCCTCATAACACGACAAACGGCAACATTTCCAATGTCCGGCGTTCGGCGGTAGAAGTCAAGATTATAAAACACTAAACTCTGTTTTGCAAGGAAAAACGATTAAATATAGGCATAAACCAATCAATCTATTATTATAAGATTAAACATTTAGCTTATTAATCGGCCGTCTACCTTATTAATTAGTCTTTTAACAGTTTAATTAATATAAAACGCCTAACTAATTAAATAGCATTTAGTCAACTGTTCATTCAACCAATTAACAAAAACAATTTTCGCATAATCAGAATAATTTGCTA
The DNA here is from genome assembly GCA_900406555.1 of Pseudoturritis turrita. Classification (NCBI taxonomy): domain Eukaryota; kingdom Viridiplantae; phylum Streptophyta; class Magnoliopsida; order Brassicales; family Brassicaceae; genus Pseudoturritis; species Pseudoturritis turrita. Next base: position 2,639,578 of record OVBL01000313.1, on the reverse strand, counting down.
CGGTTTGAATGTTTTAGACAGCCGATTAATCGATCATGTGATTGAGTTTTAGAACATGCTGACAAAACACCTAGACTAATGATTTTTTTTTTTTTTTTGGTACGAAAGTTACTGGAAGAAATATTTGGAATTCATCATAATTGTAATAAGAAGTTGGACTAAATATTAGTAAAAAAATTAAATATATTGTGTAATGTTGTGCCCATTATTGTTTTTGTCTCCGTAGAAGCCTGCACGATGACCTTGCATTGTCGACAATTCACACCCTTTGGTTCACTCAAAAGTTTTTGAAATTAAATGGACATTTTTGCATTGGATCAACGAAGACGAGAATTAGAGATAGTATAAATTCGATTTACGTCATAAAACTATAATATCTTATTCGAATTACAGTTGTTCCTTCATATACTATATATTACTCATGGGCATTTTAACCGGAACCGAAAAACCGAACCGAAACCGGCTTAAAAATATCTGAACCGAAACCGATCCAAAAATCTAAAATACCTGAACGATTCCTATATTTTTTAAATACGGATACCCGAACCGAACCGGAACCGAACCGAAAACCAAACGGATATCCGAAATATCCGAAACATAAAATAACCTAAAGATATTTCGGTTATAGGTCTGGTATATTCGGTTAGTTCGGGTAAATTTTATAATTTGTTTTTGTTATTTTTCGGTTAGTTCGGGTAATTTCGGAGATATTTGGGTAATTACCCGAAAATTATCCGAAATTACCAAAAAATATCCGAAATTATTTGAAAATTACCCGAAATTACCCAAAAATTACATGAATTATCCCAAAAAATCAAACCGAACCGAAAACCGGCTATTTTTGGTTATTAGCCGGTTCTCAGTAAGCCTACTCGAACCGATCCGAAAACCAAAAAAACCGAATCGAAACCGATATGAAAATCTAAAATACCCGAACGGTTCCTAAATTTCTATACCTGAAAATCGAAAAACCGAACGGAAACCAATCCGAATATCCGAACGCCCATGCCTACTATAAATGGATTAAAAGTCAACATAGGATTCAAGTTCTAGCTAGTGATGATACTCGTAAGAAATAGTAATCTAAAGGGAAAAAGGTGACGCAAATGGTAGACAAACGAAAGAGAAACTAGTTGATAATATTATCATATAATGTAGTGCAATGCTACATACATAAAAATAATTAAAACCAAAAATACCAACACAATTCATCATATCATAAGCCCTTTTTTTATAAAATAAAACCAAAGACACCAACACTTCTCCACCATCTTATCTTGTTTTGTTCTCAGTTTACACCATTTCATAGTTAGCTCGTGCACATATATTTCCGACGAACTTTTCAATATTATTCCTAAAGATTCAATAATTGCATAACATATAGTCATATAGAGAACAAAACGAAGACAAATTCTTCTTCTCATTTTACACAAAGGAAACTTTGATTGTAAACTACAAAGAAAAACTTTGTTCCGATGGCATCTTCCGGCACGGGAACGGGTTCACCGTGCGGTGCATGCAAATTTCTAAGGAGAAAATGTGTGTCGGATTGCGTATTTGCACCGTACTTCTCGTCGGAAGAAAGTCCGACCAGATTCGCCGCCATGCACAAGGTGTTCGGTGCAAGTAACGTTTCCAAGATCTTACTCCACGTTCCCGTCCAAGAACGTTACGAGGTTGTCGTCACTATGGCCTACGAAGCTGAGGCTCGTCTCCATGACCCTGTTTATGGTTGTGTCTCTCATGTTTTCGCACTTCAACAACAGGTAAAATCGATTAATATCCTTGTCTTTTTAATCATAACAACAATGAATATTCGAAGTTATATTGTATATATAGCTTTCTCTTTGATCTTATATCGTTGGAATGATAATATTTAGTAATTTTTGTTTTAAAAAAATATATCATCAACTATAGATTCGATTATTGTTTTTGTGTTTACATTTATATGTTTCGTTGTTTGTATTTACGTAAAGAAAAAATCTTTTATCGAACTACATTTAAAATTGTAACATAAAGTTTTTTTTTTATTTATTCATTACCATAAAATTGTAAAATTGTAACATAAAGTTTGATGTGCGTGTGCATGTAAATAGGTGGCGTTCTTGCAAGCACAACTGATGCAACTAAAGTCAAACCTCGCTGGAGATCTGAGAAACAGATCGGACATGACGTGGCAACAAACAAGTGGGTACACGTACAAGTCATACAGTCACGAAAACCCTAATAAACTGGTTTCACCACAGAGCTATCGAATCATTGGAACACAGCAACACGAGTAGTGAAGTAACGCCAACGTGCAAGAGATTCAAACCGGACGGTTTGGGTTTCACCAGGACTGTTATCCAAACAAGAAGAGATGATGGGAAACTAGTACTGACGTAGACATGTAGTAATTAATAAGTTATAGAGAAATTTATATGTGCTTATTGGGAAAACGGTCAAAAAAAGTCTCAACTATTCCGTTTAAACCAAAAAAAGCCTCAACTTCTTCTTAAATATATTTAATCTCCATCTTTTGTTGACTTGTTCTTTTTAATCCCCAATGTTTATTGACCAAGCCAATTTAGTCCCGTCGTTAAATTGCTTAACGGATTGATTAGACGGAGTTAGTGACCGTTTAAATTATCCGTTAGAACAAAACAAAAACGGGAAAAAATGTCATAAAAATCCCCAACTTTCAAATTTTAGCCATTTAAAGCATGAACTTTGGCGTAGACCATTTAAAGCCTCAATTTTTGTTGACTTATTTTAAAAATCTTCAACTTTTGTTGACTGAGCCAATTTAGGCACACAGTTAAGTGATTTAACGGAAACAAAAAACAGAATTAATTATCCGTTGATGAACGCAGTTAAGTAGAACGACATCGTTTGGATCTAAAAAAAACATAAATTTTGCGAAATAAAATATTAAACTCATGACCTCTGATTCAAAAACGAGTCTAATGCCATTGAGCTGCTGTGAAAGAAATTATATTAAAATACAAATCGTTTAGCTATTAATATTATATACAATTAGTTTTCATTTTAATATAATTTCTTTCACAGCAGCTCAATGGCATTAGACTTGTTTTTGAATCAGAGGTCATGAGTTCAATACTTTATTTCGCAAAATTTATGTTTTTTTTAGATCCAAACGACGTCGTTCTACTTAACTGCGTTCATCAACGGATAATTAACTCTGTTTTTTGTTTCCGTTAAATCACTTAACGGTGTGCCTAAATTGGCTCAGTCAACAAAAGTTGAGGATTTTTAAAATAAGTCAACAAAAATTGAGGTTTTAAATGGTCCACACCAAAGTTCATGCTTTAAATGGTTAAAATTTGAAAGTTGGGAATTTTTATGACATTTTTTCCCGTTTTTGTTTTGTTCTAACGGAGAATTTAAACGGTCACTAACTCCGTCTAATCAATCCATTAACAATTTAACGACGGGACTAAATTGGCTTGGTCAATGAAAATTGGGGATTAAAAAGAACAAGTCAACAAAAGATGGAAATTAAATACATTTAAGAAAAAGTTGAGGTTTTTTTCGGTTTAAACGGGATAGTTGGAGTTTTTTTGACCGTTTTCCCTGTGCTTATTATTCTTCTTCTTATTATTTCTTTCAACTGTTTGACCCTTTTTTCTCTAGAAAAAATCTCGATCGATATTTATCCAGGAAGAAAAATTTATTTTTCCAGATATAAAAAGATTTGATATAGATACAAGGACGGAATCCTACAAATGTCAACGAAATGATATATAGACCTTAGGGTTAGATATCATGGGCTCTACTATAGCTGCATGACCTTAAATCAGTTCAAATCAATATAACCTTTCCTTGAAGTACACTAAAATAGACAATTTTCCTTAAGTAAAAAATCTACATATTTAACTATAGAAAATAGACGTGTGCTGCACATCAAGATTCAAGATGGAAAAGGCTATCACATACATCTTATTATATAAAGCGATACGTTCAACGTAAATACGGTATATATAAAATTATAATTTACTAGATCGCAATAAGTATTATTGTTAATTAGATTAGGATCCGCATAATATGCGGGGTTTTAATTATAACTTATTTATAAATGATAAAAAATAAAGTAAAACGTGTCGGTAATCGATTAAATTTCATAAAGATAAAATTTATGAAAATGTAAGAAATATATATTAAATCTTGTTGATGTAAATTTTTAGATTTTGATTGTTTTTCGCATACTTATTTTAGATATTGATTAGTAACCTTGTTTCAAACTGAATTTCAACTCCACGTATTTCATCTCGCAATACAACTCATGTATTTCATCCATAATATTAAAACCATATTTTTACTCCATGCATTCCTTGTCCATCAATAATATCCAAAATTTTCATATCAAAATAATATATGCATAATGCATTCTATCAAATTTATGTCTATATATGTCATTAGTGTTAAACAAATAGAAATTAACAAAATATATTAGTAAATAAATTTAAAAATATTAACAAAACATGTCGTAATCTCATGAATATCAATTTTTTATATACCACACTAATACTTTTAAAAATTTGAAATAATTTGTCTTATTTTCTTTTTTTAGTTTTTTATTTAGTATTCCCTTTTAATTTTTTAATAATATGTCTTTTTTTTTTTACTATTATTTCATTTTAGTTACACTACAATTATAAATAATTTGTCTAATTTCCCTTTTTTTAGTCTTTTTGATTTACTATTTCCTTTTAATTTTTTTTAATAACATGTCTTTTTTTTTAAAACTATTATTTCCTTTTAGTTACACTACACTTTGATTTAAGAAATAAATAATGTAGAGAAAAAAAATTTATATTTTTATATTAATATATTGACACGTGTCACAATCTCAATTAAAATTAACACATGTCACGATCTAGTGAGTTACGATTTTGCCTATGTGTCACACTCATGTTGGGCAAAATTTAAAGTAAAATAGCTTTGATCAATTTGTGGAACTCTTGAATTCATGATTTGCTTGAATGATGTATTTTTTTTTCTTTCTCGATTAGTTATGACATTTTTTCTTTTTTTGTTTTTAAACGTATTGACATGAAACAAATTTTTCTTTTTTAATGGTATTTTTTTTTTACAAATTTTCCCTTTTACCTTTTTTTACAAATTTTCCCATTTACCTTTATTTAATGACATTTTTTTTTACAAATTTTTCCAATGTTGTATTTTTTTTCTTTCTTTCTCGATTAGTTATGGCATTTTTCCTTTTTTTGTTTTTAAACGTATTGACATGAAACAAATTTTTCCTCTTTTCTAATGATATTTTTTACAAATTTTCTCTTTTTACCTTTTTTTATTGACATTTTTTACAAATTTTCTTTTTATCTTTTTAGTGACATTTTGTTTATAAATTTTCCCTTTTTTTAATGACAATTTTTTTTACAGAAGGACCTTGATTTTTTTTTGTTACGTTAGGACATTTTTTTTGGCGATGATGTATTATATTTTTATATTAATATATTGACACGTGTCACATTCTCAATTAAAATTAATACATGTTACGATCTGGTGAGTTACGATTTTGCCTACGTGTCACACTCAAGTTGGAAAAAATTTAAAGTAAAATAGCTTTGATCGATTTGTGGAACTCTCGAATTCATGATTTGCTTGAATGATGTATTTTTTTTTCTTTTCTTTCTCGATTAATTATGACAGTTTTTTTTTTTTTTTTTAAACGTATTGACATGAAGCAAATTTTCCTTTTTAATGATATTTTTTTCTTACAAATTTTCTCTTTTACTTTTTTTAATAATATTTTTTACAAATTTTCCCATTTATCTTTATTTAATGACATTTTTTTTTACAAATTTTTTCAATGATGTATTTTTTTTTTCTTTCTCGATTAGTTATGGCATTTTTATTTTTTTTTAAAATGTATTGACATGAAACAAAATTTTCCTCTTTTACCTTTTTTAAATGACATTTTTTACAAATTTTTCTTTTACTTTTTTAGTGACATTTTATTTACAAATTTTTCTTTTTTTTAATGACAATTTTTTTTTAGAAGGACATTGACTTTTTTTGTTACGTTAGGACATTTTTGTTGTTGTGATGATATATTTTTCTTTTAACTTTTAGATAAAAAAAAATATTATTAAAATTAAAATTAACTTTATACGTTAGTATATTAACACGTGTCATCATCTCAATTAAAATAATACATGTCACGATCTAATGAGTTATAATTTTGAGTGCATTCTCCTTTATATAATAAGAAAAGAAAATATTATTAAAATTAAAATTAACTTTATACGTTAGTATATTAACAAGTATCATCATCTCAATTAAAATAACACATGTCACGATTTAATGAGTTATAATTTTGAGTGCATTCTTTTTTATATAATAAGATTTATATTATGATACGCGTCAATATATTAATATAAAAACTATAATTTTTTTTTTTACATTATTTATTTCTTAATTGTAGTATAACTAAAAGAAAATAATAAGTTAAAATAAAAAAAAACTTAAGACATATTATTAGACGATTAAAAGGAAATAGTAAATAAAAAGATTAAAAAAAGAAAATAAGATATTTTTTATATTTCCAACTTTTAAAAATATTAATATAACATATGACAAAATTCTATTTATGAAATTACAACGTGTGTTAAAATTTTAATTTTAATATAATTTTCATACAGTAGGTGTATGACTTTTATCCATATCAAAGATATTACCAACACGGTGGAAAACAAAGGTGACGTTAATGGAGATATTAACTCTTTCGTGGTTCTTCAAGACAAAAACACTCATAGGAATGATGTTCCTTCTAGTCTTTCTCACATTTTTAGTATCAAATAATTCGTTCGGGCGAGACATCTCACGATGTATATTTTTTATTCTTTATTAATTACATTTTTGTAATTATTTATTTAATATTAATGATATATATATATATATTTAATAAAATGTATTATGTATATATTATTTTGATATGAAATTTTTGGTTCTTATTGATTGATATGAAATGCATGGGATACAAATATGATTTTAATATGATGAAAAAGTATATGTGTTGTATTGCGAGATAAAGTGCGTGGAGTTGAAATCCAATTTTAAAAAAAAGTTACTAATCAGAATCAGAATCTAAATCATAATCTAAATATTTACATCAATAAGATTTAACATATAACTTTTATATTTTCATAAGATTTATGTTTATTAAATTTAATTAGTTACCGCCAATAAGTAAACCTAATCTCGTTATTAAATAATACTTATTTATTTAAACTCATAGCTAATATTAAACCCGGTCAATCTTAGGCTTATTGTTATGAACCCTTAATTCAAACTTTTAAAGTGTAATAAAGGTCAAGTTGACTTAAAAATTCGGAATTGTCTATCAGATTCGCATATATTTTATTATAAAAATTACTAATTTTAAGAGAATTAGTAAACAAAAAGTAGTAGTCTCTCTATAGTATACAATCATTTTAAGGGTATAATTAAACTTCGTAAAAAAGAGAGAATATTATACGGAACAATATAGATTAGTAAGTTCTCTATACAATCATTTTGAAACACTATCTAGTTATAATAGCAAAAATGATTATTTGTAATATCTGTTAAAATATGAGTTAATTTTTAAAAGTATTTATAATATTTATTTAGTTTACTACTTATTTTTATCATCATTAAATAAATAAACCTATTTCTTAAAAACTATGAAATAAGCCTCTTTGTTTTAATATGTTCTATAATCGAATTAAATGTTAGATTTTGTATACTCTTCTTACTTGGGAGAAAAAAATTCACCCTCAAAATAACCCCTAATGTTGCTGGGCCTAGAGGAGATAAATCCAATTGCAGGGATCAATATTGACAGCTTTAATGGGCTTTGTGTCGTGAAGGTAAGGCCACACTACTTGACGTGGACTACTCAGTGTTCTTCTTTTTTAATGCGAGTTCGCCAATAGATATTTTCATATATATAGACCATACAGTATATAAATAATTTTTTTTATTCCAATAAGTTTGGCTTTTCGTGATAACTGGTTATATATATATATATATATAAACATATGTGCGTAAATGGATGATTTTTCTTTCGATTTTTTTTTGTTGTATTGTAAATATACTACTGATAAAACGCTGCCAAAATAATTTTGAAATAACTGATACACACAAAAGTTGAGGCAAAATAATGAATTTGGGTTGTACTTTTTTATTATTATTAAAACATACATTATGCTGGATTTGAACTAAAATGATGATACAGTGATGGTACTAAATCAATAAACATGTTCATGTCAATTCGTGTTGTATTTTACATTCATTTTTTGTATCAACTAATTCAAACTAGTTGCTAAGTGGATTGCATGCTCATATACTACTAATATATTATTATATAGTATTTCCGGGTTTAATGAATGTGATTATGTGGATGAACCCTAAATCCACATCCAGATATTAGCTACTACTACTAGCTTACTAGTACAAAAGAAGAAGTGTGGTTTCTTATATTCAGTGTTTTTCTGGAGTTTAAATAGAATTAGATATAGCTACTATTGATCTCTTATAAAATGTAATTACATCTTTATGTTTGAAATCAATTAGTTAATTCTAGGACCGCATTTTATGTTTAATGATATATGAATAGACAAACCAAAATTTTGAATAAAAAACTATCCCAACAACCAAACAAACAATTAGTTTTAGCAAAACAATTATTGTTAGGACCAAAATATTCTTATGGAACTTATTATGAAAACAAAAAAAAATATATTAATGACAGATGGACAAGTGTTAATTATATATTATTGATAAACAAATGATCAAATGAAAATCACGAAAATTGTTATGAAAAAAAAAAACTAAATCCATTGATGTGCTGTCTACAAACTTGATGATATAATGATGAGAAAATACCATCTACGAACATCAATGAATGTATGTACTGAAAAAAACAACAATAAAAAAACATATCAATTAGTCTGATAAGCATTTTTGTGATAAATGGCACTGACCAATCTAATCTATCATGAGCGTCAAATCATTAATCATACCGAGTATAATATGTTTTTAACAGATTATCTGCCAACATTTTGGAGGTATCCAACTAAAATGTTCAAAGATATATGTATGATTTGATCATTCAAAAGAAATTAGAAATAGACCACATTTCATTTGTAAAAAAAAACCGAAATGAAAAAATCTGATTTGGCTGACCTAATTAAGTAGGCCTGGGCAAAATATCCGAATCCAAAAAATTGAACGGAACCGACCCGAATTGAGAGGTACCGAACCGAACCGGAACCGACATAAATATTCGAGTGGGACCTAGACCCTTATATCCGAAGAACCAGAATCGAACTCGAACCGAACTGAGAACCAAATGGATATCCAAAAATACTCGAAATACAAGTATATACTAAAAAATAGTAGCTATATTTAGACCTGTAATAATCCAAATACCCAAAATTACAATTATAAACCAGAATATATTAGTTATTTTCGAGTAATTCAGATATTTTTGGATAGATTTAATCAAATTTCATTAAAATTGAACCAATGTTTTAGTTTTTTTTCTCTGGATTTTTCGGGTATTAATTTCGGATACTTTCAGATACTTTCGGGTACTTTCGGATATGTTCGGGTACAAAATAATGGACCCGAACTTTAACCGGAAAAATTTTGGTTCTAAAAAAAAATTACCCGAACCGATCCGAACCGAGATGGTACCGAACCAAAATTTAAAACTATCAGATCAGTACCTAAATTTCTAACACCAAAATATCCGAAACCCGAAATATCCGATCCAAACCGAACCAATTATCCGAATGTCAATCCCTATTTAAATTTAGAGCTTGTGGTGCTTAGACTTTTATGTATGCCCAAGACAATTTTCGAACATGTAAATAAAAATAAATCCAAGGATCATTTAAAAATGATCCAAAAACCGCTTTCTCCAATGAGGGAACACAACAAGGTTGAGTGTACTAGACAGTCTAGACTGCACGTACTAGCAAAATCTAAAGAATCAAGACAGACAGAGTTTTATTAGCTAAGGATTTGTGTTGTTTTAAGTTAAGATCGTGATAGAATTGGGATATCTCGAGAAGGTTAACATGATTTCTGCGTAAATATAACACACAAAACTCGAAATATACTCTAAATAGATCTTGAGGATATAAATATATATGATCTTTATATATATCTAGGGCATCTAGCATATTTTTATTTATGAATACAAAGCCGGTTCTTTGAGATAGGCAACATCATCAATCGAGACTAAAAACTATAACACACACAAAACTCGAAATATACTCTAAATAGATCTTGAGGATATAAATATATATGATCTTTATATATTTCTAGGGCATCTAGCATATTTTTATTTATGAATACAAAGCCGGTTCTTTGAGCTAGGCAACACCATCAATCGAGACTAAAAACAATCAAAAAGTCTTGACACATATATAAGCTATATATATATATATTCTATACAGATGGGATATTGATAAGAATCAACCCATTTCTTGATAGAACCATCACGAGAAGGAGATGTAGCCGAAAGTTGCTGATTGAAGCTCTTTGAGATGATCTTGATTGAAAGTGTTCATCAAGTGTTGTTCCATGTCAGAGTAGATGGAGAATTCTCCGATGCCCGAGGAGTTTTCGGTGGGGTAACTATTCGCCGTGGCATCCCCGTGGTTAACCATCCCGGAACTTCCGGTTTGGTAAACCAAATGGGTCTGATCATGATGGTAATAAAGATTTTGATGTTCTTGATGATGATCATGATGATAATTAGAAGGAGTCTTAGTAGTGTCTCCATAATAACTATTAGGGTTTTCTGATGATGGTGAATCAGCAAACATCATGCTTTGTACTGCTTGTTGCTTTAGAATCTCAAGCTGTGCTTGTAGATTCACAACCTATAACCCAAAACAAAAAAAAAACAATTACAAAAAAATTCGTCGGCTAAATATTCTTATAGCTAGTGATTATATATGTTTATGTAGATAGGGCCGGAATATCAAGATTAGGGTTTTAAAAGGAATTAAGTACCTGTTGTTGGAGAGCAAAGATATGAGAAACGCAGCCATAGATGGGATCTTGAAGCCTAGCTTGAGCTTCATAAGAGATTGTAATGGCGGCTTCACAACGATCGCTAGTGGGAAGATGTGAGAGCAATTTAGAAGCATTGCTAGCTCCAAAGACCTTGTGAATGGCTGCAAAGTGTGAAGCTCCTTGTTCATGACAAAAGTATGGAGCAAATACACACCCCTTTGCACATTTCCTCCTAAGGAACTTACAAGCTCCACAAGGAGAGCCAGAGCCAGAGCTAGAGCTAGAGCTACTCATGATGGTGTTAATGACGATTCTTGATATTAAAAGTTGAATTTAATTTTTGGGGATTAATTGTGTGTTTGTTGCTATTGTAATTAGGTTTTTGATTTAACCTTGAGTATAGCTTTAAGGAGAGAGATTTTATAAACAAGGCAAAGGTGAAGATGAAGGTGGGTTACATATAATATTTCATTTGTTTAATTATATTTTGTCCGCTTAATGGCCGACACTTCTCATATTTATTTTTATTCATTCCTTTTGCATTAGTACAATTTTGTTTTTCTTGTTAAAGAAATTGGCAATCCTTTTGGATTTTGTATGCATTAAAAATGAGAGATTTAGTATTTTTAATATTATGAGGAAAAAAACAGGTTTTATTATTTTATTTTTAAATACCAAAAAGATATTGCACAGTAGAATGGACGTGTACATTTGATTAAAACTGAAGCAAAAAAACAATTACACATTAGACCTTCTTGGTTTTTTTTTGGCTCCACACAATTAGACCTTCTAACCAACCCTTCCAACATTTGAGAAATATATTTACTTTAAAGGAAATATTAGTCAATTATATAGTGTGATTTATGTCCATTGCTGGTCAAGATTGTGTCCTCTAGGCTCTAAGTACCTTGACACTGCAAAAGAAAAAAGAAAAGTAGCAATTTTTTTTTTTTTGATTGCAACGTAAATATCTATATGATGCTATATCATAGATTTATTATGGATAATTTTGTTATCATTAGAAATATTTTATTTTTCATTCTCAACTTACGATCATTAATAGAAAAAATTCATCACAAATCGGTTTTGAAAACAATTTTATAAGGGATTTTGATAGGTTTGCAAATTGCAATAAATTATGTTATGGCATTATTATTTTTTATAGTAAAAATAAAATAAATCACAAATTCATATAAGGTAATAAGAATTATTTTTAAATCCTTTTTTTTTGGTCAATATTTTTAAATCCTTTAAGAACGTTAGATACATAGTGTAACTAAATGGTGATCCAATTCAAATGAAACATACTCATTTCATTAGGTCTTTTTTTGGTATGATAAATTAAAATAAATACACTTTCAAATTCATTTTAACGTCCTAATTGCATTTTAACAGTTTGTCAAACAAAATTTTCATTTTAACAGTTTATCCATGCTCCATCAATGGTGGCATAGTGGTTGGAGCTCCCAATATTGCGAGGACTCGTACTTCAATTCTCCAAGAGGCTTATTGTAAATGCTGGGGAAAAAAAAAAAAACTTTTCTCCATTACCAATAAGGAATCCCTTAGTGAAGAATACATACTCTAATTGTGGACCTGCTCCTATCCACCCACCCACGTTCTTATAATATATATTGCTTATTCCTCAGTCCTATCGATCTAGATACGATCCCTTAAATTTTCTAGGGATCCATTAGCTATGAAGAACTATGGTAGATCATGTTTATACACATGCGTTAAACACTCGTTTATATAATATAATATAATATGAGCGGACATATCTTGTATCGGAATAAATTGTACCTAACTGTGTTTTTTTTTTTTTTTGATCTATCCTTTTTTGTTGCTAAACTGATCTATTAGTTAACTTGATTTTATAAACCATGCTCGTGTAAATCTTATTCGATTCTTTGTCAATGCGTGCAAGCACCCATATTTAAGCATTTCGAATTTCAGAGAAGAGAGTACCAAAAAACACAATACATGTTAAAGACAAAAAAATGTATATATTAATAAGGACTTTAATTTGTACCTTTAAAATGGAAAATAAAATGTGTCAACAGACAACAATACAGACAATGGACACAACGTATGGTAATATGATATATTTGAACAGAAGGGTCAGGGTTGTCGAGCAATATTGAGAATTATAAGCAAAACATTAAAATAATAAAAATTGATTAATTTGTGATTAAGTAAATACTTAAATAAATTTATTTGTGTCACACATATAAACCAACATGTAGACCTTTCTCAGGTGGCAAATTAATCACTCCTCACACCCAAAAGCTCCAATAATGACTTAAATCTCTCTTTTTCCTACCACTACTCTAAGTTACTAGATAATAATAATACACGAGAAACAAAATGAACCACCTGTAGTGATCAAACGGTTGAAAACTCGTCTTTTTATTAGATCAATGATTAATTCACCTCTACTGTCATTTCACCTTGGTAATTATTTTTATTTTTTTTTTACTTCAAAGGAAAAATCTACAACTCAGATTTAAGGTGGAATGGTTAGCCATTCCGGAATAAAAAATCTCATAAATGAAAAGAGGACGGTGCGCATTCTTGCCAAACGTGCGAGGTAGTCCGCTTGGATTGTGAGCAATCGCTGAACGTGGTGAATCGAAGTGGATTGGAACATACACCTCAGCCGGAAGAACTCCTTTAGCTCGGTCGCAAAAACCGGCCAAGCGCCTGGGTCGTCTATCATCTTAACTACGTCTAGACAATCAGTCCCAAAATGCATTGATGGTGCGTAGGACTTTAGGCAGTCCATCGTCCAAATGAAGGCTTCCATCTCGGCATGGAGTGATGTTAGTTTTCTAGGTTGATTCCTAGCTCCACACAGTGTGGGTTCTCCCTCTGATCCAAGCCTTACCCATCCTGCTCCACTGTTTACGTCGGTCAATGTCCAAGCACCATCCACTAAGCATATATCCCTAGGTCTAACTACCATGGGAGCCATAGGGACCCTTCTCTTGGTTGGCCTAAAGGACCCGCATTTGCGTCGGTCTAGGCTATGCATTCTGAAACTGCATGGCGGATGGTGTCCGGTGGCTCTCTATTGATTCCCCTAAACAATTTTTCGTTTTTCGCTTTCCAGATTAATCAAATTATCCATAGATAAGAGTCCGCATCGTTCCCGGTCGCTGCGTTCGCTGGACGTTCTATTTGCTTCCTCCAAAATAGGTAGTCCATGTTATTGTAGAGGCCTTGGGATGGAAATATTCTGGGGCTGTTGGAACCGAGGCCAGAGCCCATGTTTGTAATGTTGGAGGGCATTCAAAAATGGCGTGGTTTATGGATTCATCCGGGGCACCACAACGAGGGCAGTGGTTATCACATCGCATTCCCCTATGGGAAATGTTCTTAGTCACCGCAAGATGTCCTGAAAGGATTTGCCAAATAAGATGGCGGATCTTGTTGGGTGCTTTGACCATCCACGCATGAGCTTGAAGTGCTTTTATGCTTGGTTCAGTACACCCTCTCTCTTCCATGTCCGATAGTAAGTTCCTCGCCACCCAATGGCCTGACTTGACCGTATAAAATCCTGATTTGATAAATTGCCAAGAAAACTCATCCATGTGAAAGGTTTTACTGACCCGTAAACTTTTGATTAGTGGTACGTCCTCTGGCAAGATTAACTCCTCCAGGACATCCACATTCCAATCCAGGGTGTCTTTTGAGATCAAGTCGCTGACTACCGTCAACGGGTGTACTACCAGAACTCTCGGTCTGGCTGGCCGAGCCGGTATCGTGGGTATCCAGGGGTCTTCCCACGCTCTGGTATTGAGCCCAGAGTGTATCTTTTGGCGAATGCCTAGGGCTAGCAAAGGCTTAGCCGCACATATACTTCTCCATCCGTAGGATGGGTGGTTATTTGAGGAGGCGCGTAGCGGATTACTGTATTTGTAATACCATCCCCTAAGGACTCTGGCCAATAAAGAGTCTGGGTATTTGAGCAACCGTCAAAATTTTTTAGCCAATAGGACGAGCTTAAATTCGTGAATGGTCTGAAACCATGCGCTCCCATCAATTTTAGCGGTGCACGTCTTTTCCCATGTGGCCCAATGAATCCCTCTCCTTGGTGGGCTAGACGACCACCAGAACTTAGCAATTGCGCTCGTCAGTTGTTCGCAGATGTCTAGTGGGAGAAGGAAAATGGACATGACGTATGTCGGTAGTGCTAAGGCGACGACCTTAATCAATATCTCTTTTCCCCCTCTAGATAACCATTTGGATGATCATGAGTTCACTCTATTCTGGAGTTTATCTTTCACAAAGGCGAAAAGTTTACATTTGAAGCCACTAATGTCTTCGGGTATCCCTAGATAAGTCCACATTCTTTCTTCGTTACTGATAGAGATTGAGTTTTTTATTTTTTCTTTCTTAGCTGTTGGAATCCGTTTTCAAAAGAGGATTGAAGATTTTTCAAAGTTAATGCATTGTCCGGATGCGTTCCACCTTGATAAATTTAGACGGATTACTTGGCAATTTTTTTTATTTTCTACAAGATTTGGGATTAAACAGGGGTTGGATCTAGAATTAGCCGATTATAAAACTGTACGTATAATGAAAAAATAAAAATATCATCAGTATTTTTTTGTTTTAAAAGTTTTTTTTTTTTTTTGCTAACCTTTTTGTTTCAGAAGTTTCTAACCTTATTAGTTGTTGACTTGTTGCAATTGCGCATAAACAAAATAATATCTAACCAAACGTGGGTGGGGATGTGTGGATTAAAAAAGTTGGTTAGGTCGATTAACTCTTAAACTCTTTTTGCACTGTGATATTAAACAATTAGATCTATTAAAAATTGTGTCATGGCCTTATAATTTTCCTCTACCTTTAAATTTGTAGAAATATCATCATTTGTAAAAAAAAATTAGTTCACACAATTATCAGATTTTCAATTTGTCTATTTTTATTTTCTATATAATATCATATATAAAATATATGATATATATATGTTAATATGGATTAATCCATTTTATTAACCAGGATGACAATAAATTAAATGTTTTAGCGGGTTTTAACGTATCAACAACGGGTTAGATTTCTCAAATTTTTTATTTTAAAGAATGAAATAGATTTTAATGTCTAAAATTAATTTTTATGCATAATTAAAAAAAGACTATGAATTATATTTAGTTCAGTGACGAAGGGTTGAGTGTTTGGTTTGACATACAAACGTCCTAACACTTATCATCGAGAAGTCTTCAAAGAAAATGTGGGAAGTATAAGCTCTGTTTTTTCTTTTGGTCCAACATTTTGTTTCATTAACTTAATTTTCGGGATTACATCCATTCATACAGTAATACATGAAAACATTAAAAATTAAAGCATAAGAAACATCATAATTAAACGACAGCGAATCAAAGAAAAATTCTAGATGCGTCGGTATAAAATTCACGGTTAAGCCAGAAAGCATAGATTTGGTCACTTTGAACAGTGATGTTGAAAGACTACCCATACCTCCGAGTTTCATCAAGACGAAACCGGTTGCATCTTCTAACCCCGTACAGACCGCTACACAAGAATACAATTCGGTTAGAAAATTGCTCGGTTTTGATTCTGAGAAGAATCTTACTCTCAATGAGAGAAGAAAAGATGGAATGGTTCTGATCTTTCCGAACGGGAAGGAGTATGGAAAAGATCTCTCCCAAAGAAAGGAAGTTGCAGGATTTGAGAATCCAGAAAACATTGTTCTTTTCACAGCAGAGAAGCTAGCAGGCTCAAAAGCAGATATGAGTTTTGAAATGCAGAGAAATGGGCTACCCTCAGTAAAAAGTGGGTTGAAAGCCATCAATGGCAAAATGGGCCAGGCCCACCAACAAAACTTGTTAGAGGGCTTCAGCAGGATGAAGAGTTTGGGGATCATCGGTAGGTCATCGGAAAGGTTGCCGTCGCAGAGAACTTTGACGGCGAGGAAACTTGTAGTAACGGAGACCAATTTCGGATCCAGGAGATGGGCATCACCAACGAAGAAAATCACCCGGAGGAATGATGGCGATAGGTGCGAGGGATAAGCGTTGCATCTTACAATGATTTTTTGAGATATCGGCGAAAGAGATAGCTGTACAAACTCTGTTTTTCTTCTGTTTTTTCAGTTTAAAGTTTAGTATTATATGTAACAGTAATTGTAAAACAGTTTTTGATTTGAAAAAATTTAACATTCGTTTAAATATATATATATATATATATATAGTTTTGTTTTAGCATTTAAATTTAAACTAATGACAACATTAATTTATATATCCTTCAATAAAATCCAATTTTGAGAAACAACTGGTGATTAACCATATATATATACCAAACTAACATAAATTTGTAAGGGATAAAACTCAATCAAGACAAAGCCAATTAATCGATATATATATTTACTTATTGAATACAACTAATATTGTTGACTAAATTAAATATACATATAAACATCTATTTTTACTAAAACTAAAATATTCACCGCCATTCACATCGGAACTAGGAAGCCAAAAATCTATTTTTAGGGTATAGAATTTGAGGTTTTAACCTGTTCCATTCCATGGTGATAAGGTCTTAGTATAATCCGCAAATTTTTAATCATAATTCAAACTCCTACATATGAATTAAATATACAAAAAAAGTTCACAATGGTGGAAATTATGTAAAGATGCGTATAACTAAAATACTTACGCGCTAAATTTCAGTAAGAGCGTAATATAATTAATTAATTATATTAATTACATATACATTGGACATACCTCTTGTGAATGGTTTATGTGTAGTGACTAGTGAGGACTCTTGGTGTAACGAAAGGACTCTAATTTTGTTTTTTTTCCCTTTGATCCTTATGTACGTATAACTTTCTTTTAAATTTAATATATCTAAAACGAAGGAAACAATTAGACAGAACAAAAACCTGATTAAGTCATCTTCCATTTTAATTAAGACAGCAAATGAGGTTTTGTCAGCATTATATGTTTAAGCAGACAACTTTTCATGTTCTCGCGCAACATTTCCTTTCGCCTTCTCTACTCTTTCTCCCTCAATTTTCGATATGTTTTTTATTTATTTATTTTATTATCTTATGCTGATTAAGTTAATGATCATCTGCAAGATTTGTTTCATTGAATATCTAACCAACTTGAACTCGATAGAGTAGCTAGTAATCCTTGGTGGTTAATTAGCATAACAAACGGATCTATATTCGAGTCATTCTCTGATTGATATGTTTTGTAGGATTTATAAGGGAACTAGGATATCCTTGTAAATCCAAAATAATTTGTTTATATTACGTTGCGTTTGTTAATGCAAATTTTAAGGTTTTAAGAATTGCAGCACTGGTTGAACGGTCGATGAATATCTAATTAACAAGTAGCGATTAGACTATTTTAACAAACAAAAAAGGTGGCGATTAGACTAATTGAACGCTGATTATGACTAAGCGATTCGATTAGACTTTTTGAACCGATTAACCGATTTGGTAAAACTCAATTTTAAAATACTGGTCACGTTTCATTAAGCTGGGACCTCGAAAAATGTCAAGACTGTCTAGATACGTGTGTGTGTACGCTGCGAATATCTCTTCTATTAATAACCACCGAACTTAATAGCATAGATTATATAGGATAATGTACTAATGTGGTACGTAATATATTGAATATGTATATGCCGGTGAATTAAATATAACGTATTTGCAATATTTCAAAGAAAACCAATGCTCCATACGTAGTTGTATAGTATGGTTAAAGTGCCCAAATTTGAGGAAATTTAATGGTTTAGTTTCTTAACAGTGAAATATTGTAATTTTAAAAGAACAGGTTATGTATAATAGTTCTCCACCTAATAAATCGTGTTAGTGTTAGTGTCAGGTGTCCAATTCGCTATAGCATCCAATTTTTCTTAAGGTGAACAAACTTTTGGATAAAAAATAATCCAAATTTTTTTTACGCATAATTCGCCGTATGGATTATTTCTATAAAGTTGTCGTAGAATTTAGAAACTCTAAATTAACGGTCAAATCCCAAAAACGATGCTCAATTATTATGCTAATCTATATCCAAAATATTTAGAGGTCAAAATACTATTATAAGACATTTCACCCATATCATATGTGATTGCTTTTAGAAATTGCACCGTAATATTAGAGTACAAATAGGCTTAAAAAAAGGACTAATTAATTAGTTCAAAATGATCTACTTAATTTTGTTTCACAAAAAGTCGACATTTCCCCCAGCTGAATTTGAAATGTTTTTAAAGGATATAGTATACCAAATTTGATTTGGAACCTCAATAATGAAAAACAAAAATATTCACAAAAACAAAATATATGTAAAAAACTACAGACCGTAAAGTTGATAAATATTGTAAAACCAAACAAAGTTTATAAATATTGTTACAAAAAGAAAAGAAAGAAAATAAAAGGTACGCGTCGTCGACGAGAAAGGCCAAACATATCGCCGCACGGGTGTACAGTTTCTTTATATGTTGATTTTTTGTGGGTCCTACTTTGACCATTTGTCCACGTCACGCGTTTCCCCTTGACAACTCATCGTTACACATAATCATCATTATGCGTTGATAAAATCATTATACCTAAATGTCAATATATCATAGATTGATTTCGATCCCTGATAAAATCAGAGATTTATTGACAACGAAAAATGGAGTAGTGTTTTGGGGAATTTTAACATTACTTATACTTTTAAATTTAATATTATCTCTAAACAGAAAATGTCTACGATTAATGATAACAATAGTCATTGTTCAATTTGACGCTAAAAAGTAGTCATTATTCAATTTCTACGGTAGCTTCACATTTCACATTGAAATACAGCTAATGATACAAATAAAGTAGTATGAATTAGGCTAAACCTCATTATGTAAATAAATAATACAAAGAGCGTCGCTCGTTTGAGCTTGATATACATATGATATGACTTGTTGGTAAGATTTATTTAAGACTAAAAATGCGTATATATATATTTTTGTTTTGAGTATATAATTAAAATGTTGGAAAATGATGCTGACATATCTGACCCTGACCAGAGTCAACCCGACAACATATGACCTCACGTGGGTCCATCACACGTGTCTGGAATTTCGCTGATTTTATATACTATTGGGACTTCAAAATCTAAATTACGACATGCCAGCGAGATAAACACACATAAATCCACACGTATTAATTGTATAATAGATAGGTTATAGATATTTGTACATTTACATTTGGTACGTACGTATAACACTATCTACAATAATAGTTTTTTCAACATCCTAATTGAGAAAAAATCTTACTTTTTTCACGAGCACTAATGCTTTCGTTTGCTCGTTTCCTTGAGCTTATGAACTCAGTTGCTCGTACATTTTTCTCAAAACTTATCATTTTTAGCGCCGAAAAAAAAAAAAAAAATTTCACGTTATATTTTCTCAACCCTCCAGATAGTAATTCAACATCTACTCAACTTTTACACGCTACAATAATTTTGTTTAATAAAATTCAATATTATACTCCACCATTTTTATTTCATATTCTTATTTTCTTTTATATTTTTGTGATTAAATATTAATAACAATTATCGATTGAAATTAAATTAAAATAATTAAAAATTAAATAATTTTTTTGAATAATCGTAAACGCCAACCTATTTTCCCAATGCTTTGTTCACGTAGTTGTAATGATTTGCACGAAGTTCCATCACACGGAAGATCAAATGAGCAATGCTCATTACAGTACTCAACAATTTTACCCCAATATACTTTATTTTTTGTTTATGCAGTTAAAAGGGGAATTAAAAGCTAGAATTTTAGGTGTTAAAAGAGTTATTGTTGGGATCCATTTCCTAAAAAGATGTTTAAAACTATAAACAAGAGTTTATTGGAGGCTAATTGAAAAATTATAGTAAAAAATTGCGTCCAAATAAAATGAAACAAATCTCTATTTATAGAATATGAAAAATGATGAATTTTGGTGTAAGAAAATTAAAAATAAATTAATTTACTATGAAATAATTGATCGCAAATAATTAGGATGAGATAAAAATCTCAAAAATTTTAGCAGCCAATCAGAAGATAACACGTGACCCAATAAAAATTACTTATGCGCGTGGAACCATTTTTGCGCGTGCTTCACACGGTTGATGGGCGCGTGCGCCACACGCACTATGCAGGATTGATCCTGATCGCACCATGTGGTGCTGGTGGTCTCTTTTTTTGTGTTCAACGGATTTAAATTAACAAAACAATTTTTGCCACATATTATCAACACCCTTAAAGTCATTCAACCGTTTATATGTACTTTGGCATATATAAAAGAAATAAACTCAATATAGCATTTTGTAATATAAATTGTAAAAACTACAAAAACTTTGTATATTTATTTTCCCTACTTTCTAATTAGGAAAACTAAAGCTCCAACAAACAAGAAACAATGAACTTAATTATATAATTATTTTATATATATAAATAGATGGTTTATATTTAGTTGGCCTTTCTATAAAAATACAAGTGAAAATTGCAATAACCATAATCAAATCCGCAAAAATCTATATTTTCCAAATAACAACGAATTTAGTCTAAACTAAAATTGTGTGATCTACTGGTTTGTTTGAGTAGGTAGAAGTTTTGCCATATAAATAAAGGATAGAGATTGATTTCCATCGTCAATTGTGTTTTTCTCTTGGTCATTGAAGACTGTTTAAATAAAATATTTAGTTTTTTAGATGTTTTAATGAATAGTTTAGGTTTTGGCTCTAGATCTATTTCATTCATAAAAAAGGCTTAGTCTAAATTTTAGTTAAAAACGGGTATAAATATGTACTTTGACGAAAAGGCAATAATTCAAAGTCTAAACCACAATATAAGGAATGGTGTATTCTAATCAATTAAGTTAGCGAGAGTAGTGACAAACAAAGTTGTCTTATAAAAGATAAACTAGTGATGTGTTTTGAATAAAGAAAATATTAAAGTAAAATTTGTATTTGTTATATATTTGTGTGTATTTATAAGAAAGAATAATTTTTTTTATAAGAAGAATACAAAATAGTAACATACATGAATATATTATAAAATTATGTTATTTGTGGGAGATGTTACTTGATTGACATCCACTGATTGTTTCATAAGACCCCTTCTTGGATGTCTATCATAATAAAAGAGTTTGTAGTGCATTTAAGATGTTGTCGCATTAAAAACTTTATTAGGAAAACTAAGTGGAAAAAACTATCGTTAAGGAAAAAAGAGTGCAGCGCGCTTTTACTTCCACTGATGAGTGCATGATTCGAGATATTTGAGACGATGCAGTTCAATGCAGTAAACTAACTTCTTGAATGTAGCAGTTGGAAGCGCCTTGATAAAGTAAGTCTGCAAAATCTTTACTTGAACGAATCTGTAGAACACGTACATCGCCATGCTTCTGTAGTTCATGCATCTTGGAAATGATTCATCTTGATCATTCTTTTTGCTTCTCATGATCTCACTAATGTATGGCATTGCCCTTATGTGTCTATCATTTGTGTGTTCTTTGATGTATCATTAAAAACTTTATCATGGAAAAATCCAATGGGATAAAAACCTATGATAATGAAAAAAGTACATCCACGCACATCATCATATTCCTCCCCGTGGAAGCGTCATCTTCAGGCAATGGATTCCGATCATATATACCATCTTTTAGGGAAGAATTATTATAATCATAGCCTTAGTGAATAAACTCGTATGATTGTCATATAATCTCTTGTGTCACTAGACTTCCGATCTATAACATCTATTTCCCATAGACAATCATTTCTTGGTCTATTTGAACTTCATGCCCAAATTTTCTTTTACATAGAATGTTTTAAACATTCATCTTGTACATATGAGTTGTTCATGCGCTTTTTGTAAACGATACTAACTGGCTTTCTTTCTTATCATAAAAAGCACATCGTATACCACAATACCTTTTATACATGAGGTATACCACGATAAATCTCTCACATAACATTTTAAGGATGGTACTTCATGACCAAATATCATTTCCTTTAGAAGTGCTTAAATGTAAGCTTTTTGTAAAATTCTACTAGGATCTTTTGAAATAACATCTCTTTCACTAGATGTTCAATTTTGGGATACCTGAAGATAATTTGATCTTTCCAATGTCTTTTCTTATAAATTACAACTTGCGATAACTCTTCTGGAGTTTCGATTCTATTCAAATCAAAGATCCCTATTGATCCAAAATATTTTCATAAATATACATGGGTATATTGGTCAACTTTATAAAATTCACTTCATGATTATACCCAATGCAACGTATCTGCCTTAATTCAATGGAATAGCTAGAGTTCACAGGAACAGAATTTTGATATCATTAATCTTTCAGGGATATATTCTTCAGAATTTCATATAAATGTCATTATCTAGTGGGTCATATAAATAGTATATGGACTACATCCATTAAACATAAATAAAACCTTTCATTTTATTGCCAGGCTGATAAGAAACATGAAAGTTGTTGCATCCACCACATGAGAGTATATCTCTTCATAATCAATCTCATATTCATCCTTTTTTTGTACAAAGACTTTATATCCCACTGTTTTTTACACATTTAGATGTACAGACTACTGGTCCCAATACTTCTCTATTTTCTAGAGATTTTAATTATGCATTTATTGCTTCTCTCAATTTTGGCCAATCACTTATTTGTGTACACTTTGCAATAGACTCTCGCTCATGATCCCTTTCTCATTCATAACATCAACTATTATATTGCATGCATAAATACAATCGACGTCATTTTGCTTTTCTGGTTCCATTTTATTCCATACATGACATAACTATTTTTCGAGATCTCTACATTGTCAGGTACTTGGATTTCTTTCTTTATCATATTTGATATCTCTTCTGGAGATCCTTTGGTATCTTCTGGAGATCCGCGGTCTCTTCTAAAGATCTTTTAAAAATATTTGTTTCCTCGGTATGACCATTGTAATTTTTTGCTCCTTTTTCTTTTATGAGGATTTTTTTTTTTTTTTGGAACCAAATAGTTCTATCACGCTTCATGCGGTCTTTAGACTCACTAGCAGTTTGATATTGTCCTTCCAGGACATCAATTTTAATTGGAGCATTTACAGATGGTTTGTGACTTTTTCACTCTATATGGGTCAGCAAAAACGTCTGGCAATTAATCATTAAGCTCTGCAAATGAATTATCCTTTGGACTTCGAATTCATATTCTTTAATCTGAGGATCAATGATAATTCATTCTAAATTATTTTCTTCTCGAGCTGTTTATTTTCCCCCCCTAATGTTAGAAAAATAGACTCATTAAAATGACAGTCTACGAATCAAGCCATAGATAACTCCCTCATGGATGGCTTTATATACTTAATTACCAATGGAGATTCATATCCAACATATATTTCTATCTTCCTTTGAGGATCCATCTTATAGCACTGTGGTGGAGCAATTTGGACGTATACTACACATCCAAAGATTCTCAGATGGGTTATACTTTTGTTTCTAACCCATAACTAGTTTTAATGGAGAGAACTTTGATTACTCATTGGCCTGATGCAAATTAATGTTATTACATTTTGTGTATGAACATGTTCTACCAGATGTTCAACACTTGTCCTAACGGACATGCAATAATCATCAAAGGCTTGAGACGTGAATTCACCAGCACTATCTAGACAAATTTTCTTTTAAAGGAACCTCTGGAAAATACGCTCATAATCTAATTAGCTAAGCATCTTGTAATTTTCAGGTTGCAGGTTAATAACAAGGATACAAACGACCATTTAGTCGATGCATTAATTTTTATACAGTGGGTGATTAGCCTACAAATATCTCCTTGTATTCATTCCAGAAATTGATAGATTCTCAATTTATTTGCTAGTGAAGATCGTATTATTAACTTGCCTTGTGAACAAGCAACACATGAGAAATCATTAAGAAGAATCTTCTGGTTCTTCCATGAATGTCCACATGAATTATCAATTATTTTTCGCATCATCATTGAATCGTAATAATCTAACCGGCTCATGCCAAACAATGACATATTCGGTAAACTTATGGTTTACTATAACATTTATCTCTATTATTATAATCTTTGTGTAGTTTAATCCAATAGAGAATGCAAGTAGTTTCTCCAAAATTATTTTCCTGCCTTGGGTGATACTCGTTATTTGAAGGTATTCAACATTTTTTTTGCTTATTATCTCAAAATAATCAGTCTTAAATCCCATGGCTTTACTTTATAAATGGTTCATCAAGTCCATTTTTGAGGGTGAACATAATCTTATGGATGTTTCACTTTCTGTGGATGTGGGATTCTTTAATTCCCCCCCCCCCCTCGAGATGATGATAGTTCAGGTTCATCCATCTCGAATTGAATTCCATTCCAGAATCAACAACATATCCAACTTGGGTCATCCTTTTAGCCCTTTGAGACTTGGAAAATATAACACATCAATTATTTCAAATTGCATTCCCATAGGCAATCATATATATGCTCTTCGAGAGCCTTCAATAAGCTTTATACTACTAGATATAGTACTTACACTACATTCTTTCATCATCATATGAGATAAATTTCTCTCGTTTGTTACCATTTTTATTTTCTCACTTCTGGTGAGAATATGAGTTTCTAAAAAAAACTCCTTGACCTTGGCCATATATGTATTACATCCACATTCACGACTACTTCTATAGCCACTTGCTAAACTAGAGTTACTAGCGTGGTCATTTTCTTTCTATATAAGATGTCACATTCACTTCGGGGAATGGACCAGAACCAGTACGACTTGATTCATAACTTTCATCTATAACTCATTATTTTGCTCAGCCACAAAGAGACAAGATTAAGTTCATAATATATCTTAAATCTCTTTCTACGGTTATGTGTCTTCAGGACAACATAATGTGCGTAAAAGATTTAGTATTTCTTCTCAACCATATATGTATCAGTGATATTCTTTTTACATAATATCAACTCGAAAATAATTTTGAACATAGTTGAGCTTCACTTACAGACTTCAAGTCTTATATTCTTAGATTAACCAATCATAATGGGCTTTAAGTAATATCACATTCTGGTAATCATAATTTTCTTTTAGATCGTTCCAAAGAACATGTGGATCTTTTATGGTCAAATACTCGGTCTTAAGACTCTCATAGATGTGATGGTAAGGAAATATGATCAAATTACACATGCTATAAACAAAGATAATAGTCACATAAAATAATTTAATCAATTATCACCATTCACTAGTTCGTTACTATCATGCCATTAAACTAGTTCTCAATCAATCAATCAATTCACCAAACGAGCATCAAAATCATGATCATCCTATCAAAATAATACTCATATTTATTTTGCATGATCAATAAATCATCATCTAGGTTTTAACAAAATAGCTTTTAAAACAATATGCTTATTATGGGGAACAACATTGAATTTTCAATCAATATATATATATATATAAGAATAATCTTCATTCTACCTCACCAATCCCTATAAGAGTATTTTCTTCTTTAAATAAGTACTTTTTCACATAATAAAATATTTTTATCTCTCTCGTACATTAATAAAACATACATCAATCTAAAGCATATATGTCTATAATACAAATTAGTAGTTTATGTCAGTAAAGCATGTTTTATTTTATAACATAATTATGCCATTAATTTATTGGTCAGATTTAAGTAATATGACGAGTAAATAGCACTTACAATTATGCCTTACGGAAAATGTAGATACGACAAACTCTAGAATTCACTGTTGTAATCTTTACGAGAATAAAGCAATACCAGATATTAATCAGTGTGTCATCACATTTTTCGTGAGACATATATATAATCAAAAAAAAATTCTTATGATTATGCATTTTTTCAAGAATATCGGTAGATCTACATGATCTAAATTGTGTCACAGTTATCTTACGAGTATACCTTCCTTTCAAGGTTAACTAAAGATCTGCGAGATCTTCACTGTGAAATCTTCACTTTTTAGCTCATCTAAAACATTATGACTTGTTGGATGGTTCTTTCGACTTATTAATCGCATCTTCTAGTCTTTTGTAGCCAAATAGACCTCGACGTCCAATAATCATGATAAGTGATCATCTCAAATAGATTTCTTTTATTTTATTATTCAAATGAAGAACATGAATTTGAACATGTAATATTGTAATAAACTTATCATGAATTAACAATAAAATATTAGATGACCAACACACTTACCATACAAGAAATCTAAATCATTTTAACAAAATTATGATCAAACTAATGATGTTTAATTAAATTCATGTAAATGCAAATATATAATAAGCTTAATTATATGCAAACCATATTACTTGTAAACAACATTCAAAGATGTTTTTATCTTTTGACAAGTAAATTTTAACTTCTAATAATCACTTAATTCCATGCCAAATATTGATAAAGTAAAGAGACTACTTTACATAAATGAATTTTTCAAGGCATCTAAAAACATATGGACCTCATGTTACCTAAATATTTATTTCTCACACAAATCTACAAAAAAATAGAGCTTAAAAATGAAATGATTTGATATTGTATAACACATCAAATATTGTTTTGATTTTTAGAAAATCACTAGATCAAATTTTAACTTTTCTGATACACAAGATCCAAATCAATGGCGAATGTAGAGCATATTTGGTTATATGAATATACCTATTTAATAAATATTAACATTACGTTGTAGAACTCAAATGGTAGAGACTCGTGCTGATAACGTGTTATGAATAAAAAAGAGATTGAAGCAAGACTTGTATTTGTTATATCTTTATGTGTATTTACAAGAGAGAATGATCTCCTTTTATAAGGAGAATACAAAGGTAGTAATATACATGAATTTACTACAAGATTTTGTTATTTGTATGAGATGTTACTTGTGGTAGATGTTACTTGATTGATATTCACTACTCGTTTTATAACATGATGATCAATTTTGTATTTTTGTGTAAAAATATTCGGTGCAATCGATATATAGCTTCCATATTATAATTAAGACGCGTAACCAAAAAAATACAAAACCAGTAACCTATAAGAGTTTTGTGTTTTTACAAGGAGATGAATTAGCGATTGAAACTATTGAAAACTATATATATATGATATTTTATGCATAGGTTAGAGTATCTCCATTGAGATAATTTCAATGAAGTTCTCAAAATACTATAAAATATTAGTAATATATTATGATAGTATAAATATATATATATATATATATAATATGTTTATTTATTTATATATATATAGATATTTGAAAATTTGAGAAACACACTCTCATTTAAGAATAATTTTCCAATAGAATAGTAGTATTATTATTTTATAGTATTTTGAAAACTTCATTGAAATATTTTCAATGGGATACTCTTATATTATTTTATGTATTGTGAGATGGGGCGGAAAAAACAGAGGAAATAGTAAAAGGCGATGATGTGGTATAGAGATTATAAACACACGAGGCAAATGCGGCTAGGGAAAGACAAGTTTGTAACTACTAATTATAAAGATGAAGTTTTAAAAAAAATTAGTTTGCCAATTAACAAAAGAGGTTGCTTTCCTAATCCTATGGGTCTATGCAATTGCATGCTTTCTACTTTTTACCTTTTGGATGATATAAAACCCCACTCTACTTGCGACTGCGAGCTATATATAACCCTACTACCATTAGCTATCAATCAGTGGGTTATAGAATTACTTTTCATCAAATCATTTATATATATACTTTCTTAATCCCCAAATAAAGTTACATTTACAATAGACAAAACAAATTTCTTAATTTTAACTATTCAATTAACCCTGAGTGGCCAAAAATAAACAAAGCTAGGGTGAAAAAAAGTTAATTGGCAAACTAATTTTTTAAAAAACTTAATTTGCAAACTAACACTATTTTAAAAGTGCTCAGAGTACAAATACTTTTTCCAAGTCCGATCGATGTATTCTAAACACCCTTGAATTTTTTTGGGTGGGGAAAAGAAGGGATAACATAAATTAAGATATATGACTATTAATTAAGCCCGACAAATAGGAGAATTGTGGCTAGAAAGAAAAACTTTATAATATATAAATTACAAAGACACACTTAATAATGTCTGATAAAAGAAAACGACTTTATGTAATGTGATGCACACAAGTTGTAGATTTTTTATAAATATAGATTTATATGGGACATAATGCATAACAGTTAGTTAACACAAATCAACATGGTTCATATGTTTATAATTCTTTAAAAAGAAGAACCAATATCCAAGCCAACTTATAATTATTACTTTTATACCTTTCTCCTTTATAGAAACTCTAATGATGTTTAATTAATTAGTCATGATTGGATGAGTGTGTGGTGTGAGATTACGTTTGAAAACCCTAAGGTAATCTTATGATGTTCTAACAATTCCACAACTCAGAAGTGTTGACTAAAAACAATTAACCTCAAAGAAGCAGCTTAACTTCCATTGACCCGATCTCAAGGATGTTCCTAGAACATATGATTCTTTAGAAAATGCAACACATGTAAACGAAATTGCCTGGAAATGTTCCCTTGATCGATATTCTGATGCATCAACAACCTAATTAATATTAGAAACTAACTTACCAATTGGATTTCATTCCTTAATCTTGCATTGTCTAATCTCATCTTGTAAATGGTTTCATATAGCTTATTTCTCTGAATACTTGCAATGGTTTCCGACAGAGATCGAATTCATGGCGATTGAGTTCTCTCAATATCCAGTGTCTATGGAACTATAACCACCGACCTAAAAAACAATATTGAAAAGAACATTGCACCAGGCCCAAACTCAGATGCATAAGCTTGTACAGAGGGAGAGTACATAGAGAGGCTTAGGGAAATTGGGCCCATTTTTCGGCCTATAGTAAAGCTTCACGGTCACAAACTTTCACATAGTTGGGCCCATTTTCGGCCCATTATAATTTTGTCAATCCAAAAAAAAAAAACTAAAGGTATTTACGTCTTTTTACGAGGACACCCCAAAGAAACCCTAATTTTTACCTCTATATATGCAACCATCTCAATTAGGGCTTCTCCGACTCTGAACTTATATTATTGCCGGCTCTGTTTCAGTCCCCATTGAGTTTTCTGTGTTCGTTTCGTTTCTTTTTCTTTTCAAAATTCTCTGCTTTGATGAAAGATTTAGCGATGAAAAAATCTTGTCTTTGGGGAAAATAAAAGGATCGATTTTTATGTGTTTTTCAAATAGAGGAAAACGGAGATATGATGATGGAAATTTGTTTTCCCTATTGGTTTGATAGCCGACATGATGGCATCTTACGTATTAGCTCTATCTGATCTTTCTGCTCCTCCAATTTTCCATGATTTTTGTTTTATACATAAATTTCTACGTTTTTTTTTTGGAATTTTTCTGATTTGGGTCAGAGAGAAGAGAATGGAATGATGAATGTTGAACTTTGTTTCCCTATTGGTTTGATCGCCGTAATGATGGCATCTTACGTATTAGCTCTATCTGATCCATTCTCTTCACTTCAATTCTCTGTTTTTAATATTTTTTTCTTGATGAGATGTTAGACAGTGAATATCTGTTTAGTATTGGTTTGCTGCTTTCAATCTCTATACCGGAGAGAGAAACGACCATCAGGTTTTTTGAAACTTAAAAATGTTCGAACTATTAAACTCTGATTCGTTCTGATTAGAATATCAAAAGTACTAATGGTGGATCCAGTTCCATGGAAACAGAGTAACATGTCTCAGAGGTTGATATGTGTAGAAAATTAAACAAGCGGAAGAGAGAAATAGAATCACAAAACAAATTAGTGTACCGATTAATTTAAACAACCTCAAAATTTTAATACCTTCGGAACTAAGGACATCGACGAATTACTGTAATTTGACATCTTAAATATCTAATTTTTACAATTTCCAAGAGAGTAATGTCAACATGCTGTCCTCAGATGTTGGTTCTTTGCTCGGAACTCTAATGCCATGTCTGGGTGTCTTTCGAATATACGTTTCACATATTCCGTCTTCAGACAAATTACTAACGTTATTATTTCCCTTGGGAAAGGTTTTAAGACGCGTGCAAGCAAAACACCAAAAAAAACAACAATAGTGGATGTCTCAGTGTCACATAAACCTTAAAACGGACAAAAGACATTAGAAAACATAACTTGTTTTCTTACCATTTGCAGCCACCGATCACGAATTCATTAGAATAGATTTTTTGAGATTGCAAAGAGGAGAAATTCTTATTTAACCCAAGTGAACTTGTTATCAGCTTCATTCCCCATTGAAGACCTCAAAATCAAACTGTCAGAGAGAATGAAGAGAAATGAAACCCTAGAACCGGAGTGAGAGTGGCACATACCCAGATTCTCCATATGGGTGTTGTGTTGCTGTTCTTCACTTTTTGACTTTGGCCCAATTTACCATTTCGGCCCAAAATCTTCTTTTTTCACGGAGTCCTTCGTTACCGTTAGAAGGAACCATTTTGGGGCTTTTCTGAGCTCTCAATCTCACCGTCTCCAGAGTTTCTCTGCTTCGCTGAAAGATTTAGTGACGAACAAATCTGATTTTTTTTTGGGAAAATTAAAAAAGGATCGACTTTTATGAGTTTTATGAAGAGAGGAAAAGATATATGATGAGGGAAAAAGAGATTTTAGCTCTATCTGATCATTCTCTTCACTTCTCTCTGTTTTGATTTTTTTGTTTGGGGGTGAAATATTTGATAACACAGAAAGTCAAAAATCTAGACAACAAACAAACAGACCAGAACAGAGGAAATTAATCAGACAACATCATCCAACGTTAGAGAAGCTGCTTTGGCAGTAAACACTTTTGCCTTCTCTTTCTCCAGCAAAGCTTCCGTGTCTGAGCACTTCTGCTTAAAGTCTTTCAATTCTTTCTCTAACTCTTGCATCCGAGTCTCACTGATCTGTTCTTCCTTCTTCTTTTCCTTTACTTGGTCCAGCTTCTTCTCCAACCAATCCAACTTAAAGCCCGCATCTTTCAAGTATGTTAGCGCAATGTCTGCTTCCACAAGATCTTCATTGGAGAGGTCTTGAAGTGACTGGCACAACGTCTCGATTAAGCTGAGCAGGAAACTCATGCATGCTTTCCTCAGATGTGTGTTCTTTGGACGGACTTCTAATGCAATGTCTGGGTGTTTTTCAAAAATACGCCTCACAAAATCCACCTGCGAGTGAAAAAAAAAAACGATGAATAAAGTTAAACCCATAATTACATATCCAGAAACTGAAGGGTATAGACTTATGGGGTTGAAACTTGAACAAAGTTTGCATCTTTCTTAAGTTTTTCTTACTTGTGAAGGAAGAGCTTGAAACCCATTGACATCAATGCTTTCCATTACCGATAAAGTTTCCTTGTGCAAATCACTAGACACCACACTATCATCATCTAGCTTTATCTTTTTCAGAGGCTGAGTTACTTCTTCGGTTTCCTCTGATACATCTAATTTGCCGATAGCTTCAAGAACCTCTACCTCCGCGACAATCTTGATTTCATTGTTCACAAGAAATCCACCATCTTTGTCATGAAGTTTGGAATGGGGAAGCATGCCTGACAAACCCCAGCCGGGAATCTTTTGATCAAACCATTTACTTGCTTCTACAAAATCACAAAACAGATTTTCCATCTTCTAATCAGTACATTGAAATGTGCTCACAAAACTTTAAAAACTAATGTAAAACCACCCAAACACAAAACACCCTTGAGCAGCAACATATAAAATTGCAGTCCCAAAACGAGCCTCACACAAACATCAATATAAATCTCGTAAAAACAAGATTTATCCTACAGCTGAAGATTTGTAAAAATTTGAACTATCATTTTGACTGAAAAAATGAGAAGATGTGATAAAACGGTTTATCTGAGCATTGTTGCTCGCCTAACTGATTAATTTACTGTGTTTATGAAATAGAGGCATATTAAAATAATCACCATTTCGTTTGGAGCTTTTTCCCGAGTTTACAATAGTTAGGAGATATCGTGCATGTCTTCTCCATCCAGGTGGCAATGATTTATAATCGGCGACTTCCAGAAACAAAGAGAAATAACCAGACTTATTAAATCCCTCGGGATAGGCAAGAAGACGCCTGCAAAAAACGCAGAAACATAAAATCACCAAAACCGAAAGAGAAAGTCTCGTAAACATAAACATTATAGAATACGACTAGGTTTATGGTATTTACCATTTGCAGCCACCGATAACGAATTGATCAGAAGAAATAACCTGAGATTGCAAAGTGGAGAAATTCTCAATCACCCATGTGAACTTGTTATCAACTTGATTATCCATTAAAGACTACTCTTGCAACCTAACTACGACAACATGCACAGAGGGCGTGAAAACCCTAGAACCAGAGTGGCACTGACACTGGCGCACACACCACATTTTTAAATAGAACCATATGGGTTTGTGTTGCTAGTCTTCACTTTATGGGCTTCGGCCCAATTTACAATTCGGCCCATTGTCTGATTTGTGTTACTGTTGACTCTTTCTTGCCAAGCTTGATAGCTACTGAAAAATTGAAAGCTTATTACATAGACTTGAATGAGACTGCTTTTTCATTAAACTTGCGTCCGTTACAATACCAATATCATAGCTACTCCTCTTTACAAAAGATCTACTTGTTTACAAAATCTAGCTTCCTAAGTTCTAAGAGGACTCTAATTTCGAAACCTAGAGAGACCGAAACCAACGGACCAGAACACACCAAGCAGAACCCAAGTCGTCAGACAAAATCATCCAATGTTAGAGAAGCTCTTGCGGCCAACACTTTTGCCTTATCTTTCTCTAGCCGAGCTTCGATGTCCGAGCACTTCTGCTTAAAGTCCTTGAGTTCTTCCTTTAATTCTTGAATCCGAGTCTCACCACTCTGCTCTTCCTCCTTCTTTTCCTTTACTTGAAAACCCTAATTAATGGATTTGTCACATAAAACCTAACACCTAACTTGGAGGACAAACAACTTCTCTTCTTACCAACTAAATCCACCGATCACGAATTGGTCAGAATAGAGTTTATCATATCGCAAAGAGGAGACGTTCTTGATCACTCATGTGAACTTGTTGTCAACTTGATTTCCCATTGAAGACTCCTCGCAAAAGTCGAATTGAAACCCTAGAAATTCGTTTCTTTCTCTATATACGTTTGTGTTACTGGATTTGGGCCCAATGTACCACTTTCGGCCCAAGGTCTATTTTGTCTTGATTTGTAGTCACTTGAGGACGTGTCAAAAGTACTCAATGTTGATGATTGCTCTGACTTGGAAACAAAGTGCATGTCTCAGCTTTACATGGAAAAAAATCTATTACCGGTGAGAAAAGTAAGAGAGAAATAGTTCATCACGAAAACAAAATTAGTAGACCACTAAATTAAAACAAACAACCTAGATGGTTCTATTTCAGTGCAGCTTCGAGAAGCTTCTGAGCTGAGCAAACAGCTTCCAAAAGCTTATGACCTGAGGAGATCTGTTTACATAGTCTTGAATGAGACATCTAAAAGATAATTAATTTTTCATTAAAGCTGCATGCATCACAAACTCCTAGCGAGTCCCCCTTAACCAAAAAATTAGTTCTTTACAAAATTCCAATTCTGGCATAAGTCTCTCAGCTTCCTATAAGTTAGGACTCTAATTAATTTTGAAACCCTAGACTCAAACGAACATACAATACTAGCAAAACCTAAGTCATCAGACAACTTCATCCAACGTTAAAGCAGGAGCTCTGGCGGCCAACACTTTTGCCTTCTCTTTCTCCAGCAGAGCTTCTATGTCTAAGCACTTCTGCTTAAAGACCTTGAGTTCTTCCTCTAATTCTTGCATCCGAGTCTCACCAATCTGCTCTTCCTTCTTATTTTCCTTTACTTCCTCCAGTTTCTGCTCCAACCAATCCAACTTAAAGCCTGAATATTTCAGGTATGTTAGTGCATTGTCTGCTTCCATCAGATCATCATTAGAGAGCTCTTGCAGTGACTTGCACAACGTCTCGATTAGGCTGAGGAAGACATACATGCATGCTGTCCTCAGAGGTTGGTTCTTTGCTCGGAGTTGTAATGCAATGTTTGGGTATTTTTTAAAAACACGGCTCACAAATTCCACCTATACAAATGAAAAAAGGATGAATAAAGTTAAATCCCAATATGTATAACCAATCCAGAAACTGAAGGGTATAAGACTTATATATAAAATATGTTTTTTTAAACATTTTTCTCTGTATTTAGAAGTGTTCTACTGATAAACTCAAAACAGAAAACACCACCTCTTAGAGCAAATGATACCGTCTCTGGAGATTGAAATTCCTAAAATGTTACCATCTTTATTAACTTCTTACCTGTGAAGGAAGAACTTGAAACCCATTGACATCAATGCTTTCCTTTACTGGTGGAGACTCGTTGAGCGAATCATTGTTATCCTCTAGCTTTATCTTTTTCAGAGGTTGGTTGTTTGACTCTTCAGATTCATCTAATGTGCCAATAACTTCAAGAACATCTACCTCGGCAACAATCTTGACTTGATTGTTCACAAGAAATCCACCATCTTTAGCATGAAGTTTGGTAAGGGGAATCATTTTTGGGAAACCCAAGGCGGGAGTCTTGTGATCAAACCAGTGATTTGTTTCTGTAAAATCATGAAACATACAACTCAAGTCAAAAACAAGCATTTGCACAAACACATAAGATAGAATCTCACAGCCTTATAAAAAAGAATCATGAAGAAAGTAGAAAAAGCGTAGAAATAATCACTTCTCAGTTGGGAGAGTTTTTCTGAAATTTGATTTACTATAGTTAGGGAAAATTTTGTGTGTCTTCTCCATCCACAAGGCAAAGTTTTAGAATCAGCAACCACAAGATAAAGAGTCAAACAGCTTTTATCACTATCTCCCTTGGGATAGGCCAGAAGACGCCTGCAAGCAAAAA
This sequence comes from Pseudoturritis turrita, assembly GCA_900406555.1. Lineage (NCBI taxonomy): Eukaryota > Viridiplantae > Streptophyta > Magnoliopsida > Brassicales > Brassicaceae > Pseudoturritis > Pseudoturritis turrita. Next base: position 2,603,636 of record OVBL01000313.1, on the reverse strand, counting down.
AAAAACCATTGAAAATTTTATTCATGTATCCTCCTAAACCTAAATTGGACTAAAACGTTAGAAAACAAGGTTTTTTTCTTTCCTTAATTACCATTTGCAGCCACCGATCACGAATTGATCAGAATAGATATGCTGAGATTGCAAAGAAGGAAAATTCTTAATCACCCAAGTAAACTTGTTATCAACTTCATTCGCCATTGAAAACTCCTCAAAATCAAACTACCGGAACATGAAGAGAAGTGAAACCCTAATGGCACAGAATCAAATTCGCAAATCAAACCCCGCCTCTTAACATGTGATGTGATGGATTTATGTTGCTTCGTCTTCGCTTCTGGACTTTGGCCCAAAATACCGTTTCGGCCCAAGATCTGCTTTGTGCCTGAGTGGCTGAGTCCTTCGTTACCATTAGAGGTAACCCTAATTTTGTAATTGTGTTTGGATTACCATTCTCATTAATAGCATTTAACTAGCCGGGGACCCATATGCTTGGGCCATTCGTCGAAGATAAAAATACATTAAATTTATATGAAGTTTTCCCATGAGCTCATTGTGTCCTTTGGGAAAATATGAATTCGAACAAGGTTTGTTTTTCAAGATATATATTCGCCTCAGATTTAGATTTGATTTTTTCGCCGTCTTCAAAAATCTATATTTTGCTGAAAGATTTAGCAACGAACAAATCTTCTCACTTTTGGGAAAATTGAAAGAAAAAAAAGGATCGATTTTTATGACTTTTGTTTTTGAAGAGAATGAAAGTGGAAAAAGAGATACGTATGATGATGGAAATTTGTTTTCCGTATTGGTTTGATCGCCGAGATGATGGCATCTTTACGTATTAGCTCTATCTGATCATTCTCTTCACTTCAGCTGATCTCTACAATTTACCAAGGAAAATAGCAATCTTGATAGCTTATCACTGAAAATTGAAAAATACTCTTAAAAAGCACTAATTAGCAGTATACATAATGGAACTGCGTGCTTTACAAAATCCTAGCGAGTCCTTCTCCATTGGACAAAAACTAGTACATTACAAAATGTGGAAACTTCCGATATCTCTCTAGCTTCCTAAGTTTGAAGAGGGCTCTAATTTCGAATCCTAGAGTCAAACAAACAGAACAATACACGTTAGTCATCAGAAAACATCATCCAACCTTAGAGGAGCTCTCGCGGCCAACACTTTTGCCTTCAAGTCCTTCAACTCTTCTTCGATTTCTCGCATCCGAGCCACACAAGCCTGTTCGTTATCTTTCTTTTCTGACACCTCATCCAGTTTCTTCTCCAACCAATCCAACTTAAATCCAGCATCTTTCATTGATCCTAGCGAGTCATATGCATCGGCTAGATCATCCTTTGAGATTTCCCGAGGCAACTGGCGCAGGGTCTTGGTCAGGCTGAGTAGGACATTCATATACGCTGTCTTCAGAACTGGGTTCTTTAGACGGACTTCTGATGCAATGTCTGGATGTTTTTCAAAAATACGCCTCACCAAATCCACCTGCAAGTGATAAAAAGATGAATACAGTTAAACTACATATCCAGAAACTGAAGGGTATAGACATATAGAGAGACTTGCAAGATATTGTTTTCGTTTCTCTGTATTTATAATTGTTTTACTGATAAACTCGAAGCAGAACACACACATCTTGTCCCAAAATCAACAAAAACAACATCTGTTAACTCTACTGAGGTTGAAATCTATACAAAGTTTGCAGCTTTCTTAAGTTTCTTACCTGTGAAGGAAGCGCTTGAAACCCATTGACATCAATGCTTTCCTTTACTGATGAAGTTTCCTTGAGCAACTCTTTGGATTCCGCACCATCCTCTCGCTTTATCTTTTTCAGAGGTTGGGTTGCCTCTTCTGATTCCTCTGATACATGTAATTTGCCAATAACTTCAAGAATCTCTACCTCCACAACAATCTTGACTTCATCGTTCACAAGAAATCCACCATCTTCGGCATGAAGTTCGCTACGGGGAAGTAGTGGTAGGGAACTCTTGAGGCGAGTGGTCTGATCGAACCAACTCAGTGTTTCTGTAAAACCACAAAACAGAATTCAGCAATACATGAAGTAATGCTCCTGTGGAATTGAACGTCAATGCTCACAACTTGGCACAAAACTTTTGAAACTAATCTAAAAACCACCCCAACACACAAAAAAAAATAACAAGACCCGTAAAAGTTGGACTACCATTCGTCCGAATTATATATAAGAAGATGCGATGAAACTAATTAAGTGACATTGTTAACGTCTATCCAACTGATTATTTTGTGTTTATGAATACTGTCATTTCAAAATAATATAATCACCTTCTCGTTTGGAACGTTCTTCTGGATTTTGATTAACTAAAGTGAAGCAAAACCGTACGTGTCTTCTCCATCCAGATGGCAATGATTGAGATAATCGGCGACTGCCAGAAAAAGATGGAAATAAGGAAGCTTATCATATCCATTGGGATAGGCAAGAAGACGCCTGCGAAACAAAAAACGAAAGAGACGATCCCGTCAAAACCCTAAACTGATCGAAATACATTAGAAGACAAGTGTTTATCATCTTCTTACCATTTGCAGCCACCGACCTCGAATTGATCAGAACTAATGAGCTTCTTCGATGACAAAGAGGATAAATTTTTAATAACCCAAGTGAACTTGTTATCAGCTTCATTCCCCATTGAAGACTACTCAAGATCAGAGAATGAAGAGACCCCTTAAACCCTAGAACCTAAGTGGAGCTGGCACTTTTAGATATGATAGGATTGTGATTGTGTTGGTTACATACGGTTATGTTAAACCAGTTCGGTTATTTATGGTTTACTTCTTCATTCGTGTGTGTATATAAACCCAATTGTACATTCATTGACATTTAATGAAGAAACGAGTTTATTTAGATTCATCATCTAAAATGGTATCAGAGCTTTCTCTCTCTAACAAACTTTTCCGCTGAGCTCATCTTCATCTTCATCGATCAATTTTTTTTCCAGATCGATTTCTTCGTTTTCTTCTTCATTCGTGTGAATCTCCAGCTTCGATTTCGTATCCATGGTGAAACGTGGAGCTAAGACGCGAAATCGTTCTGATTCTTTGGATCCAGAATCTCCGATTATTTCTCCGGCAGCTCAATCTCCTTTACAAGCTGATTCTCGAGCTGCATCGGTCAATCGGACTCATTCTGGTACTCATACTGTTCCGAGATCAACTGAGAAGGTATCGTCTCCACTCGAATCGATTGATAGCTCTCATAGTCCATATTTTCTTCATGCTGCGGATCATCCAGGCTTAGCATTAGTTTCGCATTCTCTGGATGGATAGAATTACAATAGTTGGAAGGTTGCGATGACTATTGCTCTGGAATCTAAGAATAAATGGAGTTTTATTGATGGATCGTTGTCTCGCCCTGAGGAAACTGATGTTTTCTTCAAAATCTGGAATCGTTGCAACAGCATGGTTAAATCATGGCTTCTGAATGTAGTAAATCAGGAGATATATGATAGTATATTGTATTACAATGATGCTGTTGAGATTTGGATAGATCTGTTGAAGAGATTTCATGTTAGCAATCTGCCTAGGATGTATCAGCTGGAACAAGATATCTTAACTCTTCGACAGGGAAATATGGAACTTTCAGCCTACTACACAAAGATGAAAACCTTATGGCAGCGCCTTGCTAGCACTAAATCTCAGAAGATTTGCAAATGCAATTGTGGCAAGGTTGAAGAGTTACTAGAAGATGCAGAAACAAGCAGAATAATTCAGTTTCTTATGGGACTAAATGATTCCTATGCAAATATCCGTGGTCAAATTATCAACAAGAAACATCGTCCAAGTCTGAGTTCCATTTACAATATGTTGGATCAGGATCAAAGTCAAAGATCGGTTGGTACTCATGCTAAAGGATATGTCCCACCTGTTGCTTTTCAAGTTGCTGGCAAGGATATTTCTGCTGATAAAGTTCACTATGAAGGAAGTGTGAATGCTGTCAATTATCAACATAGACCTAGACATGTTTGCAGTCATTGTGGAGCAGTTGGTCATCTCAAGGATAGATGCTATAAGGTGCATGGTTACCCACCAGGCTGGACAGGCAAGAAGAAGTTTAATCAGGCTTCAATCCAGTCTGTTCCTACTCATGTTCAGAAACCTGCAATCACATCTACTCCTAGTACCAATTTGACTTCTCTTCAAGGTCTGGATAATAATCCAGTGAAGCATCGAGAGACTATGGGGGAAAACTTGAATAAAGATCAAATCCAAGAGATCATTTCTTTCTTTAGCTCAAAGCTCCACAGTTCTGGCATCACACCATCCATTGCTGTTTCTCAGGCTTCTCCTTCAACCTCAGTACCAAATATCTCACAGATATCTGGTACATTCCTTTCTCTCTATCCTCTTACTTACTATGACATGCTCACATCAACTTCTGTGGAAAATGACATCTCTATTAGTTCATGGGTCATAGATTCAGGTGCAACTCATCATGTATCTAACTCTAGGGACATTTTCCTAAGTTTCCAAGAGCTAGTTAACACCTATGTGAATTTGCCTAATGGAACTGCAGTGAGCATTGTTGGAATAGGATCCATTAAACTCAGTGACAACATTGTTTTGCATGAAGTCTTGTTTATCCCTGTGTTTCGATTTAACCTGTTGAGTGTAAGCATGTTGACAAAACAATTGCCTTCAATCATTAGTTTCACTTCCACTTCTTGTTTTATTCAGGATCTTACTCAGGAATTGATGCTTGGTCAGGGTAGTCAAATCTCAAATCTTTACATTCTGGAGTTTAATAGAGAACAAGCTACTTTTTCATTTCAAGGTACTTCTTGTTCTGCTATATCTGTTGATTCTAACATGTGGCATACACGTTTAGGTCATCCATCACAGTCTAGGATTGATCTACTTCATGATGTATTGCATTTGCCTAAATCAAATAATAAAGAAAAACATTGTTCCATTTGTCCTTTAGCTAAACAGAAGCATTTACCTTTTCAATCAAATCATAATATTTGCGATGAACCATTTGACTTGATTCATATTGACACTTGGGGTCCATTTTCTGTGCCTACTTATGATGGTTTTAGATATTTTTTGACAATTGTTGATGACCATAGTAGAGCTACATGGATTTATCTGTTGAAATCAAAATCTGATGTTTTGTCTGTGTTTCCTGCTTTTTTACAACTGATAGACACTCAATATGCTAAGAGAGTTAAAGCAGTTAGATCCGACAATGCTCATGAACTAAAATTCACAGATCTTTATCTAGCTAAGGGCATAGTTGCATATCATTCATGTCCAGAAACACCACAACAAAACTCAGTCGTTGAACGAAAACATCAACATATTCTTAATGTCGCAAGATCACTTATGTTTCAATCCCACATTCCTTTAGAATATTGGGGAGATTGCATTATGACTGCTGTGTTCTTGATCAATAGACTACCTACACCTATCCTGGACAACAAAACCCCTTATGAACTTTTAACTAGAAAACTACCAGATTACAGTCTTCTTAGAGCCTTTGGTTGTCTATGTTATGTCTCAACTTCTTCTAAGCAAAGACATAAGTTTCAACCTAGAGCCAAAGCTTGTGTATTTTTAGGCTATCCATCTGGTTTCAAATGTTACAAATTACTAGACATAGAGAACAATGTCATTTCCATTTCGAGACATGTCATTTTTCATGAGGACATTTTTCCGTTTCTATCTTCTACATTGACAGAAGATACACGGGCCTTCTTTCCTCATTTTCTTTTCCCTGCATCCATTGATGAGACATTGCCTTCTGCAACTTCATCTTCTGATACACTTTCTCATCCTGAAGTGTCATCATCTGAGAATTCATTGCCTTTAGCAATCAGTTCTCGCAGACTCTCCACCAAACCACCACACTTGCAGGACTATTATTGTTATAATACTACTTCTACTTCTTTTTCTACTCCTTATCCTATAGCTAACTATATCTCTTACAGTAAACTGTCCATTCCTTTCAGCTCTTTTATTCATAATATCACTTTATCTCTTGAACCACGTACTTATTCTGAGGCTAAGGAACTCAAAGTATGGTGTGATGCTATGAATGAGGAGTATCAGGCTATGGATAGAACTAATGCTTGGAAAGTTTGCTCTCTTCCTCCTGGTAAGAAACCTATTGGTTGCAAATTTGTATACAAAATTAAACATCAGTCTGATGGAAGTATAGAAAGACACAAAGCAAGACTTGTGGCCAAGGGTTATACTCAAGAAGAAGGTCTAGATTTTGTTGACACCTTCTCTCTTGTTGCTAAATTTGCAACTGTGAAGATTCTTCTTGCCATTGCTGCCAAGTTGAATTGGCATTTAACACAATTAGATGTGTCTAATGCTTTCTTGAATGGAGATTTAGATGAGGAACTCTATATGGTGTTGCCTCCTGGATATGAAATACCATCAGATGTAGTAGTTGAAGGCACAATGGTTTGTAAGTTGCAAAAGTCCATCTATGGATTAAAGCAAGCTTCTCGACAATGGTTCATCAAGTTCACCTCTACTCTTCATGGTATGGGATTTGAAACTGCTGATGGGGATCACACTCTGTTTACCAGATTTTCTGATGGCATATTTGTGGCTATCTTGGTCTATGTGGATGACATCATCATAGCCAGTAGCAATGACGGCATTGTTCCTTCGTTAAAGACTCAGCTTTCTTCTTTCTTCAAACTCAGGGATCTTGGTAACCTTCAATATTTCCTTGGTTTGGAGATTGCTAGATCTTCTACAGGCATCTCAGTTTGTCAACGCAAATATGTCCTGGAATTGTTGACTGATACTGGTTTTCTTGGTTGTAAACCTTCATCTATTCCCATGGAACCAAACCATTCATTACACAAAGATGATACTGCTTTACTCGAAGATGCAGAACTATACCGGAGATTGGTGGGAAAACTTCTCTATCTGTGCCTTACTAGACCTGATATTGGATTTGCAGTCAACAAATTGTGTCAATTTTCTTCTGCTCCCAGACAAATTCACTTGCAGGCTGTACATAAGGTCCTCAAGTATCTCAAGGGCACTGTTGGAAAGGGTTTATTCTTCTCCTCTGATTCGGATCTTTCCATCAAAGGCTTCACTGATTCAGACTGGACAGTTTGCCCTGAAACTAGAAAGTCAGTCACTGGATATTGCATGTACATTGGTGATGCACTTGTTTCTTGGAAATCTAAGAAACAGCCTACTGTTTCTCTTAGCTCTGCAGAGGCTGAATATAGAGCCATGTCTTACGGTGCTCGTGAGCTGATATGGATAGCTAAGATCATGAGAGACTTGAAGCTTCCTCCTTCTCTACCAGTTTCCTTATATTGTGATAGTACTGCTGCACTTCACATAGCCAAGAATCCCGTGTTTCATGAAAGGACAAAATTCTTGGATTTGGACTGTCACAAGGTCAGAGAATGCATCACTTCCGGCTTCCTTAAGACTCTCCATGTTCGCAGTGAACATCAGCTTGCCGACGTTTTAACCAAGCCTTTATATCCTACACAATTTCACAATCTCATTTCCAAGATGGGACTTCGAAACATCTATGAAGTGCCATCTTGAAGGGGGGTTTTAGATATGATAGGATTGTGATTGTGTTGGTTACATACGGTTATGTTAAACCGGTTTGGTTATTTATGGTTTACTTCTTCATTCGTGTGTGTATATAAACCCAATTGTACATTCATTGACATTTAATGAAGAAACCAGTTTATTTAGATTCATCATCTAAAAGGCACACACCCAAATTTGTAAATCGAAGTCATATGGGTGTGTTTGTTGCTGAGTCTTCACTTCTTGACTTCGGCCCAATTTATCATTTCGGCCTAAAATCTATTTGCTTGCAGAACTGAACCGAATTTTTTTATCGATTCCAATTCGGATCGGATTTTATAGTAACACAAACGGTATAAAAGCTTAATACCAAATTATCTGAACTGGACCTCAGATTTTGTATCCCAATCGAATTAACAGAAATTCACTAAAAAATAGTATTTTCGATTAAAAATATTAGAAAATACATTTAAATATACTATTTTTTAATATTAATTAAATTTAATTAGTTATATATGATTTTGTTATAATTTTTTGTCCAAAACCGAATCCAAATTAAAACGAAATAAATTTTGAATTTATTTAGGACGTATTTTCTAAAAATCCGAATCGAATAACCGAATGTTCATCTAGTTTGATCCGTGCAGTAAATGAGTATAATAATTCCTGTAAAAAAATCGTATATTGTTATAAATATGAAATTAGATAATGTTATAAAAATGAAAATTGAATACATATGCGAATCATGGTTCAACCTATTCAGATCGGGTTTTATGGTTTTTTCAATTTAGTCTCAAAACTCTAATTTATTGGATATTTATCAATCAAATACAAAATTACCAAATTATATTGCAAATAACAATACGAAACCGTGTAGAACGAATTAGCCTTTTATATTGAAAGTACAAAACATAACATTTATTAAACTTCAAACGGATGAAGTGTGGTATCATAAATTTCCTTTTGGGATTGGCATGCATCCTATAATTCCAAATAAGTTTCTCCTTACCGGAGAAGAAATTACCAAGAAAACTTTTGACATTCAAGTGACATAGATTTGGACCTCCTTTTTTTTAATTTTGGTTTTAAGGATTTGGTCTTATTCAATCATTCTTGTAATTAGATAACGCCACATATTCTTTAAGTACGTGAGAGGTAACCTAAAGAACATTATTAAGCTTCATGACTGGTGACTTTCATTCAAACAACATCCTCAAAACCAAGTCGAGTACTGTCGGAAACAGCTTCGTTCTCTTCATTCTTCAGTTCGGCTTCAAGCTCAAGCAACACCTGTCTCTGCTCCACGATCATTCGGTCGAGTTCTCTCATGCGAACTCCACGTGCTTCCATTTTCTTCTTCTTCACCCAAAGCTCCTCCAGCTTCTTCTTCAACCAATCCAACTTGAAACCTACCTCTACCAATTCCAAAAGCGTGTTCTCTGCATCCCTTATTTCCTCCATTGTGAGCTCCTGAGGAGCTAAGCAAATCGTGGCTATGAGGTCGAGGAGGTTATTCATGTAAGCATTCTTCACCAATTGGTTCTTCGGACGAAAGTTCAATGCGGTTTCTGGGTGTTTTTCAAAGATTCTTCTCACACACTCTACCTGGAGAACAAACAAGATTGATGTAATAGCCACAAACCAAAGAGATCATTGTTAGAATGAAATAATTGTGTGCTTTTACCTCTGAATAGAAAACTCGAAAGCCATTGACGTCCACTGTTCCATCACCGTTCCACATTGATACGATCAGAGTTTGTTGAGATACAGAGAAGCTAAACTTGCAGATTCGGCAAAGAGAGTTTTGTGTTTTGAGAAGTTTCTTCCTGTAACTGAAATATATAAATGAAGAAGATGCATGAATCTTTAAAAAAACGTAACTTAATAATACTATGTCATAATTAATAACATATGAATATTAATGGCGTCACACGTCAAGCTACTCGTTTGGGCAAGACTCAATACTCTGTTCAGACACCCAAAGACATTTGCTTTTTCATCAAGAAACATAGTGCAATTAAGGAAACCTAGAGAATCCTCTCAGCCACAAAATTCCTAAGTTAAAGGAGAATTCCTAAGTCAAAGGAGGACTCTAATTAACGAACAGAGACCAGAAAACCAAAAAGCAGAACCAAACTCCAAGTCCTAAGAACACAAGTCATCAAACAACATCACTGAAAGAGAGATCGGGAGCTGTGGCTTCCAAAATCTCTGCCTTCTCCTTATTCAGCTGAGTTTTTAGGTCTTTGCACTTCTGCTCCAAATCATGAAGCTGTTGCTCCATTTCACGCACCCGGGCACATTTCTTCTTGTTTTCTTTTACTTCATCAAGTTTCTTCTCCAACCAATCCAACTTAAACCCTACACTTGTCATGTATGCCAGAGCAGCTTCTGCATGCATCAGATAGATCATCCGTCGAGGCGTCCTGAGGCCATTTGAAGAGCATTTTGATTAGGCTGAGGAGGACATTCATGTATGATGTTCTCAGATCTTGGTTCTTTGTGCGGCATTCTAATGCAATCTCTGGGTGTCTTTCAAAGACACGCCTCGCAAAATCCACCTGCGAGTGAAAAAAGGATGACTAAAGTAAAACCCATATTTATGCATAACCATATACATTTCTCTGTATTTTAGAAGTGATTTACTGTTAAATCAGAAGTAATCTCAAGAAAGAAAACCATATCTTGCCCTAAAATCAACAAAAAGCAGCTGATGTAACGTCTCTTGATGAGGTTGAAATTTCTAAAAAATTAAAACAAAATTTGCATCTTTCTTGTACCTGTGAAGAAAGAACATGAAACCCATTGACATCCATCCAACCGCATGCGGTAACACACGGGAGACCAGTTTCCGTCCCGTATCCGCAAAAGATTGGTGGGACGATGATTTGTGATATTTAGGCAGACGTGTCCTCGGCCAGAAGGTTGGGGCGCAACTTGCGTTCAAAGACTCGATGGTTCAAGGGATTCTGCAATTCACACCAAGTATTGCATTTCGCTACGTTTTTTCATCAATGCGTGAGCCGAGATATCCGTTGCCGAGAGTCGTTTTAGACTTTATATTGCAGCACATCTTCCGCGCATACACCGTCTCTGGAGAAGCAAAGGCAGACTGTTAAATTGCATGTTCTTTGACACTTTTCGTACCGGAGTTTTGTGATATCTGGAAGCTACGCGCATGACCCAACCAAAATATAAAATCTTGATAGAGACAATACGCGGAACCATGGAATTGGTAGGCGCAGGAACAAAGGTAAGATGTTTACGTTGAGCACAAGTACAATACCCAAAGAAGCTTAAGAAGGAGAAAAAAAAAAGAGTAAAATGTGGTGAAACTAGAAGACCCGATCACAAGGGACTATGAAGCTCGGGTGGCAGGGAAAAACGAGAAGGACCCTATTTCTATATCAAGATCAAGATCAAGGTTTATCTTGCTTCTTTTTTTGCTATGTTCTAGAAATGCATGCATCGATATTATTTTTGTTTACTTTCATATATATATATATGTTGTTTTTTAATTCTAAAACACAAAATTGTGGAAACAAGTGTAGCCTTGAAAAAAAAAAAAAAAAATAACAAGAGTACGAGAAAAAAATGAAGGATACATAGGAGAAAAAGAAAGGGTATTGTATAGGATGTGTCTAATCATTCGTTTCTTTCATTTTTTTTTCGGCAATTTTTCATCTTGTATTTTCAGCTCTATTTTTGCTGGTTCTAAAAGTAAACTCAATTTAAGTAAATTTGATTTACTAGATCATAGAAGTTCAATAATTATAAATTTAATTTAGTTACATGAAAGACTAGCAAAAAGATACCATGAGGTCAAAGTATTAAAAAATTAAGGTTGATATTTTAATTATACTTTTCTACAAAAGATTTTTTCCCTCAATTTATGTTTGATACTTACTAATTCTCATTTGATTAAAGAATAAAGATCAATATTAACATTATCTCGAGTCCATGTTGGACTTTTGTAAAATAAATTTAACAATTTTTAGTTTCCTTTAATGTTTATCAACCCCAGAGATAACATTGTATACCTATATTATATTTGGAATATTGTTTTAATTTTATAAAACGTATACATATTTTATGCCTGTACGTAATACGGGAGATAATACTAGTATATATATACTCCATCTGTTAATTACTTAAAAATAAATAAGCTTTTTAAGAAAATTATTTTAAAATGAATAAGCGTTCAAACAAAAAAAAAATGAAAAAACGTAAATAACAAATATGATAATATATGTTAGCGTGTTGATAAAATAAAGTATGACGCTAAAAAAATAGAATAAACATTTATTTTTAAATTAAGTTTTGAATTATCAGTTTAACAATTTATCATTTAATCATGCGGTTGAATAATCGGTTCAATTAATAATTTACTTTATCTTTTAAATTATTAACTCGGTTGAATAATCGGTTAGTTAATATGTTTTTCTCGTTTATTGATGTACCGATCGATGAGTATACATGACCTAACGATGTTTCCAAAAGGAGATATTTCAAGATACTCTTTTCGTTTCTAATAGATTGATTTTCTTAAATTTTCACACAAATTAAAAAACAATAAATTGTGTTTAGTTATAAATGCACCTAAACATTTTTTCATAACTATAAACCAATGGTATTCTATAAATTCAAATATTTTCATTTAATATATCTTGAAGTTTACAACAAAAAGTAAATAAAAAACCTAGAAAATCAATTTTTGTGGAACAACAAAAAAAGTTAGAACATCAATTTTTTAGAACCGAGGGAATATCATTTACTCAAATAGTCATCCCTAATTAATGGCATAATAAAAGTATCAACTACCTAAAGAATTGAAGATTCACTAAAATCAATGGTGAATTTCATTTTAAACAACATTGTTGAAATCAAGTGGAGCACGATGTCACGAACTGATTCCTCCCGAATCGATACGTGCGGCCTTAGCACCTTTCCGCCTCTCGCGGTTGCTAAGTCAGCCTTACTCAAACTCGGACTTTCGTATCTTAGAGAGAGAAGCTTTAAAGGAATGTTTATATTGTATTTTGCTTGATGATTACAAATGAGGATCTCACCCCCTTTTATACAAGTTCACCTCCAAAATGGACGGTGGAGATTAAGTCAATCTAACGGTGGAGATTAACTCTCACCAACTCTCACCACCAAGTTCACCAATTCTCCCCACCAACTTCACCAACCCATTTCCACCAACCATTTCCACCAACTTCACCAACCCATTTCCACCAACCCATTCTCACCAACTCTAGATTTATGGGCTGATTTCGTTTGGGCCTAAAATGGGCCGTGGGCCTAAAATGGGCCGTGACATCCTCCCCCACCTAATTCGGTGACGCCCTCGTCGCCGTATACGTCTTGAGGTCTTCCCGGAATTGCCACAAGTCTTGTTCTGGTTCCCACGTTGCCTCTGCCTCTGGCTGTCCCTTCCACTTGATGAGGAAGTGATTTTGACGTGGAACGCCTCGTTTCCGCACTTCCTTGGACGCCAGCACCTCTTCGATCTCTTTATCGTAAGACTTGGTCATGATAGGTGGTGCCCGGGTTGAAACGCCTCGATCTTGATCCTCTGCGTCGCCATGGTATGGCTTAAACATGCTCACATGGAAGACCGGATGAATCTTAAGAGTATCCGGTAAGTCCAATCGGTAGGACACCTTTCCCACCTTCGCCACAATCTCAAACGGTCCTTCATATCTTCGGATTAAGCTTTGTGCAGACTCCGAAATGCTTTGAATTGTTGGGGAAGAAGCTTCACAAAGACTAAGTCACCCACCGAGTATTCGGAAGGCCGTCTCTTCGCATCCGCCCACTTTTTCATTCGCTTCCGGGACTTCTCCAAACATACCCGGGCAAAGTCGGCGTGTTCCTCCCATTGCTTGGCCATTATGAACGCCCCTGGACTTCTTCCCTCTGTCGCAGGTGTAGCCAATGTGTGCGGGGTCAAAGGTTGCTGCCCCGTTGCGAGTTCGAACGGACTCCGTCCCGTCGATTCGCTTCGTTGCAAGTTGTACGAGAACTGAGCAATATCCATCAATTTAGCCCAATCTCTTTGGTTTGCACCTACGAAGTGTCGGAGGTAACACTCAAGCAAGGCATTCACCCTTTCCGTCTGCCCATCTGTTTGCGGGTGAAAGCTCGTTGAGAAACTCAGGTCCGTCCCAAGCATCTTAAATAACTCCGTCCACAACCGCCCAGTGAAGCGAGGATCCCGATCACTCACGATGTTCCGAGGTAATCCCCAAAGCTTCACCACGTTCTTGAAGAACGCCCGCGCTGCCTCCTCCGCGGTACAGTCCCGATCGCAAGCCACAAACGTCCCATACTTAGAGAATCGATCCACAATCACCATGATAGATCCAAACCCTTCTGACTTTGGTAGCGCGCTGATAAAATCTAGCGAGACCGAGTCCCATGGTCGCTCGGGTATTGGTAATGGCTCCAATAAACCCGCAGACTGCTTGTTCTCCGTCTTATCTTGTTCGCACACAAGACAAGTCTTCACATAAAGCTCTACGGTATCCCGCATCCGTGGCCAAAAATATCCCGCTTCAACTAGGGCCAACGTCCTCTTCTGTCCTGGATGGCCTGCCCACCGAGTATCGTGGCATTCTCTTATGATGTCTCAGCGGAGACTCTCCCACTTCGGAACATAGAGTCGTCGACCCTTTGAATAAAGCAGGCCATTGTCGACCCAAAATCGATGTGCCTTACCCTCTTCTGCTAACTTCATCAACTCCTTAGCAACAGGGTCGCGCTCGAGCCCTTCTCGAATCCGAGCCAAAATGTTCCCCTCGACTTGGCTCATGGCGGCTAGCTCCGCCTTCCGGCTTAGCGCATCGGCTACAACATTCGCCTTCCCCGGCTTATACTCCAATGTGTAATCGAACTCGGCCAGGAAGTCTTGCCATCGCGCTTGTTTCGGGGACAACTTCTTCTGGGTTTGGAAGTAGCTTGTCGCCACGTTATCCGTCTTGATCATGAAGTGTGATCCCAGAAGATAGTGTCTCCATACCCGCAAGCAATGGACCACGACTGTCATTTCTTTTTCTTGCACCGTGTACCGCTTCTCGGTATCATTGAGCTTGCGGCTCTCGAACGCGATCGGATTCCCCTCTTGCATCAAGACTCCCCCGATAGCAAAGTCGGATGCATCGGTGTGTATCTCGAATGGCAAACTGAAATTTGGTAAGACAAGGACAGGTTCTTGACTCACCGCGATTTTCAGCTTCTCAAAGGCCTCCCGGCAATGGTCGGACCAATCCCATGGCTTTCCCTTCTTAAGAAGGTCCGTTAGCGATGCCGCCTTCTTTGAATATCCCTCGATGAACCGTCGATAATAGTTCACCAGTCCAAGGAAAGAGCGTAACTCTGTTACCTTAGTCGGAGCTTCCCACTCCATAATCGCCTTCACCTTGGCGTCATCCATCTTGAGCTTCCCGTGTCCAATGATGTGGCCCAAGAATTGGACTTCTTCGGTGGCAAAGGTGCACTTTTCCTTCTTTACAAATAACTCGTTTTCCCGGAGAACTCGGAAAACTATCCGCAAGTGTTCCACATGTTCCTCCATTGAGTTGCTATAGACGACGATATCGTCTAAGTAAGCCACCACGAACCGATCCAAATATGGCTGAAAGATCTGGTTCATAAGGGTACAAAATGTGGCTGGGGCGTTTGTAAGGCCGAATGGCATAACTAGCCATTCAAACGACCCATACCGCGTAATGCACGCTGTCTTTGGCTCATCTCCCTCTGCGATCCGAACTTGATAATATCCCTTTTGCAAGTCCATCTTTGTGTACACCTTTGCTCCTCCAAGCCGATCAAAAAGATCCGCGATCAAAGAGATAGGATAGCGGTTTTTGATCGTTACCTTATTAAGTGCGCGGTAGTCCACACACATTCGCAATGACCCATCGTGCTTCTTCTGGAACAATACCGCTGCGCCATAAGGTGCTTTGGACGGCCTTAGTTTCCCCGTGGATAAGAGTTCATCGAGTTGTTTCCGTAACTCCTCAAGCTCGGATGGAGCCATTCGGTAAGGCGCCATTGCTGGCGGTTTGGCTCCCAACTCCAACTCGATCCGATGATCCACCTCCCTCCTTGGTGGTAACTTTTCCGGTAACTTTGCAGGCATCACGTCCTTGTTCTCCTCAAGGACTGTTTCAATAGCCGGTGGAATTGGCGCAGCTCTCCCAAACTCGTCTTCCACCTTCATCACGGCCAGAAACGTCGGTTCACCCTTCTTCACCCCCTTAGTGAACTGCATTGCCGAGAGTTGCCTTATCCCCTCGGAATTCTCCTCTATGGTTGGAATCATGCACTGCGATCCTTTCTCGAGGATGCACACTGAACTTAGTGCGGGCAGAGGAATTGCCATGACTTGCCTCATGAAATCCATACCTAGCACCACTTTGAAATCGTCCATAGGTATGACCGAGAAGTTTACTGGTCCGCTCCAACTGCCCAGCCGCATCTCAATCCCTCGAGCTACCCCATTGACGGGTTGTGCCTTTGCATTCACCGTCTTCATCCAACCTTCCCTCTTGGTCCACTTTACCCCAAGTCTCACGGCTTCATCTTCAGCCATGAAGTTATGAGTGGCCCCCGTGTCCACCATAACTCGGGTTGACTTTCCGTTAACACGGGCCTCCATGTACATGAGCCCCTTGCTCATTGGTTTAGACGATGGACCGGCCTTAAGAGAGTTAAGGAGTTGTAACGACCCCATCTTGTCCGGCTCCACCTCTTGGGTCTCACCTTCGTGATTCTCCATTATCGCGGACAACGACCCCATCTTCGGACATTCCCTCATTGGGTGTGGCCCCTTGCACACAAAGCACCCACCTTTTGGGACAAACGTCTTCTTCTTTGCCTCAAACTCCTCTCGTCCCGATCCCTTCTCATAACGCCTTGAGTTGGATGGATGGCTACTATCTCGTCTTTCTCCCCCACCTTTGGTCACGATCTTCTCCTTTCTCTTGAAGGACTCGGAGGGACCTTGGGTACGAAAGTCAGTCAATGACTCAGCCACCGCAATAGCTTCATCGACGGACTGAACTCCCCTTCGCTGCAGCTCTTGCTTTGCCCAGTTTTGCAGCCCGTCGGTGAAGTAGAAGACGAGATCCTCGTCGGACATGTTAGGAATTTGCAGCATAAGAGTGGTAAACTCTTTAACATAGTCGCAAATTGTACCTTTTTGTCGAAGTTCCCTTAACTTCTTGCGGGCTTCATACACAACATTCTCTGGGTAGAACTGCCGTTTGAGTTCCTTCTTGAACTCCTCCCAAGTCTCGATCCGGCAAGTTCTCCGCTCGATGTCTGCATGTTTTCTCCGCCACCACAGCATCGCCGTGTCTGTCAAGTATGACGTCGCGGCTTTAATCTTCGCAGTCTCATCCCCAATATTGAGATTGTCGAAGTATTGCTCCATCTGCCAAAGGAAATTCTCAACTTCCTTAGCATCCCTTACCCCGTTGAACCGCGACGGTCTCGGGAAATCAACCCGACCGCCTACTACCGCAGCAATGGTTCCTCCATTTGCGCTTGCTCGTTTGCATAGCGCCATATCCTCCTCCACCGCGACAAACCTTGCCTTCATCCCCTCGATGTTGTCTTGCAAGGCCCGGATGGATTCGGTCACTAGTTCCTCCAATCGAACGAACCGAGTGTCTAGATCGGCGCCGTTCTGCTTGACTTCCTCCAGCCCATCGAACACATGATTCTCCAGTTCGGAGACGGTGTGCTCGATTCTTTCAAGCTTATCTGTCATTTCGCCCACGGCCACCCCCAAAGCATCACGGGAAATGCTTTTTTCCCGTTTGCTTCCCGCTTGGCCGGACGTGGTTTCTCTTCCACGTTCGTCATGGGCGTCGGACGAAGCGCTCACATCTTTGCTTCCCTTAGCCATTCTCTCGGATAGACTTCTCTCTAGCCCCGGCCGAACTTCGCTCTGATACCACTTGTCACGAACTGATTCCTCCCGAATCGATACGTGCGGCCTTAGCACCTTTCCGCCTCTCGCGGTTGCTAAGTCAGCCTTACTCAAACTCGGACTTTCGTATCTTAGAGAGAGAAGCTTTAAAGGAATGTTTATATTGTATTTTGCTTGATTATTACAAATGAGGATCTCACCCCCTTTTATACAAGTTCACCTCCAAAATGGACGGTGGAGATTAAGTCAATCTAACGGTGGAGATTAACTCTCACCAACTCTCACCACCAACTTCACCAACCCATTTCCACCAACCATTTCCACCAACTTCACCAACCCATTTCCACCAACCCATTCTCACAAACTCTAGATTTATGGGCTGATTTCATTTGGGCCTAAAATGGGCCGTGGGCCTAAAATGGACCGTGACAACGAGCAGCCATAGTCACGTCCTTCTCATTCTTTAGTTCGTTCTCAAAATAAACCAATACAAGTTTTTGTTTCTGCACCTCTTCTTGGCTGGCCCGGCTCAATGAAAAATCGGGCTCTGTGCACAGCCCAGAAAGAAAAAAAATCAATCGTACCACATATATTAAATCTCATGTAAATATGGGCCCTGTATTATAATATTTTTTAGGAATTAGGGCCCTAAATACTAGAGAAATTTCAAAATAAATTGGGCACTGTGCATTTGCACAGCCCAAGAACTGGGCCTACTTCTTGGAGTTCTCTGATCCTGGTGCTACTTTCTTGCTCTTGCTTCTTCTTCACGTAAACCTTCCAAAGCTTCATCTTTTTAGCCAGTCCAACTTAAGCCCTACATTTTCTAGGTCGAAAATCGTGTTGTCTACTTCGTCTAGGTCTTCATCATTTACCTCATGAGGCGATTGACACAACGCCCCGATAACGTCAAGGATGACATTAATGTAAGCTTTCTTGAGCTGTTGTTTCTTTGGACGGAAATCTGACGCAGTGCCTGGGTGTTTTCGAATATTCGCCTTACCCATTTGACCTATGAACAAGAATGATGTAAGCCATAAAACAAAGAACATGATCGAAGATTCAGAACTTGGTTACCTGTGAAGAAAGAACCTGAAACCCATTGACTTCCACTAATTCATCGACACTATCCTCAATCCTCTTCAAATGCATCATCAGCAAGAGATAACGTTAAGTGACTCTCTTAACTTTTTCACGAATGATATTTTCTTGAATTCAAAACTGCATGAGCATGAAGGAAAAGAAACCACAGGATAATTTTCTTAGTCGTGAAATTAAACTTTAATTTTTCAGAAAAGGATCGGAGAGGAGAGAGAGAGAGAGAGAGAGATCTATACTTACAGAACAAGCAGGAAGTGGACTTTGGGTTCTTGCAAGAGATAAATATATGAAGAAAATGCATGCATCTGTAAATTGACGAATACGAACAGGCTTGGATATTTGTGACTTGATGATATATGAAAATATGCATGCATCTGTTAATTGACGAATGCAAAAAGGCTTGGGGTTTTGTGATTTGATACGTTTCAACGATTACAAATTAATAAATTATAACACAATGGAATAAGAATGGCATTAAACTATTTATTTGTTATTCAAAAAAAATAAAAAGAATGGCATCAAATTAGTTTAGCTTCAACTCTTTGTAAGCTCTAGAGATTATTTTTTCATCAAGAACTCAATGCTTTAGAGAGACGCCAAAAGAACCCTAAACCACAGGAAAAAACTTATATAAAAAATGTGTCCACATAAAGTCTCTCTATCTTCTTCTTTTTTTTTTAATGAATGTAAAATTCTTATTCAAACAAAAACATTGTTACAACAAGTGTTACTTTATTTTAAAAGTTTTTTGAAAATTGCTGAAATATAATCTAACAACAACTTGAAAAGAAAGTGGTTACTAGTCTTGCGTGGCAAGACACAGAAGTCTCGTTTCCTCGTATTTGAAATTTCCGGTAAGGCGAATTGAAGTCTCTCTATCTTTTTAACTTTAGAAGGGGACGCCAAGAGAACAAACCAGACCATACTAGCTCTAGCAAAATCTAAATCTAATTGCCTAAGAACTTAAAAATCATCAGACAACAAGACAGGAGCTTTGGCGGACAAAACCTCTGCCTTCTCCTTCTCCAACTGAGCTTCGAGATCTGAGCACTTCTGCTTCAAATCCTTCAACTCTTCCTCAATTTTTTGTATCTGAATCTCACCAACTTCCTCTTTCTCCTTCTTTTCTGACACTTGATCAAGTTTCTTCTTCAACCAATCCAACTCAAATCCAACATCAGTCATGGATTCCAGTGCAGCATATGCATCATCAAGGTCATCCTTGGAGATGTTCTTAGGGGACTGTCGCAAAGTCTCAGTCAAGCTGAGTAGGACATTCATGTACCCTGTCTTCAGATATTGGTTCTTTACACTGAGTTTTGTTGCAACGTCTGGATGTCTTTCAAACAAACGGTTCACAGATTTCACCTGCGAGTGAAATAAAATTGATGTAAGAAGTAAAACCATATCAGATAGCAATCTTAGGAGATCTGGAAACAGGTCCAATGTATCGTATAATCTTAAGCTTGTATATAAATCCAGAAACTAAAGCATATAGTGAGTGATTCTTAGGGTTTATTTATTAATTTGTGTTTAATAACTATTTTCTTACATGGGAAGGAAGAACCTGAAACCCATTACTGTCGTACACATCTAATTGGCCAATAACTTTAAAGACCTCTATTTCAGCAACAATTTTGAGTTCGTCCTTTACCAGAAATCCGCTATCTTTGGCCTTAAGTTCATTAAGGGGAAACATGGATATGAAACCCCAGTCTCGTTCTTTCTCATTAAAACAGTGTTCTGTTTCTGAAAAATCAGAAAACATATTTAATCTCATCATCATTTACATATATCCAAATAAAGCATGATTTGTCCAGGGGATTGAACACCAGCTTGACATGGATATATAGAAGAATCTCGCGGCAGCCAAAGTCCACACAACATATATATAGAGTCAAACAATTATGAACTTTCCGCCTTATAAAAAGTTATATTCTTATTTGGCTCTTCGTGACTTGTAATTGAAAGTAAGTCTTATGAATAAAAAGAACAACAAGAACTATAAATAGTAAAGGAAATCGAGCTACTAATTATCTGGCCACAACTCTCTTGTGTGCCACGGTTCCAGTTCAGACTTGAGAAACCAAGAAGTCAAGACATTACTGATTACTTTTACATCAAGAAACACGTGCAATAGAGAAAACCTAGAGTGGATACTTCCAACATGTATCTTGATCTTCCCAAGTTTATAGAGGAATCAAAACCATATAAGTGCCTACGAATTCAAGCCATCAAAAAATATCATCGTTCGATAGAGGAGCCCTAGCGCCCAACAACTCTGCTTTCTCCTTCTCCAGCAGAGTTTCAAGATCGGAGCACTTCTTCTTAAATTCTTTCAACTTTTTCTCTATTTCTTGTATCCGTGTCTCACCAGCCTCCTCTTTCTTCTTCTTTTCTGACATCTCATCAAGTTTCTTCTCCAACCAATCCAACCTAAATCCAGCATCAGCCAAGGATCAATGTCCACAGCTTGACATATGGATTTAGCAGCAGCAAAAGTCACACAACATATATAATCATACAATATGAAATTACCGGTTGTCCGCCTTATAAAAAGAATCATAAATTGGCGAGAATAGAAATAATCACCTTGCAGTTGGGACAGGTTTTCAGAAATTTGATTTACTATAGTAAAGGAAACTTTTGTGATACAGAGACAAATAATCAGGCTTATTATGTTGTCCCTTGGGATAGGCCGTAGATACCTGGAAGTAAAAACCATTGAAAATAATGGATGTCCTCGTAAACATAAATCGGACAAAAACATTAGAAGACAAAGTTTTATCATCTTACCATTTGCAGCCACCGATGATGAATTGATCAGAATGAATTTTCGCAGATTGCAAAGAGGAAAAATTATTTATCACCCAAGTGAACTTGTTATCAACTTGATTCTCCATTGATCTTGGTGAAGACTCTTCGCAGTTCGCAATCAAACTACGAAGAGAAGGAAAAACCTTTAACTAAAAAAAAAACTACGAAGCGAACGTGAAACCCTAGAACCTGAGTTGAAGTTGCACACACGCAAATTTGTAAATCGAAACAATCAAACAACAATCTCGAGCAATAAACCCATATTAGGGATTCAGATTTCAATTTGGAACCAAAGCCTTTAAAAAGCTCCAACAACACACAAAAACAAGAAGGATCAACAGTTTAGGCCCTTTAGGGTTTATTATCGTCGAAATTCCATATAGTGACAAAGACTTGTATATATATTTTCCTTTTATATATTTTGATAATTTATCAAAACAAGGTGTTTATGGTAATTTAACATATACAGATACTTGACTAGATTTTGGAAATATAACGTCCGAATTTTTTTATCTTTTTTATAAGCATATTCCTTTATCAAAAGCTATAAGTCTTTAGATCAAGTAGTACCTACGAGGCTACAACCGTACAAGTGACTTCAATTTCAGACAAGATCGCTGAAAGTAAGTGGAGCTTCTTCAGCTAAAGACTCGTCTTCCTCATTCTTCAGCTCGGTTTCAAGGGTCAACAAAACTTGGCTTTGCTTCTCTATCTTTCCACATAGTTCTCTCATACGGACTCTGCGTGACAGCCATCTCTTCTTCTTCACACGAATCTCCTCTGGCTTTTTCTTCAGCCAATCCAACTTGAAGCCTGCGTCTACCAAATCTGCAATCAGATTGTCCGCTTCGTTCAGTTTGCCCTCGGTGATGTCATGAAGCGACAAACACATCGTGTCTATGAGTTGGATGAGGACATTCATGTAAGCTACCTTGAAAAATTGGCTCTTTAGACTCAAATTTGATATGATGTCTGGATATTTATCTATGATATGATTTTCTTCGCGCGCTCTTCCTGTAAACGAAATTGAAGTAAAGCCAGCAAGGATGAGAATTTTAGCCATTTGTTACTTGCTTTTCACGGCAAACCCCATATTTTTTCCCAGAATGGTATATGAATGGATTAAAAGCTTACATCTGAGCACAGATACTTAATCCCGTTGTATGCCGCCTTTGCACTACCGTTATACTCTGTTTGTTTCTTCATTGATACGATAAAAAGATTCAAGCAACCAAAACTGCAGAGACATGAAGAAGAGAAATCAAAGAAAGTACTTAGTTGAGGAATTAACCTTCAGATAGAGACTAGAGAATTTCCACTTACAGAGTAGTGAAGGAGTTTTGTCTTTTGTAAAGTTTCTTCCTACGACGCAGGTATATGAAGGGGATTAACCTCGGCTAAAGTACACGAATCCGAACAGTTTTGACTCATCGTGTCTTCACAATCTATCATAATTACGAAGTAATAACTTATAAAGACCGACTCTTCGTATGCCACGCTGTTTCTCGGACACCAATGACGTTTAATTATTCATCAAGAAACACAAATGCATTAAAGAAACCTATCGAGTCCTCAATCACAAAATACTTCTTTACAAGATGCGAAAACTTCCAATGCAAGTCAAGTCATTTATAAAGTTTCAAGACGACTCACAAATCGAAACCAAGACACAAACGAGCTGAGACTAGAACACTAAACAGAACTAAAATCCAAGTGACTCAAGAACTCAAACTTGAAGCCATCAAACAACATCATCGAACGATAGAGGAGCTCTGGCCATAGACACATTTGCTTTCTCCTTCTCCAGCTGAGCTTCCAGGTTTGAGCACTTTTGCTTCAAATCCTTCAACTCTTTCTCTATCTCTTGCATCCGAGTCTCACCAGCTTCCTCGTTCACCTTCTTTTCTGACACTTCGTACAGTTTCTCTTCCAACCAATCCAAATTGAACCCCGCGTTTGTCAAGTATACAAGAGCAGCATCTGCGTCTGCCAGATCATCCTTGGAGAGTTCCTGAGTCGACTGGCACAGCGTTTCAATTAGGCCGAGGAGGACATTCATGTAAGCTGACCTTAGGTGCTGATTCTTTGGACGGAATTCTGATGCAAAGTCTGGGTGTCTTTCAAAGATACGGCTCACAGATTCCACCTGCAAGTGAAAAAAAAAAAGATGAATTAAGCATAAACTAATATACGTGGGGCAGTTATCAGAGAGTTGAAAACACTCAAAACAGACCACAAAATTTTCAAAGCAGAGAAGCACATCTTCTACCTATGAGAAACAAAAGGCACTATATTATAGAACACATGATCCTGTCTAATTTGGTTGGAATTTCTACGAAACAACACAAAATTTGCATCTTTCTTAAGTTTATACCTGTGAAGGAAGAACTTGAAAGCCATTGACTTCCATGCTTTCCTTTACCGAAGAAGCTTCCTTGAGCGAATCATAAGACTCCGCACCATCATCTTCCTCTATCTTGCTCAGAGATTTGGTTGCCTCTTTAGATTCATCTGCTACATCTAATTTTCCAATAACTTCAAGAACATCTACCTCTGCAACAATCTTGACTTCATTGTTCACAAGAAATCCACCATCTCTGGCATGGAGTTTGTTAAGGGGAAACATGGATGTAAACCCCCAATCGAAATCCCTCGAATCAAACCAGTGCTGTGTTACTGTAAAACAACAGAAATATACTCTCGTCATTGAATTGACATCAACTTAAAGCCATCCATGAGCTATGCTCCTACGGACTGACATCAACTTTGAAACTAGTCTAAACCAATCCAACTCAAACACCCTCAACCAAACACACAACTCCAGTCCAATAGCACAACATAAACAACATCTCGAACAATAGAAACCATCACAGACAGGAACTCTTGAAATCATTTGCCAACGCATATCAATTGTAGTGAGCAGCTGCATAGAAACTATCACCTACCTTTACGTTCGGAGAGTTGTTCAGAAAGTTGATTCACTATACTTATCAGCACCATTGCGTGTCTTTTCCATCCATAAGGCAATGATTCACTACCAGAAACGTCCAGATACAGAGACAAGTAGTCGACATTATTTCCTCTAGGATAAGCCACAAGACGCCTGCAAGAATATAGAATAAAACCGAGGAAGATAACAAATCAGTCCAACAGTAGACAAATGTCACGAATAAAAAAACCTAAAGAGTTAATCTTCCCTACCATTTGCAGCCACCGACGACGAATTCGTCAGAATAAACTTTCCTCGATTGCAGAGAGCAGAAATTCTTAATAACCCAAGTGAACTTATTATCAACTTCCTTCCCCATTGATCTTGATGAAACTACCACCACAACACCAAAAAATTGTAAATCTTAAAATCAAACAGCAATTTTCGAGCAACAAAACCCCAAAAAAACAGAGATTCTACAAATCTCAAACATCAATCTTTAACAAATTAGCACCATAATCGACATTACGAACAGAGTAGAAAGAGCAGTGGTTAAGGATTTTACCTCTGCGAGAAACGCTTGGAAGTGAGAATCGTTACTACGTACACGAAAGCAAAGCCCTAGCTGAAATGGTTCGCATGCCTGAGATAAAAAATCTCAGAATCTCAGAAGAAACTTCTTTAATACGACGAACAAAAACACTGAAATAGCAATTATATTAATTCTACTAAAATTGACTTGGGCCCAAAAAAGACCGGCCCAGTAGACAAATAATCTTTTAGTAGCAGCAACTCTTAAAGCGTTTACGTTTTGTTAAACCGACACGTTGTTCAACAAGTGTAACACGAAACGGCACGCAGTAGAGATTAAAAGTCCCACATCGGTAATAACAAAAAAGAAGAGAATGAAAACTCGGTATAAGAAGAGAAGTCGAGTCACCGAGTTAATCACTTACCTGGACGGGGTCAACTCGTGATCAAGGAGACGAGTGGCCTAGGCTAGTGACTTCCATTGCACGTAAAGGAAGGGTGCTTAGCTTAAGGTCTTCCCAAGTGGAAGAGCCTGCGTCATTATTTGTGGCAGAGGGGGCCTGCGTTCGCGCGGTCCCTACCATTCTCAGTCTTAATAACAAATATTCTTATGTAAAATATTTATTCATAACAGATATGTCTAAAACAATAAGAGATATGTGAAACTAAAGTTGAAATTTTGGTAAGCAGAAGTATCAGTACAATTGATAAATTTTAGTCGGCTGTATATAATAAGAGAGGACTGCTTCATTTTCTTTGGGTTTGAAACAATGACGCAGATAAGGACTGTTTAAAACCTCTTCCAAAAATCTTTAACCAAACCAAAAAAAATCTCTTCCAAATCCTCTCTTTGGCCTTTTTGTTTGGCTTTTGAGAGTTTTTGGGAAGGGTTCCTTTACGGGCTCTACAATATGTGTAAGCATAAATATTGAGATTATACCGTATAACGCGGTATGCGAAGAAAGTAAAGGGTAAAATGCAATTTTATAACCGATTTACTGCAAATATTATGAAACCAAATCGGTAAGACTTCGAATTTCAGGATTTTATATCTGTGAAGAACGAATCTCAAACCCGACTTCAACAGATTTTTATCAATGTCACTACTCTCTGCTTTCTTCCTTAAACACAATTTCATCACTACAATCGAAAAGATGAGACTTTCTTCCATTCAAAACCACAGGAGCATGAAGACGAATTAGCAGAGACATTACTTAGTGTGATTAATTTTCATTGTCCCAAAAAAAGAGACAGAGAGAAGGCTTAACACACTTGCAGAGAGATTACTTTTTATTCAAGAAACTCAAATCTCTGAAGAATACCTACAGAGAACCTCAACTCAACTATAGACTCTGGAAAGTTCCGATTCCGACACAACTCTTTTAATCTTTCTAAGTTTAGAAGAGGACTCTGGTTTCTCAAATAAGGAAAGCTATATAGAAAGACTAAAAGTAAAAAAATACACTTCTCAAATAAGAAGCATAGCTTCACCTAAAATTTCAGTCAAACAACATCACTGCAGCCGAAGCCGCAGCCGAAGCCGCAGCTTTCTCTTTCTCCAAGTCAGCTTCAAGTTCTGTCAATGCTAGCTTTCGCTTCTTGACCTGTTTCTCGAGTTCTCTGATCCGTGCGTCGTAAGCTATCTGTTTTTCCAAAGCCTGATCCAACTTCTGACGCAACCAATCCAAGTTGAAACCTGCTTTTATCAGATCAGAAAGCGTATCGTCTGCTTTGTTCAAGTCTTCCTCGGTGAGCTCTTTAGGAGCTTTGCAAAGTGTCTTGATTAGGTCAAGAAGAGCATACACGTAAGCATTCTTGATTTGTTGATTCTTTAAATTGAAATTCGACGTGAGATCTGGATGTTTCTCAAAGATTGCCTTCACCTGATTAACCTGTGATGGTGATGATGTTATTAAACAAGAAAAAGGTCAAATCTCAGTTTGTCAAGCTTTATTATTATTATTACCTGCGAATCAAGAACCTGAAAGCCGTTGACTTCAATAGTTACATCATCTTTGTTCTGCAAATCTTCAGATGAAGAGGAATAATAATCATGAGCTTTATGTTCACTATCATCACTAATCTCTTCAACTTGTGATGCATCTAATGTGCTAATAACTTCAACAATTTCTACTTGAGCAACAATCGTGAGCTCCCCATTCACCAAGAATCCACCATTTATGGCATTAAGGGGAATCATGCTAAAACCCCAATTCGTAGCTTTCTTATCAAACCAGTGCCCTCCTTCTGTAATATTTCAACATAGACAATATGTTATTCCGTCACTATTCATCTGACATAAACAGTCAACACCATATATATTGTGCATATATATGATATACCTTTACGTACGGACTGTTTCTCAGAAAATTGATTAACTATAGCAAAGCGAAATTCCGCGTATATTTTCCATCCGCAAGGCAAAGAATCCAAATCAGCAGCTTCCAGAAACAGACACAAGAAATCACCATGATGTCCCTTGGGATAGGCAGCAAGACGCCTGCCAGAAAGAAAAGAAAAATCCAAAAAGAAAAGAATCACCAAAACTATAGATTTGGATGATGATTACATGAATTGATATCACTTTAATTTAAAGTGGAAAAAACATAACAAAAGAAACTATGGTTTTACCACTTGAAGTCACCGATCAGGAATGGAACAGAACAACACTTCTCATCTGGCAAAGAGGAGAAGTCTTCTATCACCCAACCAAACTTCTTATTAACTTGCTTTGCCATTGAAGTGCTGAAGATTCTACTAGATACAAGAAAAGAAGAAAACCCAATTTTAAAAACTCAGATTTATAAACCAAACCCTAAATCACATGCATTCTCGTGACACAAAATAAGACCAGTCAAAAACTTTCATTGCACGCTATGAAATTGAGTAGACTAAAGGGTCAATGTGTTTGTAGAAAAGGAATGAAGACGACGAAGCTATCTATACTTGCAGAAGTTCTCTAAGAAAATTTATAAGCGTAATATAAAGGCAAAATCAGATAAAGAAATATATATAGAAGCATATATATATTTTAGATAGACTTGAGAAATTTGTAAAACAAACTCAATTTCAATATATATGATTTGATTAGGGAGATTTTATTAAGTAGATAAACTTTTATTGACAAATTTATAAGATATACTCAGTTTTATAGAATTGTGAAAATAGTTTTTTCTTACGTGAAAAAAATACTCTTGTGAATTATATTTTCGTTGATCCATTTATTTTAAAGTAATATTGTCTTCTCTTTGTCTATTGATTCGGAGTATAATGAAATTTTAAAGGAAATCTTAGAACACCCAAAATATTTCTTCACAGATAAATGGTGATGAAAAATAGTAATGTAAACCATAAAAGCTTTCTTCCACATTGAAAAAAGAGAACTTAAAAAAACAATTTTTTCTTTTGTTTTTCTTTTTCTTTCAGATAGACATTAGAGGAAGTTCCGACATAAGCCTCTTAATCTTTGGAGAACATTACGTGCGTCACAAGCTCTCTGTTTCTCCAAATGAGCCTGATCCAACTTCTGACGCAACCAATCCAACTTGAAGCCTGCTTTGGTCAGATCAGAAAGCGAGTACTCTGCGAAGTTTAGGTCCTTCTCAGTGAGCTCCTTAGGCGACTTTCTCAATGGTTAAGTGAACAAGAACATCCACGCAAGCATTCTTGAGCCATTGATTCTTTAAATCGAAATTCGATGTGAGATCTGGATGTTTCTCAAAGATTTCCTTAACCTGATCAACCTTTGATGATGATGATGATGTAAACAAGAACAAAGGGTCAAATTCAGTATGTCTCAAACATTGAAAGATCTTACAAAATTTTCAGTTTGTCACAAATATTGAAACAAGAATTAAGTAATTGTCAATGTTTTTTTATTACCTGCGAATGAAAAACCTGAAAGCCGTTGAATTCAACAATTACAGCATCCTCGTAATAACCAAGAGCTGTCCATTCACTATCATCACTAATCTCTTTAATTTGTGATGCATCTAATGTGCCAATGGGTGCAAAAGCATCTACTTCAACAATAATCATGAGCTCTCCGTTCACCAAAAATCCACCATTTTTGGCATTAATACTGCTTAGAGGAATTCTCGAAAACCCAAAATTCGAATTTTCTTATCAAACCAGCATTGTCCTTCTGCAACATTTTCACCCCATTAATTGGACCGACCCCATCGTCTCCACCCCGTAGGAACTACGAGATCACCCCAAGGACGCCTTAGAATATTAGTTATAGTTACATGAACTAAAAAATCCTCCCTGTGGACTGGTGTATCAAATTGCTACTCTCAAAATGTCATTCATAAAGTTTTCACTTTTCTCATGCATGCATTCATCAAATTTTCAAGTTTTCGAAAAAAGTATTTTGAAAATTTTGCTATTCGCGAAAGCTAGAAGCTCAATTGTTTACACTCTCCTATTATTTTGCTATTCCGTCACATACCCGTCATAACCTTTATGGAGTAAGCATCGGAAATTTGATTAACTATAACTAAGTAAAATTTTGCGTATCGTCTCCATCCAGAAGGCAATGATTCATTATCAATAGCTTCCAGAAACAGAGACAAAGAGGCACCATTATGTCCTTTGGGTTAGGCAACAAGACGCCTGCCATGAAAAAAAAACAAAAGAATCACCAAAACTATATATTATGACTGATATATCACGAATGTTTTATTTAAATGGATGAAAACATTTGAAAAAGAATATGAAAAGAAAAATAGATTGTCTTTTTACCATTTGAAGTCACCGATTAGGACTGGAACAGAATAACACTTCTCGTCTTACCTTTTCCATATTCCAGATGAGTCCACTCGTAATTGGGTCCTCCAGCGAGGTCTATGGCATATGGATGACTGTTTAATGTTTGTTGTTTCTTGGAGTCTCGCAGCCACTTTATCTCTTCCTGAGATATCCATAGTTTATGTTTGGGTGACACTTAAAAACATCCTAAACTGTCTTTATTCAAGACCAGGAATAAGTCATATTGCTTTAGGATTGGGTGAACCAATTCTTACTAATAAGCTATGGCTAGATCCTACACTAATGGGTGAGGCAAAAATCATAGTTGAGGTTGAGTTGGACAAGCCATTCCCGCAAAAGATTGCTTTGGATGATAAAAAAATGTACAATATCAATGGTTGATGAGGAGTATTCATGGATACCTACAAAATGTGAAAGATGTGGACAATTAGGACACAAGGAACAACGATGTTTACAAAAATTCTCACTTTAAGACTTGCCTAAATCTGCTGGAGTTTATGTCTCTGTCCCTGCCTTAGACGTGGAAGTTAACACTCTCTGCTTCTGTCCCAAGCATAGAGAATGCGGTCCCTAGCTCTGTTCTTGTCTTAAACAATGCTGATGGTTCTGGATATGTCTCTAGCTTTGTCCCAATCACAAATGTTGCAGCTGTTTCGGAACATATCACAACTTCAATAGATTCAACCATTGTGGAAATTGCCTCTGTTCAAGACTCAATAATCTCAGGACAACCTTCAGCTACTAACTTGTGAACATATCACAAATTTCATTAACCTCACAATCTGCTACAACTTCTACAGAATATGCTACTGCCACAGCTACTACCATAGATTCTGCCACAGCTACTACCATAGCTTCTGCTACAATTTCTGCTACTAAATCCACACCAATTCAAGAAATTGATCAACCAACTACGCCATCAATTATAGTCATTGAGGCTGTACCAGTTTGTGAAACAATATCTACGAATGATCAGATTATCTCATATACTTCAGCCATGAACGTTGCTGATACATATAACGTTTTCTCAACTCCTCCTCCTCAATCAATCTTACCTTTGGTTAAAGAGGATGCAGTTGTGGTTGAACCTTGGAGAAGTCCCTTTGATGAAAATGGAGTTTTTACAGGTTATGATTGTTTTGATGCATCATCTCAGAGGATCCGAGGAGGAAGGCCAATAAAACCAACTCAAAAGATGCAAGAAATGCAATGGTTTATGGTAAATGGTCGCGGTAATCGTAGTCGTGGAGGCCGTGGTGGCCGTGAACCAATAAATTAAGCAACTCCAGTGAGCTAATTCTTCTCTAACTCATTTGACATTCTCTTTAGCTTTTATTGTTCTCAAAAGCTACTTGCTAGTTAAGCGTATGCTTAATCTTATTTCTCTCTAGCTACTTCTCCAACAATATGACCTTCAAAGTCATATCCATGTAATTTTCACTTTGCATTTTAATGGAATACCCTTTATCCAAAAAAAAAAAAAAAACTTGTAGTCCATATTAATTTTAAACGGTTGACTTATAATTTGTGTATAGCATAACCATAAATTTATATATACATAGCAGCAACTTATGTCAAATCATCCATTGACTTTCCAATTGCTTAGGTTTACTGTTTGGTGTATATATAGGAAAATTTTAGAAGCAGATACTCTGTTTCTGATCTGGTGTGTAATAGTGGTATTATATTTGATACTTGTTTCATACGCAACTACTTTCTCTTTGAAGAAGACAGACTTTAGTAAGGAAAGTTAAAACAAAAAAGAAACAGAGGAACTTCTCCTCTAAAATCATCAATTAGTGATATTCTTTATTCAAACAACATCGCTGAAATCGAAAGGAGTTTCATCAGCCAAAGCCGCAGCTTTCTGTTTCTTCAGATCAGATTCTAAATCCGACAAATTCAGCTTTCGTTTCTTGACTTGTTGCTCAAGTTCTCTGATCCGTGCCCCAATTGCCCGTTTTTTCTCCTTCTTCGAAAAAACTTCGTCCAGTTTCTGACGCAACCAATGCAACTTCAAGCCAGCTTTTGTCAGATCCAAAACCGTGTGGTCTGCTTTGTTTAAATCGTCCATTGTGAGCTCCTTTTGCGATCGGCATAGTGTCATAATTAGGTCGAGAAGAACACCCATGTAAGCATTCTTGAGCTGTTGGTTCTTTAAACTGAAATCTGATGCAATGTATGGATGTTTTTCAAATATTGCCTTCACTTGGTTTACCTGTGAAACAAGAAATGTCAAACCCTAATATTTATACAAGAGTTGTCTTTTGTATAATGTCATGCTTTATTTACCTGTGAATCAAGAACCTGAAACCCGTTAACTTCAACTATTTCATCAACATCGTCCGATGACTTCGACCATTCTTCAGATGAAGATGAATAACTCTGTTCATCATCGCTAGATTCACTACACTCTGTTTTCTTCACCATTGATACGAAGAGAATCACTCAATTTCAATACTGGAGATATGTAGTTGAGGAGTAATTAACCTTCACTTCAGTGTTGCAGGGTAGGAATAGAGGCCAGAGAGGATATATATATATATATATATATATATATATTTGCAGAGCTAAGAGAGGTTTCTTCCTGCAACAAATAGAAATTAAGAAAATACATGCATTTGTGACTTAATACTCTTGTCATAATTACAAATTAATCAATGGTCAAACTAAACAACCGATGGATATTAATGGTGTCCATCCAATTGAGTCACTTGTTTGCCGTGTGGCATACTCAAAAGACATTACTTTTACAGCAAGAAACTCAATGCAACAAGTTATTTCAATATAAGTCTTTTTTAGCGTCCTAAAGTTTAAGAGGACTCTCATTCCGAAACGTTAAGCCAAAATACTTCAATAGAATGCAACAACTTCCGTCATAATTCATTAATTAAAGAAGACACTTATTTTGAAAACCAAAACATCAAAAGAACCAAGCTCCCAAGAGAATGGGAACTCAATAACATCAAACAACATCATCGAACGAGAGACGAGATCTAGCCCATGACACCTCTGCTTTCTCCTTTTCAACTAGAGCTTCCATGTCTGACCACTTCCGCTTCAATTCCATAAACTCTTTCTGCTTAAAGTGCTGCAGCTGTTCCTCCATTTCTTGCAGCAGGGTCGCACTAGCCTCCTCTTTCTTCTTCCTTTCCCACACTTGGTCCAACTTCTTCTCTAACCAATCCACCTTAAACCCCGCATACATCATGCAGACCAATGCAACATGTGCTTGGCCTAAATCATCTTTGGAAAGCTCCTGAGGTGGCTGACACAATGTCTGGATTAGGCCGAGGAGGAAATTCATGTAAGCTGACCTAAGATGTCGGTTCTTCGGACGAAATTCTGATGCAATTCCTGGATGCTTCTCAAATATACGGCTCACAGATTTTACCTGTGAGAGTGAAAAAGAGATGCA
The DNA here is from genome assembly GCA_900406555.1 of Pseudoturritis turrita. Lineage (NCBI taxonomy): Eukaryota > Viridiplantae > Streptophyta > Magnoliopsida > Brassicales > Brassicaceae > Pseudoturritis > Pseudoturritis turrita. Next base: position 2,570,563 of record OVBL01000313.1, on the reverse strand, counting down.
TAAAACAATAACAGAAAGATTTCTGCAAATTGTATATAAACCAAGAAACTGATCAGGCATAGTGAGGGACACATATATTGTCGCATATCTCTTGTATTCATGTTGAATACCATTCTTAAAAAAAATTACCTGGTAAGGTAGAATTTGAAAACCATTTACATCCATTACTTGTTGAGTCTTCATGAGTAAACCAATAGACTCTGTACCATCAATGGCGGACCTACGTTATAACATGGGGGTGCAACTGACACCCATTAAATTTATAAAATCAATTTTGGCTGTTGTACAAAATGTTTCTTCAGCATATTTGGCAATGATTGACCCCATCAAATTGTGAGATATGGAGTTCGATGACACCAGTCCCCATTGCCATGTTATATCCTTTATAAATATTTTAGTTTAATTATAGCTTTTCTCTCAATAAATGACATTAACACCACCATAAACAGAACAAAAATCTTTGATTTATTATTTTTTTGGCTTGACAGTTCAAACTTCAAACATACCAACTTTGCAAAATGTTATTTCTATGTATATCGAGAATTGACAAAACTTATAATATGTTAACAACAAATAATTTTTTACAAACCTATAGATAGTAGAACTATGAGCTTTAAAATTTTAATAAATTTATTTATGTGACTACGCGTGTGATAAAATAATTTAGTATTAGTATCGGTGTCTATTTTGACAGTACATTCTAAAAAAAAATGTAATTCCTTCAAAAATATATTTTATTTTATATATATTTTTGTAAATAAAATTGTTATATATATATATATATATATTTAATATGTACTTGACCGGATAAAAATAAATTCTGGGTCCGCCATTGTGTACCATAATTATATTCCTGTATATCACTCAAACCTTGGGTTGCCTCTTCAGATACCTCTGGTACATCTAGTTTCCCCATAACTTCAAGAACATCTACCTCGGCTACAATCTTGAGTTTTCCATCTATATGAAATACTCCATCGTCGGTATTTGAAAATACGAATTTGCAGTAGAAAGCTTCCTCATCAAACCATTGCTCTGTTTCTGTAACATCAAGAAACATACTCATCTCATTACTATCATCAAATAGAGATTAGTACTATATAAAGTTTGGATGAAACTAAGTATGTACTATGTAGCACTGTTATTATTGAAGGACATCATTTAGTGAGAGAAATAACAAAAAAGTGATCACCTTTAAGTAGGGAGAATTCTTCAGAACGTTGATTTACTATGCTTAAGCGAACTTTTGCGTGTCTTCTCCATCCAGAAGGCAATATTTTACGATCACAAACTTCAAGATACAGAGGGAAGTAACCAACCTTATCTAACTGGAGAAATGCAACAAGACGCCTACCCGAACAAAGAAAAACAAAGACAAGAATTTATCAAAACTGTGGATGATATTAGACATTAAGATAAAATAGAAGAAAACTTTAACAAAACAAGTTGTTTTTTTTACCATTTGCATCCACCAATCACGAATGGAACAGAGTAACACCACCTCTTTAATGAGAAGAAATTCTTTATCACCCAACCAAACTTGTTATCAGCTTGGTTTGCCATTTGATGTGATGAAGAATTAACTTGCAATTAAACTAGAAGATCATGAAACAGAATTAGAACCTTTTAACTAAATGTCACACACCCAAATAATACAACTCCATCGGAGTTTTGTCTTTTGGGTTTTTAATTCTTAGAGATTTTTGTTGTAAAATACATGCATCGTTAATAACATAGCCGAATGCGAATAGCCTTAGCTCATCGTAACTTGATATTGTGTTAAATACGGATTAATAAATGGTAACACTGATGGAGTTGACGGGAGTCACTTGTTTGGCCGTGACTCTTCGTGTGCCAATATCTCTTTAAAGACACAAAGACATTGCTTGTTGATCAAGAATCTAGCTTATATGTCTATTTATTTTACTAAGGACTCTCGTTCCGGAAAAAAAAACCCCGATTGGAAGTGCACCTAAGCTCAAGAAATGTATATTCCGTACCCATCTTCAAATTATAATACTAGTATAGTACATTCTTTGTTAAGACCCAAAAAGATTAGTCAACAAGAAAATCAATGCTTCAACAAATTTCTTATGACGGAGAAGAAAATGGATGAGTTGTTTGAAGCTATTTATTTCTTCTTCTTTTTTAACTATAAAATTAAAAAAAAAAATCGAATACAAATATTTTAGTCAAATCCGTGAAACGTTATTCTATGCTGCTGTAGTCCTTAAAAAGTTGTCCATAAATATTTTTGTTGGCTGATCGATCGAAATAGCCGAGATTACGAACCAACATCGAAATATCTTTATATTTGTGAATATATCATTTACATTATCTAAATTTAGAAACTTAGTTTCATTTGTGAATATATTATTTTCATTTGTATATATGTATTTATTATGTTAATTTAGAATGTTTAGATTATTTGTGTCTCTATATAAATTTGTATATATATCTCGTAATTGTATTCTTATGAAGCTAACAACTTCTATAACAACTTTTGTGCTTTTTACTTTCATCAATTGTCGGTTCATTTATTGAATATATAGCAATTACTTATAAGGTCACCAATTAACCCCTTTTAAAAAGGAGCTCTAATGTTGACAAACAAACAAAATTTGGAGCTTATCGTACAGTCTCAAGGAAAGGGTAAATCTCATACCTAAAGTTACAACTCCCACTCACAACTCTCCCTCCTTCTTTACCATCGCAGCATTTAGGAAGCTCCCCAATAATCGTATCCAAACACGTCTTACAAACCGTAAACCTTAAGTTCCGCGTACACTGCACCATTCCGTACAGTTTCATCTTCCCGAGATTCACTTCTCCCGTCTCGTACAGCAATAACTTGTCTGATCTACGAGTGGCTTTCGCGGCTAGCTCGGTGAGAAGAGCCTTAGTTTTCGCGTTGAAGGAGGCCGGGTCGCTCACTTTCTTCGTGTTGTACATGTAGAACTTGTTCTTGTCATCGATCTTATCGAAGAAACCAGTCGGAGAAATCTTGAGAAGACATCGATCAAACCATACTATTCCTGCCTTGTTCATCGGACATCTTCTACGTAGCTGTTATATACATATCAATAACAACACCACAATCAAAAACAGATATTGGACGGATTAATTTTACGTATTGTCTCCTATGCCCGTTTTAGACTAATATTTTGGTTCAAAATAAATGTCCTATTAGAGTTTTAATTTTAATGTAAATTGATATGAAAACGGAAACCAAAAAAAAAAAAAAAAAAAATTGATATGAAAATATATAATTTTTCCATTGTTTGAAATTAATTAAAAAAGTGTGAAATAGAACAAAAGTTAAGAGTAGCTGGTTTTGTAAAGATATAATAGCAAAATTAATTTATTTCTTAATTCAAATGAAAAGTGTGAAAACCACACTTATATTGAAACGAAACATATAGTTTTTTTTACTAGGGTTAAATACCTATCAATATTATCTCGATTAAACCATCCTAGAGCATGAGGATCATGCTATCTATTATATGCATTCTGAAAAAAATTGTGTTACTTTTGGAAAAGTAAGTTTTTTGGATATTTGGGGATAATTTTGAAAAAAAAAAAATTACTGATGTACCTCGGAGATGGCAGTGGAAAGGCAGGAGCCACACTTGGAGCCGTATGAGTCGCCTCGACATTGGAGCAAGATGTAAATGGTATTGGGATCATCACCCTTGTAGGCGTAGACGAAACCTCTTACAAAATCGTCTTTATACATATCACTGATTAGAAAGTTGAGGTTTTGCTCGTACGGACTCTTCGGCTTGTATTTCCCTTCAACCTCGGAGCATTTGTGGTATAGATACGCATTGGTATGGCTCATGGACGAGACACTACGTATATGGAGGAGTTGCATGGCCACTACCACGGCCAAGATAGGGACCGGAACTATTCGTTTTGACACAGAGGATGAAACCATTATTTTCAATTTTGATATTTTCGGAGGATGGTGTATAGCTTGTTGGCTCTTTAGTTACTTAAATTAAAAATAATTATGTCAAAACAACATTTTTTGTGTTATCTTACAAAAATTTGGTTGATTTAGAAAGTAATATGTTTTTAGTTAGCCTTTTAGTTATGTAACGGACAAGAGAGAAGAGTTAGGAGTTGAGACTTGGTATATGCGGCTCGGGGAGGGGGCCGAAGAAAAAGTCAGAGTTCAAAGGTTTGACTGAGTTAAAACTCTTATAATAGCACGATTACATGGATTGGCCGATTGTTGGTGTTAGCACGATTACGTAATGTGGTGTATATACAGATTTTGGACCAATATATGTTTTTCAATTTTCACGTACGATAAATGGTGTCTATTTACACAAAATAAACAAGAGGAATTTGTTCTTCACATATTGGTAAAATCAAAGGTAGAAGCGTTGACATAATTCCAACGTTTGAGCATTTGGATAGATGTGTACAATATGCAAAATTAAAATTGCAAAACATTCAGCTTTCATCATTAAGCTGTTTCAGTTCCACTACTCAGCAACCTAGATCAGGATCTTGCTTTAATATTCAGAGAAATACCATAAATCCGCGACACCAAAATATACAAGGATCCTCGCAATCAGCAAACAACATCATTGAAAGAGAGAGGAGCTCCTGCAGCCAAACCAACCGCCTTTTCCTTCTGCAGCTGAGCTTCAAGATCCAAAAACATCAGCTTCAGCTTCTGCAACTGTTCTTCCATTGTGTGTAGCCGGGCCGCACTACCTTCCTTCATCTTCTTCTTTTCAGATACTTCGTATAGTTTCTTTTTCAGCCAATCCAATTCAAAGCCGGCATCAATCAGATCATCCAGTGTGTCATCAGCATTGCTCAGATCATCCTCAGATAGCTTCTCTGGTGACTGGCACAGCATCTCGATGAGGCTAAGGAGTGCATTTATGTATGCTATCCTGATCTGTTGGTTCTTAGGACGGAAAGCTAATGCTATGTCCGGGTGTCTTTCGAAGATATGGCTCACTGATTCTACCTGAAAAACAACGAATACTATAATGGAAACAAGATTCAAGATTGTGAGGTTAGAACCTCTTTATAAGAATAGAAGTTGGGTTCTGTTCTTACCTGTGAAGAAAAAACCTGAAAACCATTGACATCCATGATTTCCTTTACTGGTTGAATCTCTTTGAGCATATTATTGGAAGTCTCAGAAACACAGACCATATTATTACACCCTGTACCACCATTTTCTACCGTCTGTGAGGCATCCTCAAAGGACTTCAATTGGTGCAGGGACCTACTAATTTCTCTATCTCTGTCATTCAAAACAAGAGATGAAGCATCATCATCTGGAACCTCTTTAACCGTACCATCCTCATCAGGATCTTCTTTAGGTGCATCATCATTATCCGCATTGGAAACTGCCACATCGTTACAACTCATACCACGATTTCCTACTCTAAGAGAAGCGGTCTTCCAGGCATTCGGTTGGTTCAAAAGACATATGTCCTTACCTCCATCATCTGAAACAGGAGATGAAGCATCATCATCATCATCAAGATCATCTTCGGATGCATCATTATCATCTGTATCCTCGACAGACGCATCATCAGCTTGGTTTCCTTCTTTGCTGCTCAGTCGTTCAGTTATCTTCGCAATTTCCTCTGGTGCAACAATAGCTGGAAGAATCTGTACCTCAGCGACAATAGTGAGTTTGTTTCTCACCAGAAATCCATTACCTCTAGCATGAAGTTTATAAAGAGGCAAAAACTCTTTAAACCCCCAACCATAATCACTTGCATCGAACCATCGTTTCCCTTCTGCCATGTCCACAAACAGAAAAGGATAAAAGGGAGGGAAAATGTTTGTTTTTCATTTCTCTGTTTACCAATTGCAGCCGGCGACGACGAAGGGGCGAGAGTAGCACATCTCATTTTGCGAAGAAGAGAATCTTTTCAAAACCCAAGCGAATCTTTTCTCCACTTGCTCGTCGCTCATTATTCTGACGAAACGTGGAGCAACAAAAGAAACGAAAGAAAACCCTAGAAACTGAATCGGATAGGCAAGTGCGTAATCCAACAGATCAATCGCAGTCTCCGGTAATCTTAGTATGGAAGGGTTTAGGGTTTAATAGAGAAGTAGATTTAGAAAACCCTAGCGACGAAGAGAAAGAGAGACTAGACGATGTCTCTACGACGAGACTGTAGCCATCGCTAACCTCAGAAATCTGCTGAAACGAAAGATCATTGCTCTACAAAATCATCATCAGCCTCCTGAGCGATTCGCTCTCTCACTTCCAAATCAAAGCGAATTTGTTGAATAACCAAATAAAGACCTGAGCCAAACCAAAATTAATTTAGCTCGATCGTGGTCAATTTTCTCAAACCAAACTAGACTGATATTGAACCAAAATCGATTCTTAACCAGAATTTCACCTCGACTTAACCAGACTTTAAAAGGAAGACATCATCGATTAGAGAGGGAAGAGAATGGTTTGGATGAAACTCAGACCAATTAGATGGCCGGTTTACGTCTACACCGGTCGGACTGGCCGGTCCGGTCAGATTTTTAAATCTTATGGGCCTCGTTCCACACACTAAAAAGTAAAAACAGTTGCCTGCATTAACAACACCATAGGAGTAAAATCATGAACACCAAAAAAGCGTTATAAAGTCAAGTGATCAAACAACATCATCGAACTTTAGAGAAGCTCCAATGGACAAAATCTCTAACTTCTTCTTCTCGCGCTTGTCCGTCAAGTCACGAAGCTGTTGGTCTATTTCATGGAGCCTAGCCAAACCAGACTGTTCTTTCTCCTTCTTTTCTTTGACTTGGTCCAGCTTCTTTTCCAACCAATCCACCTTAAAACGTGCATCGTCCAAGTATGACAGCGCATTGTCAGCTTCCTCCAGATCTTCATTAGAAAGATCCTGCAGTGACTGGCACAATGTCTCGATTATGCTGAGCAGGAAACTCATGCATGTTGTCCTCAGATGTTCGTTCTTTACATGGAATTCTGATGCAATGTCTGGATGTCTTTCGAATATACGTCTCACAGATTCTACCTGAGAGTGAGAAAATTCATATGTATAAAGCTTTTGAGAGTGGAAACAGAGGAAGACATGATCTCTGCCATTCTTACCTGTGAAGGAAGAACTTTAAACCCATTAACATCAATGCTTTCCTTCTCTTCTTGAGTCTTGTCGAGTAAATCGTTAGAATTGTTTCCATCGTATCGCTTCATCTCGCTCAGAGGTTCGAATGCCTTTTCGGATTCCTCTGACTTATCTAATGTGCCAATAACTTCAAGAACTTCTACTTTAGCAACAATCATGACTTCATCGTTCACCAGAAATCCACCATCTTTGGCATGAAGTTTGGTAAGCGGAAGAATTTCTTGGAAACCAAAGGCGGGAGTCTGCGGATCAAACCATTGAGGTTGTACTTCTGTAACATTTCAGATTTCACCCCTAATTAGTTAATCAACAACAAATAAACCACCCGCATTAACTATGCACCCTGTGTATTGAACATCAACTAAACCATAAGAGTAAGATCTAAACCACTCAACCCAACACCCTTTACCAACATACAACCACTAGTCAAAACAAGAAATTTTTGCACAACAGATCATTTAGATCTTGCGGCATAATAAGATCGATGAGAGTGGTATATGAATATCTAGCGTTGCTACTGTCAAAACGATTTAAAATTGTCCACAAGGACCATTTTAGCAAAACGAATCAACTAGTAAGCAGACTGAAGTTATAAGAATCACCATATTGTACAGAGAGTTCTTGCCAAAGTTGATTCACTACACTTAAGCGAAACTTGACGTATCTTCTCCATCCAGAAGGCAATGATTGAAAATCAGCAACTTCTAGATACAAAGACAAGTAATCTGCATTATCTCCCTTGGGAAAGGCCAAAAGACGCCTGCAAGAAAAACCCATAAAACAAGAATCATCAAAACTAGATATCACCTAAATCTAAAAATCGAGTAAACAAACTTGAAAACTAGTTTACCATTTGCAGTCACCGATAACGACTGGAACAGAATAACACCTCTCAGATTGCAAAGAGGAGAAATTCTTTATCGCCCAACCAAACTTCTTTTCAACTTGCTTCACCATTGACGTGTGTGATACAAGATTCCTTCGAAATCAAACTACCTTAACCTGGAGAGAAGATAAAACCTCTTTCAACTGAATGTCACACACCCAAAATTCATAAAACCAATTAACGCCCCAATGAAACACACTCTCGAGATACAAAATCAGACCAATTAAAAAACTAAGATTCCACTGCAAGCAATTGAAATCGAATTAGACTAAAGGGTTGAAGATTAAGCTTCAATGTTGCAAAAAAGACCCGAGACAAAAAAGCACGAGTACTCTCGATTAAAGTGAGCGAATTCAAGTAGGATTTCTTCACGATCAAACAACGAGACGACGATGTGAAGAAGAAAAAAACCCTAGACCACACCCAAATTTGTAAATCGAACAATCAATTAACAAGTAATAACAATCTCGAGTAACAAAAAAACTACATATAGTCCATAGATATCAAGATACCACTGTATATGGAATCGAACAAAGTCGAGGGTATCGGAAAGTAAAGGATCAATGCTAAAGGATTTACCACTTCAAAGTTTGAATGCGAAATTGCTAGGGTTCACTTTTGGTGTTCATAGGATAAAAAGTATAAAATTTCTAGCTTTTTAACTTTTGCCTCGCATTATATATAGGATCAATTATATTTTAATTATATTTTAACATAAGGACTTCATGTTTAAAATAATAACATAAATGGCTCCGTTTGTATATAATCACTTAAGATATAAGATCATTCGAATAAAGTACGCATATTCAAAATAATACAAGGGAAACCCTAAAATTATTTGATACTTGACTCACAAGTAAGCAAAAGAGAGAACTAAATAGTTTCCACAGGGAAGGGAATTGCTAGAACAAGGAATTCTTTAAAATCAAAGGTTATATAACGCAGCGGATTCTAATTAAGTTCACCTGAAAACCCTAGTGACTTCACTCATACAACATCGCTAAAACCAACTCGAGCTTTTGCAGCCAAAGCCGCCGCTTTCTCTGTCTTAAGATCGGATTCCAAATCGGACAAAGTCAGCTTTCGTTTCTTGACCTGTTCCTCGAGTTCTCTGATCCGGGCTCCACTAACTCTCTGTTTCTCCTTCTTCAAGTAAGCTTCATCCAACTTCTGACGCAACCAACCCACCTTCAGGCCTGCCCTAGTGAGATCAAAAAGCGAATTGTCTGCTTTGTTTAGGTCTTTCAAGGAAAGCTCCTTAGTCGACTGCCACAGTGTTTCGAGTAGGCCAAGGAGGACATCCATGTAAGCATCCTTGAGCTATTGATTCTTTAAATTGAAATTTGAAGTGAGATCTGGATGTTTTTTAAACATTTCCCTTACTTGGTCTTCCTGTGAACCAGAAAGATGGGACCGAAAAGGCCAAATGAGTTTATCTTTTATATAATTGACCAATAAGAAGCAAAAGATGATCACATTCTATTAGAGAACAGAGAGTTGAAAAATCTCGTGCTTACTTGTGAAACAAGAACATGAAACCCATTGGCTTCAACAGTTTCATCATCTTCGGGCGACGATTCTTCAGACGAAGAAAAATCATCGTCTTCACTAGCACTAGGCACACAATTATTTGCTTTCTTCGACATGAGAATCTTTCAGCTTTAAAACTTCAGTATAGGAAGAGAAAAAGCCAGAGGATTAACCTTGTACACGATTAGGAAATTGCAGGCATCCTTTATAACATGAGCGAATACGTAACAGAATAAGTGAATAACATTGACTCTTAGTGACTTGATACTCTTTTTGGCATAATTACGAATTAATAATATTGGTAAATGGCATCCATCGAGTTGAGCAGCTTGTTTGGCAACGACTGTTCGTGTGCCAAGTTATGTGTATGAACAAAAACATTACTTTTTCATCAAGGCATTGAGAAAAATGGACAGAAACAAGGAAAAACCCTAAAACTAAATCATTCCTATGTCAGAAAATATCCTAAAACTTCTTTGTTACTTGATTCATACGTCTGTGCTTTTGATCTGCAAGTCATCCTAAGGAATTTGTTAGAGAAAATATCGCATCTGTTTAATAGTTTATCATATCTTTTCCATATCTTAGAGATTCTATACTCTATGATCAAATCCCTTTACAGAATAAAAAGAGTTAGAATTACAACATTGTGGAAATTTCCAAGACATGAGTCTCTTTTATGTTCCCAAGTTTTAAGAGGACTCTCATTAAGAAATCAAGGGTGCACACAAACAGACCAGAACACCACGCATAACCAAACTCCAAGTGCCTTTAGAACACAAGAACATTAAACAACATCGTCGAATGAGAGAGAAGCTTTTGCAGCCGACACCTCTCCCTTTTCTTTCTTCACCAAAGCTTCCATGTTCGAACACTTCTCCTTCAAGTCCTTCAACTCTTCCTCCATTCCTTGCAGCCGAGTCTCACTAACCTTCTCTTTCTCCTTCTTTTCTGACACCTCATCAAGTTTCTTCTCCAACCAATCCAACTTAAACCCTGCATCTGTCATGAATCCCAGTCCAGTATATGCATCAGACAGATCATCCTTGGAGAGCTCGTGAGGTGACTGGCACATAGTCTCAATTAGACTGAGAAGAAAACTCATGTAAGCTCTCCTAATATTTGGGTTCTTTGGACGGAATTCAGATGCAATCTCTGAGTGTCTTTCAAACATACGGCTCACAGATTTTTCCTGCATCCAAAAAGGGTGAAAAATGTAAAACCATATCAGGGAACAGTTTTTAGAGACACCTCAAAAGCATCATACTATCGAAGATAACATGTGTATAATTACTGATTTCTTACCTGCGAAGGAAGAAGTTGAAACCCATTAACATACATGATTTCCGTTATTGTTGAAGTTTCCTCTAACACATCTAATTTACCAATAACTTCTAGAACCTCTATCTCGGCAACAACTTTGAGTTCTCCGTTTACGAGAAATCCACTATCTTTGGCATGAAGTTCATTAAGAGAAAACATGGAAAGACGACCCCAGCCGGTAGACTTCTCTTCAAACCACTTTTGTGCTTCTGTAAAACCACAAATTAGAGTTCATATCTTCGGTTCATTACATCTAATAAAGCACTACATGAACTACATGTTCTTTGTGGATTGAACAACAATGTTCACAACTTGGCACAAAACTTAAAAACTGATATGAAACTACCCAACACAAACACTCAACATAGAATTCCAGTCCAAAACGAGCCTTAGACTACATTAATATAAGATCTCGTAAACTTTAAATATGAGGAAACGAGACTTCTGTGGCTTGCCACGCAAGACTCTTAACCACCTTCTTTCAAGTTGCTGTTATATTATATTTTAGCAAATCTCAAAAAACTTTCAAAATAATGTAACACTTGTTGTAAGAATGCTTTTGATTGAATAAGACTTTTACATTCATTCAAAAAAATAAAAATATAAGATCTCGTAAAACAAGACCCACAACAGAATATTCGTAAAATTCGAACTATGGTTTTTCCAAATTATAAGAAGATGGGATCAAACAAATGATCTGGTATTGTTATTTTCTAGCTGATTTTTGTGTGTGTTTATGATACTGAGATTAAAGATAATTAATTTGTATACATGAACTCTTTCAAAGCCAGCAGTGGGAAGAAATAATCACCATTATTTTGAATGTTCTTTTCCAAATTTTGATTTACTATAGTTAGAAGATACCGTGCATGTCTTCTCCATCCAGTTGGCAATGATTCATAATCAGGGACTTCCAGAAACAGAGACAAGAAATTATCAACCTGATTGCCCTTGGGATAGACTTTAAGAAACCTAAAGGAAACACGAAGAAAAGAATAAGCAAAATTGGGGAAGATATCACCTAAATCTATTTGAACGATAACACTTGAAAACCTTACCATTTGCAGCCACCGACGACAAATTGATCTGAACAAATTTTCTCAGATTGCAAAGAGGAGAATTTTTTTATCACCCAAGTGATCTTCTTATCAAATTGCTTCCCCATTGATCTTGATGAAGATTCTTCTGCAATCAAACTAGCAGAACACACGAGTGACCCAAACCCAAATTTTTTGAATCGGAGATTCAAACGACAATCTCGAGCAGCATAACTAAAATTAAGATTCCAATATGAAATCGAAGTTTTTATAAGTTAAAACCACCCTAAAGCATTTCTTTACTAAATGAGAATCATTTAGATTACGTACACGAGGGATGAGAATCGCTTTCACTCCTCCTAGGATTGCTTGGTGCAAGTGCATTCTGGGTGAGATGAAAAGGAGGTTAACTCTTAAACGGTTTTTCTTTCTCTCTCTCTCTCGACGATCCGACTCTCAGCAGACAGCACTTTGCTTCTCTGTTACTATTTGTCTTGTTTTATTCTTTTCATCTTCTTCAATTTATTTATTTTAATCTCTAATTTTTGTTTTCATATTTTTATTTATATCGGATTCAATTTTTCATTAGAACAAATAATTATTCTTTAAATTGAAATATTTAAAATTTGACTCTAGTTACCGAACAAATTGTGAACTCAACTCCCAAAACTCCCACCGTTAACAAAAAATAATACGAAATAATAAATATAAATGCAAAGAGAGATTATGAGCCACTCTAATGGTTGTGTGGGCGCTGTTGACTTGATTGGGCTTTTGAGCCTATACGTAAACAAGCAATCTGTTAGACAAGTTGGGCTCAGGCGTGTATTGGCCCGTTGCAAAAGCTGTTAAGAATAATAAAAACAGAGCATAAGGGAAGAGAGGATCCGTGAATTGATCAAGCTCGGATCTTCTTTCCTCGTATGTTTGCTAAGTTCTTCATGTAACACTTGTAGAAACTCAAATTACTACAACATGGACAAACTGATATTTGTAAAATGAAATACATAAATGAATCGATAATACAACAATATCGATACAAAAATTAGGAAAAGAACGGATTTAAATTTGCAGAGGCGACACTTTTTTCTTAATTCTGAAAATGCCCCGTAGTGTGACGGTTATGTGGCGTTCTGAATCCCAAGATACAACTGCAATCAATTATGTTTTACATAAATGAATCGATAATACAACAATATCGATACAAAAATTAGGAAAAGAACGGATTTAAATTTGCAGAGGCCAGACACTTTTTTCTTAATTCTGAAAATGCCCCGTAGTGTGACGGTTATGTGGCGTTCCGAATCCCAGGATACAACTGCAATCAATTATGTTTTACATAAATGAATCGATAATACAACAATATCGATACAAAAATTAGGAAAAGAACGGATTTAAATTTGCAGAGGCCAGACACTTTTTTCTTAATTCTGAAAATGCCCCGTAGTGTGACGGTTATGTGGCGTTCCGAATCCCAGAATACAACTGCAATCAATTATGTTTTACACAATTCAAGAACAAAATCTAACGAACGCTTTATCTGTGTTGTACTCTCATGGAGAAAAACCAAAAGAAGAAAAAAAGAAAGAAGTTGTAGACAATTGTTTAAAAATTTCATATTCTTATGAATGAGCAAAAGACCTATTTAACAAGTCTCAAAATTGATGTCTACATAATGCTCAATTAAAACACAATTTATATGAAGCATTATGGTGATAGTGGAGGTTATGTAATTGATTAATTATAATCAATTTTTTTATTTGAAGAGGAGAGTATAATTTTGACCAAGTTTAATTCTTTAAAAGAAGAGAAATTTGGTGAGATAACCAAAGAAAAAAAAACTATCTTAAAAACTAACCAAAATTCCCTATGTGGCCAATTCCTAGCCACTAATTTTAGAGTTTTTGGTTAGTTTTTAGGTTTTTGTTTTTTTTAATTACCAATCAAATTAACCCTTAAAAGAATTACTTTTTATTTATCAAGATTAATTCTCTTAGAAAATTATTGTTTTTTTAATTCTCTTAGAAAATTATTGATTTTTTGACCGAGTCTAAATTTATGTAGTGATTAATTACACAAATAAAATATGATCACATTCTATTAGAGAACATAGAGTTGAAAAATCTCGTGCTTCCTTGTGAAACAAGAACATGAAACCCATCTGAACCAACAGTTTCATCATCTTCGGGCGACGATTCTTCAGACGAAGAAAAATCATCCTCTTCATTAGCACTAAGCACACAATTATTTGCTTTCTTCGACATGAGAATCTTTCAGCTTTCAAACTTCAGTATAGGAAGAGAAAAAGCCTGAGGATTAACCTTTTACTAAATTAGGAAATTGCAGGCATCCTTTATAACATGAGCGAATACATAACAGAATAAGTGAATAACCTTGACTCATCGTAACTCGATCCTCTTTGGCATAGTTACGAAATAATTAATATATATATATATATTTTTTTTTTTTAACGAAATAATTAATATATATATTGGTAAACAGCAATGACCTTGACTCAACGTGACTTGATAGTTAATTGATACTCTTTTGGGCATAATTACGAATTAATAATATTCGTAAATGGCGTCCATCGAGTTGAGCCGCTTGTTTGGCAACGACTCTTCGTGTGCCAAACTATATTCATACACGAAGGCATTACTTTTTCATCAAGGCATTGAGAAAAATGGACAGAAACAAGGCAAAACCCTAAAACTGAATCATTCCTATGACAGAAAATATCCTAAAACTTCTTTGTTACTTGATTCATATGTCAGCCCTTTTGATATACAAGTCATCCTAAGGAATTGGTTAAGAGTAAATATCTCATATTTTTAACAGTTTATCTTATCTTTTCCATATCTTAGAGATTCTATACTCTATGATATCAATCCCTTAACAGAAATCAAAAGAGCTAGATTTACAACATTGTGGAAATTTCCAAGACATGAGACTCTTTTATGTTCCTAAGTTTAAAGAGGACTCTCATTAACAGACCAGAACACAACGCATAACCAAACTCCAAGTGCCTTTAGAATAGCAGAACATTAAACAACGTCGTCGAATGAGAGAGGAGCTTTTGCAGCTGACACCTTCGCCTTCTCCTTCTCCACCATAGTTTCCATGTCTAACCACTTCTGCTTCAAGTCTTTCAACTCTTCCTCCATTTCTTGTAGCCCACTCTCACTAGCCTTCTCATTCTCCTTTTTCTCTGACACTTCATCAAGTTTCTTCTCCAACCAATCCAATTTAAACCCTGCATCTCTCATGGATCCCAGTGCAGCATAAGCATCAGACAAATCATTCTTGGACATTTCCTGAGGTAACTGGCACAAAGTCTCAATTAGACTAAGCAGTAAACTCACGTAACCTGTCCTAAGATTTGGGTTTGTTGGACGGAATTCAGTTGCAATTTCTGGGTGTCTTTCAAACATACGGCTCACAGATTTTGCCTGCGATTGAAAAAATGGTGAATAAAGTAAAATAATTTCAGAGAGACTTTTCAGAGACAACACAAAAGTACCATATTGTAAGAACACATCATGTTTTCTCTTTTTTTTTTTTAACACTAGAAATATTTTATTTCAAAGATAGATCCACATTACAAGCAATAACCTTTCAAAAAGTCGAAAATGATACACGCACACCAAAAGGGGCAATGAAATCAGATCAACAATAAATGGAAATTGAAAGATAATTTAACCCTTATAGTGCTTCCACGCACACCACCCTTACATCAACTACAAATCTTCTCTATTAGTCCTCTCTTGAAGATTGGTAGACTTTTGAAGATTAAAATTGCTAAATCGATGGAGCCTCGATATAGAGGCATTATCACCATCCAAAACTTGCCGTCACCGCGAACGTTGAGATATACTCAACAAAAGATCGGTTGAGAGAAAGCAATAACTACACAGATCCCGACCTAGATCTGATCTTGAACTCGAGTGGAGGAAACTGGGAAAGTCGCTTAACCGTTACACTTACCGTATACCATGGAAAGCTGTAGATCTGACGGTTGAAAGCCTTGTGAAAAAATTAAGCAGAATATAAAAGTAGATCGCAGGAAGCAAAGGGACAGACCATACCCCCATAAGAACCAAAGCCAAATTCACAAATACTTGATAAAGATATTGTTAACAACCAGAGGCAAAAACATAGGAAGACCACAGACAAGCTCAAATCCGACAAATATCTAACCCCGAGAATCGAAGTCTGATCAGACAGATCACGAGCAACAAGTCTTCAACCGGACCACAGCGGATCCAGATCTGAACCAACTTCGAAGACCACCGAGCATCATCAGAAAAACACTAACTCAAACCAGATGAGATGCAGAGCGAAACCTCTACATACTTCACCGAACGAGCCATATTCTCCGTGACGAAGGCAATCCCGTTTGTTGAACCCATGGTTGAAACCGATTTATACATAAACGACTAGATCCGGCGAGAGAAACTTGGTCTTGAAGACAGAGGAAACATCGAAGGACCCACACGTCCGGACACACAACCGGACTACTCGCCCCTTGACCAGAACCAGCGCATCCCCAAACCAAGCCCACCACCCACAAAAAGATCTAGTGGGGCAATCCACACCGTAGTCTAACAAGACCGGAGCCAAAAACAACAAAAAGACAAAGATCCAAAATCAGATCATAGATCTAAATCGAAATCAAGCCCAAAAACAGAAGGACAAAAGAAAGAAGAAACGAAGCCAACAACGAGAACGTGACCGGCAGAGGCGCTAAGGAAGCCGCCATCGCCGGCCACCGGAAACCAGATCTGCGAAAGAAGAAGTTAGAGAGAAGGAGGAGAGACTAAAGGAAGAGAAAGAGAAAAAGAAAAAAAAGGAATTGCATCATGTTTTCTCTAGTGGCTGAAATTTCTACACACAAGCAACATTCTTAATTTCTTCTTACCTGTGCAGGAAGAAGTTGAAACCCATTAACATTCATGGTTTCCATTATTGTGGAAGTTTCCTCTGTTACATCTAATTTGCCAATAACTTCAAGAACATCTACCTCAACAACAATCTTGAGTTCACTGTTCACAAGAAATCCACCATCTTTAGCATGGAGTTTATCAAGGGGAAACATGGATGTAAGACCCCAGCTCAAAGCATTTTGATCAAACCAGAGTTGATATTCTACAATATCACAAAACATAAGTCATCTAATCAGTTGATTTAAACACAAACACCCTTAAGCAATATAACTCCATCCAGAAATAATCACCGTCTAGTTTGAAGATCTTTTCCGGGAGTTTATTTAATATAGTGAAGGCAAATTTTGCATGTCTTCTCCATCCAGAAGGCAATGATCCAACATTGGCGACTTCTAAATACAGAGACAAGTAATGAACGTTATTTCCCTTAGGATAGACAGCAAGACACCTACATGAAACACAAATAAAAGAATCAACAAAACTGTGGAGGATATCACCTACAACTACATGGACGAAAGCACTTAAAAACCTTACCATTTGCAGCCACCCACGACGAATTGATCGGAACAAATTTTCGTAGATTGCAAAGAGGAGAAATTCTTTATAACCCAAGTGATCTTCTTTTCAAACTGCTTCCCCATTGATCTTGATGAAGATTCCTCAGCAATCAAACTAGCATAAAACGAAGAAAAGAAAAACTCTAGAAACCGAGTGGCCCAGAACCGGAAATCTCGAACAGCACAACCAAAATTGAAATAATGATTACAGTATATATGGAATCGAAGCCTTTATAAGATCAAATGCCAACGTTAAATGTTTCTTTACTAGATGGAATCGTTTAGAATAAACTACACGACGAATGGGAATCGCTTTCGCTCCTCATAGGGTTTACTTGGAGCATGGTCATTCTTGATTCTTGGGATTCTTGAGTTTTTCTTTCTCCTATGCTTTCTTCTTAGTTCTTATTCCTTCCTTCTCTCAACTCCTCTTTCTTCTTTTGTTTTATCTCTTTTCTCTTCTATTTTGTATTTATACTTAGAATTTTTTATTTATTTTAAAAGCAATAATTTCAAAAACTGATTAAACAAATATGTTAACCACTCTGTTTTTCGGTTTTTGAGATTTTTGATTCATAAGTGATATATCGCTTTGTAAACGGAGTCTATGTAAATATGTTAATCACTCTGTATTCAGACATCAAGACATAACTTCTTCATCAAGAAACGCAGTGCGTTAAAGATTTTAGCAGAATCCTCAACCACAAAATGCGAAAAACTTCCAACATCAGTCTGTTTAGCTTCCTAAGACTATGATAGGACTCATTTTGAAGCAAAGATGCAACAAACAAAACCAAATTCCAAAATAAAGTTCCTAAGAACTCAATTCATCAAACAACATCTTCGAATGATAGAGGAACGCTGGCGACCGAAACATCTGCTTCATTTGACTTCATCTTATCTATTTGAGCTTCCAAGTCTGAGCACTTCTGCTTCATTTCATGCAGCTGTTTCTTTATTTCTCGCAGCCGAGGCATGATAAGCATGAACTTTTTCCGTTTTTTCCTTTACTTCATCAAGTTTCTTCTCCAACCAATCTGACTCAAACCCTGCATCTTTCATGTGCGCCAATGCAGCGCCTACTTCAGACAAAACATCATTGGAGAGTTCTTGAGGTGATTGGCAAATAAATTATTCGTAAACATATCCTTAGAACAAAAAACTGAAAGCAACATTACATAGTCGAGTCTTTATTCTTGTTACAAGTACGATATGAAATCAAGTACATAAGAGTTTTAACGCTTTTTATAACTTCAGCTTCACCACCTTTTCCTTCTCTAACGTGGCTTCAATATCCAACTCTTAATAAGTTCTTCATGCAACCCTTAGTCGTAGTCACTGAAATCGCTAAAGGCTTCTGAATAAGTATCATCATGATCCCAACCATCTTCATATGCAGAGCAATCACTTGGGGCCTCTGAACCAGTATCATCATGATCACTTACATCCTTTGCATGAGTATCATCATCATGAGAAGAATCCTCTTCACATTCATAGCAATCACTTGTGTCCTCTGAAGAAGTATCATCATGATCCGAATCCACTTCATACGCATAGCAATCACTCAGATTCTCTGCAAAAGCATAATTATGATCCCAATGCTCTTCATATGCATAGCAATCACTTATGTCTTCAGCATAAGTATCATCATAATCAAAATCTCCTTCATATGAATAGACATCACTGAGGCAATCAAGATTCCAACCCTCATCATAGTCACACAAAAAATCACTCCAGTCCGCCATCGATACAATAGGAATAATCTCTTGAGCTCAAACTGCAAGGAGAATGAAGAAGAGAAGCATTAATTGTTGAGGGATTATCCTTTATAAAGAGAGACAGACACTGTGTTCCTATAATGCATGCATCCATCGAACAAGATGAAACATAAGTTGAATCAAAGGGCAAGTGCATGAAGAAGATAAAAACGGAGAATCAATGCCTAGTTGATGATTAACCTAACGTGTTACAGAAAAGAAGTTGAGACAGATATACTTACAGAGTCGACAAGGGGCTCTGTTCTTGTAAGGAGATTTCTTCCTGCTACAGATATATATAAAGAAAATGCAGGCATCTCTCGTAACAACCAGGAATATGAACAGCCTTGACTCAATCGTGACTTGATTGATACTCTATGTCATAATTACGAAATAATAAATGCTGAGAGAGTATACGTCCTCGAACCACTCTATTGGCTTCCACTCTTTAAATGTCACTCTCTGTTCATAATCAGATAGAGATTACCTTGTTATCATTACAAGAGTCCTCAAACGCACATTAAATGACAATTTTTGACATATGAGAACAAAACCAAGTTAGTCAAACAGGTGCCTAAGAACACAACACATCAAACGAGAGACCCAGTTATAATATGGAGACTTGCAACAGACCATAACATACTCCGAATCCAGTTTGCCAAAAAAGGGTTGGTCTTATTCACCACTCTGTTCTGACACAGAGCAATTACTTTTTAATCAAGTAACTTAGCTTTAAACAATTTGTTCACCAAAACCAAAGGGGCAAGGGACTCCATTACAAAATACTACCAAAAAAATTGTCAGACCACATTTTCATCTCGCACATGGGCATTCGATCCTAGACAAGTTAAGATATAGAATCATAGATTAATGCTTATATCATTCTAATGAAGAGCGCATATCCAAATAAATAGTAATTCAAGGGAAAACCTAACACTTATTTGATACCTGTTTCATAAGTAAGCACTAAGAGAGAGAGAGAGAGAGAAAATTAAATAACACAGAACCAAGACTGCAAACGAAACAGACCAGAACACAAAGCAGAACAAAAACTCCCAAATGCCTAAGAACATTAAATAACATCACCGAATGATATAGGAACTTTTGCAGCCAACACCTCTGCTCTCTCCTTCTCCATCTGAGCTACGAGATCTGAATACTTCTGTTTCAAATCTTTGAACTCTTCCTCAATTTTTTGCATCCGAGTCTCACCAGCCTCCTCTTTTTCCTTCTTTTCCGACATCTCTTGGAGTTTCTTCTCTAACCAATCTAACTTTAATCCAGCGTCAGTCATGGATCTCAGTGCAGCATATGCCTCAGCCAGATCAGCCTTAGGGAGCTCGTGAGGCGACTGCCGCAGAGTCTCAATCAGACTGAGTAGCAAACTCATGTAACCTGTCCTAAGATTTGGGTTCTTTGGACGGAATTCAGATACAATCTCTGGGTGTCTTTCAAACATACGGTTCACAAATTCCACCTGAGAGTGAAAACATATGTTTAAAGTAAAATCCATACTTAGAGATTTTAGAAGACAACACAAAAACACCGTATTGTAGAACGCATATATAATGTTGTCTCTCCTGATTGAAATATATAAAATCTAACCTGTGAAGAGAGAAGTTGAAAGCCATTAACATCCATGGTTTCAATTATTGTTGAAGGTTCTTTTGATACATCTAATTTGCCAATAACTTCAAGAACCTCTATCTCGGCAACAATTGTGAGTTCTCCGTTTATCAGAAATCCGCTATCTCTGCCATGAATTTCATTACGGGGAAACATGGATGGACGACCCCAGCGGGGAGACTTT
The DNA here is from genome assembly GCA_900406555.1 of Pseudoturritis turrita. Classification (NCBI taxonomy): domain Eukaryota; kingdom Viridiplantae; phylum Streptophyta; class Magnoliopsida; order Brassicales; family Brassicaceae; genus Pseudoturritis; species Pseudoturritis turrita. The sequence continues at coordinate 2,549,587 of OVBL01000313.1, read as the reverse complement.
TCATCAAACCATTTTTGTGCATCTGTAACATCACAAAACATAATTCAGTACTACATGAACCAATGTTCTTGTGGATTGAACAACAATGTTCACAATTTCGCACAAAACTTGAAAACTAAATCTAAAACCATCCAACACAAAACACACCCGTGAGCAACATAGAAATTCAGTCGAGCCTTCCACTACATCAAATATAAAATATCGCAAAACAAACAAGATCCACGCTGAAAGCTTCATAACATTTGAACTATCCTACGTATAGTGAAAGAAATAATCACCAATTTGTCTGGAACGTTTTACGGAATGTTGATTTACTATATTTAGGAGATATCGGGCATGTCTTCTCCACCCAGAAGGCAATAATCCATAATCAGCGACTTCCAAATACAGAAACAAATAATCGACGTTATTTCCTTTTGGATAGGCACAAAGACGCCTGCAGAAAACACACGAATAAGAGAATCAACAACATATAACCTAAAATCTATACATGGAAGAAAACATTTGAAAACCTTACCACTTGCATCCACCGACGACGAATTGATCAGAATAGATTTCTTTCGATTGTAAAGAGGAAAAATTCTTAATGACCCAAGTGATTTTCTTTTTAAATTGCTTTTCCATGATTTTGATGAAGATTCCTAAGCAATCAAACTAGCGGACTCATGAAGAGAAGAAAAACCCTAGAACCTTAGTAGTCCCACACCCAAAAAATTTTATTTGGAGAATCAACAATCTCAAACACTATCACGTACTCGGAAACTGCGAGTCGCTTCAACTCCTCCTAAGGTTTATTATACTCTTGATGCATGTGCCTCTCTTGATTAATTTAGGAATCTTATTATATAAACTTCGTAATTAATTATTTTTTTAAAACTTATATATTTGTATTTATCAAGTATAACATATATCAAAAAAGTTTAATTAGTTTCTAATAAATAATTGATAAACATGGTCTATTCATATATATATTGACTTTATTATATGTCTCGATTTTGTTTTTTTTCGTACAACCATTTTTTTTTTATCTTTTTTCGTTTATGTTTATTAAAATGAATTAGGTTTCAAAATTTTCTCATTAGAATATTAATTAATACACGTGTAAAAATTTGTTGAGTTCAAATAGATTTAGATTTACATACCCAAACCTTCAAAGATTATAATATTTTGCCTTTATATAACAAAGCTTTTGTGCTCTCTCAATCTTCTCACCAAAAAATTTCAAAATTCAATAATCTCTTCCACAAATTTTATTTCCACTTTTTATTATAAATAACCATCGATTACTCTCTTATTCGATAAAAATAACATATTTCAACATTTCTCAATTAACTTATTTTAGTAATTCATAAAAAAGAGAGTAAATAAGTTACATATAAACACGCTTACATATATTTTGATTTTAAATAGAAATAGATATGACAAAAAAAAATCAAACACGTTTTCTCATTAGAATATTAAATACACGTGTAAAATTTTTTTGAATAAAATTAGGTTTACATACCCAAATATTTAAAGATTATAATATTTCACTTTTATTTAAACAATTTGTATTATCTCGATCTTCCCACCAAGCAATTTAAAATTTTAATAACCTCTTCTAAATTTTTTGTTTTCAATTAGCTTTAGCCAGATGTCAAAATAAAATTTTCCATTTTAAAAAAATCTAATATCATTATATTTTGAAATCAGACTAAAAAAATGTACATTGTATTGTGGTTTTTTTAAAGACTTACCACTACGTAGACATCCTAAATATTGTAAAATTGATGTATGAGAAGAAAATTATTTTGAAAGTTTTTCATGTTGTGAAAATTATAAAAAGTAAGAAACCAAGTGATGAAACACATAATTCGTTTTTCATTGGAAAAAAGATAATACTTGATTCATAAGTGAAAAAAAAAAATTAAATATAATTAAAAAATGTGAGTAAGTTTAATTCAAATAAAAATACGTAAATCGATTTGTCAAGAGTTAAAAAAAAAAATGTATGAGTAGTTACATAATAAAAAGTAAACATAATTTAAATAGGAATAGGAAAAACTAATAATTTAGAAATATGTGAAAAAATTAATTGAAAAATCAGTTAATATAAAAAAAAGGCAGGAGAATCAAAATCAATAAATAATTTGTAGGCTTTTCTACGAGTGATTTCACATGGACGTTTTCAATCTTATTTTATTTATTTATATGGATAATATGATTTTGTTTTCCATTTTTGTGCGGTTTATAAAATATTAAAAGAGTCAAAATAATTCAACTAAAATATGAGAATAAATTCATCAAAATTTTAAAAATGGATTAAAAAGTAATATTAATTCAAATAGAATAGGAAAACTAATAATTTGAAAGTATGTGATAAAATTTAATTGAAAATCAAATAATCAAATAATCAAATAATCAAATAATCAAATAATCAAAGTAAATAAATAAATGTTAGACTTCTGAATTAATGGTTTTGCATCAGCGTTTTCAATTTTATTTTATTTATTTTTACGGGTGATTTAATTTTGATTTCTACTTTTAATTGATTAACTTTTTTTACATGTTATAAAATATTAGATTACAAACCCGCATATATGCGGATCCTTTATCTAGTTTGAATAAAACTTTAATTCTGCGTAAACTCTATGAAGAAAAGGAAAACAAAAAAAAGGATTGAAAATAAAACGTTTTTGATTTTTTATATATTTAAAAGTTTAAGCTTGTTGAGGAATTGTTTCTCAAAAAAAAAAAAAAAAATCTATTATATTATTAGAGAGGTAACTGTGCACCAGAATGAAAGTTGAGTTTTTATTACATCGTATTTTTTTGTTGTCTTTAAATAGTTTATTTTTAACTGATTTTAATTCTCGGATAAAGAGCTTATTACATCTTTAATGAAAATACTCTATTCTGATTGGTTTAACTAATCGATGTCTTTTATTATTTTTCACAATTTTTTTACTATGGATATTATAACAATCTGATATCATCGATTCGTTTAATAAAAATATATGTGAAAAAAAATCTCTACAACTAAAAACAATATCCTCCGTATCTTTCTTATTACAACTTTAATGAAAATATTCTCTTCTCATTGGTTAAGTAATCGATGTTTTTATCATTGTTTTATATTTTTATATTTTTTTATATCATCCCTAATGAAAATAATGAGAGAAATATTCTCTCTACATCAAAAAAATATTCTCTACGTTTTGGATTGCTATAAAAAAATCGACCATTATCTTTTCAAATAATTTTTATTTTATTTTTCTTATTTGATAATGACTAGAAAACATGAAAACCTAGATTTCAAAAACTGGTCTCTTAAAATCTTATAAATAGTGGTTGATTTGGTATCCACCTCTATGAACATCGACCACTTTTATTAATTTCTTGCGATTCCTCAGTCGCTTCCACCTCCGTATCACCACCAAATCTCACGCCGGAAGTTTCTCTGATGGTCTTCGTTAATCCCAAAAGTGGTGGTTGTCAAGGTCAACTCATTAAGGAACGATATATGTCTTTAGGTTCTTTTTTGATAGGTCTTTAGGTTCGTCTTTTAGATTTTTTTCTAATCGTTTATAATTTTTTTGAATTTATTTTTATAGTTGTAACAAGTTGAACGTAATTATTGCGTATTTTGATCTGTTCTTTAACCTTTGGTTGTTTTTGTTGTTGTTGGATGTGAATATTACTTTGATGGGCTTTGTTTGTGTATGTAGATGAACTTATGAAGTGGTGAATCAATGCACTACTAATTAAGTTCCTATTACTTTGATGGGTTTTGCTCCTATTCTTTAACCTTTTATTTGATCTTTTTTTTTTTTGTTCTTGGTTTGTATTTTGTTGTTTTACATTAGGATGAAGGAACTCTCTTTTAACGTGGCTAATCCTTTTGTGATTGGTATCATAATAACGATGCTTTACATGGGATGTTGGAGACTATATGAACAATGGCATAGCCATGGGAGCCTTCCACGCCATCAAAAACGGGACACTTCCTTCTTGCTATGCTATGAAGAATCTCCAGCCGTCTTTGCTTTGGTTTGCGAATGCTACCTCTTCTTTGTTTTAGTCTTTTGTTGTTCGTTTTGTTAGTTGAATTGCAAAGATTATTTTGTAGGTACACAGTTTATTTCAACGAAAAGAAGAAGAAGATTCCATCGTAAAAATGGTATGGGTTTTTTATGCATCTTCTTTATTTTTTCTTTTTGTCTTTTTAGTTTGTTGGATTCGAATTCATATATATATCGAGCCTTTATTCATAGGAACATGATTTGCGTAATGATTTTTTTTAAAGCAAGAGAAGAATCCACCGAAAAAGTATTATGGTCTTTTTAATGGCTTTTCTTTTTGTTTTTATGGATTTTATTTGTTCCATTCTAAATCGAACTTAACAAGGCTCTCTTTTGTAGTTACATATATTACCTCAAGGCTCCTTTTTAAAAGTAAGAAAGATCTAACAAATCTCTTTGATTTTGACTATGAGTTATAGGCTAATGGTTTCAGGGATGATTTGTCTATTGATTGCAATTATTACTTCGAGGTCGATGATGTCTTCGTTGATATGAAACCATTTGGTTTCGTTACGACTCTAAAATCTTAACAAAACAAATTTGGGGTAATTTAGAAGAAATGGGGCAGACTTAAAAACCCAGGTAATCTATCATATGCCTTTTTCGAAAAAAATTTCATTTTATTATTTATGTTATTCATGTTCAGGTCTTTCTTTCTTATTGTTGACACCATGAACGAGTCATTTATTGTTTGTTTATTCACATTGATCTCTCTATGTTTGTGTTTTTTATGGAGTGATTTTAGTTTCTCTTTGATTTGTAATTTTTCGGGAAAAGGAAACATGTTTATCTTCGTTGCCTCTAATGTTAGCAAAAGAACATGTTTTGATCGGTCTAAACTCCGATCAAGCTTCTTTTGATCGTTTGTTTATTTCTTCGCATGGATTTTTTTATGTTTTTATTGCTTACCGAATGATTTCAATCTCTCTTTAATTTTTATTTTTTGAGAAAAAGGAGGTGGCCACGAAACATGAAGTCGATGGCGAAAACTCTTATTTTTTCACCTCAATCTCTATACTAAAGGCAGTAACTGAACAATCCAAGATTGCCTTCGCCTTACCTACCAGAGGTATCTATAGAATGAAGGAATTATTTTATGCTTCATTGGCTGTTTTTTCTGGGAATTGGGGTCCGAAATTTGCAACTGTCTAATGCGTAGCACCATGGATTGTTACATTCGGAGCTAGCTCCATGGATCACGAGTTTCAAGCCTTTGTTGAGCCCAGCAATGGTCAACGCTTCAACGACAAACTATGCACCTTCTTCCGAACCAAAAGAAGAAGTTCAATATACTCAACGACGTCAACGGTTAAGATATGGACTTTGATGATAAGATTGTCGAAATCAAAGCAATGTTTAGACGAGCACGGGAGATAGATGATGGCATAGAACTTCATGAGAATGAGAAGCGCGATGTGAGCACAAAAATATGCACCAAAATTAACCGAACACCCCATAATTAACCAAAATTTTCACTAAAAACTAAATCGAATTAAAACTTTATTTTTTTCTGCAACGTTACATACGAACCGAATGTTTGCATAGCCAAACTGAATCGAACCATAGTTTTATTCGGTTTGTAAGGGTTTAGGCTCTCCTATTAGGGTTTAGTACTCCTTAATTTGCTAAAAAAAATAATTGTTTTCAATATTTTACGTGCATTTGTGAGAGTTTAGGCTCACATATTAGGGTTTAGTACCCCTTAATTTGCTAAAAATATAAATTGTTTTCATATTTTACGTGCATTTGTGAGGTTTTAAGCTCACATATTAGGATTTAGTACCCCTTAATTTGCTAAAAATATAAAAGATAAATTTATATACAACCAAAACATAAATTATTTATATATAACCAAAATTCAGTCATAAAACATCTGTTATAAATCCATTTTACGTGTACAATTAAATTTTAATGCCCATAGTGGCAATTAAGGGGTATGAATACATTATTAGTAGTGTATTTAGAGTAAAGTGTTCAGAGAAATAATTGGAACTCTTGAATTCGTCTTGGATTGAGAGTGGTGAATCCATGGACTTTGATGATAAGATCGTTGAAATCAAATCAATGGTTAGACGAGCACGGGAAATAGATGCTGGCATAGAACTTCATGAGAAGGAGAAGCGCGACTGTGAGCACAAAAGCAGACACCAAAATTAACCGAACACCCCATAATTAACCAAAAATTTTTACTAAAAACCAAATCGAATTAAAACTTTATTTTTTTCTGCAACATTACATACAAACCAAATTTTTCCATAGTCGAACTGAATCGAACCATAGTTTTATTCAGTTTGTGAGGGTTTAGATTCTCCTATTAGGGTTTAATACTCCTTAATTTGCTAAAAAAAATAATTGTTTAGTACCCTTTAATTTACTAAATAAATAAATTATTGATAGATTTATATACAATATAACTTGCTAAACATGTTAGTATTTAATATCCACTATTTTAGTTCTCTTTATTTGATATAAATGTAAAAGGTAGACATATATACAACCAAAAATTGTTAAGTTGTATAATACAAAAATTTATTCAGAAAATGTCTATTACAAATCGTAATATAATTGTAAATTTTGTTTAAAATAAAACAAACTTGAATATAATTGTAAATTTTGTTTGAATTTCTAAAAAGAAAATTGTGATTTTAAAATATTACTATTGCGCATGAGAATATTAATATATTTTTTTCATTTTTATTTATATTAACTTTAATAATTATTCGTAAACATATCCTTAGACAAAACAAGTATCATCATGATCCCAATTCTCTTCATATGCATAGCAATTGAAATTCAACAATAATTCCACTTTGCCAAAAAAAGGGTTGGTCTTATTCACCACACTCTGTTCAGAAACAGAGCAATCACTTTGTTATCAAGTAACTTAGCTTTAAAAACCATTTGTTCACCAAAACCAGGAGACTCCATCACAAAGTACTACAAGAACATCAAACAACATCATCGAACGTAAGAAGAACATTGGCGGTCGATACATTCGCATTCTCCATTTCCGATAAGAGATTTCAGGTCTAAGCATTTTTGATTATATTTGTGCAATAACTCCTCCATTTGTTGCAGCCGAGCCTTACCATTGTCAGGAAATCCAAGCTTTATTGATTATAAAGAGAAGAATACATCAATTGCTCAAGATCCAGAGAGAGATTACAATGTCTCTCAACAAACACATACGTTTGTTCCCAATACCCAAAACAATCGATAACTACTCTCTCTCTCTGTTATTATTTATAGCTCACACTACAAAATGAAAACTAAAACTTTTGATCCACATGTGAGCTGCACGTGCTTCTATTGTTCCCTTCTCTTCCAATTGTATCAGTCCACTTTCTTCTTCTTTTCCTTAACTTCCTCAAGCTTCTTCTCCAACCAATCAACTTTAAAGCCTCCCTTTGCTACGTATGATACTGCAACAGATGTTTCATTCAGATCATCATCAGAGAGCTCCTCGGGCAATTGGCATAGCGTCTCAATTACTCCGAGGAGGACATTCATGTATGTTGACTTCAGGTGCCGATTCTTTAGATGGAATTTTGATGCAAAGTCTTGATGTTTTTCAAATATACGCCTCACATGTTCCACCTGCAAGTGGAAAAAAAATGTATGAAACATATCATAGAAGTTTTTGGAGACATGAATACATACAGAAACATACTATAGTTTTGTACTCTACAACTTAAATCCAAAACTTGGTTGCCTTATACGCTTCACAGATTCTACCTGCAAGATCATAAAAGATTTTAGAGACCTAAACAAAAAGACCACAACATACAAATCCAAAATCTCAAGGGTTTATACAATTTGGGTTTTCAACTTCTCTGCATTTTAAGTGTTTCTGATACTTGAGTGATTACTTTCAAAACAGTTCTTCTGTTGACTTTTCTCAAGTAAAATATTATTAGAGTTCACGCCATGAATTTTCCTCTACCTTGCTGCGAGGTTCGGATTTTAATGATACAATTGAAGCGCCAATAACTTCAAGAGCATCTAACTCAGCAACAATCATGAGATCTCCGTTTCGCAGAAATCCACTTTCTTTGGCATAAAGTTTGGAAATGGCTAGCATGGCCCGAAAAGACCGTGAAGGAGCCTTCTCATCGAACCAGAGCTCTGAATCTGTAACATCTCTAGACAGGTTTATTGCCAGTAGAACACAAAGATTTAGTAAAACACTATATATGCTCCTATAGAGACTGAACATCAGTTTTTCACAGATTGGCTAAAAAATTTAAAGCAAATCTACGCCAGCTACACAAGCAACATATAATAACGGGAAAACGGTCATTTTAATAACGAACTGTCCGTTTTGCGCCAAAACAAATACGAACTTCTTAATGAGTCGGAATAGATATGTACTCGTGTTGACTCGGCCACATTAGATACAAAATTAGTCAACGTTAACAGCCGTTTAAGAAACGTTAAACGGCGTTTACTGTGGCCGTTAATGTGAAACGATGTCGTTTTAATAACAGAGGAAAAAAAAAATCCCCAAATTTTCCATCCAAATCCCTAATTCATCTTTCTCTATCTCTCTTCAAACGGCTGCTTCACTTCATCTTCAACCTCTATCTTCTTTCTTGTCGTCTTCTTCTCCTCCTCCAAGCTCTGGACCTCTCTATCTCAAATTTCATACCTCGCACCGGGAAAATCTGTGTTACCTCTCTTCCCTCGGAGTTATCCCTCAAAATCCCTGTTTTCCCCATCTGGTGGAAAACCTTCCCGTTATCCTCTTCGCCGTCAACTTTCTAAAATCGAAAGGAATCTCCGGCGAAGATTTCCCACGCCTCGTCTTCCTCTGTCCACAACTCTTCTCTCCGACTTTCGACATCTCCAAACTCAATCCCGTCTTCGATTTTCTCACCACCGAGCTCGGTGCTTCCGCCACGGAATCCAGAGGGTTGATCGTGAATTGCCCGAACATCCTCATCTCCGACGTTGAGTACTGTTTGAGACCAACGATGGTTTACCTTAAGGAGCTAGGGTTACGGAATCTAACAAATGAAAAAAAGAAAAATCCCCAAATTTTCGATCCAAATTGGTTTTTTTTTTTCCTCTGTTATTAAAACGACACCGTTTCACAATAACGGCCACAGTAAATGCCGTTTAACGTTTTTTAAACGGCTGTTAACGTTGACTAATTTTGTATCTAATGTGGCTGAGTCAACACGAGTACATATCTATTCTGACTCATTAAGAAGTTCGTATTTGTTTTGGCGCAAAACGGATAGTTCGTGATTAAAATGACCGTTTTCCCATATAATAACTCCATGCCAAATATGATCACATATACATCAGAACACAAAACCACACTTTGCAAAGAGAAAAAAATTATTTATCTCCCAGACGAACTTCTTTCCAACTTGTTTCTCCATTCATGTGATGAAGATAACTCACGAACCAAACTACAAGAGCAAGAAGAGAGTTAAACCCTATAACAGAAAAGGGTACCCACACTCTAACAAATCTTAGTTTAACTTAGATTCCAATTCAAACTCAAAGCCGCCATATCAAGTTTGAACCAAACACTTTAAACAACTTTCTGTTGTAATAGACCATTGTTGGGATAAGCTTGAAAAAGAAAGCTTAAGAAGTAAGTTATCCAAATCCTACCGAGTAATGGTTATTAAAAGGATTAGGATTAGCTAGTATTTAGGAGTTATCTAAATACATGTTTTAATAGAATAAGGATTGATCTCTCTATATAATGAGTTGCCGAGTTGTGGTTAACCTCTAAGAGATTTGAGAGAGAGATTGAGAAGCTTTTGTTTTGAGTTAGTTTCAAAGGCTAATAAAAGAAGTGCTTTTATAAATCTTAATCTTAGTATTCAAAATTCTCTAGATTTGGTATCAGAGCAGTGTGAGATCCGAACAAGATGGCAGATGGTTCTGGTGCTATTGTGGTGACAAAAACAAAGGGAGGAGGAGGATCTTCTTCCATCACATGTCCGATGTTAAACTCCACCAATTATACGGTTTGGGCAATGCGAATGAAAGTTGCTCTCAAAGTTCACAAAGCTTGGGAAGCTATTGATGCAGAAATAATTGATGGAGAAAAGAATGACATGGCTGTTGCGTTATTATTTCAGTCAATACCCGAGAGCCTAATTCTGCAAGTAGGAGAACTTGACACAGTAAAAAAGGTGTGGGAAGCTATCAAAGCTCGACATGTAGGAGCTGAACGAGTTAGAGAAGCTCAGCTACAAAAATTAATGACTGATTTTGATAGATTGAAGATGAAAGAGACCGAGACTATTGATGACTTTGTTGGTAAACTCTCAGAAATCTCTACAAAATCAGCAGCCTTAGGTGAGAACATTGAAGAATCGAAGATTGTTAAGAAATTTCTCAAGAGCTTGCCAAGAAAGAAATACATACATATAATTGCAGCCCTCGAACAAGTTCTTGATCTCAAGACGACGACTTTTGAAGACATTGTTGGAAGATTAAAAACTTATGAGGAACGAATCTGTGATGAGGAAGAGCCACAAGATAGTCAAAGCAAACTTATGTATGTTAACTCAGATTCGCAGTCACATGTATTCTCTCAGGAAGGAGGCAGAGGAAGAGGTTCGAGCCATGGCCGAGGAAGAGGTCGAGGACGATTTGGTAATCAACAAAGAGATTATGGTTATCAACAAAGGGACAAATCCAAGGTGACATGCTATCGGTGTGACAAGTTAGGACACTATGCGTCGAACTGTCCGGATCGTCTACTCAAATTAATCAAACTTCAAGAAACACAAGAGAATGAAGACGATGATACTCATGAGGCTGAATCTCTTATGATGCACGAGGTGGTGTATCTTAATGAGAAGCATGTGAAACCAAAAGATTTTGAGACAGGCTCAGACAAAGTATGGTATTTAGACAATGGTGCTAGCAACCATATGACAGGGAATCATGCCTGGTTTTGCAAAATCGACACGATGATCACAGGAAAAGTACGATTTGGTGATGATTCACGAATTGACATTAAAGGAAAGGGCTCGATTTTGTTTGTAACCAAAGGAAGAGAACGAAAGATACTAGCAGATGTCTACTACATACCTGACCTTAAGAGCAACATTATAAGCTTAGGACAAGCTACCGAATCTGGATGTGATGTTATAATGAAAGAAGACTATTTAACCATGCATGATCGAGATGGGAACTTGTTGGTAAGAGCAAATCGATCAAGGAACAGATTGTACAAAGTAAACTTGAAGGTTGAAAACACAAAGTGTCTACAGCTCGTCACTTCAAACGATTCAACAAAATGGCATGCTCGACTAGGACACATTAATTTTGAAACCATAAAAACTATGGTGATCAAAGAGCTAGTCTTTGGGATATCTAATGCGCCAAAAGAAAAGGAAACATGTGCATCATGTTTACTTGGAAAACAAGCAAGGCAAGTGTTTCCAAAGTCAACATCGTATCGGGCATCACAAGCATTAGAACTCATTCATGGGAATCTTTGTGGACCTATCTCACCTTCTACAGCTGCGGGAAAAAGGTACATATTTGTACTAATTGATGATCATTCACGCTACATGTGGTCCATTCTTTTGAAGGAGAAAAGTGAAGCGTTCGAGAAATTCAAGAGATTCAAGGTGCAAGTAGAACAAGAAACTGGAGCCTTTATCAAAACATTTCGAATAGACAGAGGAGGAGAGTTCGTGTCTTTAGAATACTAAGGTTTTTGTGAAGAAGAAGGTATCAATAGGCATCTCACCGCACCTTACACACCTCAACAAAACGGAGTCGTTGAAAGACGGAATAGGACACTGCTAGAGATGACACGAAGCATCTTAAAACACATGAGCATGCCTAATTATCTATGGGGAGAGGCGGTAAGACATGCGACCTATATCATCAATAGAGTGGGAACAAGAGTTTTGACTAACCAAACACCGTATGAAGTTTTTAAGAACAAGAAGCCAAATATAGAACATCTACGAGTGTTCGGATGCATTTCCTGTGCCAAAATCGAAACTCCACACCTGAGAAAGTTGGATGATAGGTCAAGAATGCTTGTGTACCTCAGAACCTGGTTCAAAAGCTTATAGGCTCCTAGATCCAACAAATCGAAAAATCATAGTAAGCAGGGATGTAGTGTTTGATGAAAACAAGAGTTGGAAGTGGAATAATTCAGAGGGAATCTCTACAGAATCAGGGACGTTTTCACTTAGCTTCGGAGAATTTGGAAACAATGGAATTGAAAGGAGTGAAGTCACTGAAGAAACAGAGGAAAACAGAGAGAATGATGGGAATAACGATAACACTCTTGAAGAAGAAGGTCTAGATGAGTCTGAGAATGAGGAAGGACAAGAACGTGTGGAGGAACAAGGGCAGTCCCAAGCAGGACCGGTGTTAAAGAAATCTGAAAGACAAGTTAGAATGCCGAGCTACCTAAGTGATTATGTGCTTTTAGCGGAGATCGAAGGAGAACACCTCTTGTTAGCAATTAATGAAGAACCGTGGGATTTTAAAGAAGCGAACAAGCTGAAAGTATGGAGAGATGCTTGTGAAGAGGAGATTATGTCGATAACAAAGAACAAAACGTGGAGTTTAGTCGATCTTCCTGTTGGAGCAAAATCTATTGGTTTAAAGTGGGTCTTTAAGCTAAAACGAAACTCCGACAACAGCATAAATAAACACAAAGCAAGGCTTGTGGCAAAGGGTTATATTCAAAGACACGGGATAGATTTTTATGAGGTTTTTGCTCCTGTAGCTCGTATCGAAACAATCCGTTTCATTATTGCTTTGGCGGCTTCGAATGGCTGGGAAATCCATCATTTAGATGTAAAGACTGCGTTTCTCCATGGAGAATTGAAGGAAGATGTTTATGTCAAGCAACCTGAGGGATTTGTGATCAAAGATAGTGAGGAGAAGGTTTACAAACTACACAAGGCTCTCTATGGCTTAAAACAAGCACCTCGGGCATGGAACACTAAGTTGAATAAAATTCTTAGTGAATTAAACTTTGAAAGATGCTCCGAGGAACCCTCCTTGTATAGAAAACGAGAGCAAGAGCATTTTCTTATTGTGGCTGTTTATGTAGATGACTTGCTTGTTACAGGTTCTAGTATAGAATCAATACTTGATTTCAAAAAAAGAATGGCGGGAAAATTTGAAATGAGTGATCTAGGAAAGCTCACCTACTATCTTGGCATTGAAGTTCTTCAAGGAGAAGATGGGATTATATTAAGACAAGAGAGATATGCAAAGAAAATACTAGAAGAAGCTGGAATGAGTGAGTGTAACTCGGCTCTTATACCAATGGAACATGGTTTAGAGATTTCTAAACAACAGGATCCAGAGCGTATTGACGAACAAAGCTATAGAAGGAAAATTGGGTGTCTTAGATACTTACTTCATACTCGGCCAGATCTTTCTTACCCTGTAGGAATCCTGAGCAGATATTTACAAGAACCTAGGGAGTCACATGGAGCTGCACTAAAACAAATTCTAAGGTACCTTCAAGGAACGCTTACTCATGGTCTTTATTTTAAGCGAGGAAACCAATCAGGCTTGATAGGCTATAGTGATAGCAGCCATAGTGTGGATGTGGATGATGGAAGAAGTACAGCAGGTCATGTGTTCTATTTTAACGAGTGTCCGATCACATGGTGTTCTCAAAAACAACAAGTTGTGGCACTATCGTCTTGTGAAGCTGAATTTATGGCAGCTACAGAAGCAGCTAAACAAGCTATTTGGCTTCAAGAACTCTTTGCTGAAATCATTGGAACAACGTGTGAGAAGGTGACAATTCAAGTCGATAACAAATCCGCAATCGCACTTACTAAAAATCCAGTTTTCCATGGGCGTAGCAAACACATTCACCGAAGGTATCACTTCATACGAGAATGTGTTGAGAATGGTCAAGTCGAGGTGGTGCATGTTCCCAGAATTGAACAAAGGGCTGACATCTTAACTAAGGCGCTTGATAAGAACAAGTTCAAAGAAATGAGAGACCACATTGGAGTTAAAAGTGTATCAAAGAAGGATTTCAAGCTTAAAGGGGAGATTGTTGGGATAAGCTTGAAAAAGAAAGCTTAAGAAGTAAGTTATCCTAATCCTACCGAGTAATGGTTATTAAAAGGATTAGGATTAGCTAGTATTTAGGAGTTATCTAAATACATGTTTTAATAGAATAAGGATTGATCTCTCTATATAATGAGTTGCCGAGTTGTGGTTAACCTCTAAGAGATTTGAGAGAGAGATTGAGAAGCTTTTGTTTTGAGTTAGTTTCAAAGGCTAATAAAAGAAGTGCTTTTATAAATCTTAATCTTAGTATTCAAAATTCTCTAGAACCATAACGTAATTACTAAGAAAACAGAGTTCTCTGTTTTCAATTAATCCTTCACCATATAAAGAGAATAAACACTGTGTTCGTATGAGCCCTTCTTCGAAAATTGATATTATGAGGATCAAACGCTAAGAGCATGAAAGAGAGAAAACAGAGAATCAACGTCAAGTTGATGATTAACCTTTGATGATGATTAACCTAAAGTGTTGCGGAGTACGCAAGGAGTTATATTTTTTATGGGATCTCTACCTGAAACAGAGAGATATATGAAGAAAATGAAGGCATCTCGAATAACGCGCGGGAATGTGAAAAAAAACCTTTGACTCACTCGTAACTTGATACATTGCAATAACTACAAAAAATAAATGTCGATCTCTGTTCATACCCTGGGAGATTACCGTTTTATCATCAGGATTCCTATGTGACAAGAGAGTCCTCAATCACACAATGCCTAAGAACTCAAGACATCAAACGAGAGAGGATCTTTCGCATACAAACCCTCTGTCTTATCAGAAGCCAGTTTTTGGAGACCTGAAAACATACTCCAACTCCAGTATTCAAGCACAGAGCAATTACTTTGTCATCAAGTAACTTAGCTTTTAAACCATTTGTTCACCTACACAAAGGGGCAAACCCTCACCCCTATTTGATACTTGATTCATAAGTAAGCACTAAGAGCGAGAAAATTAAAAAATCTCTACCCAAAAGGAATTTGCTGAAACAAGGAAAGCTAAAAAATAGAAAGACTGTTCCAATCATATTATTATAAGGTGATAGATGTTAAGAAACAGAGCTTCATCTAAAATCACTAGTGACTTCATCATCCAAACAACATCGCATAACCAAGACTGCAAACGAAACACACCAGAACATTAAGTAGAACCAAACTCCGAGTGCTTTAAAAACACAAGAACATTAAACAACATCATCGAATGTAAGAGGAGTTTTTGCAGCCGACACTTCTCCCTTCTCTTTCTCTACCAAAGCTTCCATGTCTGAACATTTCTGCTTCAAGTCCTTCAACTTTTCCTCCATTCCTTGCAGCCTAGTCTCACCAACCTGCTCTTTCTCCTTCTTTTGTGCCACCGCATCGAGTTTCTTCTCCAACCAATCCAGCTTAAACCCTGCCTCTGTCATGAATCCAAGTGCAGCATATGCACTAGACAGATCATCCTTGGAGAGCTCTTGAGGCGACTGGCACATAGTCTCAATCAAATTGAGTATAAAACTCATGTAAGCTGTCCTGAGATTTGGATTCTTTGGACGGAATTCAGATGCAATCTCTGGGTTTCTTTCAAACATACGGCTCGCAGATTTTGCCTGAGAATAAAACCATATCAGAGAGTAGCTTTGAGAGACACCACAAAATCACGATATGTAGTATATAACACAGTATGTTGTCTCTCATGGCTGAAATAATTACACACAAAGTTGTCACATTCTTATTTTGTACCTGTGAAGGAAGAAGTTGAAACCCATCAACATGGGAACCTCGGGTTGGCAACGGCGGGTGGGGTTCTACGGGACGGAGAAGGGAATTGGTGCGGAGGTTTTGCTTTAAACATAGGTATATGTTCGGCACCTTTGGCGGAGCTATGGGAGTATATTATGGTTTATATATAGCTTGGGAGAAGCGAATTACGCGGTTGGAGTTGGAGGTGGACTCAGAAATAGTGGTGGGTTTTCTCAAGACAGGGATTAGTGATTCTCATCCGCTGTCCTTCGTAATACGTTTGTGCTATGGCTTTTTGTCGCGTGACTGGATAGTCCGCATTTCTCATGTGTGTAAAGAGGCTAACCGTCTAGTAGATGGGTTAGCGAACTATGCGTTTTCATTACCGTTAGGTTTTCAGTTGTTAGAGTCCCGACCAGATATGGTCAATGCCATTATCTTAGAAGAAGCGAATGGAGCTGCGACCCTACGTTATGTTCAATTGTAGTTTCTCTTTAATTTTCTCTTAATAAATTGTAGGGACTTTATCCCTCATCTCACCAACAAAACAAAAAAAAGCTACGAAAACAGAGTACTCTGTTTTTCACTCAATCTCATACTCTGTTATAAGTTAATCCTTAGCTTTAGACCAAGCGACTCCATTACGATGTACTACAAAAACTTCGGACATACGATTTTTTCATCTTCCAAAGTTTGAAGAAGACTATCATTGTGGAGCCAAGACACCACCAGAACACCAACTCACCAAGTCAAAAATCAAACTGTCTACAAGTTTCTGAGAACACAAGAGCATCAAACAACATCATCGAACGAGAGAGCGACATTGGCGGCCAACAAATCTGCCTTCTCCTTCCCCAGAAGAGATTTCAGGTCTAAGCATTTCTGATTGAGTTTCTCCAACGCTTCCTCCATTTCTTGAAGCCGAGCCTTACCATTGTCCACTTTCTTCTTCTTTTCCTTTACTTCCTCGAGCTTCTTCTCCAACCAATCCACTTTAAATCCCCCCTTTGCCACGTATGATACTGCAACAGATGCTTCATCCAGATCATCATCAGAGAGCTCTTGCGGCGACTCACAGAGTGTTTCAATTACTCCAAGGAGGACATTCATGTATGTTGACTTCAGATGTCGATTCTTTGGACGAAAATTTGAAGCAAAGTCTGAGTTTCTTTCAAATATACGCCTCACAGATTCTACCTGTGAATGAATCGAGGATCTATGAGCCATAATCATATCATAGAAGTTTCTGAAGATATGAATATAGATAATATGACATACTGGTTTTGCCCTGCAGCTGGCAGATAAAATTCCAGAAAGCGTTTCACAATTTCGAGAAACATATGATCATGCGATTTTCTTAGTTGCACTATTCTTAAGTTTCTTACCTGTGAAGGAAGAACTTGAAACCCATTGACATCAACGGTTTCTTTCACTTGTTGAGTCTTGTTGAGTAAATCATTAGACTTCGCACCATCATCATTTTCCTCTATTATTCTGCTCAGAGGTTTAGAAATATCCGATTCGCCTGATGTGCAAATAAATTCAAGAGCAACAACCTCAACAACAACTGTTATTTCTCCAGATATGAGAAATCCGGCATCTCTTGCAAGAAGATTGGAAGGGGGTAGTACTGTTGGATAACAACAAGTGGGAGACTTCTCATCAAAGTAAAGATCTGAATCTGTCGCATGTCGAGACAAGTATTGCATCCAATGAGTTACTCTTATCATTGATTAAAACATCAAAGACAGGGCTTGGCAAGAAACTTAAAAAAAAAACTAATTTAAAATCAGTCACTCAAAACATCAAACATCATATACAAAACATACAACGCTTTGCAAAATGTGTGTAAATAGAATCATCACCTGTCACAATAAAGAGTTTTTGAGGATATCGTACGATATTTAAGCGAAGTTTTACATGTCTTCTCCATGTAGAAGTCAATGATTGACAATCGGCAACGCCAAGATACTGATAGAAGAACTCATAGTTGTTTCCCTTGGGTGAGGCAAGAAGACGCCTACGAAGAAAACCGTAAAAAAATATATCGAATCACCATAACTTATATTGGACGAAACATTAGAAAAGAGAGAGAAAAAAAAGTGAAGTGTTTTTTTTTTTTTACCATTTACAGCCAGCGATCAGAAATGGATCAGAATGACACTTCTTAGGTTTCAAAGCGGAGAGATCATTTATCACCCAGACGAAGTACTTGTTTTCAACTTGATTCTCCATAATCTCCATCTTCTTCTTTTCAGAGACCTCATTCAGCTTTGTCTTCAGCCAATCCAATTTAAAGCCAACATCAATCAGATCAACCAGTGTGTCATCGGCATTCCTCAGATGACCTTAACTTTTTTATTCAGGTTTAAGATTTTCTAAAAAGAATACTCTAGCTGAGCACTAATCTTAAGTTTCATACCTGCGAAAGAAGAACTTGAAACCCATTAACATTCATGTTTTCCTTTATTTTTTGAGTCTTGTTGAGTAAATCATCATACTTCGCACAATCATTTTCCTCTAGTTCGCTCAGAGGTTTAGAGTTATCTGATTCCCCTGACGAGGATGTGCCAACAACTTCAAGAGCAACAACCTCAACAACAATCATTAGTTCTCCGTTCACCAGAAATCCGCCATCTTCTGCAAGAAGTTTGGAAGGTGGTAGTACAGTTGGATAACGACAAAAGGGAGACTTCTCATCCAAGTAGAGCTCTGAATCTGTAGGCATCTCGAAACGTAATGCATCCCCATGAGTAGATATATAAATTGAAACAAAAGAATCTTGCAGTAATACCAAAATGAATCAACGAGGTAAGCAGACAGTAGATAGAAATCACCTGTCACTATGGAGAGTTTTTCAGATAGTTGATTTACTATATTTAAGCGAAGTTTTAGGCGTCTTCTCCATCTAGAAGGCAATGATTGACAATCGGCAGCACCCAAATACAGATAGAAGAACTCAAGGTTATTTCCCTTGGGTAAGGCAAGAACACACCTGCAAAACAAGCAAAAACATTGAATCAACCAGAAATGAAACGGACAAAACCATTAAGAAAAAAAAGGTTCACTTTTTACCAATTGCAGCCACCAATCACTAATGTGTCAGAATAACACTGCTTAGATTGCAAAGAGGAGAGATTATTAATCACCCAGACGAACTTCTTTTCAACTTGCTTCTCCATTGAAGATTACTCGCAATGAAACTACAAACAAACATGAAGAGAATTAAAAACACTGAGAACAGAAAAGGGTTTACTCGTTAGTGTGGTTGCAGATTCTTAATAATATTCTATTAGAGAATTAAAATTAGATTTATCAGTCTCGTTACTGAAGATCAAATCTCAGACCCATCTCTCAAACTTACAAAAAAACGATGAAATCGTGACGGTGATCGGTGGAAAATCTCAACTGAAAACCACGAAATCAGAGCGATTGAAATGAAAATCAGTGTAGGAGAAAGAGGATTTTTTTTTTCTTTCATAAACCCTAAAATTTCGCTGGCCAACGCTCAAAAAAAAAAAAAAAAAACAATCTTGAGCCCTTTTCGGTTTTGGGCCTTACCGGTTTGGGCTTTTGAACATTTTTACAAAAACCTGAAAACATTTCACCATTCTGGTTGGGTATAGAATAGGCTGGTCAAATTCCAATTTCAGGCAAGATCTTCTTATTTTGCTGATTCAATCTCCTTGAGCAAATCATTAGAAAACTCAGTAACAGATGCACATTGTTACACCATGTATCACCATTTACTACTATCACTTCAATTTGTTTAGAGAACTTACATAATCTCTATCACTATCACTCGAAACAAGAGATGAAGCAATGAATGATAGTATCGTCGTAACTCTTTCAACTCGTCTAGTCATTAGTCTTTATTTGCCACTCTGTTCAGACAAAGTGATCACCTTTATCTTTTATCACAACAGTAACTCACATTTAAAATTTGAAAACCCTAAACCCAAGTGAATCTTCAACCGTTACTCCATAACAAAAGGTTAACATACTTGGGACACAAGTCTCTCTTAACTTCCAAAGTTTAAGAAGACTCTCATTTTGAAACCAAAACACAAACGACAAAACCAGAAAACAAACTAAGACCAAACATCAAACAATATCATCAAACGAGAGAGGTATTTTGGCTCCAGCAACCTCTGCCTTGCTCTTCTCCAAAAGAGCCTTGAGGTCTGAGCACTTCTTATTCAAGTTCTGCAACTCTTCCTCCAATTCTGGCAGCCTAGCCTCAACAGTTCTCAATTTTGTCTTCTTTTCACACAATTCAGTTAGCTTCTTCTCTAACCAATCCAGTTTAAATCCGATGTTTACCGCATATGACACTGTAGCGAAAGCTTCTTTCAGATCATCATCAGACAGGTCCTGAGGTGATTGGCACATCGTCTCGATAAGTCCAAGGAGGACATTAATGTATGTAGTCCTCAAATGTGGACTCTTTGTATGGACTCCTGATGCAATGTCCGAGTGCTTTTCAAATATACGCTTCACAGATTCTACCTGCAAGTGAAAGAAAAAAAGAGATGAATAAGGGTTTATACAAACTGGTTTTCCAACTTCTCCGAATTTAAGTGTTTCTGATACTTGAATGATTACTTTCTTAGCAGAAAACCACATCTTCTCTCCAACATCAACAAAAAGTTCATGTAAATTACTAATTTTTATTAAAATACAGAGAAGTTGAGCACTAATTTTAAGTTTCTTACCTGTGAAGGAAGAACTAGAAATCCATTGACTTCCTTCAGTTGCTGAGTCTTGTTGAGTAAACCACTAGACAACACATCATCATTATCTTACTTTCTCGTTTTCAGAGGAGGTTGTGTTGTCTCTTCAGCTTCCTCTGTTACATCTAATTTTCCAATAACCTCAAGAACATCAATCTCCGCAGTAATCTTGAGTTCTCCGTTTACCAGAAACCCACTATCTCTCTCATGAAGTTTGGTAAGAAGCAGCATGTCTAAGAAACCCCAAGAGCAAATCCTCTCATCAAACCAATGTTGTGTTTCTGTAAAATCACGAATAATAGAGGAGCTCCAGTTAAAACAAGCAGCACAAGTTCCATGAACATGTAATATCATAAACTAAGCAAGCGTAGAAATGCTCACCTCCTTTTTGGGAGAGTTTTTCAGAGAGTTGATTTACTAATGTGAAGTTAACTTTTGCGTGTCTCCTCCATCCACAAGGCAATGATCCATATTCGGAAACTGTCAGATATAGAGACAAGTGGTCATCAATCTTATTTCCCTTGGGATAGACACTAAGATGCCTGCAAGAAACACGAATAAAAGGATCACCAAAACACTGTGGGTGATATAACCTAAATCTACATAGACGAAAACACTTGAAAACCTTACCATTTACAGCCACCCACGAGGAATTGATCAGAACAAATTTTGGTAGATTGCAAAGAGTTGAAATTTTGGATTACCCAAGAGAACTTGTTATCAACTTGTTTCCCCATTGAAAACAGAGGTGCATTGATCCTCTGTTTCCTTCAAAAACTGCAGGAGCATGAAGAAGAGAAACCAAAGGATCAATTATTAGCTGTGGAAAAAGCAAGTGAGACTTACGGGGAGAAAACGCATGCACCTCGAATAACCAGCTCTAGCTCCTCGTGACTTGTGTTTTTTCTGCATTGTCTTCTTAACTCACAATATATGGGTTTTTTTGTGGATAAAATCATAATACTACATGATTAGACAGATGAATATCAATGATGCCTACCTAGAGCCACGACTCTTCCAGTTCCACTCTCTGTTCAAACCCAAATAGTATATTTTACTTTACCAACAAGAAACTAAATAAACTAAGTGCTTAAAACAAGCAAACAAGTATTTAGATTTTGAACATTGAAGAAAGAAAAAAGGAATGCAAAACGTTTTTATTAACGTCGTGGATGATGGCTAGAATTTTTTTTATCGCGTAGGGGACATGTTCTGAACAAGAGTAACTACTATTGGTGCATGCTAGTTAACAAATGATAGAAATGCAGAAACTCTGTATTTAACATGTTTAATCTTTCTTTTATAAATTCTTCTTCATGTTTAATTCAAGAGGAAAACAAAGAACAGAAGATTAACTTAATCACGCAACACAATCCGAAACAGAGTGTGTAAATAGAATCATCATCACTTTGTTAACTTGTGAAACATGATGATATATAACATGAAATTTTCTTTATAGGGTTATACAAAAAAAATAGACCTAAAAAAGAATGGAGGAAAAACATGATGATATATAACACAATCAAAAACAGAGTACTCTGTTCCTTCACCATAAATCAGTCATATACTCTTCACCAGTCCATCTTCTCGTCAGAAATCCTCTTCCGTGTTTTTTTCAGAAGCACAATGCAAACTTTAGATCTCAAGATGGCGAAGTTCTTTTCAACTACCGATTTTGATTCTGACAATGGTTGTGATTTTGACAGTGGTTTCGATTCGGGTCGTGATCACGATTCCAGTGTTAGTTTCGATTTAAGTGATCCACCTTAAATCCCACATCTTTCAAGTATGTTAACGCAATGTCAGCTTCCACCAGATCTTCATTGGAGAGCTCCTCAAGTGGTTGGTATAGCGTCTTGATCGGTTAAATTTGGATCATGGATAATCGCGATTTCTAAATGCGATTTACTCATAATTAAGTGTGATTTAACATATTTGTTTAGATATGTGAAATTAATTAGAATAAAATAGTTTGGGTGGGTTAGTGATTGAAATTACTAGTTTGGAGGGTCTAGTGATAAGCTCAATAGTTGATGGGAAAATAGTTTGAACCGCAAGACCGAGGAAATATAGCGAAGTCAACTGTTTTTTTATACTTATTTGAATTAGTCAAAAAAAAAAGTTTTTGATACTTATTTCCTTATATGAATTAGCTAATTAATGTATTTTACTATTTTGTCAAGTTTTGAATTAATGTTACAGCTAAATTTGAGGATTCAAATAAATTGAAAGATTTGTTTGACCAGAACAATATACCTTTTAGGCATGTTTGGCTTATTATATATATAACCATTCAAAGTAAAACATAAAACATTGAAAAGAAAAAGAGAATATAATATAAACAAAATGGCTATCTCTAAGAAAATGCTAATCGCATTTGTTCTAACTATCTTCTTTGTCGCATCTTCTGTTCATTGCTCCGTTAGGAATCCTGGTATGTACTAGGCTGATTATTATGCTCCCCACTTTTATTTATTTATCATGGCCATGTTTTTATCCTTTTTTTATGAATAGTAAATATTAGTTTTATGATTATTGTTGTATAGGTTTTGGAATAAAGCAAGAGTATCAAAAATGCTATAAACCGTGTACTGCTGAAGGAAACGTAGGATGCGAGAAGTTTTGTGTAAACAAATATTTTCCCTGGCCAACAATACGTGGTGAATGTGTTTCCAACATATGTTGTTGTTTCTCTAAGACGAAATAATCTAATAAAATATATGTAACCCGTCTAGACGATATCAGATGGTTTTAATCAACTATACAATAGATCTGAGAGCGGAAGACTCTGATTCCTTGAAACAAAGACAGAAACAAACAAACGAAAAAAATACCAGAAATTGTCTAAAAGAGAATCAAACAGCTTCTCCAAACACAACACACACTTGACCAACATAGAATTCCAGTCCATATACGATATTTAAGCCAAGTTTTACATGTAGAGGTCAATGATTGACAATCGGCAACACCCAGATACCGATAGAAGAACTCATAGTTGTTTCCCTTGGGATTTCAACGTTGGTTTCAAATCCGATGAATACAAATTAAACAATGTAGAGACGGATCCTTTTCTTTGGAGGTGGTGGTATTGACCCCAACGAAGACGAACAAATCAAAAAGCGAATCGCTTTTATATTATTGCTCAGTGAAACATGAATTGAAAGCTAAGAGTAATTCTTATTCGTGCATGAAAGTTAATAGTACATACTTACAGACTTTTTTTTTCTTTGTACCAATTTAGTGTCATTCATGAGCGGTTTCAATTATTCACGGAAAAACAGTTTATTCATACACCAACTATTAGCCACGGTTACAGGACGGATATTAATTCATACATCAACTCATATAATTTGGTTAAAACATATATTAACAAGTCAACAAATGTTGAGTTAGCTGTCACGTCACTGAATCATCAATAGTCAGCTGACGTGGCAGCTGAATCATCAGTCACGTCATCAAAATATTTTTAGTCATAAATTTTTTAAAATTACACTTAATTTAAAAATATTTTTAATCATAAAAGCATAAAAAATTACAATTAATTTATTTTATATGTAATTATTTTTCTTGATTTAAATAGAAATTTACTTTTCCAAAAGTATTCTATGTGCATCGGTTTCTTGAGACTAAATATACGTGCACCAGAAAACATCCGTTAAAGTCACTAGAAATATCGGAGATATGCTTAGTTTTTTCGTCTCTCAAATTATACGAGATTCGAGAAAGGGTTGAAAAAGAATGTAAATTTGACCTTTTTGTAAAAGATAATAGATTTTTGAAATTTTTACAGCTCTAAGTATTTGTATAATTTCTCAATGGCAAGCTAGTGATAAGACATATGACATGTACATTTTTCACTTTTAGCATTCTCTTTCAATCCTGGCATTTTTTTTCTGGTGCATGTACATTTTTTTTTTTGACATCGTAGGGAAAATCTATTATTCAAACTTGAGGTGGTGTGGTAAACCACACCGGAATAGAAAATCTCATTAAAAAAAAAAAAAATTTGGTTTCTAGCTAGTCGGGCGAGCCGTTCAGCCTGAATCATAGACCTTCATGGAATGTGAGTACATTTATTCATCACAAGTCAATGGAAATAGTATATTTTAAGAAAAAAAATTATATTTAAATCAAAAAAAAATTACAAATAATTTTATGATTAATAGCATTTCTAAAATAATTTTTGTTGAAAAAACCAAAAATCTATTTTGGATAATTAAAAAATGTAAAATATTTACACTAAGAAATAAAAACTATATAAAAATCATATCATTTTTCTTTGGTTTTTTTAAAAAATTATATATTTGAAAATATTTTGATGACGTGACTGATATTCCTGCCACGTCAGTTGACTAATGATGACTCAGTGACATGGCAGCTGACTCAATACTTGTTGACTTGTCGATGTATGTTTTAGCCAAATTATATGAGTTGATGTATGAATTCGCACATGTATACAATTCATGTCCGTTCTGTAACTGTGGCCAAAAGTTGGTGTATGAATAACCCGTTTCCCTATTATTCATCATTAGTTTCCCCAAAACAAGACGATTCACCAGGATATGATTAAAATCGTACATGTCGGATTATTTAATTACAAGGGATACTCTGTTTTTCTTGTCACACAGTTCTCACATTACATAGAGAATTTATTGAGTATTATTCAAGGACAGAGAACTTCAGCTTCGAGTCTTTACACGAGCCTAAGCCTGTTCTGTCTCCTTCTTTTCTTTGACTTGCTCCAGCTTCGTATCCAACCAATCCACCTTAAAACTCGCATCTTTCAAGTATCCCAGCGCAATGTCAGCTTCCTCCAGATCTTCATTTGAGAGCTCCTCAAGTGGTTGGCGCAGCGTCTCCATAAGACTGAGCAAGAAGTTCATGTATGCTGTCCTCAGATGTTGGTTCTTTGCGTGGAATCCTACTACAATGTCTGGGTGTTCTTCAAATATACGTCTCACAGATTCTACCTGCGAGTGAAAAACAGATGTACGGCAAAGCATATGAGAGAGCATTCTTTGGAGATTACGAAACTGACGAAGACATGATCTCGCCTCTTGTAGAGTAACAAGAAGTTTGCACCAATCTTGAGTTTCTTACCTGTGAAGGATGAACTTGAAACCCATTGACATCCATGCTTTCCTTTACCCATGGAGTTTTCTTACGTAAATCATTAGATTCCGCACCATCATTATCTTGCTTTATCTTTTTCAGAGTTTCGGATGCCTCTTTAGACTCATCTAATATGCCAATACAATCAAGAGTCTCTATTTCAGCAACAATCCTTAGTTCATCCTTTACCAGGAATCCTCTATCTTCGGCATTAAGTTCGGTAAGGGGAAGGAAACCTGTTGGACCCCATCCGACAGATTTCTCATCATACCAGTACTGTTCTTCTGTATAATATTTTCACGCCATTAGTTAACCAACAATAAATATAGCACTGTGAATTGAACATCAACTAAACCATAAGAGTAAGATCTAAACCACTAACTCAACACAAACACTTTTTAGCTGCATAGAACTCTAGTCAAAACAAGAAATTTACACAACAGATCATCACAATCTCGCAGCGTATATAAGTAGACTGATGAACTTGGAATATATAACTGCTACTGTCAAAAAGATTACATTGTGCATATGATACTGACACTGACAAGGACCTTTTACCATCATGAATCAACTAGTGAGCAGATTCTAGTAAGATTTACCTCTGTGTATGGAGAGTTCATACGATTTTTGATTTACTAAAGTTAAGCGAAATTTTACGTATCTTCCCCATCCAGAAGGCAATGATTGACCACCAGCAAAATTAAGATACACAGTCAAAGATGATCCCTTGGGATCGATAAAAAGACGCCTGCCAGAAGAAAACCAAAGAAAAGAATCAACAAAACGAAATATGGATGATTGACATCAAGTTAATCTAAATCGACGAGAACATTTGACAAAAAGTTGTATTTTTACCACTTGACGTCGCTGACCACGACTGAGGCAGAATAAAGCCAGCCAAATGGCAAAGAGGAGAAATTCTTTATATACCAAACAAACTGCTTATTCTCAGGCTTCGCCATTGATGTGATAAAGATTCCTCGCAATCAAACTACCTGAACCTGAAAGCAAGAAAACCCTTTTGACTGATTACCACAAAACCCCAAATTCATATACCAAGTAAGAATCAAATGCACTCCCGAGCAAAAAAAAAAACTAAGCTTATGGACTCAGAGCCTCACTAAATATAAATCGCACTCTTAACAACAAAGTGTAATAGTTACAACGCTCAAAAATGAAGCAGGGTCTCCCAGATCAAAGACTAAAGGATCAATGGATAAAGGATACACCTTTAGAGACACAGACGTTGTTACTCCTACAATGCACCGATTCTCTAAAAAACAAAAAAAGAGGATGAAGAAAAGTTGAATTTCTCTCTGATTACCTTAGCAATTATAAGTTGAATTTCTTGCAGGTACAGAAAGAAGAGAAACCAGAGTATAAATAGTTAGAAAAAGAGAATATGCTTACCTTACAGGGTCAGCGAGGTAGTTCTATCTTAATTTCTCGGGGGTTAAAGAAGATGCAGGAATCTCAAATTACGTGAGCGAATGGGTAGAGCCTGACTTGTAGGTCATCATAACTTGATATTCTGCATAATTACCAGTTAATTAACGGTCAGAGAGGGATGAATATTAAAGCAAATACTTAATCATCAAACTTAGTTTCTTCTAGCCTGATTCTTTTCTTCAAAGAAACATACATACTCAATTCCATTTTTCTCTGGAAAAAAAAGAACTCAGAAACTTTGATACTTGACTCAAAACACCACTTCTCAACTTATTCTTTATTGAGGAGAGAACGAAAAGTACAATTAGACAAAGTTGAATTTAACTAACGAATCGGCAAGCGAGTTCCGTCTTGTAGAGTGTTTCTTCCTGCAACAAAGATGCATTTATGAAAAATGCATACATCTCCAATAACGTTACAAACACTAACACGAATAGTTGTGACTATCTTTGACTTGATACAGTCAGGAGGACTTAAAACTAAATCAAAGCAATGAGCTTATATGAAAACACTCACCCAATAATACTTTTGTATCATTTTGTTCCAAATCTTATTCGCTAATTGAGGCGAAATTTCACTTCATTTCTCCATCCCCATGGCAAAAGATTCAGGACGGAAAAGTATCCCTTGGCCTTGGGATAGGCAATAGAAGTGCCTGCAAAAAGAAACAAACAAACCCCACCAAAAATCAATTCTCAATATCCAGTTCCAGCCGGCGAAAACGAAGGGGAGAGAGTAGCAACACTCGTCTCGCAAAGTTGAGATTTTTTTCAAAATCCAAAGTAAATCTCTTCTCAACTTGCTCGCCCATTTGAAAATACGATGAAAGGTAATCGCAATCGAACGATGAGAGCACGAAAGATCAAACTAAACCCTAGAAACTGAATTCGATTCCCAAGCTCGTAAAACAACGGATCAATCGCATTCTCCAGTGTGGTGGTGTTTAGGGTTTAAGGAAAGAAGATGAATTTGGAAAACCAAACCAAATCAAAATCGAAGATGTCCCAAACTGACTGTGAACCGGTTCAAACAAAATCAAATCAAACCGGTCTCAACCAAATCAAATCAAATTAAGGATGAAAAATTAAGAAAATAATAGTCATAAAATAAAAATAAAAAATTTTAAAACCATAAGTATTCTTTAAATTTAGATTAATTACGTAAAATGTCATTGGTCACCAACACTGTTCATCTATCGTCGACACGGTTCATCCGCCGCCACTGACACTGTTCATCCAAAATCGTCGTCGATACTGTTCATCTAAAGTCGTCACCGATATTGTTCATCACCGGATACATAAATCAGACTGTGATTATTAGTAGATAACAAATTGATTAACATGCTAAGTAATATGATATCGCGATAAGTTTACGTATATCGGGTTAACTCAATTGTCATATCTTTCAAAATGTGAAAATTCAAATTAAGATCGTAAATTTTTTTACAAAATTAACATGATAACAAGGATAATAACATATTCTATCGAATGTTAACAAGATAACAATAATATACATTTATAACATGCTAACAATAATATCAGATGGGTGTTAACACGTTACAAGTGACATATATTATTGTCAGCATGTCATAAATGTCAGGTATTATTGTTAGCATATTAACATGCGATACAACAAGTTATTATAATTGTTATCATGTTAATTTTGTAAGAAAATTTACGATCTTAATTTGAATTTTTATATTTTGAATGATATGACGACTGAGTTAATATGATAAACATAATCAGTCTTATCGCAATATCATATTACTTAGCATGTTAATCAATTATATATATATATATATATATATATATATTAAAATCACAGTTTATTTTATGTATCCGGTGATGAATAGTGGTCGGCAATTTTGGATGAACAATATCGGCCGCGGCGGATGAATAGTATTGGCGATCAATGGCATTTTACATAATTAAATTAAATCTAAAAGATATTTATGGTTTAAAAAAAAATTTCTTTGTTAGTTTTCTAATTTTTATTTAATCACTACTATTTTTTAATTTTTGTTTATCCATAGCTACTGTATTTCTTCAGACATGGCTCTTCTGTCAAAATCAAAGCAACCCGGTCTCAACTAAATTTAACCAAAACAAATTGAGCCAAACTAAACCAAATTTATTTGTGTCTTTAAAAACCCAAAAAAAAAAGGAGTCTAGCTTGGCCACGGACTCTTCAAGTGTGCCACACTCTCTGTTTCAGACCCAGAGAGATAACTTTTTCACCAAGATACATATATCTTTGTGAGTGTAACTTAGATAGACCTCAGCCGCAAAATACATTTTTCACAAAAAGTAACAACTTCTAAACACATATAAGTATTCATTATCCTACAAGAAGACTCATATTTTGAAACCAAGACATAGATAGGAGCTAGGAGCTCTGGTGGCCGACAACTCCTTTTTATCATTTTACACACAAAGATTCATGACGAAAAAGCGAGCCTTGGCCTTGGGATAGGCAATAATAGTGCCTGCAAAAAGATCCAAACAAACCCTAGAAATTGAATGTGTTCGCCCAAGTTCGTAAATCAACGGATCAATCGCACTCTCCAGTGAAAACGCTCACATACAGTTTAGGGTTTCAAGGAAAAGATGAATTTGGAAAACCAAACCAAATCAAAATCAAAGATGTCGAAACCGACCGTGAACCGGGTCAAACAAAATCAAATCAAACCGGTCTTAACCCAATCAAATCGAATTAAACCAAAACTAATAACGAACTACTCAAGACTCAAGACCTTGAAACAAACAAACCGAAAAATACCAAAAAGAGAATCAAACAGCTAGCTTCATCGAACGAGAGCTTTCAGGTCTGATCACTGATCACTTCTGCAACAATTTCTCTAAAGCAGAAATTCTCTTTCTCGCAGCCAAGAGATCCTCAGGCATGGCGCCGATTAGAAAGAAGACGAAAATCAGAAATGCTGTCCATATAAGCTTGTTCTTTATACTGGATTTTACAGAATTGTCTACCTGCGAGTGGAAACAAAATGAATCTAGAAGCATTTTTCCGCTACTGATGAAGTTTTCTTGAGCGAGTCATTAGACTCAGCAGCACCAACATTCTCCTTTTTCTTGCTCACAAGTTGGATGCCTCTTCGGATTTCGCCAATAACTTCAAAAACATCTAACTCGGCAACAATCCTCCCAAGTGCTTTACTTGGTGTGCATAGAGTTAGTCAAAGAGCTGTTACTTGCCATCAAAACAGTGCTTTGTTTCTGCAACATTTCATCCAAATAGTTAATGTAATACCGAAATTGAGCACTTCATAAACATCAAGAAAATTTCAAGACTGATTCGAAACATAGAAGTCAATGATTGACAATCGGCAACGCCCAGATACTGATAGAAGAACTCAGTTGTTTCCCTTGGGATTTCAACGTTGGTTTCAAATCAAACGAATACGAATTAAACAATGTAGAGACGGATCCTTTTCTTTGGCGGTGGTGGTATTGATCCCAACAAAGACGAAACAAATAAAAGCAAATCGCTTTTATATCGCTCAGTGAAACATGAATTGAAAGCTTAAGAGTAATTATTATTCGTGTATACAAGTTAAAAAGTACATACTTACATAGTATTATTGATCATTAGTTTCCCTAAACATCACGATTCACCGGGGTATGTTTAAAATCGTATGTAGGATTATTTAATTACAGGGGATACTCTGTTTTTCTTGTCACACACTTTTCATATTACATAGATAAATCTATTGAGTATGTTCGAGGACAGAGAACCTAAGCGTTTTCTGTCTCCTTCTTTTCTTTGACTTGGTACAGCTCCGTCTCCAACCAATCCACCTTAAAACGCGCATTTCTCAAGTTTCCCAGCGCAATGTCAGCTTCCACCAGATCTTCATTTGAGAGCTCCTCAAGTGGTTGGCGCAGCGTCTCCATAAGACTGAGCAAGAAGTTCATGTATGCTGTCCTCAGATGTTGGTTCTTGCCACAGATAGATATATACCGAAAACGCAGGAATACTAAATTACGTGAGCGGATGGGAGGAGCCTGACTTGTAGGTCATCATGACTCGATACTCTGCATAACTACGAGTTAATAAACGGTCAGAGAGATGAATATAAAAGAGAATACACTTGATCATCAAACTTAGTTTCTTCTAGCACTGATTCTATTCTCCAATGAAACTTACATACTCAATTACAATTTTCTCTAGAAAAACAAAATCTCAGAAACTTTGATACTAGACTCAAAACCTCAGGCCTCGATTTATTCTTTATCGAGAAGAGAGCTAAAAGTACAAAGACAAGTTGAATTTAACTTACGCAATCGGCAAGGGAGTTACGTCTTTTAGAGTGTTTCTTCCTGCAACAAAGATGTATTAAGAAAATTGCATAGTATCGTCTTTGCCTTGATACAGTCAAGAGGACATAAAACTGAATCAAAGGAATGAGCTTATATGAAAACACACACCTAATAATACTTTTGTATCATTTGTTCCAAATCTTATTCACTACATTGAGGCTAAGTTTCACTTACTTCTCCATCCCATGGCAAAAGATTCATGACGGAAAAGTGACCATTGGCCTTCGGGTAGGCAATAATATGCAAGCAAAAAGACCCAAACAAACTCCACCAAAAATCAATTCTCAATATCCAAAATTAGAAATTGACTAAATTGGTTGTAAAATTGTTAGTTTCTCTCAATATCCAGGCAACGAACAAGAAGGGGAGAGAGTAGCAACACTCGTCTTGCAAAGTTGAGATCTTTTTCAAAATCCAAGTAAATCTCTTCTCAACTTGCTCGCCCATTAATACGAAGAAAGCGAATCGCAATCGAACGATGAGAGCACGAAAGCACAACTAAACCCTAGAAACTGAATGTAATCGCACTCTCCAGTGAAACGCTCACAGAGAGTGTGTCACAGTGGTGGGTAGTGTTTAGGTGGAAAAGATGAATTTGGAAAACCAAATCAAAATCAAAGATGTCCCAAACCGACGGTGAACCGGGTCAAACAAAATCAAATCAAACCGGTATCAACCCAATCAAATCGTATTAAACCAAAACTAATTAACCATCTACCTCTGCAACAATCAGTACTTCCCCGTTCACAAGAAATCAACCATCTTTCTCAAGAAGTTTGGAAAGAGGAAGCATTGTTGTAAAACCTCCCAAGTGGTAGTCTTGCCATCAAAACAGTGCTTTGTTTCTTCAAACATTTCATCCAAATAGTTAATGTAATACCGAATTGAGCACTGCATAAACATCAAGAAATTTTCAAGACTGATTCGAAACATAGAATTCCAGTCAATATACGATACTTAAGCCAAGTTTACATGTCTTCTCCATGTACAAGTCAATGATTGACAATCGGCAACGCCCAGATAGTTGTTTC
Organism: Pseudoturritis turrita; assembly: GCA_900406555.1. Classification (NCBI taxonomy): domain Eukaryota; kingdom Viridiplantae; phylum Streptophyta; class Magnoliopsida; order Brassicales; family Brassicaceae; genus Pseudoturritis; species Pseudoturritis turrita. Next base: position 2,517,105 of record OVBL01000313.1, on the reverse strand, counting down.
CCTTGGGATTTCAACGTTAGAGACGGATCACCAACGAAGACTAACAAATTCGCTTTTATATCGCTCAGTGAAACATGAATTGAAAGCTTAAGAGTAATTATTATTCGTGCATACTTACATAGTTTATTCATCATTATTAGTTTCCCAAAACATGACGATTCACCAGGGTATGATTAAAATCGTACATGTCGGATTATTTAATTACAGGGGATACTCTGTTTTTCTTGTCACACACTTTTCATATTACATAGATAATTTATTGAGTATGTTCGAGGACAGAGAACCTAAGCCTTTTCTGTCTCCTTCTTTTCTTTGACTTGGTACATCTCCGTCTCCGACCAATCCACCTTAAAATTCGCCCTTCTCAAGTTTTCCAGCGCAATGTCAGCTTCCACCAGATCTTCATTTGAGAGCTCCTCAAGTGGTTGGCGCAGCGTCTCCATAAGACTGAGCAAGAAGTTCATGTATGTTGTCCTCAGATGTTGGTTCTTTGCACGGAATTCTGAGGCAGTGTCTGGGTGCAATTCAAATATACGTCTCCCAGATTCTACCTGCGAGTGAAAAACAGATGTACAACAAAGCATATGAGAGAGCATTCTTTGGAGACTAGGAAACAAACGAAGACATGATCTCGCCATAACAAGAAGTTTGCACCATTCTTAAGTTTCTTACCAGTGAAGGAAGAACTTGAAACCCATTGACATCCATGCTTTCCTTTTCTGATGAAGTTTTCTTTAGTAAATCTTTAGATTCCGCACCATCATTATCATCTTGCTTCATCTTTTTCAGAGGTTCGGATGCCTCTTCATCTAATGTGCCAATAACCTCTATTTCAGCAACAACCGTTAGTTCATCGTTCACCAGGAATCCACCATCTTTGGCATGTAGGTCGGTAAGGGGAAGCATTTCTCGAGAACCCCATGCAGGATATTTTTGATCAAACCAGCTGTTAATTTCTGTATAATATTTCACGCCATTAGTTAATCAACAACAAATATAGCACTGCATGAACAATGCGTCCTCTGAATTGAACATCAACTACCATAAGAGTAAGATCTAAACCACTGACCCACACAAGAACAAACACTCTTTACCAACATAGAACTCTAGTTAAAAAAAAGGAAATTTGCACAACAGATCATTACAATTTCGCATTGTAAATAAGCAGACTGATGAAATTGAAATATATAACTGCAACTGTCAAAATGATTAATTTGTGCATATAATACTGGCACTGACAAGGACCTTTTACCAACATGAGTCAGCTAGTGAGTAGAGTCTAGTAAGATTCACCTCTGTGTATGGAGCGTTTATCTGAAAGTTGATTTACTATGGTTAGGTGAGAGTTTGCGTATCTTCTCCATCCAGAAGGCAATGATGGAGCATCAGCAACATCAAGATACAGACCCAAATAACCATTATGTCCCTTGGGAAAGGTCTGAATACGCCTGCCAAAAGAAAACCAAAGAAAATAATCAACAAAACTAAATATGGATGATTGACATCAAGTTATTCTAACTTGAAAAAAAACATTTGACAAAAAATTGTATATTTACCACTTGACATCACTGATCAGGACTGAGGCAGAATAAAGCTTATCAGATGGCAAAGAGGAGAAATTCTTTATCAACCAAACAAACTTCTTATTGTTAGGCTTTGCCATTGATGTGGTAAAGATTCCTCGCAATCAAACTACCAGAACCTGAAAGCAAGAAAACGCTTTTGAGTTTTGACTGATTATCACAAAACCCCAACGAAGAATCAATTGCACTCCCGAGCAACAAAAAGGAAATACAAATAAAAACTAAGCTTCAAATACGGACTCACAGCCTCAACTAGATATAAGTCGCACTCTTAACAACAAATTGCAATAGTTAAAACGCTCAAAAATCAAGCAGGGTCTCCCAGATCAAAGACTAAAGGATCAATGGATAAAGAATACACCTTTAGAGACGCGTAGAAAGAGAGAGAGAGAGAGGCGTTGTTACTCCTTACATAAAACTTAAAAAAAAAGGATGAAGACAAGTTGAATTTCTCTCTGCTTTCCTTACCAATTATAAAATGAGAATTGAACTGGTGGTACGGAAAGAAGAGAAACCAGATGTATAAATACTTAGAAAAAAAGAATATGCTTACCTTACAGGGTCAGCGAGGTAGTTCTGTCTCTTTCGGGGGTTTCTTCTTGCCACAGATAGATATATACCGAAAACGCAGGAATACTAAATTACGTGAGCGGATGGGAAGAGCCTGACTTGTAGGTCATCATGACTTGATACTCTGCATAACTACGAGTTAATAAACGGTCAGAGAGATGAATATAAAAGAGAATAAACTTGATCATCAAACTCAATTACAATTTTCTCTAGAAAAACAAAATCTCAGAAACTTTGATACTAGACTCAAAACCCCAGGCCTCGATTTATTCTTTATCGAGAAGAGAACGAAAAGTACAATTAGACAAAGTTGAATTTAACTTACGAATCGGCAAGGGAGTTACGTCTTGTAGAGTGTTTCTTCCTGCAACAAAGATGTATTAAGAAAAATGCATACATCTGCAACAACGTACAAATACTAATAATTGTGACTCGTCTTTGCCTTGATACAGTCAAGAGGACATAAAACTGAATCAAAGGAATGAACTTATATGAAAACACTCACCTAATAATACTTTTATATCATTTTGTTCCAAATCATATTCACTACATGGCAAAAGATTCATGACGGAAAAGTGACCATTCGCCTTCGGGTAGGCAATAATATACAAGCAAAAAGACCCAGACAAACCCCACCAAAAATCAATTCCCAATATCCAAAATCTAAATTTTGTAAAGAAGATTCACACAAATTGTGAGTTTCTTTATCCCGTAATCAACCGGTACCATATACTCATTAGATTCACCAAAGACATGGATTCAACCAACATAATCATTTGAATAAGATCATCATGAAACATAGACATGTCCATGATACAATTTCTATATGGTCAACAGAAAATGGACAATATTAAATAAATGTAGAATTCTAATGGACACAATTAGTATTTGTTGCTAAAATTATTTTAACAGATCCTACCTGCGAGTGAAAAACAAGATTAGATCCATAAGGGTTCTACATTTTTTTGTATTGTTTTAACTTTTCCTTATTTGAAAGTGTATCAGTGAAACATCAGAGATTATTTTCAAAACATAAAACCACATAGTCTTCCCAAAACCAAGAGAGAACTCTAAAATGCAGAACACACGATCATACTCTACGTAAGTACAAATTTACCTGTGAAGGAAAAACTTGAAACCCATCTACATCAATGCTTTCCTTCAATTGTTGAGTCTTGGTAAGTAAATCATTACCCGAATCACTTAATGCTTCAACGATCAGCCAACCCAACTTAACAACAATCATTAGTTCTCCGTTTACAAGAAACCCGCCGTCTTCTGCAAGAAGTTTGGAAGGAGGGAGTACGGTTGGATAATGACGAGTGGGAGACTTGTCATCAAAGTGTAGTAATGAATCTGTAGCATCTCCAGGTAAACACGGCATCTCATTATTAGATAAAGAATCTTGCAGTAGCACTAAAATGAAGCAACAAGACTGAAGAAAGAATCACTGTCGCTATGGAGAGTTTTCAGATAGTTGCTTAACTATCTTTAAGAAAAGACAAACACTTGTTTCCAATCTAGAAGAAAATGATTGATGATCAGCAACCCCCAAATAAGAGTAGTTGAAGTCAAAAGTTATTTCCCTTGGGTAAGGCAAAAGGACGCCTACCAAGAAAGAAAAAGCAAAATGGACATAAACATTTGAAGACAAATGATCTTTTTTTGCCATTCAGTATAACATATTTACGACCCAATAAAAGTTAAGATATGAAATTTTCTTTATAGGGTTACACAAACAAACAAAAAGACCTAAAAAAAAGAATGGAGGAAAACAGAGTACTCTGTTTCTTAACCATAAATCAGGTTTATACTCTTCATCAGTCCATCTTCTTGTCACAAATCCCCCTTACGTGTTTTTTCAGTAGCAAAATGCAAGCTTTGGATCTCAAAGAGGCAGAGAAAAATGAAGTTATGATCCAAACTTAATGATTTCCCACTTACTCAAGACGAAGCCATGTTTTTTTTGGAGATGAGAGTGATTCAACCTACTCCAGAAGAACAACGTAAACTATATATTGTAAACAAGAATTTTTTCAATTCAGAAGGTGAATTTCTTTTCAACTTGATTCTCCATTGATGTAAAATGTGTGAAGATTACTCGCAACAGACTAAAAGAGGGCGAAGAGAGTTAAACCGTTGAACATAAGAGTAATTATTCGTGCATGCAAGTACATACTTACATAGTATTTAGTTTCCCCAAAACATCACGATTTCACCAGGGTATGATGAAAATCGTACATGTCGGATTATTTAATTACAGGGGATACTCTGTTTTTCTTGTCACACAGTTTTCATATAACATAGATAATTTATTGAATATTGTTCTAGGACAGAGAACTTCAGCTTCAAGTCTTCACACGAGTCTGAGCCTAAGCCTGTTCTGTCTCCTTCTTTTCTTTGACTTGGTCCAGCTCTGTCTCCAACCAATCCACCTTAAAACTCGCATTTCTCAAGTTTCCCAGCGCAATGTCAGCTTCCTCCAGATCTTCATTTGAGAGCTCTTCAAGTGGTTGGCGCAGCGTCTCCATAAGACTGAGCAAGAAGTTCATGTATGTTGTCCTCAGATGTTGGTTCTTTGCACGGAATTCTGAGGCAATGTCTGGGTGCAATTCAAATATACGTCTCACAGATTCTACCTGCGAGTGAAAAACAGATGTACAAAGCATATGAGAGAGAGCATTTTTCGGAGATTAGGAAACAGACGAAGACATGATCTCGACTTTTGTAGAGCGAGTAACAAGAAGTTTGCACCATTCTCGAGTTTCTTACCTGTGAAGGATGAACTTGAAACCCATTGACATCCATGCTTTCCTTTTCCGATGAAGTTTTCTTAAGTAAATCTTTAGATTCCGCACCATCATCTTGCTCTATCTTTTTCAGAGGTTCAGATGCCTCTTTCGACTCATCTAATACGCCAATAACTTCAAAAGCCTCTATTTCAGCAACAATCTTTAGTTCATCGTTCACCAGGAATCCACCATCTTTGGCATGAAGTTTGGTAAGGGGAAGGAAACCTGATACCCATCCGACAGATTTCTGATCATACCAGTTCTGCTGTGATTCTGTATAATATTTCACGCCATTAGTTAACCAACAATAAATATAGCACTGTGAATTGAACATCAACTAAACTTAAGAGTAAGATCTAAACCACTAACTCAACACAAACACCTTTTAGCTGCATAGAACTCTAGTCAAAACAAGAAATTTGCACAACAGATCATCACAATCTCGCAGCGTAAATAAGTGGTTGGAATATATAAGTGCTACTGTCAAAAAGATTACATTGTGCATATGAAACTGACAGTGACACGGACCTTTTACCATCATGAATCAACTTGTGAGCAGATTTTAGTAAGATTCACCTCTGTGTATGGAGAATTCATCCGAAAGTTGATTTACTAATGTAGCGCGAAATTTAACGTATCTTCCCCATCCAGAAGGCAATGATTGACCATCAGCAACATCAAGAAACACAATCAAATAATCATTACCAGTATATCCCTTGGGATGGGTATGAAGACGCCTGCCAGAAGAAAACCAAGGAAAACAATCAACAAAACTTAATTTGGAAGATTGGCTTCAAGTTAATCTAACGATGATAACATTTCAAAAGAAGTTGTATTTTTACCACTTGACGTCACTGATCAGGACTGAGGCAGAATAAAGCTTATCAGATGGCAAAGAGGAGAAATTCTTTATCGACCAAGCAAACTTCTTATTGTTAGGCTTCGCCATTGATGCGGTAAAGATTCCTCGCAATCAAACTACCAGAACCTGAAAGCAAGAAAACGCTTTTGAGTTGACTGATTATCACAAAACCCCAACGAAGAATCAATTGCACTCCCGAGCAACAAAAAGGAAATACAAATAAAAACTAAGCTTCAAATACGGACTCACAGCCTCAACTAGATATAAGTCGCACTCTTAACAACAAATTGCAATAGTTAAAACGCTCAAAAATCAAGCAGGGTCTCCCAGATCAAAGACTAAAGGATCAATGGATAAAGAATACACCTTTAGAGACGCGTAGAAAGAGAGAGAGAGAGAGGCGTTGTTACTCCTTACATAAAACTTAAAAAAAAAGGATGAAGACAAGTTGAATTTCTCTCTGCTTTCCTTACCAATTATAAAATGAGAATTGAACTGGTGGTACGGAAAGAAGAGAAACCAGATGTATAAATACTTAGAAAAAAAGAATATGCTTACCTTACAGGGTCAGCGAGGTAGTTCTGTCTCTTTCGGGGGTTTCTTCTTGCCACAGATAGATATATACCGAAAACGCAGGAATACTAAATTACGTGAGCGGATGGGAAGAGCCTGACTTGTAGGTCATCATGACTTGATACTCTGCATAACTACGAGTTAATAAACGGTCAGAGAGATGAATATAAAAGAGAATAAACTTGATCATCAAACTCAATTACAATTTTCTCTAGAAAAACAAAATCTCAGAAACTTTGATACTAGACTCAAAACCCCAGGCCTCGATTTATTCTTTATCGAGAAGAGAACTAAAAGTACAAAGAAATGTTGAATTTAACTTACGCAATCGGCAAGGGAGTTACGTCTTGTAGAGTGTTTCTTCCTGCAACAAAGATGTATTTATGAAAAATGCATACATCTCCAATAACGTTACAAACACTAACACGAATAGTTGTGAATATCTTTGACTTGTACAATCAAAAGGACATAAAACTGAATCAAAGCAATGAGCTTATATGAAAACACTCACCTAATAATAATTTTGTATCATTTGTTCCAAATCTTATTTGAGGCTAAGTTTCACTTACTTCTCCATCCCATGGCAAAAGATTCATGACGGAAAAGTGACCATTGGCCTTCGGGTAGGCAATAATATGCAAGCAAAAAGACCTAAACAAACCCCACCAAAAATCAATTCTCAATATCCAAAATTAGAAATTGACTAAATTGGTTGTAAAATTCTCAATATCCAGGCAACGAACAAGAAGGGGAGAGAGTAGCAACACTCGTCTTGCAAAGTTGAGATTTTTTTCAAAACCCAAGTAAATCTCTTTTCCAATTGCTCGCCCATTAATACGAAGAAAGCGAATCGCAATCGAACGATGAGAGCATGAAAGCACAACTAAACCCTAGAAACTGAATGTGATACCCAAGTTCGCACTCTCCAGTGAAACGAAACGCTCACAGAGTGTGTGTCTCAGTGGTGGGTAGTGTTTAGGGTGGTTTAAGGAAAAGATGAATTTGGAAAACCAAAATCAAAATCAAAGATGTCCCAAACCGACGGTGAACCGGGTCAAACAAAATCAAATCAAACCGGTATCAACCCAATCAAATCGAATAAAACCAAAACTAATTAAACCAAATAGAAACGAACTACTTAGCAGATTTCACCGAATCTGATTCCTTGAAACAAACAAACCGAAAAATTCCAAAAATACCAATTTTTAATTTTCATACCTGTTTAATTGAAATCATTGCTTTCCTTTACTGATGAAGTTGTCTTGAGCAAGTCATTAGACTCAGCAGCACCAACATTCTCCTTTTTCTTGCTCACAAGTTCGGATGCCTCTTGGATTTCGCGGATTCATCTAATGTGCCAATAACTTCAAAAACATCTGACTCGGCAACAATCAGTACTTCCCCGTTCACAATAAATCAACCATCTTTCTCATCAAGTTTGGAAAGAGGCAGGACCGATCCAATGTTTTCAGATGCCGTGCGCAAGATTAAAAATTGTGTGCCTTTTTCATATAATTTTTTGTTAATGGAATAATTTTTTCCCCAAAAATTGACGTTAAAACATGTGAGACCCTAATCAATCGTTTCACTTGCCTATGCTCCGGACCGGCCCTGGAAAGAGGAAGCATTGTAGGAAAACCTCACAAGTGGTAGTCTTGCCATCAAAACAGTGATTTGTTTCTGTAGAGAATCGACCTAGGCTTTAACTCTTGTATCTAAACGAAATGGAATCAAATAATCAGTGATTCCAACTCCACCTAAAACAGGTAAGAATCTTCTTTCTTGTGATTGTGAAACTTCTGACTTCGATTTCTCTATTCCTATTGAACTTTAAACCTGGCTCTGATACCACTGTAGAGAATCGACCTAGGCTTTAACTCTTGTATCTAAACGAAATGGACAAGCAATTGGATATTTCTCCTAAACCGGAAAAATAACCTTTACTATATGAATCGAAAGAAAATACAAGCCTCGCACTAGTTGCGTGTTCTAAGATTTTGTGATGTTCTAAAATTACAGAGGAGGAGTTGTTTATATAGAGCTGGTGCTGAAGTCTTCTTAATCAAATTGATATTTGATTTCTTCAAGTTGATAACAGCCACCGACTTCTTCAAGTTGATCAAGTTGTTCAAGTTGATCTATTAGGATATGAGATCATACTTCCTAATTATTGGACATGTATTAACTCTAGCCCAATTACTTCTCTTCTTCACTTGTAATCTTAAGCCCATATACTAAGCCCGTTTTTGGCCTAAGGGTAAAAAGAAACTCACAGTTTCTGCAACATTTCATCCAAATAGTTTATGTAATACCGAATTGAGCACTTCATAAACATCAAGAAAATTTCAAGACTGATTCGAAACATAGAATTCCAGTCAATATACGATATTTAAGCCAAGTTTACATGTCTTCTCCATGTACAAGTCAATGATTGACAATAGGCAACGCCCAAATACTGATAGAATAACTCATAGTTGACGGATCCTTTTCTTTGGCGGTGGTGGTATTGATCCCAACGAAGACTAACAAATTCGCTTTTATATTATTGCTCAGTGAAACATGAATTGAAAGCTTAAGAGTAATTATTATTCGTGCATACAAGTTAAAAAGTACATACTTACATAGTATTATTGATGATTAGTTTCCCCAAAACATGACGATTCACCAGGGTATGATTAAAATCGTACATGCCGGATTATTTAATTACAGGGATACACTGTTTTTATTGTCACACAGTTTTCATATAACAGATAATTTATTGAATATTGTTCGAGGACAGAGAACTTCAGCTTCAAGTCTTCACACGAGCCTGAGCCTAAGCCTCTTCTGCCTCCTTCTTCTCTTTGACTTGGTCCAGCTCTGTCTCCAACCAATCCACCTTAAAACTCGCATTTTTCAAGTTTCCCAACGCAATGTCAGCTTCCTCCAGATCTTCATTTGAGAGCTCCTCAAGTGGTTGGCGCAGCGTCTCCATAAGACTGAGCAAGAAGTTCATGTATGTTGTCCTCAGATGTTGGTTCTTTGCACGGAATTCTGAGGCAATGTCTGGGTGCAATTCAAATATACGTCTCGCAGATTCTACCTGCGAGTGAAAAACAGATGTACAGAGCATATGAGAGAGAGCATTCTTTGGAGATTAGAAAACAGACGAAGACATGATCTCGACTTTTGTAGAGTAACAAGGAGTTTGCACCATTCTTAAGTTTATTACCTGTGAAGGAAGAACTTGAAACCCATTGACATCCATTATGTTTTTCAGAGGTTCTGATGCCTCTTTAGACTCATCTAATATGCCAATAACTTCAAGAGTCTCTATTTCAGCAGAAATCCTTAGTTCATCCTCCACCAGGAATCCACTATCTTTGGCATTAAGTTTGGTAAGGGGAAGGAAACCTGTTGGACCCCATCCCCATCTGCCAGATTTCTCATCATACCAGTGCTCGTCTTCTGTATAATATTTCACGCCATTAGTTAACCAACAATAAATATAGCAGTGTGAATTGAACATCAACTAAACCATAAGAGTAAGATCTAAACCACTAACTCAACACAAACACCTTTTAGCTGCATAGAACTCTAGTCAAAACAAGAAATTTGCACAACAGATCATCACAATCTCGAAGCGTAAATAGGTAGACTGATGGAATTGGAATATATAAATGCTACTGTCAAAAAGATTACATTGTGCATATGATACTGACACTGACAAGGACCTTTTACCATCATGAATCAACAAATGAGCAGATTCTAGTAAGATTTACCTCTGTGTATGGAGAGTTCATACGTAATTCGATTTACTAAAGTTAGGCGAGTTTTTACGTAACATCCCCATCCAGAAGGCAATGATTGACCATCGGCAAAACTAAGAAACACATTCAAATTATCATAACCAGTATATCCCTTGGGATGGATAAAAAGATGCCTGCCAGAAGAAAACCAAAGAAAAGAATCAACTAAACGAAATATGGATGATTTACATCAAGTTAATCTGAATCGACGAGAACAATTGACAAAAAGTTGTATTTTTACCACTTGACGTCACTGATCAGGACTGGGGCAGAATAAAGCCTGCCAGATGGCAAAGAGGAGAAATTCTTTATCACCCATGCAAACTTCTTATTCTCAGGCTTCACCTTCGCCATTGATATGATAAAGACTCCTCGCAATCAAACTACCAGAACCTGAAAGCAAGAAAACCCTTTTGACTGATTACCACAAAACCCCAAATTCATATACCAAGTAAGAATCAAATGCACTCCCGAGGGAAAAAAAAAAAAAAAAACTAAGCTTCAAATATGGACTCAGAGCCTCACAAAATATAACTCGCACTCTTACACACAAAGTAGTTACAACTCTCAAAAATCAACCAGGGTCTCCCAGATCAAAGACTAAAAGATCAATGGAAAGGGATACACCTTTAGAGACACATACGTTGTTACGATTCTCTAAAACAAAAACAACAAAGGATGAAGATAAGTTGAATTTCCCTCTGGTTACCTTAGCAATTATAAAATGAGAATCGAACTGCTAGTACCGAAAGAAGAAAAACCAGAGTATAAATACTTAGAAAAAGGGAATATGCTTACCTTACAGGGTCAGCGAGGTAGTTCTATCTTAACTTCTCGGGGGTTAAAGAAGATGCAGGAATCTCAAATTACGTGAGCGAATGGTAGAGCCTGGCTTGTAGGTCATCATAACTTGATATTCTGCATAATTACGAGTTAATTAACGGTCAGAGAGAGATGAATATTAAAGCAAATACTTGATCATCAAACTTAGTTTCTTCTAGCCCTGATTCTTTTCTTCAAAGAAACATACATACTCAATTCCACTTTTCTCTGGAAAAACAAGCTCAAAACTTTGATACTTGACTCAAAACCCTAAACCCTCAATTTATTCTTTATTGAGGAGAGAACGGAAAGTACAATTAGACAAATTTGAATTTAACTTGCGCAACCGGCAATGGAATTCTGTCTTGTAGAGTGTTTCTTCCTGCAACAAAATGTAAAATGCTGTACATTTCCAACAACGTACAAACACTAACACGAATAGTTGTGACTCATCTTTGACTTGATACAGTCAAGAGGACATAAAACTTAATCAAAAGCAAAGAGCTTAAATGAAAACACTCACCTAATAATATCATTCACTACATTAATGCAAAATTTCAGTATATAACAAGTTTTGCTCCATCCCCATGGCAAGATTCAGGACGGAGAAGTATCCCTTGGCCTTGGGATAGGCAATAATAGTGCCTGCAAAAAGAAACAAACAAACCCCACCAAAAATCAATTACTTCCCAATATCCAAAATTAGAAATTGACGAAATTTGTTGTAAATTTTGTTTTCGTTTCTCTCAAATACCAGTTCCAGCCGGCGAACACGAAGGGGGGAGAGTAGCAACACTCGTCTTGCAAAGTTGAGATTTTTTTCAAAATCCAAAAAGTAAATCTCTTCTCCAATTGCTCGCCCATTCAAAAAATACTATGAATGGTAATCGCAATCGAAATATGAGAGCACGAAAGAACAGTTAAACCCCAGAAACTGAATGAGATTACAGTGACAACGAATCAATCGCACTCTTCAGTGATAGTGTTTAGGGTTTAAGGAAAAGAGAGAATTTGAGAAAAACCAAAACCAAAACCAAATCAAAATTAAACATGTCCCAAACCGACTGTGTTTCCGAGTCAATACAAAATCAAATCAAACCGATCACAACCACATCAAACCGAATTAAACCAAAAACTAATTTAAACCAGACAAAACCGAACTCTTCGGACACGTCCAGCCTTCTCCTTTTTTTTTTCTCTTTAAATAAATGTAAAATTGCTATTCAATCCAAAAACGTTTTTTTTTTTTTTTTTTAATGTAAAATTTGGTATTCAATCAAAAAGCGTTTTGTTACAACAAATGTTACTTGATTCAGAAAGCATTTAGAAACCAGATTTTTTTTAAAAACTAAAGCACGGAGGAGTTTACGTTGCTTGTGTAGCAAGCCATAGAATTCTTCCATCGTCATAGTTGAAATTTCCAGTTGAACGTATTGCACTCAAGCGGTTTCGCACGTTTTTTCCTATTAGCTTGGCGATACGGGTGGTCGTTGAGGATGCTTCGCCATGGCGACGGTTGTTACGCTCTCGCCAAACATGGTACAGAGTTGCTTGGAAAGTGTAACGGAAGATGAATTGCTTCACCTTGTCGAAATGTGAGTAGCTTGGTAGATTGACGAGCTGGGTCCAATCGCAATCTTGGGCCTGTTACATCAATTAGGCTCCCCATTATACTCCAATTATCATACCAAAAAGAGGTACTCTTACCGTTTTTGACATTGGTTCGAATGAAAGTTTTTGCTAGATTACGATATTTCAACATCTTCTTCCATATCCAAGACCCTTTGTGTGTTCTCTCTTTCACTTCCCAAAACGTTTCCTTGTGTAAATAAGAGCATTTTATCCACCGAACCCATAGCGTTGAGTGAGAGGATAAAATTCTCCAAATCAGTTGGAGACAACAAATCTGGTTTGCATTTTTTATTGACTTGACCCCTAATCCTCCTTCTTCTCGCGGCTTACAGACATCTAGCCAAACAATTTTTGCCTTCTTAGGATTTAAATCTGGCCCAGACCATAGGAATGCACTACAAAGTTTCTCAAGCTCCTTCACACAGCCACTTGGTAATCGGTAAGCCGAGATCCAGAAGTTGATAATGCTCCCCACAACCGAATTAAGAAGTTGAAGTCTACCGGCGTATGACAAAAAACGTGTGGTCCATGAACTCATTTTTGATTCAATCCAAAAACGTTTTTACAAATAATGTAACTTCAATCTGAAGATAAAGTTAAAAAACCACAACAGCTGAAAAACTCAAAACAACACAAATTGTCCCTATCACCGAGTGCCAAACCACAAAATTAGCCCTTCATCAAATGTGTCGTCCCCTCCCCTTCGAATTGAGCTTACCCGATTCCGTACAACCTTGTCGATATATCTGATAATGGTTTGGGCCAACGATGGTGGTTCCCGATGTCTACGGTTATTTCTCTCCTTCCATGTGTGATAAACTGTCGTTTGGAAAGCATATCGAAAAAGAAAGAGTTTGATCTTTTCATATTTTGAGGTGTGAAGGAGTTGTACCAATCGGTTCCAGTCGGTTGAGTAATCTGCATAGAGGAATCTTGTCATCAAGGTCTCCCAAATATTAGCTGAGTATGAACACGAGAAACAGAGATGGTGCAATGTTTCTTCTTGTCTTCCGCATAAGATGCAGTCCGTGTTCAATCCCAATTCCATTTCTTCATTCGATCACCCGTAGTTAGTCGATTTCGAAGTGCCAACCACGTTAGGAAGGAGTATTTTGGTGTTGATTTCGAGAACCAAACACCTCGGTACCAATCCACTTGTGTCTGGCTTCGTCTTTAGAAGTTTCCATGATTTTTTCGTGTTGAACTGATTTGAGTACTCGGACACTGTCATCTTCCAAAGAGGAATATCTGCTTCGGAAGGGTTATAACTCGCTTTGTGTTCCCCGATCTGTGCCTCTATGGTATTTAAAATTGCATTCCGATGACGGCGGTTACGAAGAGATCTCAGAACCATACCGACGGTAGCATGAGAGTTGATACCCATGTCAATAAAACCTCTTGGTCCAATGACATCATATAAACCTTCTCCTTCTCAGCCAGAGCCACCACAATTAGTAAGAAGAGGAAAATGCGGAATGCAATCGTCACAAGTTTCTTTAAAAAATAGAAACAAATCTTCATAAGTTTGTTCTTTAGAGTTGACTTTGCAGAATTATCTATTGAACTACATGATTATGATTGATATTAATGTGTTACAACATACAACAAATATATATAGCAAAGAGGAAGTGGAGAGGAGCTTAAGAGAGAGTGGAGAGGAGCGTAAGAGGAGGAAACAAGTGGAAGAAGGTATGGAAGATACAATAAGATAATAAGGTATGGGTACAATATTAGACAATAAGGTATGGTGATAATATTATCTCTATATTATCAACCTGCAAGTGAAAACAGATGTATATATGTAACAACAGTCTTTGAATACTTGAGAACAGACCATTGACATCGTTGCTTTTGAGGTTTTGTCCTTGATAATCAACATCTCTTCAATTTAGAAGTGTTTGTCCACTACTTGAGAAAATGCATTTTTTTTATAAACGAATCTCTTTTCTTACCTGTTTAGTCCCATTGGCATTGTTGCTTTCCTTTCCTGGTGAATTTTTCTTGACCAAATCATGATTAGACTCAGCAGCAACAACATTCTCCTTTTTCTTGCTCACAAGTTCAGATGCCTCTTCAGATTTCTTGGTTTCATCTAATGTTCCAATAACTTGGAAAACATCTAACTCTGCAACAATCATGACTTCTCCGTTGACAAGAAATCCACCATCTTTTTCATGAAGTTTAGAAAGAGGAAGCATTGCTGAAAAACCCCAGGTGGTAGACTTTCCATCAAAACAGTGCTCTGTTTCTACAACATTTCATCCGAAAAAATTCCATTGTCTAGGGTGAGCAAGTACAAGGATCAAGTGGATTATATAGAACTGTTACAGTCAAAATATTTAATAGGTGCAATTGCCGCTGATCAAGACCGGAACAGAGTAACACTTCTCAGAAGGCAAAGAGGATAAATCCTTTATTACCCAAACAAACTTCTTATCAACTTGCTTTGCCATTGATGTTAATAAAGATAACTCAAAAATCAAGATACAATAACCTGAAGAGAATAAAACACCCGTAAACTGAATGTGTCATTCACGCCCAAATTCTCTAGCAACAAAAAAAACTAAGAGTCCACTAAGTACTCAAAGCCTCAGTAGCAAATTTCATTAGTTAATATGGTCAGAAATCGAACAAGGTTCAAGAGAACGATAATGGATCAACGGTTAAAGGACTACACTTTATAAATGCATATATAGAGAGAAATATACGATGTACTCCTACAATGCAGCAATACTCTACTATGAATTAGGAAGAACATAAGTTGATACACTCTCTGAAATCTTCTACACTGATATCATGACAATGAAAAAAACAGAGATGCATTAAAAATTCTGAGAAAAACGAGGCTATTCTTACTATAATGGAGTTTTGTCTTGTTCTGAATCGCAATGGATAAATATATATATATATATATATATATGCAAAAAAATGAAAGCATCTATAAATGACGTGCGGCGAATACCAATGAGTTGCTACTCTGTCATCATTACGAATACATAAATGGTAATACCAATGATTATTAAACGAGTCTAGCTAGAGCCAACTGGCTAGACCACGACTCTTCAAGTGCCACACTCTGTTTTTATTCACAGAGAGATTACTTCATAGCCACGTCACTCTTCAAGTGCCACAATATGTTCAATACTTTACAAAATGTGACAAATTTCTTCACAAGTGCCTGAGAACTTCCCAAGAACAGATCTCTGCTCCATATAGACATTAATTTTTCCTCAAATCAGTGATATAAAAATATTGATAGCCGAAACCTAGGTAGAACATAGCGTCAAAATATACTTATTTCACAAAATGTGACAACTTCAGACATAAGTTCGAACACCATACAAGAGGGCCTCTTATTATTGAAACCGAGGGCGAAACTAAGATATCAGAAAACCAAATGCCGAAGAACTCAAGTCATCAAACAAGATCATCGAAAGAAAGTGTAGTTCTGGTGGCCGACAACTCTGCCCTTCTGCTCCTCCGCTAGAGCATCCAGCTCTGTACACTTTTGCTTCAATTTCAGAAAAGTTTCCTCTGTTTCTTGGAGCATGGCCAAACCAGACTCCTCTTTCTGCTTCTTTTCTTTTACTTGGTCTAGCTTCTTCTCCAACCAATCCACCTTAAAGTTGAGATTTTTTTCAAAATCCAAGTAAAATCTCTTCTCCAATTGCTCGCCCATTAAAATACGATGAAGGGTAATCGCAATCGAACGATGAGAGCACGAAAGCACAACTAAACCCTAGAAACTGAATGTGATACCCAAGTTCGGATCAATCGCACTCTCCAGTGAAACGCTCACAGAGAGTGTGTCACAGTGGTGGGTAGTGTTTAGGGTGGTTTAAAACCAAATCAAAATCAAAGATGTCCCAAACCGACGGTCAAACAAAATCAAATCAAACCAGTATCAACCCAATCAAATCGAATTAAACCAAAACTAATTAAACCAAATAGAAACGAACTACTTGAGCAGATTTCACCTACTCTGATTCCTTGAAACAAACAAACCGAAAAATTGTCCAAAAATACCAATTTTTAATTTTCATACCTGTTTAATTGAAATCATTGCTTTCCTTTACTGATGAAGTTGTCACTAGACTCAGCAGCACCAACATTCTCCTTTTTCTTGCTCACAAGTTCGGATGCCTCTTCGGATTTCGCCGATTCATCTAATGTGCCAATAACTTCAAAAACATCGAACTCGGCAACAATCAGTACTTCCCCGTTCACAAGAAATCAACCATCTTTCTCAAGAAGTTTGGAAAGAGGAAGCATTGTAGGAAAACCTCACAAGTGGTAGTCTTGCCATCAAAACAGTGCTTTGTTTCTTCAACATTTCATCCAAAAAAGTTAAGGGTCAATTTGTAAAGTAACACTATTGGAGTAAGAAATAAAAAATATAGCCATGAACATCATATATTTAACTGATTAACCAATTGACTAAAAGGTGGACCATTATATCCCATGTTGACGCATGCGATGTGGCAAATACCGTTGACGTGTCGGTATCCTTTCCAAGCTGCGATGTAAGTTACCTTTATTTTCCCGCTTAGAACTGTCCACTCAACCATTAGACATTAAGTAACTTAAATTAATTTAATTGCCATCTAATATTATTTGTGGATAGTAAAGAAAGACATTAAGTAACTTAAATTAATTTAACTTTCTGTTTATGTATGAAGTAACAAAACAAATTTGTTACGTGTTACTAGTTAGCCTGTACATAGTACGTCTATTCCATTTTATGGTTAGCAGAGGAATAAATGATTAGTGTTTGTTCCATATTTGTGTATGTAGGTGACATCACAAGATCGGGTACTACAGCAACTGTCGTGGGCTCAAGAAGATGGAGGTCTGTGGCACTTTGAACCAGAGATCGTTGAGGTAACGCGTTCCTGCATCTTACTACGGCAATGATGTACATTGCCTCTGTTCCACGTTCTGCGTAGGAAATAAGTATTCGTGAAAGGTCATAGGCCAACCGTTGGCCCAACCCAACATGTCTGCCAAGGGATAAAGGGAAGGGGATTCTGAACACAAATGGACATAACTCTGACAGTGATTCGGAAGAGGAACAATGTGTAGGCAGTTGTTCCCACTTTCTAAAATACATGGGGATGAGGTAATGGAAAATGCAGTAGGCGACGAGCAAGCAAACGTGACACGGCCAAGACAAAGTGATATATCATGGTTTTTACCGGTTTTCAACCATGATATTCATCGTTTTATCGAGTCTTTTCTATGGTTTAGAGTCTTTTCAGGTTGAAACATGTTTGGATGGAATCTAAGGCATAAGGAGCAAGAAATGGTTGCAAACGGATATGTGAAGATGCATGATCGTGCGGAAAGGTCAGAAGTTCGGCACTCGTTGAATATGTTTCCGCCAATGGATCGACATGCAATTTTTACACAAGATAGAGCGTCGAGTTAGCTTTCGTTTGAAAGTAATTTGAGGTCATTACAACGGTGTGATCGAAAGTTATGCAGGTTTTAGTGAAGACATGTCCGTCTGGCGAGTAAAAGAAACATGTGCAAGAAAAAAAAGAAATTTCAGTTTTTCCTTATTGGGCTTGGTTTTGCCAGAGATTTCGACCAGAACATGATTAGACCTATTTATATGTTATTTTTAGCCATTGTGTAGGCGAGACATTTATTTTATATTACATACTTTTATTTTCTATTCAGACTTTTGGGTTTCTGCAATTTATAAGCTTTGGGGAGGCGAAACTCTGACTCTACATCTCTGAGAAGATTTATGAAACTTTTTGGACATCTATTTTAATTGATTATGAGTTTCTCTTCATCTCCTTCTTGTTTCTTTGCTTTCATGTCTGAGTAGTTTCACAGTTAGGTTTAGAGTTTCAAGAGAATTTATGAATCATTGAATCAGACATAGATGGAGATTTATCATCTTGTCTTCACCTATCGTTGTTCTCATTGCTTAGATTAAATTGATCACTTAGACTCTGATTTTAGGTTTAATATATTCATCAAAAGTGTTATAGGTTGCTAGATAGAACATAGGTGAGCAAATTGTCCTTAGCCAACGAAAGCTGATGTTAAGGCAATTTGTGAACATATCAAACATGCTCGTTAATGCTTGTTTAGAATTCTAAGATCAAACGACAGTTTAGATTCTTAGGTTGCTAGATATATAAAGTAGTCGATACCACGAAAGTGGATTGGTTATACATTCATGTTTGAGTTTGAGACTGTGTTTTATCGTTCCTTGAATAATTGTGTGGTTCATGATCTCTGAATTCCTGCGAATGGCCCTTGACCTAACACTTGTTTTTAATTGATTTTCACACCATTTAATTTACTATTTTTGTTTCAGATTGCTACCAACCATTATATTTTCGTCTTAACTTAGTTTCATTCATAGGCTTTGCAGTGTGACACTTGGTTCTCGTGGATTCGATTCCTGAAATACTACTTCGTTTGCTGTGCACTTGCAGTGATATTTTAGAGTTAAAACTCTGTGTATCACAAAGCAACCTGATGGTGATTCCCTTTACGCTTGGTGAAGATTCCAAGATGCATTACAGAGCCTGTTATCTGATAGTCTGAATCCAATGTTGTTTGGTAGACTATAGATGCACTCCATGGGTTTAACGCGCTTGGCATCGAAGGTATGCAACCAATGTAGGCCATTCAAGTGTCTATCCTATATCATATCCAAATATGTCTATTTTATATAAACCACTGACTAGTTTATGTGGGACAATATAGAATGGAAAAACTATACAAAATATGCGAACATTCGTCGACTATTCCATTTGCAAACATATGCACATTCCATACTGTTTTGCATAATGTGTCATTGTGCACTTCAATATCGTATGGAATGTTTCTAGTAGAGCTTTAAAACCAAAGTTACAAATTTAAGGGGCACATGTACTTGCGCAAACTTGTCACCGAAAAACTATCCAACAATAAATATCGCCTTACCTTTGCCGTCTTCACCGTCAACCGCCTTTTCCTCACACCCAATTTTGAGACCTCTGTGTATTTGGCAGCATCTTCTTTTAGCTAAAAGTGGGAGCATTCAATTGGTTAAGAAGATCGGTGAGGTGAAGGGGAAAACAAATCAGAACCGGTGTCGCCGGTGTGTGAACCTGTTTTATGAACCCAAAACCATTTTATGAACATTAGCATATCTCACAATGCACAAGTTCGAGGTTTCAGGTCAACGTCTAGAGACAGGACAAGAAAGCTAATATATACCTGGTATTAGGAAGAGAGATCCATTGCCAGTATCTTTGATCATCTCCCCCAAACAATCCTCAAGGCCCTTAGTGCAATCATGTAGCATTTCTGACCACTTGTTCTCTCTAGCGAAAAGCTCTATTTTTATTACATAATGCAATCAGAATATGAGATGTCAAAGACAATGTGTTAACAAAAAGCAACAAAAATAAAAATTTAACTTTCAACATTCTTGAAGATTGATTAAACCATCAAATAATCTCTTTGTTTAGACCCAAAAAATTTGATTTCACAGATTTTTGGTGTTTGACTAATCGGATCTATGGTACTGAACAGACCTTAACTTTACAGTTTAGGAACTAAAACCTAATCAGATCTAATTTTGACTATTATTTATCAAAGCTCATTACTTTGTCTCTTGATAAAACTTTGACTAGAGTGGACTAGTGTAATTTCTAGACTACACAACTTGTATCCAAAAAACAAATTCGAAATCGTCTCTGATCCAGAAAGGCTGATCGTCAAAATCGCAATTGCTTTCGGGAATAAGAAGAAGGGTTTAGTGAGAAAAAGATTTACCAAATGGGAATCATGGAGAAGAAGAGACTTTTCCTGGTCGGAAGACCTCCAGGAGCCACAAAGCCATCGGGGAGATCGGAAGGTAAGAATTGATTCCTGACATCGTTGGAATCTACGGTGGATTTGAAGATCGTGGAGACGGCCGATGATCGGCACACGTCACGAGGCAATGTTAAAGAAATGATATTGGCGATCAGTCTTGTGGTAGAGAATTTTCATTGCTACAAATTACTTTGCTTTTCACCAAGAAGAAAATTTCATTGCACACCAACAAAACTCAGTTTTCTTCAATCGTCCGTCATTTCATTAAGAGTATTTTCGACATTAATATATATATTATAGAAAATATCCTAACCAAAGCTTTTTATAGTCATTCAG
Organism: Pseudoturritis turrita; assembly: GCA_900406555.1. Lineage (NCBI taxonomy): Eukaryota > Viridiplantae > Streptophyta > Magnoliopsida > Brassicales > Brassicaceae > Pseudoturritis > Pseudoturritis turrita. The sequence continues at coordinate 2,496,320 of OVBL01000313.1, read as the reverse complement.
CTAATTATTAATTTTTCTTAGTTAGTTTTGCCAATTTCCCAATAGTTAATGTAATACCGAATTGAGCACTGCATAAACATCAAGAAATTTTCAAGACTGATTCGAAACATAGAATTCCAGTCAATATACGATATTTAAGCCAAGTTTACATGTCTTCTCCATGTACAAGTCAATGATTGACAACCGGCAACGCCCAAATACTGATAGAATAACTCATAGTTGACGGATCCTTTTCTTTGGCGGTGGTGGTATTGATCCCAACGAAGACTAACAAATTCGCTTTTATATTATTGCTCAGTGAAACATGAATTGAAAGCTTAAGAGTAATTATTATTCGTGCATACAAGTTAAAAAGTACATACTTACATAGTATTATTGATGATTAGTTTCCCCAAAACATGACGATTCACCAGGGTATGATTAAAATCGTACATGCCGGATTATTTAATTACAGGGGATACTCTGTTTTTATTGTCACACAGTTTTCATATAACAGATAATTTATTGAATATTGTTCGAGGACAGAGAACTTCAGCTTCAAGTCTTCACACGAGCCTGAGCCTAAGCCTGTTCTGTCTCCTTCTTTTCTTTGACTTGGTCCAGCTCTGTCTCCAACCAATCCACCTTAAAACTCGCATTTTTCAAGTATGCCAGCGCAATGTCAGCTTCCTCCAGATCTTCATAGGAGAGCTCCTGAACTGATTGGCGCAGCGTCTCCATAAGACTGAGCAAGAAGTTCATGCATGCCGTCCTCAGATGTTGGTTCTTTCCACGGAATTCTGATGCAATGTCTGGGTGCAATTCAAATATACGTCTCACTGATTCTACCTGCGAGTGAAAAACAGATGTACAACAAAGCATATGAGAGAGAGCATTCTTTGGGGATTAGGAAACAGACGAACACATGACCTCGCCTTTTGTAGAGCGAGTAACAAGAAGTTTGCACCCTTCTCGAGTTTCTTACCTGTGAAGGAAGAACTTGAAACCCATTGACATCCATTATGTTTTTCAGAGGTTCGGATGCCTCTTTACGCTCATCTTTTGTGTCAATAACTTCAAAAGCATCTACTTCGGCAACAATCAGTAGTTCATCATTCACCAGGAATCCACCATCTTTGGCATGAAGTTTGGTAAGGGGAAGCATATCTCGAAAACCCCATCCGAAAACTTTCTGATCAAAGCAGATTTGTGATTCTGTATAATATTTCACGCCATTAGTTAATCAACAACAAACATAACATTAGTAAATCATCAACTAAACCATAAGAGAAAGATCTATCACAAAACCCCTTTAGCAATATAGAGCTCTAGTCAAAACGGGAAATTTGCATAACAGATCATTACAATCTCACAGCATAAAACGGATACTAATGGAATTGGAATATCTAGCATTGCCACTGTTAAAATGATTACATTGTGCATATGATACTGACACTGGACAAGGACCATTCACCAAAACGAAACAACTAGTGAGCAGAGACTGAAATAAGGATTACCTCTTTGTACAGAGAGTTCTTTAGAAAGTCGATTTACAATACTTAACCGAAATTTGGCGTAGCTTCTCCATCCAGAAGGCAATGATTTATAATCAGCAGCTTCTAAATACAAAGACAAGTGATCTACTTGATTATCTCCCTTGGGAAAGGCGCGGAGACACCTGCAAGAAAACCCAAAGAAAAAGAATCATCAAACCATGGGACGATACCACCTAAATCTCAATCGACTATAAAAACGAGGAGCTCTTTTTACCATTTGTAGTCACCTATGACAACTGGATCAGAATAACAACTCTCAGAGTTTAAAGAGGAGAAATTCTTTATGAACCATGCGAGCTTCTTACTAACCGGCTTCGCCATTGATGTGATAAAGATTCCTCGCAATCACACTCAGAACCTGAAAACAAAAAATACCCTTTTGACTGATTATCACAAAACCCCAAATTCACATACCGATCAAGAATCAAACGTACTCTCGAGCAACAAAATGAAAAAACAAAGCTTCAAATATGGACTCAGAGCCTCAGTATATATAAATCACACTCTTAACAACAAATTTCAATAGTTATAACGCTCAAGAATTGAGCAGGGTCTACAAGATCAAAGACTAAAGGATCAATTCTTGAGGATAAAGGATACACCTTTAGGGACGCGTAGAAAGAGAGAGACACAGATGCTGTTACTCCTACAATGCAACGATTCTCTAAAACTGGTGGTACGGAAAGAAGAGAAACCAGATGTATAAATACTTAGAAAAAGAGAATATGCTTACCTTAGAGGGTCAGCGAGGTAGTTCTGTCTCTTTCGGGGGTTTCTTCTTGCTACAGATAGATATATACCGAAAACGCAGGAATACTAAATTACGTGAGCGGATGGGAAGAGCCTGACTTGTAGTTCATCATGACTTGATACTCTGCATAACTACGAGTTAATAAACGGTCAGAGAGATGAATATAAAAGAGAATAAACTTGATCATCAAACTTAGTTTCTTCTAGCGCTGATTCTATTCTTCAACGAAACCTACATACTCAATTACAATTTTCTCCAGAAAAACAAAATCTCAGAAACTTTGATACGTCTTGTAGAGTGTTTCTTCCTGCAACAAAGATGTATTAAGAAAATTGCATACATCTGCAATAACGTACAAATACTAATACCAATAATTGTGATTCGTCTTTGACTTGATACAATCAAGAGGACATAAAACTGAATCAAAGCAATGAGCTTATATGAAAACACTCACCTAATAATAATTTTGTATCATTTGTTCCAAATCTTATTTGAGGCTAAGTTTCACTTACTTCTCCATCCCATGGCAAAAGATTCATGACGGAAAAGTGACCATTGGCCTTCGGGTAGGCAATAATATGCAAGCAAAAAGACCCAAAAATCAATTCTCAATATCCAAAATTAGAAATTGACTAAATTGGTTGTAAAATTGTTATCGTTTCGCTCAATATCCAGGCAGCGAACAAGAAGGGGAGAGAGTAGCAACACTCGTCTTGCAAAGTTGAGATTTTTTTCAAAACCCAAGCAAATCTCTTCTCCAATTGCTCGCCCATTAATACGAAGAAAGCGAATCGCAATCGAACGATGAGAGCACGAAAGCACAACTAAACCCTAGAAACTGAATGTGATACCCAAGTTCGGATCAATCGCACTCTCCGGTGAAACGCTCACAGAGAGTGTTTAGGGTGGTTTAAGGAAAAGATGAATTTGGAAAACCAAATCAAAATCAAAGATGTCACAAACCGACGGTGAACCGGGTCAAACAAAATCAAATCACACCGGTATCAACCCAATCAAATCGAATTAAACCAAAACTAATTAACCATCTACCTCTGCAACAATTCAGTACTTCCCCGTTCTCAAGAAGTTTGGAAAGAGGAAGCATTGTTGGAAAACCTCCCAAGTGGTAGTCTTGCCATCAAAACAGTGCTTTGTTTCTTCAAATATTTCATCCAAATAGTTAATGTAATACCGAATTGAGCACTGCATAAACATCAAGAAATTTTCAAGACTGATTCGAAACATAGAATTCCAGTCAATATACGATATTTAAGCCAAGTTTACATGTCTTCTCCATGTACATGTCTCCATGAATTGAAAGCTTAAGAGTAATTATTATTCGTGCATACAAGTTAAAAAAAATACATACTTACATAGTATTATTGATCATTATTTTCCCCAAAACATGACGATTCACCAGGGTATGATTAAAATCGTACATGTCGGATTATTTAATTACAGGGGATACTCTGTTTTTATTGTCACACAGTTTTCATATAACATAGATAATTTATTGAATATTGTTTGAGGACAGAGAACTTCAGCTTCAAGTCTTCACACGAGCCTGAGCCTAAGCCTCTTCTGCCTCCTTCTTCTCTTTGACTTGCTCCAGCTCTGTCTCCAACCAATCCACCTTAAAACTCGCATTTTTCAAGTTTCCCAGCGCAATGTCAGCTTCCTCCAGATCTTCATTTGAGAGCTCCTCAAGTGGTTGGCGCAGCGTCTCCATAAGACTGAGCAAGAAGTTCATGTATGTTGTCCTCAGATGTTGGTTCTTTGCACGGAATTCTGAGGCAGTGTCTGGGTGCAATTCAAATATACGTCTCGCAGATTCTACCTGCGAGTGAAAAACAGATGTACAGAGCATACGAGAGAGAGCATTCTTTGGAGATTAGAAAACAGACGAAGACATGATCTCGACTTTTGTAGAGTAACAAGGAGTTTGCACCATTCTTAAGTTTATTACCTGTGAAGGAAGAACTTGAAACCCATTGACATCCGTTATGTTTTTCAGAGGTTCGGATGCCTCTTTAGACTCATCTAATATGCCAATAACTTCAAGAGTCTCTATTTCAGCAGAAATCCTCAGTTCATCCTCCACCAGGAATCCACTATCTTTGGCATTAAGTTTGGTAAGGGGAAGGAAACCTGTTGGACCCCGTCCCCATCCGGCAAATTTCTCTTCAAACCAGAGCTCGTCTTCTGTATAATATTTCACGCCATTAGTTAACCAACAATAAATATAGCACTGTGAATTGAACATCAACTAAACCATAAGAGTAAGATCTAAACCACTAACTCAACACAAACACCTTTTAGCTGCATAGAACTCTAGTCAAATCAAGAAATTTGCACAACAGATCATCACAATCTCGCAGCGTAAATAAGTGGTTGGAATATATAAGTGTTACTGTCAAAAAGATTACATTGTGCATATGATACTGACACTGACAAGGACCTTTTATCATCATGAATCAACTAGTGAGCAGATTCTAGTAAGATTTACCTCTGTGTATGGAGAGTTCATACGTAATTCGATTTACTAAAGTTAGGCGAATTTTTACGTGACGCCCCCATCCAGAAGGCAATGATTGACCATCAGCAAAACTAAGAAACACATTCAAATAATCATTACCAGCAGTATCATTAAATCCCTCAGGATGGATAAAAAGATGCCTGCCAGAAGAAAACCAAAGAAAAGAATCAACAAAACGAAATATGGATGATTTACATCAAGTTAATCTGAATCGACGAGAACATTTGACAAAAAGTTGTATTTTTACCACTTGACGTCACTGATCAGGACTGGGGCAGAATAAAGCCTGCCAGATGGCAAAGAGGAGAAATTCTTTATCACCCATGCAAACTTCTTATTCTCCGGCTTCACCTTCGCCATTGATGTGATAAAGACTCCTCGCAATCAAACTACCAGAACCTGAAAGCAAGAAAACCCTTTTGACTGATTACCACAAAACCCCAAATTCATATACAAAGTAAGAATCAAAGGCACTCCCGAGCAAAAAAAAAAAAAAACTAAGCTTCAAATATGGACTCAGAGCCTCACAAAATATAACTCGCACTCTTACACACAAAGTAGTTACAACTCTCAAAAATCAACCAGGGTCTCCAAGATCAAGGGCTAAAGGATCAATGGAAAAGGATACACCTTTAGAGACACATACGTTGTTACGATTTTCTAAAACAAAAACAAAAACAAGAAAGGATGAAGATAAGTTGAATTTCTCTCTGATTACCTTAGCAATTATAAAACGAGAATCGACTTGCTGGTACAGAAAGAAGAGAAACCAGATGTATAAATACTTAGAAAAAGGGAATATGCTTACCCTACAGGGACAGCGAGGTAGTTCTATCTTAACTTCTCGGGGGTTAAAGAAGATGCAGGAATCTCAAATTACGTGAGCGAATGGGTAGAGCCTGACTTGTAGGTCATCATGACTTAATATTCTGCATAATTACGAGTTGATTAACGGCCAGAGAGATGTATATTAAAGCAAATACTTGATCATCAAACTTAGTTTCTTCTAGCCCTGATTCTTTTCTTCAACAAAACCTACATACTCAATTCCACTTTTCTCTGGAAAAACAAGATCTCAGAAACTTTGATACTTGACTCAAAACCCTAAACCCTCAATTTATTCTTTATTGAGGAGAGAACGGAAAGTACAATTAGACAAATTTGAATTTAACTCGCGCAACCGGCAATGGAATTCTGTCTTGTAGAGTGATTCTTCCTGCAACAAAATGTAAAATGCTGTACATCTCCAACAACGTACAAACACTAACACGAATAGTCGTGACTCATCTTTGACTTGATACAGTCAAGAGGACATAAAACTTAATCAAAAGCAAAGAGCTTAAATCAAAACACTCACCTAATACTATCATTTTGTATCATTTTGTTCCAAATCTTATTCACTACATTGATGCGAAATTTCACTTCTTTTCTCCATCCCCATGGCAAAAGATTCAGGACGAAAAAGTATCCCTTGGCCTTGGGATAGGCAATAGAAGTGCCTGCAAAAAGAAACAAACAAACCCCACCAAAAATCAATTCTCAATATACAGTTCCAGCCGGCGAAAACGAAGGGGGGAGAGTAGCAACACTCGTCTCGCAAAGTTGAGATTTTTTTTCAAAATCCAAGTAAATCTCTTCTCAACTTGCTCGCCCATTTAAAAAAAAAATTACTATGAATAGCAATCGCAATCGAAATATGAGAGCACGAAAGCACAATTAAACCCCAGAAACTGAATGAGATTACAGACCTTAGGGACATTAGGGTTTAAGGAAAAGATGAATTTGAAAACCAAACCAAAATTAAAGATGTTCCGAGTCAAAACGAAATCAAATCAAACCGAATTAAACCAAAACTAATTTCAACCAGACAAAAACAAACTACTTGGGTCTTAGGACGAGATTTGACTGCAAATGGAAACAAGGGTTTAGTATGAAACCATTTGATTCTTTAGAGACTTTAAAATCCAGTTTTGCCTTTTTGAGGATTTTACCTGTTTAAGTACCACTGGCATCAACATTCTCCTTTTTCTTGCTCAGAAGTTCAGATGCCTCTTCAGATTTCTCGGTTTCATCTAATGTGGTAGCATTGCAGGAAAACCCAAAGTGGTAGACTTTCCATCAAACACAGTGCTCTGTTTCTCCAACATAGAATCCCAGTCCAAACAAGCTCATTTTTGGTAAAGCAGACATCTTGATTTCCTTCTTCTCTGCTCAGAGGTTCAATAATCTTCACAGTTTATAACGTTGGTTTCAATTCCGACGAATATAGAATTAAACAATGTAGAGATGGATCCTTTTCTTTGGCTGTGGTGGTATTGACCCCAACGAAGACGAACAAATCGAAATGCGAATCGCTTTTATATCGCTTGGGGAAACATGAATAGAAAGCTTAAGAGTAAATTATTATTTGTGCATGCAAGTTATATAGTACATACTTACATAGTATTATTGATCATTAGTTTCCCCAAAACATGACGATTCACCAGGGTATGATTAAAATCGTACATGTCGGATTATTTAATTACAGGGGATACTCTGTTTTTCTTGTCACAAAGTTTTCATATTACATAGATAAATTTATTGAGTATGTTCGAGGACAGAGAACCTAAGCCTGTTCTGTCTCCTTCTTTCCTTTGACTTGGTCCAGCTCCGTCTCCAACCAATCCACCTTAAAACTCGCATTTCTCAAGTTTCCCAGCGCAATGTCAGCTTCCTCCAGATCTTCATTTGAGAGCTCTTCGAGTGGTTGGCGCAGCGTCTCCATAAGACTGAGCAAGAAGTTCATGTATGTTGTCCTCAGATGTTGGTTCTTTGCACGGAATTCTGAGGCAATGTCTGGGTGCAATTCAAATATACGTCTCGCAGATTCTACCTGCGAGTGAAAAACAGATGTACAGAGCATACGAGAGAGAGCATTCTTTGGAGATTAGAAAACAGACGAAGACATGATCTCGACTTTTGTAGAGTAACAAGGAGTTTGCACCATTCTTAAGTTTATTACCTGTGAAGGAAGAACTTGAAACCCATTGACATCCGTTATGTTTTTCAGAGGTTCGGATGCCTCTTTAGACTCATCTAATATGCCAATAACTTCAAGAGTCTCTATTTCAGCAGAAATCCTCAGTTCATCCTCCACCAGGAATCCACTATCTTTGGCATTAAGTTTGGTAAGGGGAAGGAAACCTGTTGGACCCCGTCCCCATCCGGCAAATTTCTCTTCAAACCAGAGCTCGTCTTCTGTATAATATTTCACGCCATTAGTTAACCAACAATAAATATAGCACTGTGAATTGAACATCAACTAAACCATAAGAGTAAGATCTAAACCACTAACTCAACACAAACACCTTTTAGCTGCATAGAACTCTAGTCAAAACAAGAAATTTGCACAACAGATCATCACAATCTCGCAGCGTAAATAAGTGGTTGGAATATATAAGTGTTACTGTCAAAAAGATTACATTGTGCATATGATACTGACACTGACAAGGACCTTTTACCATCATGAATCAACTAGTGAGCAGATTCTAGTAAGATTTACCTCTGTGTATGGAGAGTTCATACGTAATTCGATTTACTAAAGTAAGGCGAATTTTTACGTGACGCCCCCATCCAGAAGGCAATGATTGACCATCAGCAAAACTAAGAAAGACATTCAAATAATCATTACCAGCAGTACCATTAAATCCCTCGGGATGGATAAAAAGATGCCTGCCAGAAGAAAACCAAAGAAAAGAATCAACTAAACGAAATATGGATGATTTACATCAAGTTAATCTGAATCGACGAGAACAATTGACAAAAAGTTGTATTTTTACCACTTGACGTCACTGATCAGGACTGGGGCAGAATAAAGCCTGCCAGATGGCAAAGAGGAGAAATTCTTTATCACCCATGCAAACTTCTTATTCTCCGGCTTCACCTTCGCCATTGATATGATAAAGACTCCTCGCAATCAAACTACCAGAACCTGAAAGCAAGAAAACCCTTTTGACTGATTACCACAAAACCCCAAATTCATATACCAAGTAAGAATCAAATGCACTCCCGAGCAAACAAAAAAAAAAAACTAAGCTTCAAATATGGACTCAGAGCCTCACAAAATATAACTCGCACTCTTACACACAAAGTAGTTACAACTCTCAAAAATCAGCCAGGGTCTCCCAGATCAAAGACTAAAAGATCAATGGAAAAGGATACGTTGTTACGATTCTCTAAAACAAAAACAAGAAAGGATGAAGATAAGTTGAATTTCTCTCTGATTACCTTAGCAATTATAAAATGAGAATCAAACTGCTTTTACAGAAAGAAGAGAAACCAGAGTATAAATAGTTAGAAAAAGAGAATATGCTTACCTTACAGGGTCAGCGAGGTAGTTCTATCTTAATTTCTCGGGGGTTAAAGAAGATGCAAGAATCTCAAATTACGTGAGCGAATGGGTAGAGCCTGACTTGTAGGTCATCATAACTTGATATTCTGCATAATTATGAGTTAATTAACGGTCAGAGAGATGAATATTAAAGCAAATACTTGATCATCAAACTTAGTTTCTTCTATCCCTGATTCTTTTCTTCAAAGAAACATACATACTCAATTCCAGTTTTCTCTGGAAAAACAAGATCTCAGAAACTTTGATACTTGACTCAAAACACCAGCTCTCAATTTATTCTTTATTGAGGAGAGAACGAAAAGTACAATTAGAAAAATTTGAATTTAACTTACGCAATCGGCAATGGAGTTCCGTCTTGTAGAGTGTTTCTTCCTGCAACAAAGATGTATTGAGAAAATGCATACATCTCCAATAACGTACCAACAGTAACACGAATAGTTGCGACTCATCTTTGACTTGACACAGTCAGGTCAAGAGGACATAAAACTAAATCAAAGCAATGAGCTTATATGAAAACACTCCCCTAATAATACTTCTGTATCATTTTGTTCCAAATCTTATTCACTACATTGAGGCGAAATTTCACTTCTTTTCTCCATCCCCATGGCAAAAGATTCATGACGGAAAAGTGACCCTTGGCCTTGGGATAGGAAATAAAGAAAGAAACAAAGCCCACCAAAAATCAATTCCTTCCCAATATCCAAAATAGAAATGGACGAAATTTGTAGTAAATTTGTAATCGTTTCTCTCAATACCAGTACCAGCCGGCGAACACGAAGGGGCGAGAGTAGCAACACTTCGTCTTGCAAAGTTGAGATTTTTTTCAAAATCCAAGTAAATCTCTTCTCCACTTGCTCGCCCATTAAAATACTTTGAAAGATAATCACAATCGAACTATGAGAGCACGAAACTGAACGAGATTACAGACAGTGACAACGAATCATTCAATCGCACTCTTCAGTGACAGACTCGTAATTCAGTGATAGTGTTTAGGGTTTAAGGAAAAGAGGAAGATGAAGATGAAAAACAAAACCAAATCAAAATTAAAGATGTCCCAAACCGACTGTGCTCCTAGTCAAACCGAATTAAACCAAAATTAATTTAAACCAGACAAAAACGAACTACTTCAGACACGTCATGTCTTCTTCTCCTTCTCACCCAGAGCCACGATCAGTAAGAAGAGGAAGAAGAGGAATAATGCTATCTTCGTACGTTTGCTCTTTGGACGAGATTTTACTGCAACATCTACCTGCAAATTGAAACAAGGTTTAGTATATGAAACCATCTGATTCTTTAGAGATCTTTTCAAAACAGACCACAACATACGCTACTTCAGTTTTGCCTTTGAGGTTTTGTCCTTGACAATCAAGATCTCTCCAACTGTCTTTTTTCATCTTCTCTCTATGACTAAATTTAGAAGTGTTTTTCCGCTACTTGAGAAAAAACCATTGACATGCATTGCTTACTTTACTGATTGAATCTCCTTGAGCAAAATCATTAGAAGCCTCAGTAACAGTTGGCACATTGTTACACCATGTATCACCATTTTCTACTGTCTGAGAAGCATCCTCCATAGACTTCAATTTGTTTAGAGAACTTACATGATCTCCGTCACTATCACTCGAAACAAGAGATGAAGCAATCAATGATTGTATCGTTGTAAGTCTTTCAACTCGTCTAGAGTCTTTATTCCCCACTCTGTCCAGAAAAACGGAACTGAGACTTACGGGGAGAAAACGCATGCACCTCGAATAACCAGCTCCAGCTCCTCGTGACTTGTGTTTTTTCTGCATTGTCTTCTTAACTCACAATATATGGGTTTTTTTTTGATAAAATCCTAATACTACATGACTAGACAGATGAATGTTAATGATGCCTACCTAGAGCCACGACTCTTCCAGTTCCACTCTCTGTTCAAACCCAAATAGTATATTTTACTTTACCAACAAGAAACTAACTAAGTCCTTAAAACAAGCAAACAAGTATTTAGATTTTGAACATTGAAGAAAGGAAAAAGGAATGCAAAACGTTTTTATTACGTTCGAGGACGAATGCCAAGACCTTTTTTTAAAATTGCGTAAGGAACATGTTTTGATGCAAGCTAGTTAACACATGATAGGAAAAAATTAGATGCAGAAACTCTGTATTTAACATGTTTAATCTTTATTTTATAAAATCTTCTTCACGTTTAATTCAAGAGGAAAACAAAGAACAGAAGATTAACTTGATCACGCAACACAATCCGAAACAGAGTACTCTGTATCTCACCCAATTCTTCTCCATATTCAGTCTCCATACCCTTGTCTACGAATGTTTCCATTGCTTAAGCAGCACAAAGCAAGCCTTCAGCACCAAGAGACTCCTTCACAAAATACTAAAACAAACTCTGGACATACTTGTTTCCATTTCGGAGCCGAGACACAACCAGAACACAAATGACCAACTCATCAAGTAAAATATCAGACCACAAGTTTCTGAGAACATCAAACAACATCATCGAACGAGAGAGGAACATTGGCTGCCAACAAATCTGCATTCTCCTTCTTCATAAGTGCTTTCAAGTCTAAGCATTTCTGATTGAATTTCTGCAATTCTTCCTCCATTTCTTGAAACCGAGCCTTACTAGTGTCCACTTTCTTCTTTTTTTTCCTTTACTTCCTCGAGCTTCTTCTCCAACCAATCCAATTTAACCCCCCCCCCCCCCCCCATTTACCACATATGACACTTGATGTGTGTCAAATTATATTTGTACCTAAACTAGCAACACACTCTAGTTGTTGTAGCATAGCATAGGGTTGAACCACAATGAATTAAGAATACAAGTAATTAACTAAGCTAAGTAATTCAAAGGTTGTATTTTCGGTTTTTTGAGAATCCTAATTACAAAACAAAACTAAGTGAAAATGAGAAAATGATAATGCAAATGGAAGGCAAACCAAACCAAACCAAATAAGTAAATAAGCACTAAATAAGATCAAAGCAAGACAATTCAAGGATAAACAAATTAAAATGCAAAAGTCAAGCGTAAAGTCAACAAACAAAAATTTGATCAAATATGGAAAACATGGGCTTTGGGCAAAACATTTGACTTGGGATGATCAATGACTAACTAATGATGTTAGGACTAACAATTCAAACTCAATTCTATGACATGAATCACATAAATAGACTAATCCACTCCCATGGTACTAATCCATTTATTAACCATTCAATTAAGCTAATTTTCCAATTGCAATCAAATGATCAATAATCATTAAGCATAAGTTCATAAAGCCACTAATTACCTCAAGCATCAATTCTCATCGGTTAAGAATGAAAAGCAAGGTTAGGATTCTCCTAGACATTTTATCGAACATCTTCCGGGCATAAAATATCCATGATCAATATTTTGATTAGCTAAATCTAATCTAGCATTAAACACATCATAAACTTTAGAAATTATAAGAATATAAGCCTAGACATCACTAATCATCCATCAAACATCTCTAATCTACTAAACCCAAAAACCCATTGAGAAACTACTCACTAATTATGATGCAAAACACAAAGATAAACATAGATAAAGACATAATCATAAAGAAGAAGTCAATGATTAAGAAAACTTCACTAGAAATGGTAAGATGACGAAATCCAAGCCAAGATCATAGGAAAAGAGTTTGGAGCATAAAAGAGGAAAAAATTCTGATCAAAACTTAGGTTTTACAATGCTTAAAAGAGTATTTATACTAAGAAAAATATCTAGGTAAAACAAGAGGTCAAAGACTCAAAGTCAACATAAAGTCAACTGAAAATGGTGCAGATCGAGTATCAGATCGATCGATCCAAATTAGCGGATCATTTTGGGATCGATCGGTCCGAAACAATATGGATCGATCGATCCAAATTAGCGGATCATTTTGGGATCGATCGGTCCGAAACAGATCGATCGTTCTGGTGATACGTGTCCAGTAAATCGATGATAACTTTCGCGATATGGCTCCGAATGACTTTAAACCACTTCCATTGGAAATATAACTCAATTTCTTATCTTTCCACAAAATTTCAGATCAATCCGATCACGGAAGGCCTTCAACAGAGATGATCTTTGAGCCGATTTGGACTTTTTCTGCATGATTTTTCCCATGTGATCCATTCTTCTAATTTCTTTCTGTCCAACTCACTCCAAAGCACCTAAATGAACACAAAATAAACAAAAAGTATACAAAGACAACCTTCGACATCTAAAATGCAATAAGACTCATTATGACTCTAAATAAAATAAAACGCTATGAAAAGCAAAATAAACACAAAAAAGAGAATGAAAACATGAGACCTAAAGTGGTAAAATATATGATTATCAACACTGCAACGGACGCTTCATCTATATCATCATCAGAGAGCTCTTCAGGCAACTGGCACAGCGTCTGAATTACTCCAAGGAGGACATTCTTGTATGTTGTCCTTAGACATCGTTTTTTCGGACGGACTTCTGATGCGATGTTTGGGTATCTTTCAATTATACGCTTAACAGATCCTACCTGTGAGTAAAACAAAAAGATTGTATGAACCATAATCATAGAAAACCAAGATCTCTGCAAGACTGCAACCTAAATTCTGAAAGGTTCTACAGTTTTTTGTTTTGTTTCAACTTCTCCGTATTTGAAACTAAAAGTGTATCAATGAAACATTAGAGATTATTTTCACAACAGAAAACCACAGTCTTCCCAAAACCAACAGAAAACTATAAAATGCAGAACACACGATCATACTCTACTTAAGTACAAATTTACCTGTGAAGGAAAAACTTGAAACCCATCTACATCAATGCTTTCCTTCAATTGTTGAGTCCTGGTAAGTAAATCATTACCCGAATCACTTAATGCTTCAACGTTTAGACAAACTAACTTAACAACTATCATTAGTTCTCTGTTTACAAGAAACCCGCCGTCTTCTACACGAAGGTTGGAAGGAGGGAGTACGGTTGGATAATGACGAGTGGGAGACTTGTCATCAAAGTGTAGCAATGAATCTGTAGCATCTCCAGGTAAACACGGCATCTCATTATTAGATAAAGAATCTTGCAGTAGTTGATTAACTAAAATGAAGCAACAAGACTGAAGAACGAATCACTGTCACTATGGAGAGTTTTTAGATAGTTGATTAACTATCTTTAAGCAAAGACAAACACTTGTTTCTATAGAAAGTGTTAATATTAAAGTCAATATCGAATGCTCTGCGGAAACACTTCAGAATCAAGGAATCACCTGTTTTTCGAATGCTCTTACTCTCGCCAATTATGGTCATTGCTAATGAAAGGCCTTCTACGCAATCGGTTCGTTTCCGATTGGGACAATGTACTCCAATTAATCTCGGATGAAACTCCTCCGCAAATTGAAGTCTTCTTACTAAGGTATGCTTTTCAAGCAGCAATTTACAATCTCTGGATGGAAAGAAACAATAGACGTCATGGCAAAGAACATTCCACATGTCCTCGGCTATTCAAACTTATCGATAAGAATGTAAGAAACAGACTAAACACGGCCCGAAAGGAGGATAGCCGATACGAGGAGGGTATGCTCATCTGGTTTGGCAGCCAAATTCCTTCATAAAACTCTTCTAAATTGATCATGACCGAGTCTGTTATGTATTGTTTTAAGCTTCGATTTCTATGCTCTGTTTTTAAGATTATCTGTACAATGATGCATCTAATGTAAACAAGTTTTTGAGTTGAATAAAATTTTACATTCTCTTCAAAAAAAAAATATTAAAGTCAATATCATCCACCAAACACTCCACAAATCACTCCACATATCATTCCACCAATCTATCATAATTTATGTATTCTTTATGTAATCTCTTGTCTATATAAACAATGTAATCCCCCCTCCCCCATTCATTCTTATGAGAGTAAATAACAAATCCTTCCAATCCTAAACTCTCATCAATCTAACAGTTTCCAATCTAGAAGAAAATTATTGATGATCAGCAACGCCCAAATAAGAGTAGATGAAGTCAAAGTTATTTCCCTTGAGTAAGGCAAGAAGACGCCTACAAAGAAAGAAAAAGCAAAATGGACATAAACATTTGAAGACAAGTGATCTTTTTTTACCATTCAGTATAACATATTTACGACCCAAGAAAAGTTAAGATATGAAATTTTTTCAATTCAGAAGGCGAAGTTCTTTTCAACTTGATTCTTTTCAACACGAATAATACTAAGTAAGTAAAATGTGTGAAGATTACTCGCAACAAACTAAAAGAGGGTGAAGAGAGTTAAACCGTTGAACATAAGAGTAATTATTCGTGCATGCAAGTTAATAGTACATACTTACATAGTATTTAGTTTCCCCAAAACATCACGATTTCACCAGGGTATGATTAAAATCGTACATGTCGGATTATTTAATTACAGGGGATACTCTGTTTTTCTTGTCACACAGTTTTCATATAACATAGATAATTTATTGAATATTGTTCGAGGACAGAGAACTTCAGCTTCAAGTCTTCACACGAGCCTGAGCCTAAGCCTCTTCTGCCTCCTTCTTCTCTTTGACTTGGTCCAGCTCTGTCTCCAACCAATCCACGTTAAAACTCGCATTTTTCAAGTATGCCAGCGCAATGTCAGCTTCCTCCAGATCTTCATAGGAGAGCTCCTGAACTGATTGGCGCAGCGTCTCCATAAGACTGATCAAGAAGTTCATGCATGTTGTCCTCAGATGTTGATTCTTTGCACGGAATTCTGATGCAATGTCTGGGTGCAATTCAAATATACGTCTCGCAGATTCTACCTGCGAGTGAAAAACAGATGTACAAAGCATATGAGAGAGAGCATTCTTTGGAGATTAGAAAACAGACGAAGACATGATCTCGACTTTTGCAGAGTAACAAGAAGTTTGCACCATTCTTAAGTTTCTTACCTGTGAAGGAAGAACTTGAAACCCATTGACATCCACTCTTTCCTTTTCCGATGAAGTTTTCTTAAGTAAATCTTTAGATTCTGCACCATCATCATCTTGCTTCATCTTTTTCAGAAATTCGGATGCCTCTTTAGACTCATCTAATGTGCCAACAACTTCAAGAAAATCTACTTCAGCAACAATCAGTAGTTCATCATTCACCAGGAATCCACCATCTTTGGCATGAAGTTTGGGAAGGGGAATCACTTCTCGAAAACCCCATCCTTTCTGATCAAACCAGCGCTGTGCTGCTGACGCTAAACCACTCACCCACACACAAACAAACACCCTTTAGCAACATTAAAATCTAATCAAAACAAGAAATTTGCACAACAGATCATTATAATCTTGCAGCATAATAAGGAGACTAATGGAATTGGAATATCTAGCATTACTACTGTTAAAATGATTATGTTGTGCAATATGATACTGACACTGGACAAGGACCATTCATCAAAACGAATCAATTAGGGAGCAGAGAGTGTAGTCAGAATCACCTTTTAGTACAGAGAGCTCTTGCGAAATTTGATTTACAACACTTAACCGAAATTGGGCGTTTCTTCTCCATCCAGAAGGCAATGATTGATAATCAGCAATTTCTAAATACAAAGCCAAATGATCACCTTTATCTTGTCCTTTGGGATGGGCGGAAAGATGCCTGCAAGAAAACCCAAAGAAAAAGAATCATCAAACGATGGGACGATATCACCTAAATCTAAATCGACTATGAAAACGAGGTGTTCTTTTTACCATTTGGAGTCACCGATCACAACTGGATCAGAATAACACTTGTCAGAATTTAAAGAGGAGAAATTCTTTATCAACCATGCAAACTTCTTATTCTCAGACTTCGCCATCGATGTGAGAAAGATTCCCCTCAATCAAACTACCAGAACCTGAAGACAAGAAAACACCTTTGACTGATTGTCACAAAACCCCAAATTCATATACAAACGAAGAATCAAATGCACTCCCGATCAACACGATGAAAAAGAAAAGAAAAACTAAGCTTCAAATATGGACTCAGGGACTCACTAAATATAAATCCCACTCTTAGCAACAAAGTGTACTAGTTACAACGTTCAAAAATCAAGCAGGGTCTCCCAGATCAAAGACTAAAGGATACATCTTTAGAGACGCGTAGAAAGAGAGAGACACAGACGTTGTTACTCCTACAATGCAACGATTATCTAAACTGAAAAAAAAGGGATGAAGATAAGTTGAATTTCTCTCTGATTACCTTAGCAATTATAAAATGAGAATCGAATTACTGGTACAGAAAGAAGAGAAACCAGAGTATAAATACTTAGAAAAAGGAAATATGCTTACCTTACAGGGTCAGCGAGGTAGTTCTATCTTAATTTCTCGGGGGTTAAAGAAGATGCAGGAATCTCAAATTACGTAAGCGAATGGGTAGAGCCTGACTTGTAGGTCATCATAACTTGATATTCTGCATAATTACGAGTTAATTAACGGCCAGAGAGGTAAATATTAAAGCAAATACTTGATCATCAAACTTAGTTTCTTCTATCCCTGATTCTTTTCTTCAAAGAAACATACATACTCAATTCCAGTTTTCTCTGGAAAAACAAGAACTCAGAAACTTTGATACTTGACTCAAAACACCAGTTCTCAACTTATTCTTTATTGAGGAGAGAACGAAAAGTACAATTAGACAAAGTTGAATTTAACTTACGAATCGGCAAGCGAGTTCCGTCTTGTAGAGTGTTTCTTCCTGCAACAAAGATGCATTGAGATGAATAGTTGTGACTCATCTTTGACTTGATACAGTGAAGGGGACATAAAACAGAATCAAAAGCAATGAGCTTAAATGAAAACACTCACCTAATAATACTTTTGTATCATTTTGTTCCAAATCTTATTCACTACATTGGGGCGAAATTTCACTTCTTTTCTCCACCCCCATGGCAAAAGATTCAGGACGGAAAAGTATCCATTGGCCTTGGGATAGGCAATAATAGTGCCTGCAAAAAGAAACAAACAAAGCCCCACCAAAAATCAATTCCTTCCCAATATCCAAAATAGAAATTGAGGAAATTTGTTGTAAAGTTGTAATCGTTTCTCTCAATACCAGTACCAGCCGGCGAACACGAAGGGGCGAGAGTAGCAACACTTCGTCTTGCAAAGTTGAGATTTTTTTCAACTCCAAGTAAAATCTCTTCTCCACTTGCTCGCCCATTCAAATACGATGAAATGAAATCGCAATCGAACTGTGAGAGCACGAAAAAACAACTAAACCCTAGAAACTGAATTCGATTCCCAAGTTCGTAAAACATCGGATCAATCGCATTCTCCAGTGTGGTGGTGTTTAGGGTTTAAGGAAAGAAGATGAATTTGGAAAACCAAACCAAATCAAAATCGAAGATGTCCCAACCCGAATGTGAACCGGTTCAAACAACATCAAATCAAACCGGTCTCAACCAAATCAAATCGAATTAAACCACAACTCATATAACCAGACAGAAACGAATTGTTTCTCTATCAAAATCAAAGCAACCCGGTCTCAACTAAATTTAACCAAAACAAATTGAGCCAAACTAAACCAAATTCGTTTGTGTCTTTAAAAACCCAAAAAAAAAGGAGTCTAGCTTGGCGACGGACTCTTCAAGTGTGCCACACTCTCTGTTTCAGACCCAGAGAGATAACTTTTTCACCAAGATACATATATCTTTGTGAGTGTAACTTAGATAGACCTCAGCCGCAAAATACATTTTTCACAAAAAGTAACAACTTCATAAACACATATAAGTATTCATTATCCTACAAGAAGACTCATATTTTGAAACCAAGACATAGATAGGAGCTAGGAGCTGCTCCTGGTGGCCGATAACTCTGCCTTCTCTGAAAGTCTCACAGACGCACCATGGCCACAACAAACAGAGCACAAGACAGAGACATAAAGCCATAAAATCTTCTTCATTTCACGAATAAACAAAGGCATAAAACTATTGTAATAAATAAATGCATAGATCCATTATCTATCCCATTATCTAGTCTAGAATATTGATCCACTATCACTGCCATTATCTAGTCTAGAATATTCTCAGCTTGTATAAATAAGTGCAAAAACCATTGTAATTGACAACGGAAAAACAGAAAAGTTTTTAGCAAAAATCCTTTCTTTAAGATATTCTCATGGTATCAGAGCTCTCTTAAACCCTCACAGGTGCTATAATGGCAGAGAGTTCCTATCCCTTTCCTTCTCAAATTCATGTTTCAAGTTCAGTTACCATCAAACTCAATGACAACAATTATCTTCTTTGGAAAACTCAGTTTGAGTCTCTCCTCCGTAGCCAAAAATTACTTGGTTTTGTTAATGGTAAAACGACACCTCCAACAGCCACTATCCGGAGCGATGCCGGTGTTGAAACCATGAATCCAATGTTCGAAGCCTGGACCTGTACCGACGAGCTAGTCAAATCATGGATTTTTGGAACTCTTACAGAAGAAGTACTTGGGTATGTCCACTGCTTGAATACCTCTCAAGATGTTTGCCTCTCTCTTGCTAATAACTTCAACAAAAGCTCTGTTGCAAGAGAGTTTGAGCTAAGACGACGTCTCCAACTTCTGTCCATTCGAGGTAAAGATTTTCCAACCTATTGTCGTGAGTACCGATCTACATGTGATCAGCTCAGTTCCATTGGCAAACCCGTTGAAGAGTCGATGAAAATTTTTGGTTTTATGAATGGCTTGGGTCGTGAATATGATCCTATTTGTACTGTGATACAAAGCTCTATGTCACGCGTCCCGACTCCTACCTTTAATGATGTGGTTTCCGAGATTTCTGGTTTTGATTCTCGCCTTCAGTCATATTCAGATCCCTCTGTCGATGTCTCTCCACACATGGCTTTTCAAACACAGAGATTCGGTTCTGGTCAAAGAGGACGTGGTGGTTACTCTCGTTTTGGTAACAATCGTGGCCGTGGTGGTTTCTCTACTCGTGGAAGAGGGTTCTCCCAACAAGTAAACACAGCTGGTTGGACTCAATCTCAGCCTGATGCAGGTTCTGGTAATACTCGTCCCATTTGTCAGATTTGTGGTCGAATAGGGCACACTGCTCTAAAATGTTGGAACCGTTTCGATAACACTTATCAGAGTGAAGACATGCCTCAAGCTCTCTCTGCACTTCGGGTTTCTGATAATAATGGCCAAGAATGGTATCCCGACTCCGGTGCTTCAGCTCATGTGACATCTACCACGGCACCACTACAATCAGCAACAACCTACAATGAAAATGAGACAGTGATGGTTGGAGATGGATCTTTTCTTCCAATTACTCATGTTGGATCTACCTCAGTCACTACTCCTACAGGTAGCGTCCCTCTTTATGACGTTTTGGTCTGTCCACTAATACAAAAATCTTTGCTCTCTATCTCTAAGTTGTGTGATGATTATCCATGTGGAGTATTTTTTGATGCTAATGCTGTCTACGTTATCGATCTAACTACTCAGAAAGTGGTGACAAAAGGACCTCGCCGTGAAGGTCTTTATGTGTTGCAGAATAAAGAATTTGTGGCATTTTATTCACAGCGACAAGTTGCAGCCAGTGATCTAATATGGCATCAACGTCTTGGACACTCAAATTTCCAGATTCTGCAACATCTCAAGAATAACAAAGACATCATCATCAATAAGAGTAGCACATCTTCCATTTGTGAGCCTTGCCAAATGGGAAAGAGTTCTAGATTACCGTTTTCAAGTTCTGAATCCTTTGCTAAAGAACCTCTTGATCGAATACATTGTGATCTTTGGGGTCCATCACCGATTGTATCTGTTCAAGGGTTCAAATATTATGCCGTCTTTGTGGATAATTACTCTCACTATTCTTGGTTCTTTCCGTTAAAAAGCAAAATCTGATTTCTTTGAGGTCTTTGTTCTGTTTCAAAAACAAGTGGAGAATCAATTTAATAAGAAGATAAAGGTATTTCAGAGTGATGGTGGAGGAGAATTTACAAGTATACAGTTTAAGAAACACTTGCAATCTCACGGTATTCTTCATCTCTTCTCATGTCCTTCCACGCCTCAGCAAAATGGTATCGCAGAACGAAAACACAAGCATATTACTGAGTTGGGTCTCTCGATGTTATTTCAGAGTAAGACACCACTTAAATTCTGGGTTGAAGCTTTTTACATGGCAAATTTCCTTGCAAACATCTTACCTTCTGCCGTGTTTCAATACAAGAGTGCCTCTGAAGTGTTGCTCAAACAAAAACCAGATTATGGCTTTCTTCGTGTATTCGGATCAGCCTGTTATCCTTATCTTCGACCCTTTGCTGCTCATAAGTTTGAACCAAGGTCACTCCAGTGTGTTTTTTTTTGGATATCATGCACAATATAAAGGATATAGATGCCTTTATCCACCAACGGAGCGTGTCTATATCTGTCGCCATGCTATATTTGATGAACAATGCTTTCCTTTCACCGACAAATACAAAGATCTTATTTCTCAATACACTACTTCTCTACTGCGCGCTTGGCAATCTGCTCCAATACAGTCCACTCCTCAAACTGTAATTCTTCCATCCCTACCACCGCAAGCAGCATTTACACAAGAAAATAAAGAAGTAACTGTCTCAGAAGAAAGGCTTGAAGTAGTGAATGCTTCTGTTGATACACTTGAAGACGTAGCAGCTCCTTCACATTCTTTAGACTCCATCACAGAAGATCGTACACATACTATGACTACTCGGTCTCAACATGGCATTCGAAAACCAAACCCAAGGTATGCTCTTCTCACTAGCAAAGATATTCCAAGTGAACCAAAAACGGTAGCTTCTGCGTTAAAACATCCAGGTTGGAACAATGCAATGGGTGACGAAATGGAATCATTCCACATTACAGACACGTGGTTCTTGGTTCCTCGACCAAGAAATGTGAACGTTTTGGGATGTCGATGGGTTTTTAAGGTGAAGCTCAAGGGGAATGGTTCTTTGGATAAACTCAAGGCGCGTCTTGTCGCAAAAGGATATGATCAAGAAGAAGGAGTTGATTTTGTTGAAACGTTCAGTCCGGTTGTTCGCACAGCCACTATTCGAACAGTTCTTACCGTAGCAACTGCGAAGAATTGGAATATTACGCAGATGGATGTCAAAAATGCGTTCCTTCATGGAGATCTTCACGAAGACGTCTACATGGAACAACCTCCGGGTTTTGTTGATCATGTTTATCCGTCCCATGTATGTAAACTCAAGATGGCTATTTATGGACTTAAACAAGCTCCCCGAGCTTGGTTTGACAAATTTAGTCACTTTCTTCTGGAGTTTGGGTTTGTGTGTAGTAAAGCAGATCCATCTCTCTTCGTTTATCATCAAAACAATCAGACTTTGGTGCTTCTGCTTTATGTGGATGATATTCTTTTAACAGGTAATGATCCGGATCTGTTTCGTTCTCTTATCTCCGAACTCAGCAGTCGTTTTTCGATGAAGGATCTGGGGCGTTTGGATTATTTTCTCGGGATTCAAGCTACACATCATTCAAATGGCATGTTTCTTTGTCAAACCCAGTACACGGAAGAAATCTTATATCAAGCAAGCATGTCAAATTGCAATCCGATGCCTACTCCACTACCGTTGCGTCTTGATCATATTTATCAGGACAAAGAATTATTTTCTGATCCTACATACTTTCGCAGCCTCGCCGGTAAGCTCCAATATTTAACGCTTACTCGTCCGGATATTCAATTCGCGGTGAACTTTGTCTGTCAGCGTATGCATTCTCCTACAATGTCTGATTTTTCTCTTCTAAAACGAATCATGCGTTATCTTCGTGGAACTTCAGAATTAGGCCTCCACATATACAAAGACTCAAATTTGTCTGTCATGGCTTATTCGGATAGCGATTGGGCAGGGTGTAAGGATACTCGTCGCTCCACCACTGGTTTTTGCACACTTCTTGGTTCAAATTTGATCTCTTGGTCTGCTAAACGTCAACCAACTGTCTCACGTTCCTCAACCGAAGCTGAATATCGTGCTCTTGCAACTACAGCCTCGGAATTGACATGGATCTCTTCATTATTACGTGATCTTAACATTCCTCAGCCGTATCCGTCACTACTTCATTGCGACAATCTCTCCGCTGTCCACCTCTCAGTCAATCCAGTTTTCCACAATCGATCTAAACACATTGAAGTAGATTATCATTATATCCGTGAACGGGTTGCTCTTGGGGTTATTGAAATCCATCATATTCTGGCAGCTCATCAATTTGCCGATATATTCACTAAGTCTCTTCCTCGTCAATCCTTTTGTCATCTTCGGACCAAACTTGGTGTTGATAGACCTCCCACCACAAGTTTGAGGAGGGCTGAAAGTCTCACAGACGCACCATGGCCACAACAAACAGAGCACAAGACAGAGACATAAAGCCATAAAATCTTCTTCATTTCACGAATAAACAAAGGCATAAAACTATTGTAATAAATAAATGCATAGATCCATTATCTATCCCATTATCTAGTCTAGAATATTGATCCACTATCACTGCCATTATCTAGTCTAGAATATTCTCAGCTTGTATAAATAAGTGCAAAAATCATTGTAATTGACAACGGAAAAACAGAAAAGTTTTTAGCAAAAATCCTTTCTTTAAGATATTCTCATTCTCCGCCTCGAACTTGTGCTTCAAGTCATTAAGTTGTGCCTCCATTTCTTTCACTCGGGGCCTCGCAAGACAGCTCTTTCTCCTTCTTTTCTTTTACCCGGACGCCCGCTTCTTCTCCAGCCAATCCACCTTAAATCCCACATCTTTCAAGTATGTTATCGCAATGTCCGCTTCCACCAGATCTTCATTGGAATACATCTAATCTGCCGATAACTTGAAGAACATCTACCTCGGCAACAACCATGAGTTCTCCATTTACCAGAAATCCGTCATCTTTGGCAATTGGAAGCATGAGAGGAGAGCCCCAGTCGGGAGACTTCTCACCAAACCACCGGTCTAGTTCTGTAATAATTCATAATTTTACCCAATTGTTAGTCAACTTCGAATGAAGCATTGCATGAACTATACTCCCTATGAAGTGAAGATTGATCTCGTGCATTGATTACCTCTGTGTACAGAGAGGTTTTCCGAAAGTTGATTTACTATACGTAGGCGATATTTTACATATCTTCTCCATCCACAATCACGAGGCAATGACTGACCGTAAGCAACCCCCAGATACAGACACAAGTACTCGAGTTTCTTTCCTTGGGCAATGGCAAGAAGACGCCTGCCCAAGAACCCAAAAAAGATTAGTCACCGGAACTAAAATGAACAAAAACAAAAGGAAAAAAAGATGGTTATGCATACCATTTGCAACCACCAATCACAAATGGATCAGAACAAAAATTCTCAGATTGCAAAGAGGAGAGATTCTTTATCACCCAGACAAACTTCTTTTCGACTTCCTTCTCCATTTGATGTGATGTAGATTCCTCACTATTACAGCATGCAGAGATCAAGTGAGTATTGAGTAACTATTTGTGCATGCAACTTAATACATGTATCATGTGAATGATCGATAGATACGGTACCCTTTCCACCATGTATGATAAAATTTGTTTGTAACAAAAATTTGAAGCATATACTCTCTTTTTTTGTTACTGTTTTTCTTACAAACACAACTTAGTACTTTAATGTTGAACTTTCGAGGAGCCAACAATTAGATTATATACACAGATGTGTTTATTATTAGTAAAAGAAAGTCGACCGATACATTCCTGCTAAGATAACAAACAACGTGATGAAAACACAATAAAAAACAGAGTACTCTGTAATCTCACCAAGTTCTTTGCCATATTCAGCCTCCACCTCCTTGTCTACAAATCCCTAGAAGGTACATAAAAAGGAATTTTATCCAGATTTATCTACAAGAGAGCCCTAGTAAATCAGCAAACAACTTCGTAGAACGAGAGAGGAGCTTTCGCGGCCAAAGTCTCTTGCCTCTTTCTTGTGCAGCTGAGTTTCAAGATCCAAGAACATCAGCTTCAGATTTTGTAACTGTTACTGGTCGAATCTCCTTGAGCTAATCATTGGCATCCTCGGTAACAGATGCGACATTAGTACATCTGCATTCTCCTTCTCTAGAAGATTTTTCAGGTTTACGCATTTCTGATGAGTTTCTGCAACTCTTCCTCCATTTGTTGCAACACCACTTTAGTGCATCGAGGGGAGAGAGAGAGAGAGAAAGAGGAATGCAAATCATTCTGATTACGTCAAAGTGATAAGCGAATCGCTTTTATATCGATAAGGGAAACATGAATTGAAAGGTAAGAGTAACTATTCGTGCAGGCAAGTTAATATACTTACATAGTATTATTGATCAATAGTTTAAACATCACGATTCACCAGGGTGTGATTAAAATCGTATGTCGGAGATTTAATTAAAGGCGGATACTCTGTTTTTCTTGTGTCACAGTTTTCATATTTTACAAAGATAATTTATTGAGTATGTTCGAGGACAGAGAACTTCAGCTTCAAGTCTTTACACGAGCCTGAGCCTTTTCTGTCTCCTTCTTTTCTTTGACTTGCTCCAGCTCCGTCTCCAACCAATCCACCTTAAAACTCGCATTTTTCAAGTTTTCCAGCGCAATGTCGGCTTCCTCCAGATCTTCATTTGAGAGCTCCTCAAGTGGTTGGCGCAGCGTCTCCATAAGACTGAGCAAGAAGTTCATGTATGTTGTCCTCAGATGTTGGTTCTTTCCACGGAATTCTGAGGCAATGTCTGGGTGCAATTCAAATATACGTCTCGCAGATTCTACCTGCGAGTGAAAAACAGATGTACAACAAAGCATATGAAAGAGAGCATTCTTTGGGGATTAGGAAACAGACCAAGACATGATCTCGCCTTTTGTAGAGCGCGTAACAAGAAGTTTGCACCCTTCTCGGGTTTCTTACCTGTGAAGGATGAACTTGAAACCCATTGACATCCACGCTTTCCTTTACCGATGGAGTTTTCTTAAGTAAATCTTTAGATTCCGCACCGTCATCATCTTGCTTTGTCTTTTTCAGAGGTTCGGATGCCTCTTTTGACTCATCAAATATGCCAATAACTTCAAAAGCCTCTATTTCAGCAACAATCTTTAGTTCATCATTCACCAGGAATCCACCATCTTTGGCATGAAGTTTGGTAATGGGAAGAAAACCTGATACACCCCATCCGGGATAATTCTGATGATACCAGAGCTTTGTTTCTGTATAATATTTCACGCCATTAGTTAACCAACAACAAATATGGCACTGTGAATTGAACATCAACTAAACTTAAGAGTAAGATCTAAACCACTAACTCAACACAAACACCTTCTGCAGCATAGAACTCCAACCAAAACATGAAATTTGTACAACAGATCATCACAATCTCGCAGCGTAAATAAGTAGACTGATGGAATTGGAATATATAAGTGCTACTGTCAAAAAGATTACATTGTGCATATGACACTGACAAGGACATTTAACCATCTTGAATCACCTTTGTGTATGGAGAGTTGATCTGAAAGTTGATTTACTAAAGTTACACGAAATTTTACGTATCGTCCCCATCCAGAAGGCAATGACTGACCACGAGGAACATCAAGATACACGATCAAAGAATCATTACCAGGATATCCCTTGGGATAGGTATAAAGACGCCTGCCAGAAGAAAACCAAAGAAAATAATCAACAAAACGAAATATGGATGATTGACATCAAGTTAATCCAAATCGACGAGAACATTTGACAAAAGGTTGTATTTTTACCACTTGACGTCACTGATCAAGACTGGGGCAGAATAAAGCCTGTCAGATGGCAAAGAGGAGAAATTCTTTATCAACCATGCGAACTTCATATTGTTAGGATTCATTTGAACTTCTTATTGTGATAAAAATTCCTCGCAATCAAACTACCAGAACCTGAAAGCAAGAAAACCCTTTCGACTGTTTTTCACAAAAACCCAAATTCATATACCAATGAAGAATCAAATGCACTCCCGAGCAACAGAATGAAAAAAAACAAAAAAACTAAGCTTCAAATATGGACTCAGCGCCTCACTAAATATAAATCGCACTCTTAACAACAAATTGCAATAGTTACTACACTAAAAAATCAAGCAGGGTCTTGCAGATCAAAGACTAAAGGATCAATGGATAAAGGCTACACCTTTAGGGATGCGCAGAAAGAGAGAGAGAGACAGACGTTGTTACTCCTACAATGCAACGATTCTCTAAAACAAAAAAAAGGATGAAGATAAGTTTAAATTTTTCTCTGCTTCCCTAAGCAATTATAAAATGAGAAATGAACTGCTGGTACAGAAAGAAGAGAAACCAGAGTATAAATAGTTAGAAAAAGAGAATATGCTTACCTTACAGGGTCAGCGAGGTAGTTCTATCTTAATTTCTCGGGGGTTAAAGAAGATGCAGGAATCTCAAATTACGTGAGCGGATGGGAAGAGTCTGACTTGCAGGTCAATCATGACTTGATACTCTGCATAATTACGTGTTTATAAACGGCCAGACAGATGAATATTAAAGATAACATTTATCATCAAACTTAGCTTCGTCTAGCCCTGATACTTTCTTGAATGAAACCTACATACTCAATTCCAGTTTACTCTGGAAAAAGAAGATCTTTATTGAGGAGAGAACGAAAAGTACAACTAGACAAAGATGAATTTAACTTACGCAAACGGCAGAGAGTTCCGTCTCGTAGAATGATTCTTCCTATGTAAAAATGCATACATCCCCAATAACGTACAAACACTAACATGAATAGCTGTGGCTCATCTTTCAATTGATACAGTCAATTGACACTTTTGTATATGAAAACCAAATCAAAAGCAATGAGCTTATATGAAAACACTGACCTAATAATACTTTTGTATCATTTTGTTCCAAATCTTATTCACTAAATTTCACTTCTCTTCTCCATCCCCATGGCAAAAGATTCAGGACGGAAAAGTGACCCTTGGCCAAACAAACCCCACCAAAAATCAAATCCCAAAATCGAAAACAGAAATTGACGAAATTGGTTGTCAAAAAGTAATCGTTTCTCTCATTACCAGTTCCAGGCAAATTTTTACTTCTCTTCTCCATCTTCATATACACGGACAAGTGTCTCTTGGCCTTGGGATAAGCAATAATATGCCTGCCAAAAGAACCAAACAAAGCCCCACCAAAAATCAATTCCTTCCCAATAATCCAAAACAGAAATGGAAGAAATTGGTTGTAAATTTGTAATCGTTTCTCTCAATACCAGTTCCAGGCGGCGAGCACGAAGGGGAGAGAGTAGCAACACTCGTCTTGCAAAGTTGAGATTTTTTTCAAAACCCAAGCAAATCTCTTCTCAACTTGCTCGCCCATTGAAAAAAATACACAACAACGAATGGATTACACAGACAGTAACAACGAATCAATCGCACTCTTCAGTGATAAGTGTGTTTAGGGTTTTAAGGAAAAGATAATTTGAAAAACCAAACCAAATCAAAATTAAAATGTCGAAAGCCAATTTAGTCTTGGTATTTTGGATTTGGCTTCTTCTTCCTCTTTGGAAACCGGTTTAACTTTGCACCAACTGTTTTTTTTTTTTTTTTTGAAATTTAACTTTGCACCAACTGTTGCTATCTTCTTCATACGTTTTCTCTTCGAACGAGATTTTGCTGCAACGTCAACCTGCAAGTGGAAACAAGATGTATATGAAACATTAGTCTTTTGAGATCTTTTCAAAAACAGACCACAACATACTCGAATTTAAAGATCTATCTCTACTCTTGTTATAATTGTGGCATGGATGTCGGTTCAAATTCCATAAATGGATTTGTTATTTCTAGCAATTTCTCATATGTTTGTCTCAAACATATTCTTCTCAATTGTAAGATTTATCTATAAAACTTTGTTACTTGTTACCTTTAAATATAATACACCAATTTTAGCCAAAAAAAAAAACATACTCGAATTTTAAAATCAAGAACTCTCCAAGTTAATGAATTTTAAAATCAAGGTTTTGTCCTTGATAATCAAAGATCTTTTTTAAACAAGAAACTGCATTTTCTCTTGTAAAGTATTTCTTAATTTTCTTACCTGTTTAGTCCCATTGAAATCGTTGTTTTCCTTTCCTCGAGTTTTCAGGAGCAAAACTTCGTCTTCAGACTCAGCACCAACATTCTCCATTTTCTTGCTCAGAAGTGATCGTTCTTCTGATTTCTCCGATTCATCTAAGGAGCCAATAACTTCAAAAATTTCAGCCTCGGCAAAAATCATGACTTCTCCGTTGACAAGGAAGCCACTATCTTTGTCATGTAGATTGGAAAGAGGAAGCATTGCTGGAAAACCCCAAGTGGTAGACTTTCCATCAAAACAGTGCTCTGTTCTGCAAAAGTTTCATCCAAATAGTTCAAATAACTACTAATTGAAAACTGCATAAACATCAAGAAAATTTCACGACTGATCCCAAAAATACCCTCAAAACTAACATAAACTTAGCGTTATCTAGATTGAATTAAGTAGAAAGCTGAAATTAATCATCATCCATAATTTTTACAGTCAAAAATGTTTACTTTGTGCGAGTGCTACTGACAAAGAAAATGACTATTCAAATCAATTAGTGTGTAGAGTTTGGTAAAAATCACCTTTTAGAACGGAGAGCGTATGCGAAAACTGATTTACCAAAGTCAGGCGAAGTTTCACGTATCTTCTCCATCTAAAAGGCAATGATTCAAAACCAGCAACGTCAAGATAGAGAGACAAGTGATCACCGTTATTTCCTTTCGGATAGGCAAGAAAACCCGCAGAACCAAATCACGAAATCATAGACGATATCACCTAATTAAATAGACCAAAAATGCATGATAAAAAAACCAAAAAAAGGGTCCAAATTCTTACCATTTGCTTGACTGCTAACTGGCTTGACCACGACTCTTCAAGTGCCACTCTCTGTTTTTATACACAGAGATTACTTTATCATCAAGATTCATATCCACGTCACTCTTCAAGTGCCACAGTATGTTCAATACTTTACAAAATGTGACAACTTTCTACATATGTTCAGATTAGATAGACCATAGCGGCCAAATATACTTATTTCACAAAATGTGACAAGTTCAGACAAGAGGACCTCTTATTATTGAAACCAAGGGAGAAACTAAGATATCAGAACACCAAATGCCTAAGAACACAAGAGATCAAACAACATCATCGAATGACAGAGGAGTTCTGGTTTCCGACAACTCTGCCTCCTCCTTCTCCACTAAAGCATCCAGGTCTGAACATTTTTACTCCAATTTCAGTAAACTATCCTCCATTTCTTGTAGCCGAGCCAAACTAGACTGCTCTTTCTCCTTCTTTTCTTTTACTAAGTCTAGCATTTTCTCCAACCAATCCACTTTAAAGCCCGCATCCTTCATGTATGTCAGCGCAATGTCTGCTTCCACAAGATCTTCATCTGAGAGCTCCTCAAGTGATTGGCACAACGTTTCTATTAAGCTGAGCAGGAAATTCATGCATGCTTTCCTTAGATGTTGGTTCTTTGCACGGAATTCTTGGTTCTTTGCACGGAATTCTATTGCAATGTCTGGATGTCTTTCAAATATACGCCTCACAGATTCTACCTGCGAGCGGAAAACATATGTACAACAAATATACGAGAGAGCATTCTTTGGAGATCAGGAAACAGACGAAGACATGATCTCGCTCTCTTCTGAAGTAACAAGAAAAATTTACCTGTGATGGAAGAACTTGAAACCCATTGACTTCAATGCCTTCCTTCACTTTTTGAGTCTGGCTGAGTAAATCACAAGACTTCGGACCATCATCTAGCTTCATCGCGCTCAGAGGTTTGGATGCCTCTTCAGATTCATCTAATGTGTCGATAACTTCAAGAACTTGTACCTCGGCAGCAATCATGAGTTCTCCATTTACCAAGAAACCCTTCATTTTCGTCGTGAAGTTTAGTAAGGGGAAGCATATATAAAAAACCCCAGCCCAACATCTCTTGATCAAACCAGCGATGTGTTTCTGTAACAAATCATTCCAATAGTAAACCAAGATCAAACATCAGTGTTCACAACTTGGCACAATAATTTACAGAGCACTCAAGTACCCTACAGCAACATTGAAATCCAGACAAATTTTGTACAGCACATCGTAAACATTAATTCGTAACATAACAAGACCTTTGTCTAGATTTAACAAGAAGATAGATGAAATGAAACACCAAGCAATGCAGCTTTTAATGATTACTATTTTGTATATATGTTACTGACACTTAACCTGACAAGGACCATTCAACAGAATAAACCAATTAGTTAGCAGACTGAGGTAAGAATCACCTTTCACTACTGAGCGTTTTTCCGAAACCTGTTTTACTATAGTAAGCCGAAGATTCACGTATCTTCTCCATCCACAAGGCAATGATTCAAAATCAGCAACTTCTAGATACAGAGAAAAGTAATCAACGTTGTTTCCCTTGGGATAGGCCAAAAGATGCCTGCAAGAAATAATAAGAAACGAGTCACCAAAACCATGGATGATATATCTAAATCGAACAAAAAAAACCCTTGAAAAATAACATATCTTATTACCATTTGCAGTCACCGATCAGGACTGGATCAGAATAACATCTCTCAGATTGCAAAGAGGAGAAGTTCTTTATCACCCAAGCGAACTTCTTACCAACTTGAGTGGCCATTGATGTAATAAAGATTCTTCCCTATCAAACTACAAGACCCGAAAGAAAGAAAAATATCCCCTTTGACTGAATTAAACACACATATTTGTTCTACTATCAACAGATATATGAAGAAAATGCATGAATCTCGAGTAATGTGCACGAATGTAAACAGTCTACCCCTTCGTGACTTGATACTTTTGCCATAATTACGAATTAGTAAAATTGTAAGACTGGTGAGTATTAAAGAAGTCTACGTAGAAGCACTCGCTTGGAAGGACTTTTCGAGTCCCACACTCTCTGTTCATACCCAAAGATATTACTTTATCATCAAGAAACTCGATGCTTTATAGAATAAATTTTTTTTTGGATTCTCAAAACGATTGGAGAGGGTAATTCCAACGTTCTTTGCAGCCTGCAAAACTTAAATCCTCGAGGAACACTTTCATTTTCAAATGTTTTGCCTTTCAGGTTACTTTCACTACTCAGTCTCATTTGACAAAAGAATATGAACTTGAGACTTGTTCCGAGACATCAAAAGACAAAGATTCACCAACAAGTCTACAAGAATCCTCGTAAATCAGCAAACAACATCGTTGAACGAGAGAGGAGCTCTTGCGGCCAAATCCTCTGTCTTTTCCTTCTGCAGCTCAGTTTCAAGATCCAAGATCATCTGCTTCAAATTTTTCAACTGTTCCTCCATTGTTTGTATCCGGTCCCCACTACTCTTTTCCAACTTCTTCTTTTCAGAGACCTCATTCAGCTTTGTCTTCAGCCAATCCAACTTAAAGCCGACATCAATCAGATCAACAAGTGTCACTTCTGCATTCCTCAGATCATTCTCGGAAAGCTTCTCGGGTGACTGGCACAGCGTCTCGATGAGGCTAAGGAGTTCATTCATGTAAGCTCTTATAATTCTTTGGTTCTTTGGACGGAAGCCTAATGCTTAGGGAGCATGATAAATCGGTTTTAATCATCATCGCTGATTCCCAACAAGAAAGTTATTTATTGCTTAGGGAGCATGAACCGAGCAAGAGTTACTATTGGTGCATGCGAGGATATACACAAGTATATCATTTGAATGGTCGATAGTTCCCCATAACAAGTTACGATTAACCATGTAAAATCGTTTAGAAGCAGATATTCTAGTATTTAATATGTTCACTAAACATTGTAATATGTGCTTTATATTTTCTTCTTTGTATTGAACTTAGGAGGAAAGAATTAGATTATATAATCAAACATATTGTAAATTGCTTTATAATGATAATGAATTTACGTAAATTGACTTACTACGAAGAAGACAGAGAACGGAAGGAATTGGAATGTGTAATTACGTATCACAATTGAAAACAGAGGACTCTGTTTCTCACCCAGTTATTACCCTTACTCTGCTCCTCTGTTTCTTGGAGCATGGCCAAACCAGACTGGTACAGAATAACATCTCTCACATTGCAAAGAGGGGAAGTTCTTTATTACCCAACCAAACTTCTTATGAGCTTGCTTCCCCCATTGATGTTATAAAGATTACTCGAAATAAAGTTGCAAGAACCTGAAGAGAATAAAAATCATTTTAACTTTATGTCACACCTAAAGAGCAGCCTGGGTTCATCGTTTAACATCCCTATACATGGATATGAATCTTGATGATAAAGTAATCTCTTCCTCTTGAATATATAGAGAATGGCACTTGAAGAGTCGTGGTCAAGAGAGTAGCTCTGATAGTTAGACTCCTTAAATATTCATCGGTATTACCATTTTATTAACTCTTCATGATGATAGAGTAACAACTTGAGCCAGTTGATCAGCAAAAGTGAGGATTTTCTTATATTGTCACTGTGTGAATGTCCCATGTTTATGCTACCAAACCCTTTTTTATAACATTGTTTTTTTAATACATTTCTGTAAAATTAAATTATAAATACAATGAGATCTTAACGCAAACTCTTACTAAGTTGGAGATTCTACACAACGCACAAATCATTATACATTTTACTTAAATAATTTTTGAATAGCTTAATGATGTTAAACACTAAAGGTAAACACAAGAAATTTAAGAATAAGTAATTTTAAGAAGCGAAACTAATCAAATTGGCTATGCTTCCATCCACCAAAATCTTCTCCATCCATTCCTCTTTCTTGCTGAAAATTCCCAACGAGGGTGATCTCTTGTTCAACTATCAGAAGAACCTCGAGGAACTCCAAAAACAGGCTTACTACGATGTTCTCAACGCCTTGTACCCACAATCTTTGACTAGCGTAAGTTTCTTCTTTATATCTTTTATTAGATCTTTTTATGCGATAACTTTGGTTATGTTCACTTCATGTCATCTACGGGGAAGGAACCTAATAGAAACCCTTAATAAGGAAATGAAGATTTCAGATGATATTCATAAGGAATTTGAAAGGAAACTCAACGATTATCCTCTGTTCATCGAATTAAGGGGACTTCCCATTTGCCAATTATGTGACAAAGTTTGTGGAAACAAATCCTCAATGACAACTCACATGAAAGTTCACAAGAACATGACAGCTGTAGCAAAAGTGGCGACCAGGTCTCTCTATACCGCGTAAATCGGGTTTAGTAAAGTGCACTAAGTACTAAGTAGAATAGTTGATTCTTGGGCTGTCTCGACCCCATACATCTGATCACACTCACAAGCTATGAGGAAACAATTGTCCAGCATATTTCTGGAAAAAAGGATAAAATGTTAACCAATATTTTGTTAATTAAAAATCTGTTGTAAAATTAATGGAACGTTTATAGATATCGTGGTCTAGTTGGTCCATCACATCGCCAAAATCATTTTCCCATATATTGCCATGTATTTCCATAACTTCCATAACTTCCTAAGAATGAAAACATTTGTCCGCGTTTGCACGAACCAGATTCTCAAAATCAAGTATTAAAATAAGAGATTGTTTGCAGCTTGAGGGAAAAATTCACAGGTGCAAGAAGAGCATAATTTCCCGAGCTGATTTCCTCTTGAAAGCTAGTAATGTTTGTTTGGAGAATCCTCAATTTTTCCTTATGCGGATTTAAGGAGTCAAAGCACATAATAGAAGAATTCTCAACAGACGCAAGCTCCTGTGAAAATTCTTTAGGATCAACTGGCTCAAGTTGTTACTCAATATAAGAAAATTCATTCGCGTCTGTATCTCCGTCGTCCCCCTCTTTATCTCTCCTTCATCTTCAATCTGCATCAAACCAAACCAGTATTCCGTTCAAATCTAAAAGATACGCTAAAAAAGTCCACACAAAAGCACAAGGACGTACCAACAAATGATGGGATTTCTGTGGATAAGACACTGCGAATAAAGTTAGTTATCAATATGATAGGGTTTAAGGTTTTAGGAAAAGAGTATGGAAGATGTGTGTCTCTACGTGAGGGCCTAGATCTGACATAAACCAAACTATATTTTAATCTAATTCAAACAAATTAAGTTGAATTATCGAAAATTATGCCGGTTTTTGTTTAATCGTCATTTTTTATTTCTTCTGAAAAATTGAAAATTGAAGTAAATCGACCAATCTTAGATCTGAACCAAAATAAAATTAAATCAAACTTAACCAAACCACAATCTATCCAAAATAAGTTGGTTTTGGTAAATTTCTCTAACCAAACTCGATTCTAAACCAAAAGCCCTTTTTTTAACTTAAAAAGATTTATACGTTCATTGAAATATTCAAAAACGCGCAGTTGTCTACGTTAGGAACAAGACACGTCTCCATCACAAATCTGATGTGTCGATCTAAAAATCCACTATAAACATCTGTTAACACTCTCCATCTTCCACCTACTCAATACACACACTAGCATTACGTAACACTCGATACGATTATATTATTTTACATTTCAAAGTGTAGTGGCTAAAGCGGAATAAAAAACCATACAATAAAATAAACATACGGACAAAAAATGGAGACTTACGTTGATGCGAGTGGTGTTGGTGAAACGGCAGCCACAACGACGGACGCGGCGGCGGCGAAGAAGACTAACAAGAAGAAGTTAAAGGTGATGGTTGCGATTGACGAAAGCAAGAACAGTTTCTATGCGTTGGAATGGGCAGTGGAACATCTCAGAGATGTTATTAGTGCCGAACCGGAAACCGATCAAGAAGGCGGTTTACTGACTTTGGTTCATGTTCATCCAACGTACCTTCAATACATTTACCCTTCGGGTGGAACCGGTGAAGACATATAGCTTCTCTTTTAATTTTCTTTAATTTCTCTGTGCATGGAAATTGATTACATAGGAGGTTTGTAAATTCTTAGCTTCGGCGGTTTATGCGACAGATTCAGTGCCTGAATCAATGAAGAAAGCAAGAGAAGAGAACACGACCAAGATGTTCACACGGGGATTGGAGATATGCCGAGGCAAAATGGTGTGTGATTTGTATATATGTGTATATGATTCTAAATCTCACATGGACTCGATTTCGATACATTGAGATTTGGTTTTGTGTTGTAGCTGAAGACGGAAACGATGATATTGGAAGGAGATGCCAAGGAGATGATATGCCAAGCGGTCGAGCAAACCCACGTGGATCTTCTTGTTGTTGGTAGCCGTGGACTCGGCATGATCAAAAGGTTAATATAACTTTGATATTTGTCTAACCAAAAAGAAAGAGAAATAAATGAAACTTTGGTTGCGATTTGTGAACATTTATTAATTTGTGGTGTGTTTGGGATATGCAGGGCGTTTTTAGGGAGTGTGAGTGATTACTGCGCCCAACATGCGAAATGTCCAATTCTCATTGTGCGACCGCCAAGAGAAACCTCGACTAGTAAGCAGTAAGGAACACAAGAACAAGTGTGAAAAACCCATGTAATGATCACTTTCTATTTCATTCCGTTTGTAGGAAATAAAATAAAATAAAAGCGTGTCAATAACAATTTTGTTTTATTTTCATTGTACTGTAATTGCAATCACATGACTCGAGTTCAAATTATATTGGTTTTAACTTCAGATTAACAAATAGTTAACCTAACCAAAGCTGAACTAATTCGGATATTTTTTTTAAACAAGTACGTAGATATTTTGCAATGAAAACGAAATTCAACCCAACCTTTCGTTTGTATAGATTCTAAACCGGAAACCGGTTTGATCGTCTGGTTAAAGGAACCTCCTTAGCTATACAGTTTCTAAATCCAAGTAAAAGTTGGAACGAGACGCGAACGGTACAATACAAAGCCAAACGTAGTACTTTGCAATTTGGTGTTGTTAGCCCTGCATGTGACCAAGTTAGATCACACAGTGACTTGTTTGTTAGTAGTGCCTAAAACTCAAAAAGAGGTGTTAGAATATAGAACTCTGGTTCGGACAAGTTTATACCTGTTGGCTCATTAGGATCTCCACTGCTACGGTTAGATCATCGTCTGCAGCAGCAAGCGCAACCTCCACTTGTGTCTGAAGTTTACCCACAGGTTATTAAGACAATCGTGTCAATATTTTGTTTCTAATGATGGAAAAGCTCAAGAAACATACCCTTTCGAAGCCCATGTCGACGAGTTTCAGGATTTGTTCTTCAGAAGCAGCGACACGACCCTGCGTCTAACAGTTCGATGAGAGAAAAGCTTCTAGATACCTTGAAAGGGCTCCCGCGTCTGCGGCAAAATCTAAAACAAGGAACTAACCTGGGATTGAGGCAGGGCTGCTGCATTTGCTATTGGAACCTGTCTGCAAACAGTTGACAAATGAGGGTGAGGTTGAAGGAATGGTGCATCGTAAGCTGATAATTCATACATTGTAGAAATTAAATACCTTGTGGTGGGGTTTGGCTCTGTCATGCCGGTCACAGTTGCATCAGAAAGGCGGTTTGGAGAGCTGCTATCTTCCAACAGTCTAGCATGGAGGTTTGGGTCTGTTTCTCCAGCTGGAGCGGTGGGATCACGGGCAGTGCTAA
This sequence comes from Pseudoturritis turrita, assembly GCA_900406555.1. Taxonomy (NCBI): domain Eukaryota; kingdom Viridiplantae; phylum Streptophyta; class Magnoliopsida; order Brassicales; family Brassicaceae; genus Pseudoturritis; species Pseudoturritis turrita. The sequence continues at coordinate 2,458,627 of OVBL01000313.1, read as the reverse complement.
GAGTTCTACCTCTTCCCGGAAATCTACTGTCCTCAGAAGACTGCAAGTGAAGTAGTATGGTTAAGATCATAGATGTGAGTGCATCCACCAAGGCAAAGAAAAGTGACTAAAAAGATTAGTATGAACATACCTGATTAGATGCTTCCCTCTGTGGCAACCATGAAGACAAGGATCTCCAAGCATTTCCTGTGGAGAAACCACTGTTCAGAGAAAAATGTCATTTTGCTGTTCTCTAGGCAAGCAGTTCAGTTTTTCGGATGTAGTTAGGTATTCGCACCTGGATGTCGTGTTTTGTACAGAATAAGTGGGCATGTAGCTGGAAGGATTCCCACCAGTGCACATAATGAATTTGGGTCGCCTTACGCAGCTAGACTGGAAAAGGAGATAGAATCTTGATGAGCGTCGATTAATTCAGTAAGAAATATGTCTGTTGCAGCACTCACAGCCTCATATCAAATAACAACAAAACTAGGTGGTTGCCAATTAACGTTGTAGTAAGTAGATGTAAATAAAGTGGTACGATTTTTTGGTTCTCGATGGCTTCTCAATTAACAAAAGAAACGAAACTTCAAGAAGCCAGATCTTCTCAAGTACTTACCATCCAGGAGGCTGACTCAATGGTGGAGAAAAATGAAGAGCCAGGCATCAGGAAATTGAAGAGGCCATAAGAATCTGAAATCCAAAGGGACGAACAGATTAGCTGCAAAAAAAATGCAGGTTTAGAAAGCAGAAGGCAATGAAACAGGAAAAAAATCATACATGAAAATCCAGACAGGATGCCACATAGGTGTCCGAGCAGTGAAACATTTGTCATGAGAAGCTGGAATGCTATCAATAAGAGCCATGGATACCTGCAAACGGAAACAAATTTTACGTCATATATGCAACAAGAAATGCATGTGGTTATTAAGATGCTGACAAGCAAGATAATGAGCTTACAGTTTAGCGGGCACGTTGAAGAGACCAAACACACTGCACAGAGAAAGAAAGCAGCAAATCAAGATATGTGAGATGTCTCATGAATACAAAGGATTGACAAAACAACCAACACGCAGAAGACATTAAACGGCATTTTAAAATATATGTGCAGAAGGCGCTTTCACAGGCATGTGTAGCATTAACATGTTTGGAGAGAATGTTTCTCAATTCTAATGACAAGCTCATATTTGCTTGCACTTTAATCTCCCAGAGTATAAAAATTATTTAAATAGCCATAGAAAAGGCTTACCTCCTAGAAGTGACTCCACTGAGACTTGTCTCTATGACAATCATAGAAAACAAGATTCCTGAGAATCCAATCGCGCATTCATTCATGAGATGATCATATTGATAGAAGGGATTATATGTTGCCAAGGATGCTATAAGAAGATGCAATATGGCATTGGTTGTTGCCAGCAAAATTGTCAGGTAAAGCAAGCGGACAGATCCCATGATTCTCTCCAGCTCGGAGCCCATAGGAACCAATGCCATCATGTTGAACAGAACGTGAAGCAGCGATCCATGAAAAATAATGGCTGTATAAAACCTATAAACTGCACAACAGATAATGGGAAAAGAGCAAACAAGAGAAATACAATCAAGACAGTTCAGACATCTCATTTAAAATGCAATGAAGTTACCTAAACCAGTTTACAAGACAAAATATCCTTCAGAAAATGTAACTTTCAGTGACAATAGGAATATCAGCAACTTGGATAATTTGTTTCAAGAACCAAAGCCTCGATACTACAAGAACATACCTTGGAACCGCGATATAATTGCCGAGGGTAAGAAGCATACTTCATAGAAAGTGTCATATCCAATTAAGAGGCATATCAAATAAATGAGCCCACAAACTACCACCACTGATGACGTGAGAAACGGTATTGCATTCCACCATTGTCCAACTCTAGTTTGAACCCCAGCCTATGACAAAATAAAAAATCCAGCAAATCACAACCGACCCTATTACAAGACTTTTACCAGTTAAAAACTAAACCTTGTGCCAATCTCTACTTGTCCAGACATGGAACCTGATTGTCTGATTCCATGACAAATATCTATATATTTGACCTATTAATCTCAGATATCTTACAAGGAGCTCCTAAGGGTGAATTACAATAGTCTGATTGATCCAGAGTCAAATTTTGATAGTAGAACGGTGGTGTTTTCATATTAAAACCGGTGAAGTTCGATTACAATACCCAGAACTACCTGAAACAACACAATCTAACGGATCAAAACACAAACAGAAGCTGCTATAACCTATATGATGAAGAGAATGTTTCTACAACGAACGATTGGCCACGAAACTAAAGCTACGCCGAATCGAATTGCTAATTAGTAAGCTCTACGGAATTAACAGACACTCGTACTGATTTTCTGCTATCAGTTCACTAGGAGTTTCTCGGTAATCAAAACAAGCGAAAACCTCAGCAATTTCTGATTAGGATCGAGGAAAATAGCTGAGCAGAAGTGGAAAATTAAGCAGATCTCACCTCGGTAACAATGTTCGGTCTCATTTTCCCAAGTCGCAAGAATTAGTCTTATTCTCTGCTGATTGTGTGTATTTGAATATCGACGACCATGGAAGAACCTTTGCTTCTCTCTCGTCGTCTCTCTCTCACACCGTAAAAGACTCTTCTCGAGATCTTAACTTCTTCAACCCGGTTTATACCTTTGGTCCGCGTAGTGGTTAGCGAACCGAATCAGACCAGCTTTTAATTTATCTACTTTCAGTTTTGAAAATTCCAAACGAGAAAACATGAACTCGACAATAAAATAAAAATTTAATCGTTTTGAATAGTTTTGTGTTCTACTGATTGGATCGATCTTATGTCACAAACATTTGTTATATATCTTTTTGGTAATGCAATACAATATCAATAACCAAAACTTTGATATTTCAACAACAGAGCTTTCTTTCACCAAACTATTCAACTGATCAATCAGAGTTAAGATTTGCGGTTGCAACAAGATACAGAACAGAGCACGGTTGAACAGTGACGTAACGAAGAGAATCAATTATGAAAAACTCCAAGACCAGCTGAGAAATGAGATGACAATTGATGGAAGACACGAGCGTTCTCCGCCACAAAACCTTACTCCCGATGGGGTTGAGACACCGGAAACCTGAGATCGGTTGAACAAGACAGGAAAGGAAGATTACGTCTCTTACAGACAAACAATTGCTTTGTTTCTTGTGATCAGAGGGATACAAGAACCATCATTAGAGAAGCAACTTGCAAACAAGTCAACATAGATGGTAGATGAAAAGATGGACAACTCACAACTAGCTGTCTTCTTCCAAGCCTCCTAATCTGGTACCTGGATCATAACTTATAAACAGTCGAAACTCGTTCCCGAGTTTGCTAGAGTGATGAGGCTTAAACACACAAGGGCGAACACCCAATAGCTCAGCCCCCCGCTCTCTCTGCACCTCTCCTGCAAGAGGTATAATATCTCTCAGTTAATAAAACATAAAAAACCTACGAAATGGACTCGAGAAAAGAGAAGCCATAGATGTACCTGTGAGAAGAAGCAACAAAGAATCTACTGGACTTGCGAGGAATGAAATTGTTTGGGTAACTCTTTCCAAACATTCTTTACTCTGCCAAGCATAAAACGGATCAAGATCACTAATCTGCTTATTAGAATAGCAAACAATAGAAACACAAAACCATCATAGATTAATGATGTCCCCACAAGTACTTTATCCACGAAATGTGTTGGATGATAACGACAAGGCGGCAGAGAGCCACAAAGCATCCATCTTTAAGAACTGAGAATTAAGCCATGACCAGAAACAACTGATAAACCTCCATTTGTAAGAGTAGTACATCTTTAAACTTTCAAACCAGCAGGCTAGCAAAAAGCCTATACACACTCTTCTTTCATCTCGTTCTTATTTTGGACTTTCGATAGTTTTTTAGAAGAAAACTACAATACAAGATTTGGGAGGTATGTATAAGCAATGCCCATCGCACACAAGCTTTTTCAATGTCGCAAGTTAAGAACTTTAAAAAGGGAAACAGAAAAGTTAAAAACTTCAAGAAATTTTTACCAAGTAGGGAGGATCTGCAACGATTATATGGAAGCAATGTTTCAGCTGCAATGGCAGATCTTCTGGTTCGTTGTAATCATAAAACGTAAATTCACTTCCATATCTCTCAAATCTCATATCGTACTCCAGCAATTGCACCTGGAGACTCGGATCTTTTTTCTAACTCACAAACCAAACCAAGAACACAGAAATTTAGCAACAACAACAACAAAAGTATCGATCTTTAGCAAAACGGAAAAACCGATCTGTCGTACCTTGAGATAAACGTAGAGAGTAGGACATGCGATGCAAGTGATTCGACAGCCTGAGAATCTATCAGAGAGAGTGACCACTTCATCAGCTACAGTCTCTGCTGTTTCAGGTTCGTACCAGAATTGGCTGAGTCTCCAATCTTCCGTAACTAGCTCCACTTCATCGGATTCCTCTCCTCCGGCGACGGAAGACGCCGCCGGCGTGCTCGAGACAGTCTTGTTCTGGTCGGCTAGAAATTCCTGGAGCGCCGCCAATGCTTGAGAGCTCAATACTACTGGATCGTCATCTTCTACATCTCCGTCTCGTGGAGCTGAAACTTCGCCGTTTAGTTTCCGGAGCTCATCTTCTCCTTCCATTGAGTTTCAGCGTCGGCGTTTCAGGATAAAGTTAGATTCCTCGGAAAGGAGAGGAGCTTAACGGACACGGGCAATACCTGGTTTAGTGGTTACTGATTAGGGTTTTGGTTCTGCTTGCGTTTATAGATATTTTTCATAAAAGGTCACCAATTTTTGAAGATTTATACAAAATACTTATTTTTTAGTGTTTTTGATATAGGTTTCAATTGTAATTTTTTAAAAATTTGTTTTATACCTTCAATAAATCAAATTAATGAATAATTATTTTCTCGAACAAATACACGTAATTATTATTGACAGACAAATCTATGTAGATATAGGTTTTATTTAAGTGAGATTTGTAAAAATTATATGTTTAAAATTTTAAATTTATATCTAATAAATTTTAACAATTCGGTTCAATATGATAGTATAATGGTGATTTTATGAAAGTACTATGGTGATTTTGAAATTAGCTTGTATTTTTTTATCTGAGAAAATGTGTTTTTATTAAAATTGCTTCTAAGAAGTTGGTGATTTTTGATAGATTTTTTTTGGGGTCAAATTTTAATTTTGGATTTGTAAAAGCTAATCAAATGTTTATAATTCCAAAAATTTCCTGATTAACGCCGTCAATATAACTGGACGGGAAACAAAACGGTGCCGTTTTTGGAACGGCCAAATTTAGAAGAAACAGAGAAGCTAACAAAAATTACAGTGCGATCGTGTAAAGCTCTCTCTATGTTTAGGAGCTCAAGAGAAGAAAAAACAGAGGACTCTATTTTCTCCCCCGCCAATGGAACACATTCGCATCGATAGATTGAGATTTCACGAGAATCTCGTAATCAGAAATGGCCGCCATTATCGTTCTCTCTCACGTTCCCATCTAATCCTAGACACCAAACACCATTCAAGAGTGTTCGTACGCTTTCTCCTCATTTCCACTTTTCCGGATTTCTTTTTGGCTCTGTTCTTTTTCTTCCATTAAAGCACCTGTTCTGTCTCATTTCGTCTCGTGGGTTGTGTTTGACTCGCATTTATTTCGAGGTCTGGCTTCTTCTTCACCCTTTTTGTTTCTTTATCCCGAAGAAGAGAACTTAGGAGGAATCTCGTATTTTTGGGTCAATGTTGCATGATTCGTGCATGAATTTCCTGTTTTCGGTGATTAGAAAAGGCAAAGCATGAAAATTTAGAAAAAGATGGTGAAAATTTTGGAAAATTTTAGTGTTTTGTGTGTTTGATTGGTGATCGTATTGTGTTTGATGAAATGTCTCAGTGGTGGTATTTGAATATCTGACATTTTTCAGGGACGCAGCAAGGAAATGCTTGAATCTGGTTTCGAGTGAAAATGGGTTTGTATTCGTGACAACTTCTATAAATCTTTATTTTTTCTTGGCTGGTCAATAATGGAGCAAAAAACATTTGATTTGGAATAACATTTTCTGGTTGGATTTGAAGATAGTTCTGAGATACATTTGTCTTGGTTCTGCAGAAATGAAGACCATTCTTCGATCAATCAGCTTTAATGACAATGACTCGGATTCAACCATCACTGAATCACCTGAAACTAGAAAGACGCTATACAACAGATCCCTTAGCGTTAAAGGGACACAGCTATCCAGAATTTCTACAGGAGATGTGGAGAACACCTTTTCTGAAAAACCTTTAACTTTTATGAAAGAAGATGACAGATATAAAATGCGAAGATGGAAACCTTTTTCGGAAAACGATATTGGAAATGAATTTTTAGCGTTATTAATAGGTGACGGAAGATACCAAGCTGCGTTAAAGTTGCAGAAGGTTTATAGAAGCTTTCGTACCAGAAGAAGGCTAGCTGATTGTGCTGTAGTTGTTGAGCAAAGATGGTTCGTACAGCTATAATTGTTGGCATTGTATATATAGAAGAGAATGTAATTACCTGTTTTGTAACTAAATGGTATTTGCAGGTGGAAGGTACTTGACTTTGCTGAACTTAAAAGAAGTTCTATATCGTTTTTTGAAATCGAGAAGCAAGAGACTGCAGTTTCACGCTGGTCTAGAGCAAGAACAAGAGCTGCAAAGGTAAGAACTTTGCAGAAACATGTTGGTTTGATGGTCCCATTTTCTTGCCTTGCTCCAATCTTTAACTCATGTTTTGACAATTTTATCTGTTAGGTGGGTAAAGGCTTGTCAAAAGACGAGAAAGCTAGGAAGTTGGCTTTGCAGCACTGGCTTGAGGCAGTAAGAATATTTTTGTACAATGTCTTTTGCTGTGGATATAAGTTTTGTGTAAAGTCATATGTGATCTTAATTTTCTAGCTTAACAGATTGATCCTCGACATCGCTATGGCCACAATCTGCAATTCTATTATCATGCTTGGCTCCACTGTGACAGTAAACAACCCTTTTTTTATTGGTAAGTTTACTATTACACAATCAAAAGTATGACAGTATCAGGAGTACATACGTTTTAGGAGCTAACATCCAACTTTACATGTAGGCTTGACATAGGACAAGGAAAGGAATTGAATCACGAAAGATGTCCAAGATCAAAACTTTACCAACAAAGCATCAAGTATCTTGGTCCGGTGAGTTTTACACTCTAGTTTCTGTGCTTGGTAGACCAATTTTGATGAACTTCAGATATTGTATTCTCTTCAACAAAACTTGGTAGACAAATGTTTTTTGGAAAACAAATAATTTTACGATGTTATTGACATGCTTGTTAGATATGTTTTTGGTAATGCTTTATTCTTTCTTACAAACAGACTGAAAGGGAGGCATATGAAGTGGTAATCGAGAATGCGAAACTAATCTATAAGCATAGTGGGATAGTTCTCGACACAAAAGAAGGTCCTCCAGATGCAAAGTGGATTTTTGTTCTAAGCGTATCTAAGATATTGTATGCTGGAATGAAGAAAAAGGGAAACTTTCAACACTCAAGTTTTCTAGCCGGCGGAGCTACATTATCTGCTGGAAGAATTGTTGTTGACGATGGTGTACTTAAGGTGAAAGAAAGAATTTTCCTTGAGTTGTTCCTCGTTTATTCTTTTGCAAAAGAAGAGAATTAATACTTTGCTAAAACTCTGTGTACTAAGTTTGATTTCTTTGTATGATCTTTTCAGGCAGTTTGGCCTCACAGTGGACATTATCTTCCAACAGAAGAGAACTTTCAGGCGTTCATGTCGTTTCTTAGGGAGAACAATGTAGACCTCACCAATGTAAAGGTACAACATTTCATAGTTTTGGATCTGGTTTGTGTTTAGGCTATGATTCACGCAATTACAGAGACTTTCTTTTTCGTTTTCTGCAGAAGAGGTCAGATGAAGAAGATGGAGAAGCTCATGCTAAGGTCAAGCGCATGCCTTCAAGAATCAAAGAGACCGAAGAAGAACCATCTGACTTTGTGGACGCTGAGACCGGTGAAAGCCCGAACACTAAACTCAACAAGCATCCAGAGCTACAAACATTAACAAGGTTCCATTCAAAACTTTCAAGCCAGGAGATTCCCAACGAAGACAACAACATGATTGAGGATGATGAAGAAGAACCTGAAACACCTTCAGAACAAGGGTATGAGACAGCAGAAGAGACATTCATAGCTGAGGAAGAGTTCACATACCCGAAATCGAATCTGTTCGATGAAGACATTCAAGAATACGAGAAGCCTGTCCTGAAGGAGAAGATAATGAAACGGATAGATTCACACAAAGGAATTAAATCTTACCAGTTAGCTGAGCGGCTACATTCGAGATGGAGTACAGGTGCAGGCCCTAGGATCAGTTGTATGAGAGATTACCCTTCAGAGCTCCAATTTAGGGTTCTTGAGCAAGCTCAACTATCTCCAAGAGCTTCAAGCTCTTCTAACTTATCTCCTTTTGCCCCGGTTAGATCACGAGGAACAAGTCTTGGGAGAAGTCCTTTGGCTCAAGAACTTGAGATGCTTTAGGTCTATATTTATATATATATATGAAGCAATTGCTCATGTGATGAAGTGACCGGCTTGAATATTTTTGGCTACGCAAGGTGCAGAACTAGGGCTTAAATGAAGAATGGTCTTCTTATGCGTCTTCCTTGTTTTTCAAGTCACCTTTCCATTGTTTTTTTTTGTTGCTGTGGTAAATGTCTGCATAATTGGAAAAGCATAAAATTGTTTTTTTCATACTTTTTGTCGTGTGATTATTTTGTAAACTCACTGAATCATATAAAGTCGATGTCCCATTAGTGATAACTAATCTTCGCTAAATTTTAAGTGTCCATAGAAAATATTAATCCAAAATAAATCAAACCAATCCGGTCATATTACCCTAAAATTGATTTGAAGCTAAACCATATGTGGACAAAACCCGGTTCTATTTTCATTTATTTCTTTTATTAAATTATATTAAACTAGATAAACGCCGGTTTGTAATCTAATCTTATTATATAAAGAAGAATGTACTTAAAATTATAACTCATTAGATCGTGACATGTGTCATTTTAATTGAGATGATGACACGTGTTAATATACTAATGTATAAAGTTAATTTTAATTTTAATAATATTTCTTTTTTATCTAAAAGTTAAAAGAAAAATACATCATCGCAAAAAAAAAAATGTCCTAACATAACAAAAAAAGTCAATGTCCTTCTGTGAAAAAAATTGTCATTAAAAAAAGGGAAAAAATTTTGTAAACAAAATGTCACTAAAAAGATAAAAGAAAAATTTGTAAATGTCATTAAAAAAAGAAAATTGTCATTAGAAAAAGGGAAAATTTGTAAACAAAATGTCACTAAAAAGGTAAAGTAAAATTTGTAAAAAATGTCATTAAAAAAGGTAAAAGAGAAAATTTGTAAAAAATATCATTAAAAAAGAGAAAATTTTTGTTTCATGTCAATACGTTTAAAAACAAAAAAAGAAAAAATGCCATAACTAATCGAAAAAGAAAGGAAAAAAAATACATCATTGAAAAAATTTGTAAAAAAAAATGTCATTAAATAAAGGTAAATGGGAAAATTTGTAAAAAATGTTATTAAAAAAAAGTAAAAGAGAAAATTTGTAAAAAAAAAGTATCATTAAAAAGGAAAATTTGTTACGTATCAATACGTTTAAAAACAAAAAAAGGAAAAATGTCATAACTAATCGAGAATTCGAGAGTTCCACAAATCGATCAAAGCTATTTTACTTTAAATTTTTCCTAACGTGAGTGTAACACGTAGGCAAAATCGTAACTCACCAGATCGTGACATGTGTTAATTTTAATTGAGATTGTGACACGTGTCAATATATTAATATAAAAATATAATACATCATCGCAAAAAAAAAAAATCCTAACGTAACAAAAAAAGTCAATGTCCTTCTGTAAAAAGTAGTCATTAAAAAAACGGAAAATTTATAAACAAAATGTCACTAAAAAGGTAAAAGAAAAATTTGTAAAAAAATGTCATTAAAAAAAAGTAAAAGAGAAAATTTGTAAAAAATATCATTAAAAAAGAGAAAAAATTTGTTTCATATCAATACGTTTAAAAACAAAAACAAAAAATAAAAAAAAGGTAAAAGGGAAAATTTGTAAAAAAAAATATCATTAAAAAGGGAAAATTTGTTTCATGTCAATACGTTTAAAAAAAAAAAAAAAAAAAAAATGTCATAACTAATCGATAAAGAAAAGAAAAAAAATACATCATTCAAGCAAATCATGAATTCGAGAGTTCCACAAATCCATCAAAGCTATTTTACTTTAAATTTTGCCCAACGTGAGTGTGACACGTAGGCAAAATCGTAACTCACCAGATCGTGACATGTGTTAATTTTAATTGAGATTGTGACATGTGTCAATATATTAATACAAAAATATAAATTTTCTTTCTCTACATTGTTTATTTCTTAAATCAAGGTGTAGTGTAACTAAAAGGAAATAATAGTCTAAAATAAAATAAGACATGTTATTAAAAAAAATTAAAAGGAAATAGTAAATCAAAAAGACTAAAAAAAAGAAAATAAGACAAATTTTTTATAATTGTAGTGTAACTAAAATAAAATAATAGTCAAAAAAAAGAAAATAAGACATATTATTAAAAAATTAAAAGGAAATACTAAATAAAAAAACTAAAAAAGGAAAATAAGACAAATTATTTCCAATTTCTAAAAGTATTAGTGCGGCATATAAAAAAATTGATATTCATGAGATTACGACATGTTTTGTTAATACTTTTAAATTTATTTACTAATATATTTTGTTAATTTTCTTACTATTTGCTTAACACTAATGACATATATAGACAAAAATTTGATTGAATGTATTATGCATATATTATTTTGATATGAAAATTTTGGGTATTATTGATTGACAAGGAATGCATGGAGTAAAAATATGGTTTTAATATTATGGATGAGATACATGAGTTGTATTGTGAGATGAAATACGTGGAGTTGAAATTCAGTTTGAAACAAAGTTACTAATCAACATCTAAAATAAGTGTGCGAGTAACAATCAAAATCTAAATATTTACATCAACAAGATTTAACATATATTTCTTACATTTTCATAAATTTTATCTTTATTAAATTTAATCGATTACCGACACATTTTACTTTATTTTTTATCATTTATAAATAAGCTATAATTAAAACCCCGCGTATTACACGGGTCCTAATCTAGTATTTTATAATCTGTAAAAAAAAGTTAATCAATTAAAAGTAGAAATCAAAATTAAATCAACCGTAAAAATAAATAAAATAAAATTGAGAACGCTGATGCAAAACCACTAATTCAGAAACTACCATTTATTTATTTACTTTGATTATTTTATAATTTAATTTTTCAATTAAATTTAATCACATATTTTCAAATTATTAGTTTTCCTATTCTATTTGAATTAATACTACTTTTTTAATCCATTTTTAAATCTTGATGAATTTATTCTCATGTTTTAGTTGAATTATTTTGAATCCTTTAATATTTTATAAACCGCACAAAAATGGAAAACAAAATCATATCATCCGTAAAAATAAATAAAATAAGATTGAAAATGTCGATGTAAAACCACTCATAGAAAAGCCTACAAATTATTTATTGATTTTGATTATCCTACTTTTTTTATATTAACTGAATTTTCAAAAAAATTTCACATATTTCTAAATTATTAGTTTTTTCTATTCCTATTTAAATTATGTTTACTTTTTATTATGTAACTACTCATGTGTCTTTTTTTTAACTCTTGACAAATCAATTTACGTATTTTTATTTGAATTAGACTTACTCACAGTTTTTAATCATATTTGAATTTTTCTTTTTCACTTATGAATCAAGTATTATCTTTCTTCCAACAAAAAACGCATTATATGTGTTTCATCACTTGGTTTCTTACTTTTTATAATTTTCACAACATGAGAACTTTCAAAATAATTTTATTCTCATACATTAATTTTACAATATTTAGGATGTCTACGTAGCGGTAAATCTTTTAAAAAACCACAATACAATGTACATTTTTTTAGTCTGATTTCAAAATATAATGATATTAGATTTTTTTTAATGGAAAATTTTATTTGACATGTGGCTAAAGCTAATTGGAAACAAAAATTTTAGAAGAGGTTATTGAAATTTTAAATTGGTTGGTGGGAAGATCGAGAGAGTATAAAATTGTTTAAATAAAGGTGAAATATTATAATCTTTAAATATTTGAGTATGTAAATCTAATTCTATTCAAAAGATTTTTACAAATGTATTTAATATTCTAATAAAAAATGCGTTTGATTTTTTTGTCATATCAATTTCTATTTAAAATCAAAATATATGTAAGCGTGTATATATGTAGCTTATTTAAATCTTTTTAATGAATTACTAAAATAAACTAATTGGAAAATGTTGAGATATGTTGTTTTTATCGAATAAGAGAGTAATCGATGGTTTTTTCAAATAAAAAACTGAAATAAAATTTGTGGAAGAGATTATTGAAGTTTGAAATTTCTTGGTGAGAAAATTGAGAGATAAAAAAAGGGAAAATTTGTAAACAAAATGTCACTAAAAAGGTAAAAGGAAATTTGTAAAAAATGTCATTAAAAAAAGGTAAAAGAGAAAATTTGTAAAAAATATCATTAAAAAAGAGAAAAAATTTGTTTCATGTCAATACGTTTAAAAAAAAAAAAAATGCCATAACTAATCGAGAAAGAAAGGAAAAAAAAATACATCATTGGAAAAATTTGTAAAAAAAAATGTCATTAAATAAAGGTAAATGGGAAAATTGTCAAAAATGTTATTAAAAGAAGGTAAAAGGGAAAATTTGTAAAAAAAAAAATCATTAAAAAAAGAAAAAAATTTCATGTCAATACGTTTAAAAAAAAAAAAAAATGTCATAACTAATCGAGAAAGAAAAGAAAAAAAATTATCATTCAAGCAAATAATGAATTCGAGAGTTCCACAATGGAGTAAAAATATGGTTTTAATATTATGGATGAAATACATGAGTTGTATTGCGAGATGAAATATGTGGAGTTGAAATTCAGTTAGAAACAAAGTTACTAATCAACATCTAAAATAAGTGTGCGAGTAACAATCAAAATCTAAATATTTAAATCAACAAGATTTAACATATATTTCTTACCTTTTCATAAATTTTATCTTTATTAAATTTAATCGATTACCGACACGTTTTACTTTATTTTTTATCATTTATAAATAAGTTATAATTAAAACACCGCGTATTACGCGGATCCTAATCTAGAACAAATCTTATTCCAAGATGATGAAGAAACGCTATGTCCTGCACACAAATCAAATTATGGAAGATATATAGAACAACCTTGGTTAAGATTCACAAGTGGCTGCAGTCTCACGTATTGAGGGCCCATCTTAACTCTTGCAGCTATTGGGTTGCAAAGAACGAAATACATCAATGACTCATCAAAGAATTTAGCGCCAGCAACATCTCCATAACGCCATTTGTAAAACTCCAAAGAATGAACATCAGAATGTGCAATGCGGAAGCGTTCGTAAGGCTGAAAACAAAATGTATGAGAAACCAATTAAGGAAACATAATTTATGAGGCAATTGAATCCTGGAGAACAACTCTCCATTCAAGAACTTCTCTATGGAGTTCTTCGCAGTGCCATGACTTCTGAAAGAGGTGCCATCGACGACTTCATGGTTCCAGGAAGGGCTCTGAGATTTAAAGGGACAATGAGGAAGAAAGTTTGTCTGTTAGTCTTCGACTTGTCCGATGTCCCCCAAGATCAAATGGTAAATTTCAGTGATTGCCTCATAAATCTGTTGTTGGTTTTCCAGCGACGCCAAACTTGGAATTTTGCAGTGTTTGTAGTCCCAAGATGTTGCTTTCCATTCCCACATTCCGAAGGTGATTACCAGAGCTTAACATTATCTCCGTCCAAGAAGTGATCGCTAATAAGATCATGATTGGTTGTCTCTTCCTTATGTGAGAAATGTTCCTTGATCACAACTCTTAGGTTTGTCCTGAATTTAAACTTGAATTTACATGACCACTTCTTCCATAATGTTTCAAAATTGCGGGTTTGTCCAATTTGGTAACAGGTACTAACATGTTCTCTGCTTGTCAGCTTACTCATCCAGTAGTGCGGGACTTGTTCAATCATGATGAGCAATCCCATAGGTGCTTATTTAACTGTGAAGATGGGTAAGTTGCAAAGTGACGTGCCATTGGTTTTGACAGGCAGGGTGCTGAAGATGCCATCCAGAACTTGAACGGGACAGTCATCGGGAAAAACACTGTCCGGCTTTCTTGGGGACGAAGCCCCAACAAACAGGTACAAGAAAAATTAAATTGGATTAGTTGTTCTATATTAATGGAGCCTTATATGCATTTCTATCAGTATTGTCCAGGTCAAACTTAGTTTTAGATTGCTTTTGGGTCTTTATTTTTCTGTCTCCATGGGTTGGATAAAGTTATAGAAATCCTTAAAGCCAAAGTCAGTGGTTGACAATATATAGTAGGTATATTTGCGGACCATAACTCAAAAAATTTTTACACGTGTATTAATTAATATTCTAATGAGAAATTTTGAAACCTAATTCATCTTAATAAACGTAAAGGAAAAGAGGGTAAAAAAAGAATGGTTGTACGAAAAAAATAAAATCGAGATATATAATAAAGTCAATATTTAAAAGAATAGATCATGGTTATCAACTAACTATTTTAATGAATTATTTATTAAAAATTAATTATTTTTTTTATATATATTGATTTTTATAATCTACATTAATAAATACAAATGTATATGTTTTAAAAAAAATAAGATTTGTATGACACATGTCAAAATTTAATTAGAATAAAAATTACATGTGCTAAAATCCGATCGACCGACTGATTGACAAATGATAAGTTTGACCTAGCAAACTTTATTATATAATAAGATAGCACATTTCTTCTCATATCCGTCTCTCTCTCTCCCCCGCAACTCGCGAAACAAAGAAAACCCTAGATTCTCAATCGGAGACGGCAGCTTCTCGTCGGCGATTCCTTCCACCGGCGACGGCTACTCATTTCACAGGTCTCTCCATCTATTCCATCTCTATAACAGTTTATACGCCTTCTCTCTCTTTCTTCGATGATCTATTACGGATCTGTCTCCCCTTATCTGTGTGGTTCTGAGCTCTAAATTGAGCGGTGCTCTGTCTCCGTAATTGTCCGTTTCTTCGTCGATTTCGTTTCTCTGTCTCTGCTTTATTCTGATTTTGATTCTTTATGGTTTGTTTTTCAGTTTACGATTTGTTCGTTCCCGATTTAATTTTCATGGCTCATGTGATTCTTGTTTCTCGTTTTGTCTCTTGTTCCACTGAGATTGAGGTGTTTTTTCGACATATCTGACTGTATGTTTGCAAATTGGGTTGCCTCTTATTTTGTATTGTCTTTTGTTTGTGGAATGCAGATTCTGCTTGCTTCCATTGCCTAACGTTTACCTCTCCCGCTAAGAAAGATGTCTAAGTTCTTTGCTCAGGTTTCCTTCGAACCTTGTATACGTTTCGATAATTTCGTTAGCATGGTCTATTGGCTTGCCCCATTGGTTTTACTTACTTTACTTTCTCATTGTACCTTGTTCACCAGACTGGAAGTGACAGTGAATATGAGAGTGACATCGAGGAAGAGTTGGAAGAGGTTCAAGATACCAATGTTGGTGGTGCCTCACGTTACCTCCCAGGTGCCAGTGATAGTGATGATGATGATCTCCGTAAACGTGTTGTTCAGCCAGCCAAAGACAAGCGTTTTGAAGAGATGGTCAATACCGCGGAGCAGATGAAGAATGCCATGAAGATCAATGATTGGGTTAGTCTGCAAGAGAACTTTGATAAGATTAACAAGCAGCTGGAAAAAGTTATGAGGATTACAGAGGCTGTGAAGGCTCCAATCTTGTACATCAAAACCCTCGTGATGTTGGAGGATTTCTTAAATCAAGCTCTGGCCAACAAGGAAGCAAAGAAAAAGATGAGCACTAGTAACTCCAAGGCGTTGAATTCAATGAGACAGAGATTGAAGAAGAACAATAAGCTGTATGAAGAAGAAATTAATAAATATAGGGAGTCTCCGGAAACCGAGGAAGTGAAGGAATCAGAGGATGAAGATGCGGAAGATGATGAAGATGAAGATGAGGAGGATGACTTCGAGGATGATGTTGTTGTAGAGGCTGAATCTGAAGAGGATGACAAGACAGGTGATCCCTCTTGGGAGAAGATGCTAAGCAAGAAAGATAAGCTTATGGAAAAGTTGTATAATAAAGATCCAAAAGAGATCACATGGGACTGGGTTAACCAAAAATTCAAAGAAGTTGTGGCTGCCCGTGGCAGGAAGGGAACTGCACGATTTGAACTGGTTGATCAGCTTACACACCTGACAAGGATTGCCAAAACTCCAGCACAGAAACTTGAAATCTTGTTCAGTGTTCTTTCTGCACAGTTTGATGTGAATCCTGGTCTCAGCGGACACATGCCTATCAATGTCTGGAAGAAGTGTGTGAATAACATGCTTACGATACTGGACATTCTTGTCAAATATGATAACATCGTTGTCGATGATACGGTAGAGCCTGATGAGAATGAAACTTCAAAACCAGAAGATTTTGATGGAACAGTTCGGGTCTGGGGAAACCTTGTTGCATTCGTGGAGAGGATAGACACTGAATTTTTCAAGAGTTTGCAGTGCATAGATCCTCATACACGTGAGTATGTGGAGAGGTTGAGAGATGAGCCGATGTTTTTAGCTCTTGCTCAAAATATCCAGGACTACTTTGAGCGGACTGGTGACTACAAAGCTGCTGCGAAGGTAGCCTTAAGACGAGTTGAGTTAATTTACTACAAGCCTCAGGAAGTTTATGATGCCATGAGGAAACTGGCTGAGCTGGTGGTGGAGGAAGAAGAAGATAGCGAGGAGCCCAAAGAGGAAACTGGTCCTCCTCCTTCATTCATTGTTGTTCCAGAGGCTGTTCCTCGTAAGCCTACCTTCCCAGAGAGTAGTCGAGCTATGATGGATGTTCTTGTCTCCCTTATTTACAAACATGGAGATGAACGGACTAAAGCGCGTGCAATGTTATGTGATATCTATCACCATGCTTTAGTGGACAAGTTTGTGACTGCTAGGGATTTGTTGCTGATGAGTCATCTACAGGACAATATTCAGCACATGGACATCTCAACCCAGATCCTCTTTAACAGGTCCATGGCACAGGTTGGTCTCTGCGCGTTCCGGGTTGGAATGATTACCGAAGCTCACAGTTGCCTCTCTGAGCTGTACTCTGGTCAAAGGGTGCGGGAGTTGCTTGCTCAAGGTGTCTCGCAAAGTCGATACCACGAGAAGACTCCCGAGCAGGTACACATTTTTTGTTTGTATTACATTACATAGTGTCTTCTGTTGCATCTCAGGTTCAGAGAACTTGTTTCCTTCTTGTGTAATTGGATTCTATGTTCATGGTGTTTCATCAGTCTTTTTATATATAAAATGGAGCTAACTGTTTACAACCTTTTGGTCCCACCAGGAAAGATTGGAGAGGAGACGACAGATGCCATATCACATGCACATTAACCTTGAGCTTCTCGAGGCTGTTCATCTCATTTGTGCCATGCTACTAGAGGTCCCTAACATGGCAGCAAATTCTCATGATATCAGACGCAAGGTGATTAGCAAGAATTTCCGTCGCCTGCTCGAGGTCAGCGAGCGGCAAGCATTCACTGCTCCTCCTGAGAACGTCCGTGACCATATTATGGCAGCAACCCGAGCTCTCACCAAAGGAGACTTCCAAAAGGCTTTTGAAGTTTTGAACTCCCTTGATGTTTGGAAACTGCTCAAGAATCGTGAAACCATCCTTGATATGGTGAAGGCTAGGATCAAAGAAGAGGCTTTGAGGACCTACCTCTTCACATACTCGGCATCTTACGAGTCCCTAAGTCTAGATCAACTCGCCAAGATGTTTGATCTCTCTGAGAACCAAGTCCACAGCATCGTGAGCAAGATGATGATCAATGAAGAACTCCATGCAAACTGGGACCAACCTACACGTTGCATCGTCTTCCACGATGTCCAGCACAACAGGTTGCAAACCTTGGCTTTCCAGTTAACAGAGAAACTTGCTGTTCTTGCAGAGAGCAACGAAAGAGCAATGGAGGCTAGGACCGGTGGTGGCGGTCTTGATCTGAGTTCAAGGAGGAGAGACAACAATCAGGACTACGCTGGAGGAGCAGGTGGCGGAAAGTGGCAAGACAATACGTCTTACACCCAAGGAAGACAAGGTTACAATGGCGGTGGTAGATCTGGTTACGGTGGTAACAGATCATCTGGGCATGGTGGTCAGACAAGAGAGTGGTCTGGTCAGAACCGAGGGACAGGTGGGTATGCAGGAAGAGGTGGAACAGGGAACAGAGGAACGCAGATGGATGGTTCGAGCCGTATGGTAAGTCTTAACCGAGGTGTTCGTGCATAGACACACTTACTTGGTTACATTCAGTTTATTTAAAAGCCCCAAGGAGGAGAGAAATCATAAAGACTTTGTTGTTATTACTCTGTTTCTTCAACTGGTTCTAAGACCAGGAAACCGTTTGTTTATTCTACTTTTTTGTTCTGTTTAGGTTTTATTGTTTATCGTTAAAGAGATTTTGGTCTCATTGGAGGAACAAATAAATATGTTTTGGTACTTAATCAATTGTCCCTTCTCTTCTACCTGGAAGTGGAAATTTTTGGTCTTTTTATTTATACTGAATTTTGTCGAGAAGAGAAATGGCATTGGCATTTGCATATTCTCCTTTTAATTTGTTTCATTTTCATAAAAATGTTTTATAAGTATGTCTCCATTCAATATTTTATATCTAATATAAAAAAACAAAAACTTTTTGTGGCACAAAATTAAAAAAATCTTAAAAAAGGCAAATCACCATTAGAAGAAAGTTGAAAAAATCAAGGAATTTGACTAAATGGGCGTTGACTCAAGTCACGCAACCCACACACGTAGACCTCACTTTCAGAAAGTGGTGGCTCAAAACCGGTGGCTATGAAATTTTCCTATTAACTCGGTCTCAAATCTTTCGTCATAATCAATATTCTTACTAAATCTATTCTTCTGCTCTCTCTTTTTCTCTCTGCCAGCGAACATCCATTGGAGCTCCTCACTAAACGGCCCGAGAGACATCCCAAGAGCATAAATTGGATAATTGTCGTCTAATTCTGTTTCTTAGGTTTTTGACTTTGAAACCCAGAAAAAATCAACTTAAATCTCTCTACTCCATTCTCTCTCTCTCTCTCTCTCCTCTTTCTTGTTTCAAGAAAGAGGGAGGGAAAAAAGGAGGAAGAAGAAGTTTCTAGAAAGATCAATGGAAGGTCCAGGGACATGGCAAGGATTGATCCTCGTGGGTATTGTGACATGGATCTGTGTTTCTTCCTATCTGAAATTAACCCATAAATTTAGATCTCTCCTACAACCATGGGTCGCTCGTCAAGTCGTCGGTGGTGTTCCTTTCATTCTCGATATCCAGGTGCCTAATTAGCCTAAATCAATCAGCTTTACAAACCCAAGTAGTGGAATTGAAGTTGATTTTGCCTTTGACTTTTGAATTGGGGATCAATAAAGTTTCTTTTCCTTTTTTGTGGAAACTGTTTTGCAGAAACATCAGAATGGAGTGTTGGATGCTTTCTTCTCAGGGCTATCATGTGTTGTCTCAGTGCCCTTTTACACTGCTTTCTTGCCTTTGCTCTTCTGGGTAACATTAAAGTTGGAAACTTTAGTCTTAGATATGGCCTGTTAATGTGGATATGATTGTTACTTTGAAGTTTACTAATCGATGAGTGTGATTGCGTGGTGATTTCGCAGAGTGGACATGGTAGATTGGCTAGGCAGATGACTCTATTGATAGCATTCTGTGATTACTTGGGGAACTGCATCAAGGTATAACACATTCATTCTCTTAGTTTAGAAGTTTAAACGAAGGAACTCTCTGTTTATATCGTCTTCTGTATTTAGGATGTGGTATCAGCTCCTCGTCCGAGCTGCCCACCAGTCAGAAGGATTACTGCCACAAAAGATGAGGAAGATAATGCAATGGAATATGGCTTGCCTTCTTCACATACTTTAAACACAGTTTGTTTATCTGGGTATGTTATCTGCAGAATCCCGTAGTTATTTCCTGGCTAGTAATGTCTGCTCTCGGTATTACAATGCCGTGAGAAGATACCAAGTGCTGTAAGCCTGTAACTGGAATGCTATAGAATCACATAGTTGACAATGGATCAACTGATGCTTAATGATAGTTGTTTATTTGGATAAATATGAACCATTTAGTGTAATCTGTTTTCCTTGTTGTCAACAACATGCCGCTCTTTCGTAGAGCAAACGTTGCTGTGGGTATAGAGGTTTTAATACTTGTCTTCTTATTGGTTGGTGTTTCAGATATCTGTTGCACTATGTGTTATCCTCTTTTGAACACGAAAATGTGTCGATCCAATACTATGGATTTGCCCTCGCTTGTCTGTTGGTAGCCCTAATTGCCTTCGGTAAGATCAAACTCATACCAGAGAAATGCACATACCTTGTAAGTATCTGATTCCTCAATTGACATCATTGTTTTTCTTCCTAGGAAGGATTTACTTGGGTATGCACAGTGTGGTTGATATCATTGCTGGTCTTGCCATAGGAGTCCTGATTCTAGGCCTTTGGCTTACCGTCAACGAAAAAATCGATGATTTCATTACCTCAAAACAGAACGGTAAGCATCATTGCTCCTAGTTTCACAAATGCTTCTACTTGCAAACACCTAATAACAGAGAAGCCATGACTCTGTGGACTGTGCAGTTAGCTCCTTCTGGACTGCTCTGAGTTTCTTATTGCTCTTTGCTTATCCGACTCCTGAGCACCCAACTCCAAGCTACGAGTATCACACCGCCTTCACTGGGGTTGCCCTAGGAATTGTAAGCAATCAAGAAATGTTATATAGTGCAGAAGTGTTGATAGTTTATCCAGACAATGGCCTTAGTTGATGATTTTACTTGTCGTAGGTGACTGGAGTTCAGCAAACGTACAGCCAATTCCACCACGAAGGAGCTCCACGAATCTTCTCACCAGAGCTTTCGGTTTCAGCCTACCTTGGGAGAGTCATGGTGGGGATTCCGACGATACTTTTAGTGAAATTCTGCAGCAAATCCCTTGCAAAATGGATCTTGCCAACAGCATCCAACGCACTTGGGATTCCAATAAGATCCAGCACGTACATTCCCAAACTCAAGCTCGACAATGGATATGCGAATGGGAAGAAGACGGGCGATACCAAGAACTCGGCTGGGTATTTACAGAAACTGTGCGAGTTCTTGAACCAGGACTCGTTTGATATTGACACTGGTATAAGGTTCTTGCAATACGCAGGCCTTGCCTGGTCTGTTGTTGATCTTGTTCCTTCGCTATTCTCTTACATTAACTTGTAGTAACAGTTTCATCGTCTAGTATTATAAAATCTTGCGTACCACTGTTCATCACTTGACCCATACACAGTCTCCATTGTTGTGGATTTAAAGAAGTTCATATTCGTCGGGATTATATCAAAATGGTGAGAAAGCAAAAATTGAAGGGAAGAATGAAGTGAAATTAACTCAAAATAATATCTCACAAGAAACAGGTTCTGATGCAGAAGGAAGCTGAATAAGTTCAGCCAAACACAAATATTCATGGGGTTTTTAAAGTTAAGTGACCTCGTTGCCTATATTACACTATTCCAGAGGGTGATGGCTAAATTGATTTAAGGAGAAGCAACCTGGAACACAAATGCGTTGAACCAAATGGAATAAGCAGAGATCTTCAAAAACCAACAACCGGACTTTGCAGCTGCGAGAGGAGCTGACTCGTCTTCACAGGAAGTAGTCGGGCGTCCTTCGGGTAACATCTGGCTCTCCTCTCCTCGGGGCTGGTTCAAACTGTTTCATGATTTAGACTCTCTGTTAGTTTCTTTTCCCCCAAAAAAGAGGTTAAAACGAAGATTTCTGGACATAATTTGGGCAAAGACCTGAATGAAGGTGTGGTTCCTGCAGTCATCGACCTCAAGAATCGAGGCCATGTTACCACAGCGATAGCAATAGTTTGGTGCACTGAAAATAGTAACCACCTTTTGCTCCTGTCAACGGGAATATATTTAGACATCGTGAGCAAAGATTTTCAGGTTTAATTAATCTATGCAGGAAAGAGGAGTTTGATTGAATTACGTGTGCCCAGTTGAATCCATCCATAACCAGCTGATGCGCTCGAGCAATCAGTTTTAAGTTGTTAGTGTGGTTGAATTGTTCGGAAATGTCCTATGGATACAAAAATGAAAAAAGAAAGTCAGTTACACAATTATTTGGAACAAACAAAAAAAGGAGATTCAGGACAGCTTCTGAAACCGAGGCGTCGTATTTCAATACCTGACCAAATGTATATCCAGCACCACGAGGAGAGATTCCCCAGCCACACCTGTCATCAGGATCAGACCATAACAAGTCACACATAGGTCCTTCATGCGGAACTTCTTGAACTCGATCAAAGTTCCTAATGTTGTCAAGGGTCTCGATAGATGGTGACAATCCACCATGAAGGCAGAATATTTCTGACTCCACCTGCAAACAGGACATACAACATGCAATGGATAACCCCGTTATTTATTGGAACTAAAACTCTTCGAAAACACCCATCAGTTCAATCACACAAGTTATATTTAAAAGATCATCCACTCTTCCTTCTAGAAAGTATAAGTAGCAAATGCAATTTATATCGTCATTCACAGCATTTCAGAATACAAACCATCTCAAGTTGAAGACACTTGCCAACCAAATACACTAACACACGCACAAGCATGGATCAAAAAAGCAATCTTTTAAATGTATCGAATATTGAGAGCGCCAAAACAGACAATCGGTCATCAATATTACAGGAGTAAGATACCAGATTAAACTTCTGTAAGTCCTAACTTCATAAACCTGGAAAGAAAGGAGTAGCTTTTATGTACTAAATACTAACCAAGGCTGTCAGTGGGAAATAGTCAAAGAGGTCTGTGAATATTTTCCAAACATTCGCATTGCCATACCTGCAAGTACAAAGAAGTTTTGTATTAGTGAAAAAAGAAGTACCATGACATAAACAAAGCGAGTTAGCAGTTTATACAACATCAGGATGTTATGCCGGGAGACTCACTTTCGGAGGCATTCATCATAAAATCCATAGACCTGAGTAATCTGCCAGAGCGAAAAAAGTGTATTAAACCATGAGTCAGATAAAAAGTTGGGAGGACAGAAAAGTACAGCAAACAAAATATAGGAAAAGCTTAACTGACTTGTAAATGTATATAGCATGGACATGAATAAATAAATTGTAATTATAAGAGGGTCTCATCTAAAATTTCATTGACAGAAAACAGAATAACTATGTCAATACTGTATACCTCAGAAGGTGAACGTACAAGTAGAGACAATGGGATAACTTATAAAAAAGTTGGTTTACCTGACGACTTTCATGGTTTCCTCTAAGAATAGTGATTCGCTGAGGATACCGTACTTTCAAGCCAACTAACAGCTGGAAAAGGGATTAAAAAGAAAGAAAGGGTATCAGCATCGTAAATCTAACATACATACATAAACGTTAAGAAGTGAAAACATCCAGTATAGACACAAGATATTTTATTTAACAACATAACAAGAAAAATGATGTCTTTCTACTAGGAAATCAGAAAAAAATTGTTGAACAAAAAAAAAGTCTGCAGATGGTATAAACTAGTACCGTAACAGTTTCGACAGAATAATATCCACGGTCGACATAGTCTCCCATAAATAGATAGTTGGTATCAGGGCACTGCAAAAGAGAGCAAGAGAACATTCATAAGGTTTAGTAAAAGCTGGTAGTAGATGGACAACAAAAATTAGAACCAGAAACGAAACTTAAACGCCACTTTCAGATATAACCCCTGAGAAAAGGCTCCAAATAATTCTGATTATTCAGTGAGCATCCACTCAGACTTTGTATTCCCCAGCCAGAACTAATAATTGCTAGAAAAGACGGATGCTGAATAAAAAAACAAAGCTTGCATCTTTGTGTCCATTGTGCATCTCAGTAAGTGATATAGATGTTACCTTTCCTCCTATACGGAAAAGCTCTGCAAGATCATGGAACTGTCCATGAATATCACCGCAGATTGTCACGGGGCTTTTGACAGGCTGCATGCGGGAAAAATGTAAAAATTTAACTCTACTTAAACCAACCAAAATGAATGTGTGCTTAAAATGAATTCTGGTTACACAATCTACCACATGGGAACTATGATTTACCAAGAGATACGATATCAAGAACTAACCTGAACATTGCTTTCATCCATCAAGATCTCCTTGGCTTTCTCGCATAATGCTCGAACCTAAAGAAAATAAAGTCAACACTGCCAATGATAAGTTCATCTTTCACCTCCTTACTTCCTAAAGATATACATGACTAACAGTAATATCCAATATCAAAAACATAACATTAAAATGTCATCAATATGACACAAGCAGCAAACAGAAAAGCTCATTTCCAGCCAAAAAGACATTTTTTACAGACATTGATCAGTTTTCCCTCGATATCAGCTCCAGGCGGTCTTTTACCGAGTTGCAACATCTCTCTCACACCAGCAAAAACTATTTTCATTTTTTATCTTTTCCCCCAATTGAAAATCCAGTAATGTATCTAACTGATGAGATTTGATTTTGTTAATCACATATTCGAAATGATAATTTTGATGTGGGTCACACAATCCCACACTACAAGGAATATCAAAATGCGAGTTAATCACCTATTCGGGACCCAATACAGCCATAATTTCATCTTGAAACGATATAATAAAATCCAAATTTTTCAACCCATAAAACTGGCGTGAAAATGAGAACATTCAACTTAGAAGATCTTATCGACAAATCAGACATCAAATCGCATACTCGCATAAAGAAAAATAAAAACCCACCCTTTCATTCGAAACAAAAGGAACAAAACATGAGATCTAATCATCGATACGTTCCAAGTTCACCCGAAAAACTAAAATACGGATCCAATTTAAACGACGAAAAAACGAAAAAAAAATTGTAATCTAACACAATCGCATGCACCTGTTGCTCGGAGAGGGGCTTGCACTGCATGAGCTGCGAGATCTGCTCATCTAGATCGAGGGTTGAGTCCGTCGGAAGAGAATTCGCGCCCATCTTTTTTTGCTCACTTCGTCTTCGTCCTCTTTCCTCAAGTCGGATCCAGAAAACAGATCAGAAACCAGGACAAGGTTTCCAGATTAGGGGCAGCCCTAACCCTAAATTGGATGGTTTCTGCGTATTCTTCGCTTTTCTCTCTCTCTCTCGCTTCGTGTGCAGTGAGAGGAAATCGAAATGAGAGGGGCGCGTGAGGGAAGGAGCGAGTGGGTTTGTAGCTTTCGAGCCGTGTCTTGAAATTACTATAATACCCTTCCTCTTTTGAGATCTAATTTTGAAAGACACAGTAAATTTGGGAATAATTTTAAAAAAATTTTATTTTTATTTTTATTATTCTTTATAAGATAGGTTTCTTAATTCTCAAAAATTTACTTGGATGCTTACCGGTAGGGGTGGAATTATTATCTGGGATCCGGTATCCAATTCATTATCCGTTCATATCCGTTCCGGAAATACGGATATCCGGAACGTCCGGATCCGGATCCGGATAGTAAAATCTCGGATCCGTGAAAAATGGATCCGGATCCGGATAGTAAAATTTCAAAGTCCGGATATCCTGATCCAGATCCGGACGCATTAAATATATTAAAAACATATAATTTTACATATATTAAGTTATTTTATATAAAAATATATGCATATATATTGATTTTAGTTCTTTTTCTAATATATCATATTTATTTTGACAAAAATTATTCAAAAATTTAATTTATAGTTTAAATTTTTTAATTTTTTAGTGTTTTGATTTAATTAATTTAATTATTTAATTATTTTTCCGGATCCGGATATCCGCGGATATCTTAATTTTTTGTCGGATACCCGAAGTCCGGATATCCGGAAGTCACGGATCCGGATCCGGATATTTTTTCCACGGATCCGGATACCCTTAAATTTCCGGATATCCGGATCCGTCTCACCCTACTTACCGGTAGATTTCGTTACAATAACGACCGTAAAAATTGTCATAAGTATTCAAAATTGTTCGTTAGGTTTGAATTTCAAAGTCATCTATAATTTATCTCGGATAGAAAATTTTAATTCAAATAAAGGTATTATAGAATGCGATTAACCGGTTTATTAAAAAGAAATTTATAGATTAATTTCATATGTCGAATAATATACATTTTAAATAATCCATGACATTTATAGAAGAGTACAAACTTTTGAAGAATGATATAGTCTCTGATAAACCCCAGTCTTAAGATCATTTGACATTCGGCACACCACAGCTAACTTACCCGAAGGATAATTAGACATTGACACACTACAGCATGATATCCTCCAACGCATTCAACTTCTCTCTTGCAAGAGGTCCTAGACTCCTAGGTACAACTGAGAACTGGACAAACATTGCCAAAGAGACCTGGAGACAATAAGAGTAGCTCCAACAGGTTCCGTATGTAGGTTTGGAAAGCCTACGTCCAAAAATAGGTAATGATGCATGCGAACCCTCTGGAAAGGGAAATCTAACTAAGGAGGAGGAAGAACCACTCTCCAATCAAATATTTGTTTTCTTCTTCAGAAGCTCCATTAGCAAAAATACTGTCAAACTCCGATTTAGATACAAACAAGCCTGGCTCAATGTTAACAAGGTCATGTTTTCAATTTTCATTTAGGTCCTATTTTAGTAATAATTTAAATATATATATGGTCCCTAAATTATTAAAGAATTTATGTTAAAAACAAAAATCGGGTCCAATGCAAAATCACACCTAACCCATGCTTAGATCCGGGCGTGGATACAAATATTCATAGACTTGCATTAGAAAAAGATATACATTTTGTTATGTAAACCATTCAGGTACATTTATGTTTGTATTTGTGACACATAGTTATAATTATAGTTTATGGAATAGTATGTCTATGTCTCATTGGGTAAAACTTGTACAAACTTTTTTTTTAGCTTATCATACTGAAGTGTAATATTTAAGATTTTATGGTTTATAAGTTGAAAAAAATTTAACAACATTTAAATGACAATTATCAGAAATCAAAAATTTTAGGCAATTTTTACAACCTACCAATACTATTAATGATTTGATCAAACAAGTAATGATCAATCACATTTGTAGTTTTAACTGTTAGGAAAAACGAAAAAAAATATGAAAATATTGATTGGATCGGAGGAGATAAAATATCCAATGAAAAAAAGGATCGAGAATGACCGAAAAGTAGTTTCGAAAGCAACACCAAATGCCTTCTTTTCAGAATCATATATTTTTAAGAATTGTCACATCAAATAATTTTGACCATCGTAAAACATCAACTGCCGTCCATCGAAAAATGCCAATCGTAAGATAGCATAATCGTTTGCACAACAATAATTCTCCCGCAATCTATTTTCACCCAAATCTATGGAGAACAATTTGTTTTTACCTAAATCAAGGTGAATAATATGAATCGTTTAACCGTAGACCGGTTCAAAATATATTCAAATATTTTAATGTTCGCAATTTAAAAGAATTTTATACCTAGTCCGAATTTCTAATATGAAAAACTCGAATTTCATGATTTGTTTCCGTGTATTTTGGTACTTGTAACTTTGACTTTTTAGTTTCGGACCCGAATCATCTTTAGCATGTGGCTATACTATTCGAGATTGAGGTAGGTTACATGTGGTTTAATCCAAAATAGAGTTAATATAAAAATTAACAAAATTCAATAATATAATAATTTTTTAAAACTTCTATGTAAATACATGATTTCAATAATATAATAAATTAACAATTATATAATTTTATACATATATAATGTACCACATAACTTTATTTTAGAGATAATTAACTCTTTTATTTTGCCATTAGGTGTATTTTTATTATTTTTTCCAATACTTGTTAATTAGTTTAGATATTTCTTATAAAAAATCTTAAATAAAAATTAAAAGTAGCTCATCTCATATTTTCTTAGGTTATTAATAAAAAAAGTAAACATCTATTTTTTCGTGTTGCAAAAAAGTATAAAAAGTAAACATCTATTTTCATTGATAAGTTTTACTGGGAAGTTGCAAGTTTTAATGGGAAGTTAAAAATATTGATTGGATCGGAGGAGATAAAATATCCAATAAAAGAAAGGATCGAGAATGTAGTTTCGAAAGCAACACCAAATGCCTTCGTTTCAGAATCATATATTTTTAAGAATTGTCGCATCAAATAATTTTGTCCATCGTAAAGCATCAACTGTCGCCCATCGAAAAATGCCAATGGTAAGATAGCATAATCGTTTGTACAACAATAATTATCCCGCAATCTATTTTCACCCAAATCTATGGAGTACAATTTGTTTTTACCTAAATCAAGGTGAATAATATGAATCGTTTAACCGTGGACCGGTTCAAAATATATTCAAATATTTTAATGTTCGCAATTTAAAAGAATTTTATACCTAGTCCGAATTTCTAATATGAAAAAACTTGAATTCCATGATTTGTTTCTGTGTAACTTTGACTTTTTAGTTTCGGACCCGAATCATCTTTAGTGTGTGGCCACACTATTCGAGATTGAGGTAGGTTACATATGGTTTAACCCGAAATAGAGTTAATTTAAAAATTAACAAAATTCAATAATATAATATTTTTTTAAAACTTCTATGTAAATACATGATTTCAATAATATTATAAATTAACAATTATATAATTTTATACATATATAATGTACGAGATAACTTTATTTTAGAGCTAATTAACTCTTTTATTTTGCCATTAGGTGTATTTTTATTATTTTTTTCCAACACTTGTTAATTAGTTTAGATGTTTCTTATAAAAAATCTTAAATAAAAATTAAAAGTAGCTCATCTCATATTTTCTTAGGTCATTAATAAAAGAAAGTAAACATCTATTTTCTCGCGTTGTGTCCGATCTAAAAGCAAACAAAGAAATTTTAGGGTTTTTCTCTCCCCCGAGCTTTTCCGTTGTGTGAACGACTACCGTTGATTTGATTTCTACGTTTTCGATTCGATTCTCTCTACCGATTTTTGAGGTTATCTCTCTATATCCTTTCATTTGTGTTTCCGCGAACGTATCTCTCGATTTTGAGTTATCAGATGCCCAAATTTTTCTCTCTTCTAAATTCGTCTCGAGTTGTTTGATAGATTTGATTGGGATTTTGGGGTTTCTTGTTTCCAGCTTATAGAGTTCGATAAAGCTTCGTTATTTACAATACCCAGCTGCTATTTTTATCTCTAGGATTGCATTTCTTTGCTAACTAGACCTAATTTGGAATTTTCCAGGTTCTTTATTTTCGCTGATAACAAGGATAAACAAGTGACCGGAGCAGCTACGAGCGTTTTGATTGTTTCTTTCTTTCATTGATAAGTTTTACTGGGAAGTTGCAAGTTTTTCTAGATTTAGGACTTCACAAATTTCAAATATGAGTGCATCATCATGGGCAGATGTGGCTGATTCAGAGAAGGCCGGTTCAAGGTCAAAACCTGCTTATGTTCCTCCTCATCTACGGAACAGGCCATCAGAGCCTGTTGCTCCTTTGCCAGAAAATGACCGTGCAGGGTATGGCGGTCAACCAGGTGGGTCTCAATGGGCTCCTGGTGGCGGTGGCGGCGGTGGCTATAGGACTGATGTAGGGCGTCCTAGCTATGGTTATGGTGGACGAGGAGGTGGTGGTGGTGGCTGGAACAACAGAAGTGGAGGGTGGGACCGTAAGGAACGTGAAGTGAATCCATTTGGAGATGATGCTGATTTAGAACCTGTTTTTACCGAGCAGGAGAATACGGGGATTAATTTTGATGCCTATGAAGATATTCCAATTGAGACCAGTGGGGGAGACGTGCCTCCTCCTGTTAACACATTTGCAGACATAGATCTTGGGGAGGCATTAAATCTGAACATCCGGAGGTGCAAATACGTGAAGCCAACACCCGTACAACGTCATGCGATTCCAATATTGCTTGGAGAAAGGGATTTGATGGCCTGTGCTCAGACAGGGTCTGGGAAGACAGCTGCTTTTTGCTTTCCAATAATTAGTGGAATCATGAGAGATCAGCATCTGCAGAGACCCCGTGGTTCACGGACGGTGTACCCTCTTGCAGTCATTCTCTCACCAACGAGGGAGTTGGCATGCCAGGTAACATTGAGAATCTACTCATTCCCTCATAGAATATAGTTTCTTCGGAAAAAAGTGTATGTGTATTTATAATATACACTTATTTCTCATTCTGTGGCTTTTTGGCAGATACATGATGAAGCCAAAAAATTCTCCTACCAAACTGGTGTTAAGGTTGTTGTTGCTTATGGAGGAACACCTATTAACCAGCAGGTAATTTTTGTACACAGATAGTTTCTTGGTTTACAGTCTTTGGATATTGCTACATGCTTATAGCACTATTGTCTGTTTTATGTGAGTAGCAGCTTACACTTACTGATTTGGGTTCTGCTATATGTTTCCTTCCTTCCTTTATATGTTATTGTTTTGAAGTCAGCAATGCGTTATTTATTCTTGTACCTTACAAACTTTTTTTCTATGCTAGTTATTAGTTAACATTGCCATCTCGCTTGTATCATCATATTACGTAACATGCAGAAGCATTGGAGTTAATCCTGGTCGTAGGTGTTAGTCAATCAGTTTTCAAGCCTCAATTTGTTGATCTCATCTCTTATTGTTTTGTACAGCTCAGAGAACTCGAGAGGGGAGTTGATATCCTTGTGGCAACTCCTGGCCGGTTGAATGATTTGCTAGAGAGAGCTAGAGTCTCAATGCAGATGATTAAATTTTTAGCTCTTGATGAGGCAGACAGGATGCTGGACATGGGTTTTGAACCCCAAATTAGAAAGATTGTTGAACAGATGGACATGCCTCCTCGTGGGGTGAGACAGACAATGTTGTTTAGTGCTACGTTTCCGAGGGAGATCCAGGTTGGTTTTGCTTGTCCATGAAACACCCTTTTCTTGCTCTTAAATTATATACCAGTGAAGAAGCATGGTGTGGAGAGCTTTATTTGTCAGAGGATAACAGTGTTCTTCCTTTTATATCTGTAACTTTGTTCCTTCCCAGATCATGATGGTGAATTTTGCTGGTTTAGTTTTAGACTGGCAAAGAGGTCAAATGCATTATGATTGTTATATGAGAACAGTCGCATAATATTCAGCACAAGAATGTTTGGTTCTTAACGTTTCTTTTAATACCTGCATATTTGTTTCTCTAGAGACTCGCAGCTGATTTCCTGTCAAACTATATATTTTTGGCCGTGGGAAGGGTGGGTTCAAGCACTGATTTAATTACCCAAAGGGTTGAGTTTGTCCATGATTCTGACAAGAGAAGCCATCTCATGGACCTGCTACATGCGCAGAGAGATAGTGGCACCCAAGACAAGGTAATGCGATAGTTACCATCTGTTGTTTACTTATACAAGAATTATTATCACGTCTCATGGATTATAATTCGTCACGCTCTGACTAATGCTGGCTTTTCATCGCTTTTCATACACAGCAATCATTGACATTGGTTTTTGTGGAGACGAAGAAGGGAGCTGACTCTTTGGAAAATTGGTTGTGCATGAATGAGTTTCCAGCAACCTCCATTCACGGCGATAGAACACAACAGGTTCGTTGATTGATTGAAGTTGAATTTCTTTGATGTAAATGTGACCATCAAACCTTGCTATAGTGAAGGAATATATATACTTCACTCCAACTAAAGCTAAAACCAAACTATGTTGTTTATAAACAAGCTGGATGATAATGCTGAAATTAGCTCTTTCAAGTATCATCAAGAAGTTTGTTCTCTGTTGACTAAATCTGACCAACTTCTTTGTGTTTTTATGCTTTTAAAGGAAAGAGAAGTGGCACTGAGGTCATTCAAAAGTGGGAGGACACCCATTCTGGTTGCAACAGACGTGGCAGCACGTGGTCTTGACATTCCACACGTGGCTCATGTAGTGAACTTTGATCTACCAAATGACATTGATGACTATGTTCACCGTATCGGACGAACAGGACGTGCAGGCAAATCTGGAGTAGCAACCGCCTTCTTCAACGAGAACAATGCATCACTGGCCAGGCCGCTCGCTGAGCTGATGCAAGAAGCCAATCAAGAGGTGCCAGAGTGGCTCACACGATACGCTTCACGTGCTTCATTTGGTGGTGGTAAGAAACGGACTGGTGGTCGGTTTGGTGGCCGTGACTTCAGAAGGGAAGGAGGCTCTTTCGGTAGAGGAGGTGGCGGCGGCGGCGGCGGCTACTATGGCGGAGGAGGAGGCTATGGTGGCGGTGGATACGGTGGTGGTTCAAGTGGCGGTGGATACGGTGGTGGTCCAAGTGGCGGGTATGGTGCAGGAGTGACCAGTGCTTGGGATTAGCCAATTGAGGCTTCCCAAATTTTCGTCCTTTTAACCTGACTTTTTATTTCTTCTCTTTTACATTCCCAAGAGAGCACATGTATTTGCCCCCCACCTTTAGAGATCTCTCATTCAAGAGATGGATATAACTAATCTTTGCTATTAGGTGAGTCTCTGTTTTTGTTTTTCAGGCTATTTTTAGGATTTTTCCTAAAAATTAGACAGTAGTGTTTTCCGATTTTGATCTTGTTCTTGGTTTCTTCTAACAAATTCATTTGTTAGTTTGAAATCCAATTTGTTTTTTTTTTTTTACTTCCTTTGTTGTTGACAATCTTTCTTGGTGAAATACAATCTCTCATTATATCATCCTTTGAGAACTTTTATGCTTACAAAGATCAAACTCAGTTCCATAAGGCAAAATGCAATAAAACTGCTGCTCTGTGTGAACTAACAGCAGTTTGACATTTGGATTCAACAGTGGTTGCTATTCATCTTCTGAATCTTCTTCAAGTTCACTTCCTTCCACAATCTCTTCTTCTTCAGAGCCTTCTTCGTCAAGGTCATCCTCTGGCTTATCAAGCAAAAGTTCCTCTCGAGAAACCATACCTAATCCTCTAGCTCGGTAAAGAAACCCTGTTCTCATCACATGATAGAACTTATCTCTAAGACGAGTAAGAGGATGCGGATCCACTAGTTTCCCACGACGATACCCTTCTTTGAGAATCACAGTTGTTGTCTTACACTTCAACGAGAGGTAAAAAATGCCGGGGTATCGCGTGAATAGACGAGTGAACTTATGCGGAATGTTGAGCTCCGCTCTCATGCTTCTCAAGTAGTTCCTCTTGGTTTTCTTGTGGATACTCAAGCTCAAGAGCTCGTGCAAAACTCCCACAGCTCGTTTCTCCATGAGATCGCTTTCCGGGTCAATGTTACTCGAGTCATCGTAAGGAGATATGTAAGGAAGTTTTTGAAACTCATCCATCCATGCCTTGACCTTCTTCTGTGCTCCATATCCTCTAGGAAAACTCATAGGGAAAGTCAACGAGGACTGACCTCTTTTGAACTCGCGGTAACGACAATCCTCCCCGGTAACAACATTGCTCTCGTTTCGCTTCTGCAGCGCCGAGAATGCGAATTCATCACGCCAATTCACAAGCTTTAGACACGGGTTTCCATTAGAGGCCTTGACGAAGCAGAAATGATCAGGGTATTTCATGACCAGTGTCTTTTCGTAGTTATCGGGTAACCCGAGATCGAATTTCAGAGAATGGAGTGATCTGAGAGAGACAGTTCTTGTTCTCATCATCATCAAAACTCTACAGAGTCTCTCCACTGTATCAGCTTCATGGCTCTGGTGAATTATCTCTTCCTGTGAGTCAAGCATTAGTGCTGTGTCCGTTAGCTTGAAACACGGCAAGCTTGCGTAACGAGCATGCGGAAACTCGTGAAACAGAGTCGGATACCTACAAAAACGTCGACTTTCATTAGAATTCTCACAAGTTTCTATCAATAGTGGTAAAATTCGCAGCTTTCTAATCCATTTTTTCCAGCAACAGCTTGAAATTTCTTCACTAGGAGTAACCCAGAAGAGATTGGAGGAGAAGCTGATTGATACCTGCGCAAGAAGCGGAGAACAGGGACGGTGAGTCCGAGGAGTTTTTGCCAATCGGAGACGGATTTCGCGGTGAGGAAACCGGTGGGAGATCGCTTTATGGCGTCTTTGAGAATGCAAGCTGCTTTGAGATCGGTCTCGGTATCAATGACGTGATCGAGGTTCTTGTTCTTAACCCATTTCAATCTCACCTTTGTTATTCCACCCATTCCTCGCCATTGTTGATGCTGATGAAAGAGCTTACTCACTGAAGAGAGAAAGCTTTTGGGTTTGACGAACATCTTTATAGAACGTTTCAACTTTCAGGTATCTCTCGCAGTCTCTATGATTCGAAGAGAAATGGCGCGGGTTTAAGCGAATGGAAACTGCGAAAACTGGACGATCTGCAATTGAAAGAGCCAAATGGGTTTAGGGTTTAGGGCTCATCGTCGGAAGGATGGAGAAATGCGGGGAGAAGTATGTCAGACAAGGTGCTCGACGAAATTCCTGAACGAATCTCAAAGCTAGATTTTTCGACTTTTCAAGGCCCACAATGCTACAGTAAAGGTAAGCCCTTTAACTGGCTTCGCGAAATATTTTTTCAGACAGAACCTAAACTTCGAACTTTTGTCTGCGGTAAAACCAAAACTTGCAGAAACAAGTTCCAATTCGTTGAGACTCGACTCGACTCGCGACTTGGGAAGATTTGGCTCGTTTGAAGGTGCAAGCATATGCTATTTCGTGCTCCTCGATATTCCTGAGGCTGATTGGTAGAAAAAATCACAAGCTTGGAGTGAGAATCATGGAAGCGAAGAAAGTGACTGAAGAGGAAGAAGAAGAGATATGGAGGAGAGAGATGGTAACAAGCGTGATGAGAATAGTGAGCACGAAATTGCCTCAGACAGATCTAATTTCTCTCCTTCTCGTTAGCCCTTGGCTCTATCGCACCCTCGTCTCTTACCCTTCAATCTGGCTGGTAAACAAAGCTTGACTTCTTCTCAGGTCTTTCCAACTTTTCATAATAATCTGATTCAAGGTGTTGATTGTTCTCTTTCAGAACATAGATTTGCGCGAGATGACCAATGCAGGGGATCGGCTTTTAGCTGCTCTGTCCTTGGTTAGTTAAAACTAAAAGTTTGAATACTTTGAGGCCTCTTTTGACACTGGATTGTGGTGGATTTCATCGGATTTATTTCTTGTTGCGAGTGTTTGGATAGTATGAGCAAGAGTGGCTCACTGTGCTTTCAATTTTGCAGCCAAGATATCGTCAAGTGAAGCATATCAATCTTGAATTTGCCCAGGGTGTTGTGGACAGTCATCTTAAACTTGTGAAAAGCCGGGTAATTTTTCTGCAGATTCTACCAGTATTTACGTGTGCTGGTTCCAATCATAGAATGTGACTTTATGTTTTCTGGATATTTGTGGAATTCAAGAATATTTTACTACGTGAATCTTTCTAACTGTTTGCTGTTTTGAACATTTCAGTGCCAGGATGCTCTTTTAAGTTTAGAATGCTTGAATCTGAATGGGTGCCAAAAGATATCGGACAATGGAATCGAAGCTATAACTAGCATATGTCCTAAGTTAAAAGTTTTCTCTATCTACTGGAACGTGAGGTGAATATTCTGCCTGACTCATTTGTTTCACACTTCTTGATTTTACCTCACCAGACGAGCCTAATGCTAGATTCTATTTCATAGGGTGACCGATGCTGGCATTAGACATCTAGTGAAGAATTGCAGACATATCATTGATTTGAACATAAGTGGCTGCAAGGTATCGTAATCTATATTCTTGGGAGTTTTATTCCTGATGGATAGCTGTAATTATGGCAATGTTTCCACACATGGAAACCCCTTTCTCGTCTATGTTATCTGTTTGTAGTGGATGAGGAATTTGATTTGGATGTGCACCAATTGATGCAGAGCCTAACCGACAACAGTATGCAGCTATTAGCTGAAAGTTATCAAGACTTAAAGTCACTGAATCTCACTAGGTAAGTTAAATATGTTAAGAGTTTTACTTCTCAATAAATACTTATCCCTGTGGTTATTTAATGGTGATGGATAATCCATAAAGATGGAAGTATGATTTGTAAGGCTACATTGTTATTTGAATACTTCTGGTGTTTAGTCTTGTTGTTTATGATGTCACCAGGTGTGTTAAGATCACAGATGATGGATTACTTCAAGTGGCACAGAAGTGTTCTTCTCTCCATACCTTAAATCTCTATGCTCTTTCAGGGTATATATGAAGCATAGTTCCATTTGTCTCTGGCTATATTGAAAAATCTAGCTGTCCTTAAGTTCTGGAACTGATATTGCAGCTTCACAGACAAAGCCTACAAGAAGATATCACTTTTGGCTGATCTACGCTTTTTAGATCTATGCGGTGCTCAGGTATTAGCTGGTGAATCCCTATTCATTTGGTTGCATTGTCCCTTTTTCCTTTGTATAGGAATGGGTTTATTCAAGATCTTGGATTAAATACAGTATATGATTTTCTTATCTTCGATATAATCTGTAATTATGAGTGCGACTTTGGTTGTCAGAATTTATCTGATGAGGGGCTTGCTCAAATAGCTAAGTGCAACAAGCTAGAGTCTCTCAATTTGACATGGTATGCTAAGTCTCCCCTTACAAGAAAGATAATGAGCAAACAGCTGCGTCTTCATTTCGAATGCTTTAATGCAAATTCTTCGTAAACATGCAGGTGTGTGCGTATCACAGATGCAGGTGTGATTACCATTGCTAATAGTTGTACCTCCCTCGAATTTCTCAGGTACTAAATCAATTCTAGAACTATTTGCTTTATTTTGTTTTTGATTATTTTTGGTGACACAATTCAATGAAAGAAAAAAAACAAACTGCAGCTTGTTTGGAATAGTTGGGGTGACTGATAGATGTCTGGAGACTCTCTCGCAGACCTGCTCTACTACACTCACCACTCTTGATGTCAATGGCTGCATCGGCATTAAGGTGTGTACTATGAAGATTTTCAATTTTCTTTTTGCATCCTCTCCAATATCCAGTTTCTACTTTGTGGAGATGCTCGAACTAACACTTTTTCTTCACCTAATGTTAACTGCATGATTAATTATGCAGAGAAGAAGCCGTGAAGAGTTGCTTCAGATGTTCCCTCGTCTGACATGCTTCAAAGTACACAGCTAATTTGCTCATGTTCCAGGACTCTCAACAAATATCTATCCCCTCACTAAAGGCAAGTGGCTCCATATGAGGATTATCCTCAGTTATATAATTTACAACCACATAATATCTTAATCAGATGCTAAGTCTTCTCAATATGTTTTATTAACAAGCCATGGTACATTCACTTCAGCTAGATATGAGTCGTATAGCGGTTTTTGTTGTCTTTATCAACTTACATAACAAAGGATGGCACTAGGTACCATACTGAGAGAGCTCCAGCCATCACTAAACCTAATTGCCTCTTATCTCTTCCTTTGACACTTGAACCTGTGGAGACTGCTGCAATATGTTTTGTTCATTTGTTATTTCTTTCTTTTTCTTCTAGTTCCCAGAAAGGGGATGAATAAATGATTCCACGAGTAGAATTAAAACTGTAAAAAGGAGTAAGATTAGTACCTCCACGTCCAACGTTCTGCGAGGATTCAGTGAATTGCTTAAAAATCTGAGCGGCTGGTGAATCTGGAGGCAAATGTAGAAGCTCTTTTTGCAACAAAATGAAATAATGGTTAAAATGAAATAATGTGACCATGTAAAGCTTTAAAATCATCTTCTTCTATATTTTCAGAAAATATTGTAGAAGAGATTTGGGTATGAAAATTCTCACCTGGGCATTGTGAGATATTTGCAGGGACATGACAAGTGGAAGGGAGGCTCATTGCACGATTGGCATCAACTTTGAACCCTAACCCAGGATCATCCCTGTCTTTGACAAGAGTACAGAGACATCTCTTGGTCTGCCCTTTGTCTAATTTTTCCTTTAGTGTGGTGCAACATGTTGAGTCTGGAACTTTAGCTTTGCTAGTGACAAAAGGAAGACAAGAGTAGAGATCAGACATGGAATCCTGACATCCCTTTATGTCCTGATTCAATTCTGATCTCACACTAAGAAACATTATTGCTACTGTTATGCATAGAGCCAGCATTTGTCGATTTTGATTGTAACCCATGAATCTAGCCATCAGTTATTATGCAACAAAGAAACTCAATATGCCTTTTTTATAAACCTATACTTGTATCTTGTTCACATATGTTTACCTCTCAAGTTGGATAATCAGAGTTCTAATTCTGCAAGAAACTTGATTAAAATGTTTAAATAATGACTACTAGTTGACATGTCTCATGTCTGAATTGAAATTTGAGTTTTGGATCTTCTGTAGTGATTGGAGGGTTACATAAATATATAAAGGAGTGGTGCACAGTCCGTTTTCACTCTCTCTGCAAGATATCCACAGGGAAAGAGTGTAGAACGTTGAATAATCAAGTGTGCTATAGAGACAGATTTTATTCTCAAGTGAAGCGACTGTAAACTCAAGCCACTATTTTCTTGGAAAAATCTAAAGTTTACATTGATACAATGACAAGCCAGGGGAGAAAAAACCCCTACCGGCAAAGAGGAACTATAAAGTGATCATGCTTCTTACAGAGAGAAAGGAAATAAAACTGTGATATAGAGTAAAACATAAGCGAAAAACCCAGAAAGAGAAAACCCGGGGAGGACATGGCTACGCGATCTACCTCATGTAGCTTAACCTTCTCCATTGGGGCCAGTCTTTAAGTATCGGTTACAAGCTGTAGTATCTCCATAAAATATTGCTTCATCTGTGAGTTTGCAGCATCAGCGTCTGGTCTTGGGCATGCAGCGGAATTCAGCCAAAAGTGCAATGTGATCAGAAGACCATTCTGGAGATGGAAGAGCCGTGTCTTTCCTCAAGCTGTCTTCATCCAGCAGTTCCAGTAACGATTCTACTGCTAGCGTATCCGCTGAAACCAACAAAAAAAGCAAAATGTTTACAAGATGAAAAAGAAATCTGAGTTGCAAATTTGCAGGCATGGGCTGCGAAACTGGCAAGTTTTGTCCTAAGTTAACCTGTGTAAAATATGTAATCAAGTGTGCCTATAAAGTCCCTGGTACAGTTGGTAAACAACGGTTCATTTGACGTAGGATCCATTCTTCTCCTTTGCTGCTCAGCAATAAGGCTGCCTCCCATTCTTGCAAAGGATGAGTAAGCACTAACCTGCATTGCTCAGAAGATAAGATGATTATGCATATGTTGCAATTCTAAAGTTTTTAAGTATGTCTTTCATGATTCTTTGGGATAGATAATATACCAATGGCAGCTGATGAGTTAGCTTGGTGTGAGGACGCAAAATTCCAAGAGGATCAACCATCAAATCTGGGTTCAATGGCTCAACCTTCCCCATAGCAAGAAGTGAATGAGGAGCACTGAAAATATTTGGAAGGAACTCCAAGTTAATACGACTAGAGACCAGAATCATAATCTGATCTAGATTTTGACATTTTGCAATTTGGGCGTAACGAAAAGGAAAACCAGCCAGACCTCCCTGGTACTGTATTGAAATCTCCACACACAAGCATTGGAATATCTGCACTGGCAGCTATTTTCTCCAGTCCCTTTAATAATGTGTGAACCTATTTATATCAAGAATCAAATACGGATTAGTATTGATGTTAAAATCCGAAATCTGCTAGTTCTTTTACAATGAGATATAAAGATTAACCTGCCAGAGCTTTACATCCTTCAGTTCATGAGAAACGTTTACATGCGTGTTAGCCTGCATTCATCAAATAAATAAAAGAGAAAAAAATTGATCACCACGAGACTATCAACGCAGAAAAACAAAAATCGTCTCTAGAACCATCTCTTACAGAAAAAGAACCATACGAAAACTGACCACACAAAGTAGCTGGCGCTTCCCAGGAATGTCAGCAGCCTGGTTACCGAATTTTGCTTCCAGGACAACTATTAATGCGACATTGTCCTGAAAATAAAGAATCAAAATCAATTTTACATTAAAATTAAACACAGGGAATGTGTGAAAACAGGAATCGCACAGTAGAGAGCATCTTTGAATACCTTAACCAATCGATTCAAAGCAATTTTCTTCTGGGCAACAGGAATAAGAGCCTCGGTCAGAGATTGGGCAGCCTTATTGAACTCAACCTGGATGAGTAGCCTAATGACTTAGCAAAAGGGCCTAAATAGATAGATGTAATGAAGTGGAAAACTAAGAAGTACCTCATATTTTTTAACATGAGAAAACCTGTCTCTTCTGAAAAAAGTAGCACATCCATCAATTGTGTTTGTATTACCGACGAAAACCTAAGATAATCGAGTGAATCAATATGTTCTGGTCAGCACATTTTGCCACATAAGTGACCAGGAAAAGGGGATCAAGGGGATGCGTCCAAACAAACCTCATTTGTTTTCCTTTTAAAAAGAGCCTGGTATCCGTGCTTATCCAGCTCAGGAGCGAAAAACTCATCAAAATGATCGTTCTGTACCTGCAAGATGAAAACAGGAAAATATTTGAGGGGTAGTTCTCCATAAACCACGAGTGTACCTGTTCATACTGAAACCAAAAGCAATTGCATCGTTTTCCAAGTCAGAACAGCTTCTGCAGAAAACTATTAACATACCTCCTGTAGACAAACTATATCTGCACGGTATCTAACAATTTCCCGCAATAAATTCTGTCTACGGTATGTCCACGAAAGAGCCCACGTGGGGCAGTAACTGTATAGGTCGCTACTAGCATACGTATCAGACAATATATTATAGGACAGCACAGTGAATGATCCCATAGACAAAGGTCGGCCATTAGAATCTAGGTTCCCGATAACATCAGCTCCACTAACAGGGATCAGCCTACGCGGAGAAGGTGATGGAGCTGGAATAACACGGGAAGTCAATATGGTACAAGACTGGCCCACATTCTGTTTTGTCTCTGCATTGACCACTACACACTCAAACTTCAAAACATGGCCAACATCATCTGCCATTGGTGTGTATGTCTTAGAGCGTCCAACCTCAACAAGTGTTTCCCCTCCTGCGCCTGTCTTTTGGGTTATGGCTGAGGGATAAACTGATGATGATCCATTTGTTAAACTAGTACTGGTGCTGAGAACGCCAGATCCAGAGCCTGAACTATTTAAACGGAGCAACTCTTCTTCATCATTTCCTTCTGCAGCAGCACTAGCAGCACGCTCGTGCAACACACGGTGATGCTGCCATGCATCCGAAAAACAGTTAGTTGAACAGTGATAGCTTTTGGTTACAGGAACCTTTGACTTTAGACATCCCAAACATTGCAAAGTGGCCGGCTCAGATGGATGAACACTACAAATCGCAACTTTCTTATCGCTCTGTACCCGATACCTGTAAATGGAAATCCAGAGGATGCATCTTAAATACAGATGGAAGAATTATAAAAAGCCCACTTTCTAATGAAATGAATCAACTCTCACACTCAAATTTGCCACACACAAACAAAGACTTGAACTTAATAAGAAACATATACATAAAACAGAGCTGGGAATCCACAGAAAAACCTCACATTTTCGTTAAAACCCACTCAAATCGAAACTAAGAAAATCGAGCAAAAGGAGCAGAGAAAGAGTGAGGAAAAAGCCATTGGCATAACTTACCATCTGTACATTAAGAAGTGACCTTCGAGCGGAGCTGACTCAGGCACATCATCGGTGGTGGCGGACTTATCCGGCCGCCGGAGAAGCACATAAGGCGTAAGTTCGCAGCCAACAATAGGTATCTCCGACGGTAGATGCACTCGTACAACGCTAAGCATTGCTTTTTCCGTAACTAACTGTAGTTCTCAAAGCAATTGAACACTAACGAAGCCAAAGGCTGAGACTTTTAGCTGTAAATTGACGCGAGAGAGAAGACAAGATAAAGCAGATCCTTAGTGGATCCGCCATTTACTTGACCCTAAAACCCTCCAGCATTGATGAACCCTAATTATCCCAAGAACCCTAGATTACACCCAAAAAACTTTCAACAGAAAATTTTCTCGAACACGAAATCACAACATAGAAAATGATGAAAAACCCCCAGAAAATCGAATCGAAGAGTGGGATCGATTGTTTCGCTACGAGAAAAAGAGAAGAGAAGAAAAAAAAAACTATAATTTCGGACGAACCAATACGGTGTATTTTTATTTTTATACACACATATATACAAAATCTATTATGTATGATGTAATATCATTATTTACAATTATGTAAATAAAAAAAAAAATTGACAGCTAGCAATTACTTTTTTCTTTAATTTTCATTGCAATGTTGGTTTGGCAGATATAATATAATACTTTAGAAAATAATAAATTTCTAAAAAATGTTTGAGAGAGAGAGAGTAGGATACTTTTAAATGAAAATGATAGGAAAGACTCTTTTAAATGAAAATTAGAAATTACTAGTTTTTTTTTTGTTTTCCATTGTTAAAAATAAGTTGGAAATATTATTGCTGGCAATTAATTTCTAATTTTGTCAGTAATTACTTTTGTCCAGACCAAAATAAATATGCGTCTCTATCCAATCCTTGCTCTTCGTTCTGATCACGCGCTAAGATGATAATTGCCGACACACAGTTTACTTCGGTGTAGCTACTCCGGCACGCATTTCGTTATTAAAAAACGGCAAACAATCTGAAAAAATAAAAGAGAATAAAACGAGAAATCTTTGGAAATAATTAAAGTTCATCGAAATACAAATATCTCTTCATCTTTTTCTCTTTTGCTCATTTCCCAGAAACCTTGTTTCATTGCTTCGTGTGCGATCGCGAGAAGAAGGAAAAATTAGGGTTTATATTCTGGACCTTTTCTGAACACCATTGATCTTTGATCTAGATTTTCTTTCTATTCGAGTTTCTTAAGGTCTGGCTTTTCTCTCTTTGTGCATGGTTTTTGTTTTTTTTTTGTCTTATGCAAGCGATGTCATATTCGATTTCCTTTTGCTTCTTCTATGGTTTTAGTGA
The DNA here is from genome assembly GCA_900406555.1 of Pseudoturritis turrita. NCBI lineage: Eukaryota > Viridiplantae > Streptophyta > Magnoliopsida > Brassicales > Brassicaceae > Pseudoturritis > Pseudoturritis turrita. The sequence goes on along the minus strand of OVBL01000313.1, from coordinate 2,415,479 downwards.
TTTGTGCATTTGTTGGTTTGAAGAAATGATTGTTCTCAGCTTTGTGTTAGTTCGTCGTGATTTTGTTTGTTTACGACTTCTATTGTTAGATTATCGTCTTGTTCGATTAGCTGAGGTTTTTTCCGATTCTTCTAGAGATAGTTTCTCTCCAATCGATCCGCATTTGTTTCATTTTCAGTATATGGATTTGATGACTCTTTCTTGTTTGCTACATGCACATATGCAACTCATTTCTGGAAAATGAACTTGTTCTAACTGAAATTTATTTACTATCTGCAGGGCTTTGATCTACTCAAAATCGAAGACCAAGAAATTTGGTGGATCGTTGATTCTTCTGGTAAAACCAAAATCAGTTGTCCTTTCTGAGAGGTTGTAATTTGCAATTATGAGTTCATCATGGGCTGATGTTTCTGAATCGGAGAGAGCACCATCTGGTTGGGGGTATGGAAACTCTCGTCCGTCGCGAACCAACTATGTTCCTCCGCATCTTCGGACCCGTACACCATCTTCGGAGTTTGCTGCTCCTTCACCTGGTAGTGATCGTGTGGGATATGGTGGTGCACATAGTGGTTATGGTGGTCGAGGCCCAGTTTATGGTGGTCGAGGCTCAGGCTATGGTGGTGGTAGAGGAGGTGGTGGTGGTGGCGGTTGGAATAACAGAAGTGGAGGTTGGGACCGTAGGGATACTGAAACTAACCCGTTTGGTAATGATGGAAATGCAGATGCGGCTGTTAACGACCAGGATAACACAGTCATTAACTTTGAGGCCTATGAAGATATTCCCATTGAGACAAGTGGGGATAATGTGCCACCCCCTGTTAATACATTTGCAGAGATAGACCTTGGAGAGGCTCTGAATCTAAATATCCAGAGGTGCAAATACGTGAAGCCGACCCCTGTGCAGCGTAATGCAATTCCCATATTGGCTGCTGGGAGAGATTTGATGGCTTGTGCTCAGACAGGGTCTGGGAAGACCGCTGCCTTTTGTTTTCCGATTATTAGTGGGATTATGAAGGAGCAGCATGCAGAGAGACCACGTGGAGTGCGGGGAGTCTATCCTCTTGCTGTCATTCTCTCACCAACAAGGGAGTTGGCATGCCAGGTCTGAATCAGTGGTCTAATATCAAATTTCATGTGCATTGGTAGATCTCACGAAGATTTTATGAAAAAGATGTCTGTTTTATGATTTTTTGGCAGATACATGATGAAGCCAGAAAGTTCTCCTATCAAACTGGTGTGAAAGTTGTGGTTGCTTATGGAGGAACACCAGTCAACCAACAGGTTTCTTTTACTGTTTGATAACTGCTTCATTTTCCACGTCTCATACACTCTGTGTGTAAGAGAGAAAGAGAGATTTCGTGTGCTTTTCCCGGCTATAATTATACTAGAGTTTTCCAGTGCGCCTTGTTATATTTTGTTCTGACAGTTGTTTTAGCTCTTAGTTTGGTGGATGACTTGTCTGGCTGTTCTTTGCTCTGTAATATCCAGAACTCCTCCTGTACACGTGGGTGTATGATAATTAACTATTATATCCTTCAAATGAAACGCTGCAGGAATCAGCTACATCTCATGATAGGAAGTCTGGTGCTCTTGCTAATATGCTCTTGTTTTGCTGTTTTACAGATTAGGGAGCTTGAAAGAGGAGTTGATATTCTTGTTGCAACTCCTGGGAGATTAAATGATTTGCTTGAGAGAGGTAGAGTCTCATTACAGATGGTAAAATTCTTAGCACTTGACGAGGCGGACAGGATGCTGGACATGGGTTTTGAACCACAAATCAGGAAGATCGTTCAGCAGATGGACATGCCTCCTCCTGGTGTCCGGCAGACAATGTTGTTCAGTGCTACATTTCCTAGGGAGATACAGGTTTGTGGAACTCTTTCACATGCCATTTTCTATGTGTTCTCCTTATCGGAGAAGAGGTTCAGCTCTCTCTTTATTCAGTCTCTCTTGCTCTGTTAGTGTCTTCATTGTTGTGACACTGCTTTATTTGGGACTTTAGGGTCTCCAATACACTTGTTCTGAGAATAACTGAACTTGGACAAATCTGATTGAGCAGTGAGCACTTATCCTTAACTTGTGTAAATGATTTGATATTTGAATGGAAGAAGGAGATGGCGGTTCTTATGCTAGAGATATGAAAGAATAAGATAGAGATGCATATCAATGAAACTTAATATAAGTGTGAGGAAGAGAGAATTAAGGGTAGCTGCTTGCTGTGTTCCTGTGACTACTGCTACTGCAGTATTACCTATAACTGTAGAAAATAGTGAGATTTGGTGGGTCCGGGAAATGATAAGGATGGCTGGTACAGAATCTTGTTATCTTTATTATTGGAAGGTTCGCTTTGTTGTCTTAATAATGTTTGTTGTTTTTGTTGAGACTTGCAAAAGTTTGGCTCTTAAAATCACAAGACAGAAGTTACGTACAGTGAAGAAAATAATTATTTTCTGTTCCATATGCACTTAATTTTTATTTTATTTTTGTGTGCAGAGACTTGCATCTGATTTTCTTTCAAATTACATATTTCTGGCTGTTGGAAGAGTGGGTTCAAGTACGGATTTAATTGTCCAAAGAGTAGAGTTTGTCCACGATTCTGACAAAAGAAGCCATCTGATGGACCTTCTTCATGCTCAGAGGGAGAATGGTAACCAAGGAAAGGTAATGCAGGCTCATATGAGTTTCTTGGTTAAAAGTGAACATTGTTAATACTAGTGCTCCTTTTCGGTTTCACGGTTCTGTTTCATCGTCTCTTTGTTCTATATGATGCATTGTGGTTCAAGAACACCTTGACGATCCTGTTTATTTTATTCTACAGCAAGCTTTGACTCTAGTTTTTGTGGAGACAAAGAAGGGAGCTGACTCTTTGGAGAATTGGTTGTGCATCAATGGATTCCCAGCAACGACCATTCACGGTGATAGGTCACAACAGGTTAGTGAGTTGTTGATATCAAAAAGAGGATGTCGTATAGTTGAGTGCAACAAAAGCTTAAACTGTACTGTGTTGTTATGCATACAAGGAAAGAGAAGTGGCACTGAGGTCATTCAAGACTGGGCGGACACCTATTTTGGTTGCAACCGATGTGGCTGCACGTGGGCTTGACATTCCACACGTAGCTCATGTGGTTAACTTTGATCTACCAAACGACATCGATGACTATGTCCACCGTATCGGACGAACAGGACGTGCAGGCAATTCAGGACTAGCAACTGCTTTCTTCAACGACAACAACACATCAATGGCCAAGCCACTCGCTGAGCTAATGCAAGAAGCAAACCAGGAGGTCCCTGACTGGCTGACTCGATACGCATCTCGTGCTTCATTTGGAGGTGGTAAAAACAAACGGTCTGGTGGCCGGTTTGGTGGTCGTGACTTCAGGCGAGAATCTTTTAGCCGAGGCGGTGGTGGTAATGACTACTATGGTGGTGGCGGCGGGTATGGAGGCGTTCCCGGTGGTGCCTATGGAGCAATGGCTGGTGGGTATGGAACCGTACCAGGTGGTGGATATGGAACCGTCCCTGGTGGTGGTTATGTACCTTATGGTAGAGGCGGTGGTGCTTACTATGGTGGAGGATATGGAACCGTTCCTAGCCAAGGATATGGCCCTGGAGTGGCTAGTGCTTGGGACTAAGCTTTTACTTCAATTCTTCAAGAACAGATTATGTTCTCTCTCTCTCTCACTTATTATCTCTATTGTTTGTTAATAGAGAGCACCGATGTGTATGCTTGCTCTTTAAATGGTTAATGTAGACACGAATCTTCTCTTGTTCACTGTGAAAAAAAACTCCTAGTTCTACTATTATTTTCTTTAGTCTACAATCTTACGAAGCATGTAAAAATATTAAATTGATCTTAAACCATACTTTTATTAAAATGGAACAATTTAGAAGAAAAGAAAAAAAAAGCAACAATGGTTTTTACTAAATTGAGGATTAAAATGAGAAAAACAAAAAAAAAGGTTAGACAAAGACACACAGAGGTCATTATAAAGAATGACCAACTTCAGAAAGTGATCCCGCCTTACTTTGGATCAGAACCACTTTCGACCTTTGTGTGCCATCTCTATCACAAGATTTGGTAGAGGTTTTGTCTAAAGAGTTGCTGTCATAATCTGGTAAAGAAAATCGGAACCAAAAAAAAAAAAAAACCTATCTGTAAGCAAATGGCGGTGGATGGTGAAAGTGGTGAAGGCGGTTAGCGTCTGGTCCTAGGCATGCATCGAAATTCAGCTAAGAGAGCAATGTGATTAGAAGACCATTCTGGGGAAGGAAGAGCTGTGTCCTTTCTCAATCCATCTTCATCCAGCAGTTCCAATAAAGATTCCACCATTAATGTATCCGCTGAAACCCAACAAAACAAAAAAAAGAATGTTTCCGCTTAGTTAACTTGTTATTTTCTGATGTAGTCGAAGAATGACAAGGAAGTTAAAAATGGTGAAACCTGTGTAAAATATATAGTCATGGGTGCCGATGAAATCCCTCGTGCAATTGGTAAACAAAGGCTCGTTTGTAGTAATATCCATTCTCCTTCTGTGTAGTTCCAATCCAAGACCCATTCCCGTTCTCACAAACGATGAGTACGCACTCACCTGAAACCAATTTTTACTTATCAAAGATACAGACGAGGAGAGGCCAAAAAGGTTATAAATTTACTTTATCAAAGAAGAAAATATTACCAAAGGCAATTGATGAGTCAATTTGGTGCAAGGACGCAGGATTCCAAGGGGATCAACCAACAGATCTGGGTGTGTAGAATCAATCTTTCCCATTACAAGAAGTGAATGAGGAGCACTGTAATAAAAATTCCAAAAGCAGAGCTTCAGCTTTCTACACCAACAATCATTAAGAGAATTCTGCGTTTTGCTATATCACATCAGAAGAATTAATGAATCAACAAAACCTTCCGGGAAGCGTATTGAAGTCTCCACACACAAGCATAGGAATATCGGCACTAGCAGCTATTTTCTCCAGCCCCTTTAATAACGTATGAACCTAAACTCAAAAGAATTAAACAAATTCAGAGGTGAATACTAATTCTCTCGAGTTCAATGAAATTTTGAGTTCTTTAGGATATAGAGATACACAAACCTGCCAGAGCTTCACATCCTTCAGTTCTTGTTGAACATTAACATGCGTGTTTGCCTACACTCCAACAAGTTACATCAACAAAATGAGAAAATTAGCCTGCTTTCACGCAACGAGCAAGAACAGAAGATAACCGATCATATGAGAACAGTCTTCTCAACAAACAATTGAATGGCAAGAAAAAGGAAACTCTACCACACAAATAAGCTGGCGCTTCCCAGAAGGATCAGCAGGTTGATTACCAAATTTCGCTTCAAGAACAACTATCAACGCAATGTTATCCTACGACATAACAATCAATATGCAATCAGTAATGTAAAGAATAACTCTCTAATAATCAGCTGTGACCACAAAAATGTAAAGCACGTCAAAAATACCTTAACTAGTCGGTTTAAAGCAGTTCTCTTCTGGGCAGGAGGGATTAGAGCCTCGGTCAAAGACTGAGCAGCCTTATTGAATTCAACCTGGATTAACAGTCCCACGAATTAGTATGAGGATCTAAATAGATAGGCGAGTAAGCATATAGAGCAGATACAAACATCATATTTCTTGACATGTGAAAATCTATCCCGCCGGAAAAATGTTGCACAGCCGTCAATCGCACTTATACTTCCGCTGAGAACCTAGCAACGAGTAAGTTATGGTTCAGAGATTTTTCAGCATAACTCACAAAAAGGAGTGTGTGGAATCAATGATCCAACCTCATTAGTCTTCCTCTTGTAGATAGCTTGATACCCGTGCTTATCCAGCTCAGGAGCGAAGATTTCATGGAAATGATCACTTTGTACCTGACAGATAAAGAAAGAAGAATGAACATTTTTTCGTTTATAATGTTTAAACCGATGTCCTGATTTGAAAAGAAGTCTTAGCCAAGTCCATACAAAAAAACATACCTCTTGTAGACAAACTACATCAGCACGATAACCAACTATCTCCCTTAACAAATTCTGTCTGCGGTATGGCCAAGAAAGAGCCCAAGGAGGGCAATAACTGTAAAGGTCGCTACTTGCAGAAGTATCTGACAAAATATTATATGACAGAACAGTAAATGATCCTGCAGACTGAATCCGACCATCTTGATCTAAGTGACCCATCACATCAACTCCATTGACAGGGATAAGCCTACGAGGACTTGGAGAAGGAGCAGGAATAACCCGTGAAGTCAAAATGGTACTAGGATGTCCCACAAACTGTTTAGTCTCGGCAGTAGCCACAACACACTCGAACTTCAAAACATAGCCAATATCGTCAGCTGTTGGTGTGTATGTTTTGAAGCCCCCGACCTCGATTAGCGTCTCTCCTCCATTCTTCTGCGTAATATTAGAAGGATAAAACGGCGTTGGGCCATTATTGGCAATATTAAGATTTGACATAGACCCGGACAAGCTACCGGCGAGAACCCCAGCACCCCGGACTAAATCATCTTCCTCGTTTCCGTTTTCCGCAGCTGCTCGCTCGTGCAAAGTCCTGTGATGCTGCCACGCATCCGTAAAACATTTTGGCGAACAGTGGTAGCTTTTTGCAACAAGGGCTCTACGCTTTGAACAGAATACGCATTGCAAGGTGGCCTGTTCAGTTGGATGCACACTGCAAATCGTTACTTTCTTATCGCTCTGTACACGATACCTACACCAACAAAAAAATCGAGAAAAATGAATCTAAAAACGAGATCAAAACTAAAACCATAATCGTCCCAGAATTCCCCCTTTTTTACAATCGCCAAACCAGTTAACACAACTTTCAACGACCTATATCTACATCATAAACCTCTGAATTCAGATCAAGTTTCAAACTTTGATTAAACCCCAATTCGCCAAAGGATCCAAAACAAGCAATTAGGCTTAAGAACCAACCCACGCATAGAAATCAGAAATTAGGAGAACTTTACCATCTGTATCTCAAAAAGTAGCCTTCGAGAGGAGCCGATTCCGGCACATCGTCAGTGGCGGCGGTCTTATCTGGGCGGCGGACAAGAACGTAAGGAGTTAATTCACAGCCCACAATGGGAATTTCGGAAGGAAGATGGACTCGGATCACGCTCAGCATTGCTTTTCCGAACAATCGAAGCAGAGAATCGAAGGAACACGTTGATTAGCAGCAGTAGTATATTCTCGAAGAAACCCAAATGAAATAGACTCGAAGGTAGGCTGATCCACCATTTACTTGACCCCAAAAACCCGCCAGAGCTTCAACGAATCTCCCGAAACCCTAGATATATCTCCACGAAAGTATCGTAACCAACTTGGATCCCAAAATTGAGAAAAAAAACAAATTAATAGGAATCGAGAAAATCTTTAATTGTAGAATAGAGATGTGGAGGTGGATCTCTCAGAATAGTTCGAGGATCGATTCTTACGCTGAGAATGGAAAAAATCAAAATGAAAGATTTTGTTTTTATTTTTTTAGAGAGTGGGATCAATAGTAAAGAAACAAAAAAAAAATTAAAAATATTAGCTTTGGCCTTTAGAGTTTAGACCCAAAAAAATCTTTTTTTTTTTATTAGGTGTTTAGTATTTAGTATATCTCAAACAAAAAATGATGTTTTTTGTCCAGATAATTATTACTTTTTTTAAAAAAAAATCGGTTTTGGCGCTGAAAGATTGAAAAGTTTTAACCATTTTTCTTATTTTCGTTTTTTAAGTGAAGAAAAAATCAAATTACGAAAAAATAGAAAATCTACAACTAACCAAGGTAAATCGAGATTAATGATTTGTAGTTTTACGAAATAAAAACAGTTTCTTTTTGGTATTGTGTGTATTGCAGAACAACGTTCATACCCAATACTACAAGGCAAAATGAAAGAGGAATGAGTGCTCAATTGACACATTCAATAGAAGGAGGTGCAATTTTTCTCATAAAGATCAAGATCCGTGATATAATTATTTGGCAGACGATTACGAACCCAAAAAAAAACAGATTTTTGTGTTCTGTTAACAAGTAAGACTTACCAAAAAAATTATCGTGTAATTTCGTTTTATTGATTCAATCGATTTTTGTAAACTTTGACAGAAATTTTATATTAATGAATGAAATTTAGACGTTTCAAAAAAATTATTGGTAAGATTTAAAAAATGTTTTAGACATCTTTTCTGAATGTTATCGAATATTCAAGTCATAATTAAAATCGCGTAATTGTCAAAGAGACAAAAAATCGGAAGATCGATGAAAAAAGAAAAATTTCGAGTTAGATTAAGATGTATGTCGGAACTCAATCAGCTATCTTATGCAAATGTTTGAATAGTTAAAATATATTAGAAAAGAGAAAACCATGTACCCTAGATCGAAAGCAAATTGTGACCTGAACAGTGCAAAGGTCAAAGGATTATGGAGGGTTTGCGGGATAAGTTAAGCATATAAGAATATATTGAATTTTTATCGTGCGAAAATAAGAGGTGTTCATAGTGTTTACCTTATGTGAATTCGTGTATCGGGTTGCTAGAAGTTTGAGTAAGGTATACCATATGTGAAACATCTGGTAAGTGAGATTTGAGAGTGATAATTCTGACATAATCGGTTAGTTTTACTTTAGGTCATTTCAGCGAGTCTATCGACTAATCGGCTAGTTTTACTTTAGGTCATTTCAGTGAGTCTATCGACTAGGTTCAACAGCAAAAATATAATGTCGTACGAAAGCATATAATATAGCGTGAAGCTTGTTCCGATACGTATTTAACAAAGGGAAATTACTATAAAAAAACCTTTAATTTTTTATTTTTTTCCAATTTAAACATCCAATTTTTTGCGTTTCCAGAACAAACTTTCAACTTTTCAATTTTTTTTCAATTTAAACATCCAACTTTTTGCGTTTACAGAACAAACCTTCAACTCAATTATTTTTTTGAAATAAACCTCTAAGTGACCAAAAATGTATGCGTTCGAAAGTTGATCAATGGTCAACGACAACTCCGTTAAACACCAATAATGCCTGTTATAGCTCTTGATTATTTTTTGTAAAGTTTACGGTATTAATTTGTTATCTTTTATTGCTCTGTTTGTATATTATAATAGAAAATATATTTAATCACGACATCCACAATTTGTAACTCAATTAAAAAGCGACTGTCGTTAATTTGTTTCAAACGGATGTTAAAAGTGTTTAGTGGAGTTGTTGTTGACCGTTGGTCAACCTTCGATCGCGCACACTTTTGGTCATTTAGAGGTTTATTTCAGAAAAATGATTGAATTGGAGGTTTGTTCTGGAAACACAAAAAATTAGATATTTAAGTTTGAAAAAAATGAAAAGTTGGAGGTTTTTAATGGTAATTTCCCTTTAACAAACTTACATCACGCGAGTTAACATCCAAAAATATAGAGGTTCTCGTGTCAGAAATTTCCGAGTAGCATTGAGCAACAGTTGTGGAGACCTTCAGATAAAATCGAGGTGGAGAAGTATTTTCTGGAAGCAAGGTGCCTCCACTTGTTATCTATTGATTTACTTTTTCACGAAAAGAAAAAAAAAATGATCCACAATTATTTTTTATCTAATTCGATATTCTCTTTTCAAAATATGTAACTTTTTAGTTAGGGCGTTGGAGGTTAAGATTCGGGTGAATTTAATTTAGTTTGTTTCAATGATTTTACTTTTTAGATATTTAAAAAATTGAATTTAAGAAAAATATCATTTTAGGATATGTGTTAATTTTAATTAAAAAATTCCTAAACTAATAATAAATAATAACAATGCTAATTTATAAAAATATCATTTTAAGATATATTTTAATTTTTACAACTATCATATTAGGAAACAATCACGAAGTGCCTCCACTTGTCATCTATTGATTTACTCTTTCACGAAAAGAAAAAAAAAATGATTCACAATTGTTTTTAATTTAATTCGATATTTTCTTTTCAAAATATGTAACTTTTTAGTTAGAGCATTGGAGGTTAAGATTCGGGTGAATTTAACTTAGTTTCGTTTCAATGATTTTACTTTTTAGATATTTAAAAAATTGAATTTAAGAAAAATATCATTTTAGGATATGTGTTAATTTTAATAAAAAAATTCCTAAACTAATAATAAATAATAACAATGCTAATTTATAAAAATATTATTTTAAGATATATTTTATTTTTTACAGCTATCATATTAGGATACAATCATTACCCTTATTATATTGAGAATACTACCATTTAATACTTAGCATGTGTGCAAAAAGTTGGGTAGATCTTGGTCATCAGTTTGGTTTGATTTGGTATGTTAATTTGGTTTGGATAATATAAGTGGATCAAAACCAAAATCATTTCGGTTCAGTTTGTGAAGATTTTGATTGATTATAATCAAATTTGGTTTGACTAAGTTCAGTTTTGATCCGGTTTGCTCAATTTAACAATATATAAACCTACTGGTTTATACGTAATTAAATTTTGTTCGTTTTGATTTGGTTAGTTTTCGGATCTATGCTTATTTGATCGGTTCAATTCGGTTTGAATATTTTTAAACCTCAACTAGTAAGAACCCAACCAAATTTAGACAACTATCAAGAAATTAAATTTTTATACTAATTAAGGGGAAAAAACAAATAATGTGTTTCCATATAATCAAAGTTGAGCTTTTATTTAATTGTTCTAAGCCTCAACACTCTATATAACTAGCAAAAAAGAGAACGCTACTGAATAACATTTCGAAGAAAGAAAAAAAACATTATAAATTTTGATTTTATGTCAAAATCGATGATGATGAGTGAACGTACAAAGCTTTTCAATAGCGTTACGGTAGCTGATATAACAGTGCAATATGCTGGTAATTAAACATTACATTTTTCATTCTTTATAGTCAAAAATTTTGATTGATTTTTGTGTTTAGTTATGGTGGAAGCCGTGAAAAACATACATAAATTAAAAGGTGATCTAACAGTGGAAGAGAAGAAATGCATAGTAACGGCACGTAACAATCTACTCAGTGAGGCAAGAAAGACAAGAGAAACTCTCAAAGATATGAAGCTTAAGGATAAAGTGGAAAGGAATGAGAACACATGGATGGTTCAAGAATATTTGCAGAAGCATTATATTGATCTTAAAAACACATGTGATGAAATTAGTAAATTGTTGGTTAAACATGTTTTAGTTTGATTACTTTTATCGGGTTTTTTATTTCCAGAGTTTCAAAAGATGTTTTTTATGAATTATAAACTATGTAAATCGATGTTATACAAAGATGCAGAGCCGGTTTAAATTTAGAAAACCTCAAATTAGAAAAAGAAAATGGTCATTTTGTACATTTTTTTAATAAAAAATGAGATGATTTGTAAACGAAACCAATCCTGATTTTTAAAAGCCGCAAATATGTATGTGTTTTGTATGATAGGTTCAGGGATGACCTTCCAAAGATGAAGTATAATTTAAAGAAATGTGAAAAAAATGATCGAGACGAGTAAAATCTATTTTAAAAAATAAAAATAATTGAAAATGATGAATAAGTATAATCAAGGAATTAAAAAAAAAAAAAAAATTAATTAATATACAATTAATTTTTCTATTGCAAAAAACTATAAAAAATGGCAAAATATATTTTTTTTTTTTCCATTTTCCAAACTTAAAAATAATAATCTTGCTAAAATTTTTCTTTTATTAAATGGAAATTTTAGTAACAATGTTTTGTATTTAATTTAATTCAAGTTTTCTTAATTTAAAATAAATAACCTTAATTTTCTTAAAATCATATTTTTTATCTTTCTATATTTTCCTATAAAAAAAGGAAACATTGTTACTAAAATTTCCATTTAATAATTTTTTTTTATCTTTCTATATCTTTCTATATCTTCATCTCAAGTTTGGTTAAAAAGAAAAAGTAGTAATTTAAAAACAATTCTAGCTAATTTATTAGTAAACATGGAATGTAAAATTTCTATTCTTTTCAATCAATACCATGTCCATATTATTAATAAATTGAAATTTACAACAAAGTTAAAAAAGAATTACATGTGTCCATATTATTAAATCCACCACACAATCTATATCATGTAAGAAGTTTTATTTTTGTTTGGTTTCTTTTCCAGTTTGCTGATAGTTTGGCCAATTGAAACGAAGATTAAAGTTGTTTTATGTCAGTTTTTGTTTTTTAGGTAAAAATCAAATTAAAGTATAACTAAATGAATTATAATATAATTGTAGGGATATAAATCAATATTATCAATCTAGATGAAAAATAAAAATAAACCCGGACCATGTTGGTCGGTTGGACCGGTCAAACCATGATATGGAAATCAAACCCTTAATTTAAACCCCAAGTCTTCGTTATTGCGACTCATCTGAAACAACTTCGATTTTTCTCTGTTGTATTGGCAGAACCAAAATTGCTTCAAAGCCTGAGAGTGAGCTCGGTTTCTAAGTTGTATTGTACCTGGGAAGTTCTCTGTTTTCAGTTTCCTCTTGCATGAGCCTCAGCCATGGAGATTTCTCCAATCACAACAACCGTCTACTTAGCTTACTCAATATCTGCAGAAAAGCTCCTTCCTTTGCAAGAACCAAAGCTCTTCACGCGCTCTCCATCACGTTATGCTATACTCTTCAGCAGCCCGTTTATATATGCAACAACATCATCTGTCTTTATGCGAAGCTTGGCGAGGTTTCAACTGCAGCCAAGGTGTTTGATAAAATGCCTGAGAGAAACACAGCGTCCTTCAACACGATCATTAGCGGGTATAGCAAATGCGGGTATGCGGAGAAAGCCTGGGGTGTATTCTCAGAGATGAGGGATTTTGGGTATTTGCCGAATCAGTCTACAATGGGTGGTTTATTGTCCTGTGTATCAGTGGATGTTTGTGCTGGAACTCAGTTGCATGGTTTGAGCTTGAAGTATGGCTTGTTTACGGCTGATGCATTTGTTGGTACTGGTTTGTTGTGTTTGTATGGGAGGCTTGAGTTGTTGGAAATGGCAGAACAGATTTTCGAAGATATGCCGTTGAAGAGCTTGGAAACATGGAATCATATGATGACTTTGTTGGGGCAGCGTGGTTTTCTCAAAAAATGCATGTTTCTCCTCCGTGAGCTTGTAAGGACGGGGGCTTGTTTATCTAAATGCTCTTTCTTGGGTGTACTGGCGGGTGTATCTTGTGAAAATGACTTGGAAACTAGCAAACAATTGCACTGCTCAGCAATGAAAAGAGGGTTAGATTGTGAAATTTTCATCGTTAACTCTCTCATCAGCGTATATGGAAAATGTGGCAACACACATATGGCAGAGAGAGTTTTTGAGGAGGCAACTTCTTGTGACATAGTGTCGTGGAACGCCATAATTGGTGCAATAGCCAAAAGTGAAAACCCTTTGAGAGCACTGAAGCTCTTTGTAAGCATGTCAGAGCATGGGTTTTCCCCGAACCAAGGTACATACGTTAGTGTTCTTAGTGCCTCTTCTCATATGCAGATATTGAGTTTTGGACGCCAAATTCATGGGTTGCTTATCAAGAATGGCTGCGAAACCGACATATTTTTGGGGAATGCATTGATTGACTTTTATGCTAAATGTGATAGTCTTGAAGATTCCCGCTTATGCTTTGATACTATACGTGATAAGAACATTGTTTCCTGGAATGCACTGCTTTGGGGTTATGCTAATAAAAAAGGTCCCATTTGCCTCTCTCTTTTTCTTCAAATGCTTCAAATGGGTTTCAGGCCAACTGAGTTTACTCTTTCGACATCCCTCAAATCTTGTTGTGTCATAGGGTTACAACAGCTGCACTCTGTTATTGTGAGAATGGGCTATGAAGATAATAACTATGTGTTAAGCTCTCTTATGAGATCCTACGCCAAGAATCAACTGATGAGTGATGCTCTTCTTCTGCTGGATTGGTCTAGTGGGCCATCGTCTGTTGTCCCATTGAACATTGTCGCCGGAATATATAGCAGAACAGGCCAGTACCATGAATCGGTGAAGCTGATTTCGACACTAGAACAACCCGACACTGTATCTTGGAACATTGCAATTGCGGCCTGCTCTCGTTCTGATAACCACAGAGAAGTTATCGAAATTTTCAAACACATGCTTCAATCAAACATCCGCCCTGATAATTACACACACGTTAGTATCTTAAGTATGTGCTCTAAGTTCTGCGACTTTACGCTTGGTAGTTCTATTCACGGTGTAATCACCAAAACAGATTTCAGCCTCGCCGACACATTTGTTTGCAACGTATTGATTGACATGTATGGGAAATGCGGAAGCATTAGGAGTGTAATTAAAGTCTTTGAAGAAACAAGAGAGAAGAACATCATTACATGGACGGCATTGATTTCGTCTCTTGGCATCCATGGATATGGACATGAGGCATTTGAAAAGTTTAAGGAAATGGTATCTCTGGGTTTTAAGCCAGACCGTGTCTCTTTCATCTCTATGCTAACTGCTTGCAGACATGGTGGTATGGTAAAAGAAGGAATGGAGCTGTTTCAGAAAATGAAGGATTATGGAGTTGAACCAGAAATGGATCATTATCGTTGTGCTGTTGATCTTTTGGCCAGAAACGGTTACCTTAAGGAAGCTGAGCAGCTGATTTGTGTAATGCCTTTCCCTGCAGATGCCCCCGTATGGCGTACTTTTCTTGATGGTTGCAATAGATTTGCAGAAGAACAGAGAAGCACTCTCAATTTCGACTGTGTTCAGTAGTTGAAGAAAGTAAAATTTCAATCGCTGAAGTGTGAATTTTGATTTGATTTCTCTTGTCCTTTTTCCTGCAAAGTTTTGTTTTTTGTTTTTGTATGGTAAAATGAAAAAACTTAAAAGGTTATATAATCACAAGTTTAGAGAAATAGTCTTTGTATTTTGCAATTGTACAGAAGATGAGCTCTCTCAGTAGCAAACAATCCAAACTTTGATCAGTCACATTACTTATAAAACGATGCTTTGTGTATGCCAAAAAGATATTATGGTTAAATCAACCTGCGGCTTGGAAATCTCCGAAGTCATCATCTGGTGCATCTTCAACGCCTTCGTCTTTGGCTTCTTTGTCTTCTTTCTTCTCTACTTCTTCTCGCTTTGTATCTAAATCTTGTTGTTCAGACGATCTTTGGAGGCTGAGGCTTGGTGGTAGACTTGATGGGGACTTCTGAGCAGTTGTGGCAGGGGAAAGTGGTCCAGGAGGTGGAGGTGGCGGGATGATTGGAGGAACAGTTTCTATCGACTTACCCTTATCCTCCAACGAGAGATTGCTCAGACTCTTCTCCACAGTTTTTGACTTTGTGTCTTTGTCGCTTCTCTGTTCAATCGTTTTGATGTGAAAAACAAGAAACTTGCAGAAAATGTATCTACAAAATAACTGTAAATCTTACATTTTTTAGTTGGAGAACAATGGTTTCTCCTTCCTTTAAGGAGTAATCGACGGATGAAGTGTTCTGAAAGTGTTGTTCCATTTCTTCCGCTGTTTTCTTCTTGTTCAAATACCTTTAGCAAAGAGAGAGAGAGA